>JAZAQC010000002.1:4800000-6000000 GCA_036289425.1 Rhopalosiphum nymphaeae
TACATTTTTTTAACCACAACAATGTTAATACAATACTATATTATTGCCAGTCCTAAATCTGAAAAAAAAATGTGAAATAAAATATGTATTTTGCGAAAATACGTCCCTCGACGTAATTTACGTATGAATAAAAAATATTCAGGCCGCAATTTACGTAGACGCAAAACATGCCCGGGACGCGGTTTACATGAAAAATTAAAAACGAGACGCAAATTACAGCGACCCGGACTGTCTGTCTGTTTGCGGTGTCGCGCCGCGGGACTCTTAAGACCTTTAAGGTCCATTTACACACCCACGACCGTTCCGTGTCCGGCGTTTTAAGCGTGTGTGCTCGTTATGAAATGGGCAAGTTTATACACATATCTGTTCCGTATCCGCCGCATTGTCCGTTTCCGTGTTATTAAATTTGTCGGAGACAATGTCTTTGGGGATTTTACCGGAGTTTGGAAAATACGGAACTGTAATACGTAAACATCCGTCTAATTTGTTTTCGCGACAGTCCGAACTCGGCGAGCTTTAGCTGCACTCGCTCACGAAAGTAACACCGTATCATAGCGCGCGTCCGCCGCGGTCTGTTCTGCGAGATTCGGCCCGTTTGTAGCCATCCGTGTTTTTAATTCTACTAACCGCGTGCTTGTTGCGTTGCGAATAATATTATTATCAGTGGCGTGTGCCGTCGTCCTGTCGCGGTGCTGCCAAGTTTGCGCGCGTCTCATGCCGACCGGATGAGTCGGTCGCCGACGCCGCGTAGTCGTGCCACACCTCATGATATTGAATAGGTAACGCGTCTGCGCCGACGTGAGTGCACTGCTCGTGTGTGTACGGACGTGCTTCGTCGTTTAGCCCGTCACGCGTTATCGCATAAAATACCGCGCAGATCCGATAGATGTACAATAATAATGATAATAATAATAACACAATACGTCAACTATTAAATACATCGTTATACGCATAATAATTATATATATATATATATATTTATGAGGGTGATATATATAGTGCAATGCACGTCGTCGTCAGTAGCCGATGATGATAATATTATAGAATACGGTATAGCGCACACACGGGTGTCAAGTACACAATATGTCTTACGCGTTTTTCACGAACAACATTTTTAAGATCTTCGAAAACCAATGACTGATGAAATAATATCGTACCGAATGTCTGTCAGATATAATATATTTGAAAAAAATATTTACCGAACCGTTAGCAAAAGTCGAATGGAATAAAACTGTCGTGTCTATAAAAAAACAGGGATAATAATCGTGTGCAACACTAATTAAGTCACATCGTATAACACATGCGTGTGGACGTGTCACTGTATGAAAAAAAAAATAGTCAAAAATAGTAAAAGCTAAATATAGAGTTTATCAGATTTGCCGACAAATAATATCAAATTTATGCAATTTATGGCAATGTAACAGTTTACTTGTTTGTTTTTTAAGTCGCTGTGTTCGACCTTGTCGTCAAATCTATATCGTTCGCACGAAAATGTGTTCCGTCGCGTGTTCTCAAGTGTACTCCATTCGTTTTCGTCCGATACTTTTTCGCCGGCGTGCCTATTACTGATGTGTTAGACTATCGAATGAAATCTCATATTTCATCATCTGACATTTTGTCGTCCTTGAGTACCGATATTACTCCGTTCATTTCCGAGGTATTGTCGCGTGATTCGGCGTCTCGAGCGCGGTTCGTGCCATTTAAAGGCGTTTAATATTTAATCGCCATTCATCGTAGTGTCCGTTTTGTTATGTTAAATTTTGCAATTTTAATTATTACTATCGAAAGTTCTAGCAAAACCTGTTGCTTGCTTTTTCTGTGTATCTGCTTATTTTTTACTTTGCGGTGGAATAAGAACTGTGTGAATTTCAAAACTCGGTTTGAAAATGCATGCGAATAGCTTGCTAATTATTCACGAAACCAAAGTTTAGATTTTGTAAATTGCTCACAATACGTCAATACATTTACGCAATATATAATATTACCATAAATGTAACCAAACGTATGTCAACTGTACTACCCTTAATTCCGTGCTAACTTCTAGATTAAATCAGTAAAATGTACCTGTTGTATAAATGCTAATTATTATTATTATCCTACTGAAATAGAATTAACATAATATCATTTACCTATTAAATTATGATAGTAAAATATAAATGTACTATTATGTTCTCTTTTTACCTTATATGCCACCGTATATCAGTCGGTGTCTGACTTGATTTTTAAACGTTAATAATATTGTTATATCGTGGCATTATTGTTGATTTTTCTCATCATAATATTTTGGCTAGGCAGTTTTTTTGCTAAAGTTGAAATACTTAAACGAGTTCTAAGTAGTTGTTTGTGGGTTTGTGGGTGTTATTCCAATTAAGCTTCAGTTTTGTTTGTTTATTAAACTATATACATCTTGTAGATTGTATAATAATATTATTGTAAATAATATAACATTGCTCAGTAGACTATTATTTATTGAGCAAATTTAATTTCGCTATAAATTTATTATTTTATACAAGATTCTTAGAACTCTCAAACATCGTATTTATCTAAGAATTTATTATTTTAACTTTTGAACCTTGTAAATAAAAATTAAAAAACAAAAAAATCGTTAAAAAGCGTTAATATGATTAGTATATTATGCAAACCATTAAACTGATTATTTTACTTTTCAATAATTAGTCTTAAATACTTCAAAATAGTTTTTAACTTTATTTCCAATGTACCTATTTATCTATCAATTTTGAGAGCTAGTTCATTTAATTTTCAATGGGTATAGTATTTAATGTATCTCTACTTACAGTAGCTTTAAAGTTTTTGTTTTCATTCAACATAGTTAATCAGTTATTTGTTTTATTCCGTTGACTTCGAACTATCAAGAAAAACAATTTGACAAATAGCCAATACTGAGCTTATGAACTTGATGGTTGTGCAATTCATAGCTTGCGGTTGATAAAGTTTGTAAGCACTAACCGTACAGCAAACCATCAAAACTTTTGTAATATTCTCTAAAGATTTGAAAACTTGGTTAGTACACATTTTTGTACTGAGTTTGAGAACAGATATTTTGTAAATGTATAAAACAGCCTAAGTATATTTATTGAATGTATAATAATACATTGTAAAATACGTAAAAACATAATATCATATAGCTTGTTTTATTCTGTGTTTAAATTCATTTAAAATAAATATAGAATTGTTGTTATAATTGTCAATGTTTATTTTATTATTATTCAATATCAATTTAGATGAATAATATCATAATTCGCTTTAAGCATTTTATTTGTCAAAAAATATTTATTTATAAATGTTTTATGTATAGATTTCACTATGTGTTTTTTTTGTGTCTATGATAAATGATAATCATTTGGATTAATACTTTGATTTTATAGTTTATGATTTTTGGTATGTTGAATTTAATTTACACGCGTGGGAAGAGAGTTATAAATAAACATTTTCAAATAACTATTTTTAAAGAGAAAACCAAACTAAAAATTAAGAAAAAATTGGAATTTTATACTAAAACAGTTTTTGATAAAATTAATTTGTTATTTTATTGTAATTAAAAAACAAATAATCATATACACCTATATTTTTACCAAAAGTTTAAATTGTCATATTCTGTATATGGTACAAGATAGCAAATAAACATACTAAGTATTATTATTATTATTATTATTACTATTATTATTATTATTATTATTTTGCCTATTAGGCACGATTTACTTTTTATATATATTTTAAGTTCAAGTTTGGACAAAATTATGTATTTAATCGATACATAAAGATGTTCATTATTTTATTATAATTCAAAAATATTATTCGTGAGCACTTTTACGTTCATTATGAATTTTCAAAATAAATAGATTAATGTATTGATATGACTTATAAACACTAAAAATTTATTTACTCAATCTTACAGTAAGGGCTGGTATTGAATCAAAAGTTGAAAATAATAATATAGTTTAGTAAAAATTATATTTATTATTATTATTATTATTATTAAATATTAATACATACTATTATAATAAATGCAATGTTTTTGGAAACAATTGAATCAACTTACCGTGATATTAATAGTAAAATAAATTACTTTGATTGATAGCAATATCAAAAAACATGTAATATCATGAAATGTACACAATGAAATAGGCTAACAAATGTTGTCCGGTTAGGATAATTTTTCTTATACAATAATATAATTTATATATTTTTCGTATATCATTGAATTTAAATTTAATACATCCATCAAAGTGATCTACTCGACAATTATTACATTACGACAGTAGAGCGATGTCCACTTGTTCACTTTTGTCTTATTATATTATCGGTAGGCATGAAAAAAATGTGGGTAAAGAGGAAGACCAGCGGTCGATAAGTAGAATTTACTCCAAACTCCTTAAAAAGATTCCTTTCCTTTTTCGCGTCTATGACTACAGTTGATACACACGTATTCACTGAAAGTTTATTGTTTATACAGTGTCTAATGTGTTAATATATATGTGCGAGTACAGATACACCCTGTTATTAGTTTAATACGTTGGAAGTGGGAATAAAACCACACAGAGAGTCTTAACAATGTTTCCCAACTTGTCCCCGACCCGTAAGCCCATCAATAAATATTGTTGTAGTACGATATCGTTCAAATACTATGTTTCACACAATGGTGGAGCTTATTCTACATTTTGGAACTAAACTTTAATCGATAATATTGAATACGGTGGCAATATATTGTGTGCTTATTATACGTACATCGGTAACATATATAATTTATGGGTGTTTTCATAAATATTGAAAAAAAATATACTGACAAATTTCAGTTACAACTTTATTAGAAGTCAGTGGATAATAATAATAGTAATAGTAATAATAATAATAAAAAAAAAAATGTCACGCAAAGTACCTGCGTCCATATTAAAATACGATTTATGGCTGTTCGTGCCAAGATTTATATTCAACATTTAAAGTAGATTTACCTCTATATAGCCACCAGTGGAGGATATAGATAACCCGTATTTCAGCGGTATGCATGATGTATGATATTATAATATCCGTAAAACGATTTGTATCCGTTATACGCGAAATACGGTGAAAAATATTACCATCAAAACTTCGAGAAATCGTAATCTTGTTCGACGGGGGGGAAAAAAAAAACAGTAATAACGCGGCGCACTCAGCCGCAGTCTAGCTGACGGCGAAGTCTTCGCATCGTATCCACATAATTTTTTCTTCATACAACACTGTCGTGGGTACCTATATGCGTGCGAAACACGGATACGAGAGGAAAAAAAATAGAAAGAAGAAAAAGAAGAATAAAAGTAATTTTCCAAAGTATAACGGCACAGTTTATAACATATAACCTACCTTGCTCGTGTAAAGTTACGACCATTAGCCGAGAATAATAATGATTTTACGAAAAAATGTTTTATTTCGGCTACGATAGGAGCTGCGGTAATGGCCGTGCGGCACTGGGCCCAACTGCGTAATACGGTCCGTGCTACGGCTGCTGCCGATGACTGCGAACACCGTACGTCCGACCGGCCGATATATATATATGTGTGTGTGTGTGTGTGTGTGTGTGTGTGTGTGTGTGTGTGTGTGTGTGTGTGTGTATACATACAGAACAAGAGTAAATTGCGCCAAACGAAAGGGAAGTATTTGTAGTGGCAGTATTAGTTTTTCTAAGGTAACGTCTATAGCGCATTTATTTAATTTTTATATTCTAGTGGATTTATGTACATTTTTTATGTGTATTTTTCCGTTGTTATTGTACGCGATAATCTAATGTTTACGGTTTTATACTCTGTGAGCATCGACGGGTAAACGCATTTTTAAAAGCACTGCATCTACGAATGTACAAAATTAAACATAATATAAATAACACAATGTTATCCCTTATCTAATCTTATCTAGATACAATTTTAATAAATTATCTGTTATCTAATATAGATGATATTTAAGTTATCGTTGTGTACAATCCTGAATTTATAATGAAGTCATCCCCTGAAGTACATAATAATATTATCGCTGTGCACTTATGCATAAGTTGAAGACTGTCACAACATAGACCATGAATAAAATTTCGAATAATCCGTGATAACTATGTTGTCCTGCAAAGTAAAACAAATAAACACGTTTTAACATTAGGAAATCCTCAGACTACTTTAGTACCATACGTCTTAACGTCTTAATATATTCGGAACGTATACTATTATTGTTCTTGTATCATATTTTATTTTAATGTTAAATCTAGTATTCATATTCATTCAAATTTGAAATAAACAATTTTTATCAATGTGTATTTCATCATATCATGCGATGTATAGACAGTATTCATTGTCAAGTAAAAAAAAAGTAATTTAATTTTTGTTTGGAATCGATTTCACAAAATATATTTACCATACGCCATGCAGATTAAAACAAAAAAAACTTTTTCAGATAAAAAAAAAACAGTTAAATAATATTTATTTATTTTCAGAAATATTATATTTTATAATTGCATTTTAGATTAGCCTATAATATGTAAATAATAAATAGAAATTTATACTACATTGCCAACAACTTATTAAGTACTCAAAATCATGACTTAATCTTTATTTCTAAACAGACATGTTCACTAATTAAACGTGTTATTAAAATCATATTTACTCGATTTAAGTTTAATTAATTCAGAATTTTATAAAAGCATATTAATTTTCACTTAAAAAAAAAACTCTTTACAATGTCTAATACAATACTTTTTGACACTCTGACATTGACTGATAGGAGCAACTCATAAACGGGCAATTTATTGTTAATTATTATATTTTAAAATTTTGAACACTGAACTAGGCATTAAGTTTAAAATGATTCAATTGATTCAAAGACCAATATACTAAAACGATGTAAATTGATTTATGGTCAGTTATTTTTCTGGTATATTAATAATTGACAATGATAGCTTATAAAAACGGTATTGTTTAATAACCAATATTTCAAGTCAAACAAAATAGGTTTCTACAAAGAAGTTTTTGGTTTGACAAATTGTAATGGATTTATGATGAACACACAAATCAGTGAAATACATTTACTAAGAAATACATATTAGTTTAATACATTTTGGCAAAATGTTTTCAAACTATATCATTAATTGATGAAACATTTAATGAAGATTTTGACTTACAGCATTATTATGATTCCAAAATATGTAAGACGGCGGCTCCGGGCTATGCAGTACGACACATGTCAGGTTAATGGTACTTCCTCGATCAATGAATATTTCCGGCCCTCCAATAATGTCAGTACGAGGTTCTGAAATATAAAATTCAAATACTTAAAATATGTAAATTTAAATCTAATATTAAATAAATAATTCAATTTTTATCGGATCAAATTTACGTAACACACAAGTTTAGACATACAAAACAAAAAAACTGAATAATCATTGAGTTAATAAATGAAACGTTTTTGGCAAATTATATTCTTTTTAAAAAATATTACGTTTATTCAAACTATTGGATTATCAAAATGTAATATTGATTAATTGAGTATTTCAACTGCAAATTACAAGTTGTATGATAAATTATAATATGTGATAAGCTTATTAATGATTTGATAACGAACTAATAAAAATTACTTCTTATATTTACATTTAAATTAAAATTAACTGTAGGTGTACTAGATAAAATATACAAATAAATGTACATAACTGTTAAAATATTTAATAATAATTAATATCACTTATTAGTAAAACAATTTCAAGTAATACAAAATTATATTAAATTTTTTTTAGGCTTGTATACATAAATTCTATTTTTGAACTAAATATTATACGAGTGCAAAATATATATGCTATATGCATAATACAATTAAAAAATACATTTTTACATTAAAAAACTTAAAAACAATTTTATTCAAAACAAAAAAATTCAAAATTATTTTAATACATTTACAACTAAAAAAAATATCATGACCTCTTGATATTTTGTTATTTGATCATTAAATATTATATTTGTCGTAAATTGTATAGATTCTATACAATATATATTTTCATTATCTTATTAAAATATTTTTTAAATTAAATATTATGTTAAATGTAACGAATACGAAAAAAAACTATAAAACTTTACAATTGTACTAAGTATTACAATAAAATGATCGTATATGAATGTATACATACTGATTGTACACATACAATTTTGATCTCGATGATCTTATTTAAAAAAAACTATTAAATATTAATATTAACTATTGTGTTACCGACCAATAATGATAGATCCAAGAACAATAACATAAAATGATCCATTTAACTTAGCCATACAATACATAGATTGTTTTATTGATAAATATTTAGTGAACAGTTTATTACATTTGTGCTAGGTTTACAACCGATAGTTTTGAAAAGTAATAATATTTTGATACAGAATTTACGACCAAAATTTCTGTTAAATGGTTTCCCAAGGGTACATTGAACGTTTCGTGAACTTTTCATGGGTAAAGTATTTAAGAAATACCATGTTAATTCTTATTTAAATGCTACGCACGAGTAGGTTTAATAAAACAAAACTATATAAACATTTTAAATTAATGTGTATATGGTATTAAAAATATTACAATTTATTTAAACATAACACAGTTACGTAAACAAGAAAAATAATAGAATTTTTATTTTATAAAATGATTAAACTAATCTAAAATGTTTGAAGGTTTAATATTAACATAATATATGTAATAAAATGCTATACTTAAAAATATCACGTATTTTAATATTAAAAAATAAATAAATCGTAAGACTATTCCATATACGGCTCATTTTAATTGACGCATTTAGCGTTTTTTTAGCCCATAAAATATTTTATCGTTAGCATATTATCATAAGAAATAACAATTTAAAATTGTTCTTTTAAAATACGAACAAATACTATCAAAGTTAAAGTTATAAGGTCATATTATTTCAGAAGCCTAATAAAGCTAATGAACAAGGATAAATTATCCTATGAGAAAATACAAGTCTTTATTATCAATGGTGGGAAGAGGGCATGACGGTCTTTGAGTTGACTTTTAACGTAACACTTCGTGATGTTGATATCCTATGGCATTTCGAGCTTGTGGTCGCTATTGTAAATACAGTCACAAGTGAGGGTCATTTGAAGGCTAATGTCATCGTATAAGAGGGGTTCGTACGGGGTATTCTGAGAGCCGTTTTGTACAACCAACGAAATGAGGTGGTTTTTTTAGGGATACGATGGAACACTTGAGTAAGTCAGGATTATAATGTCTACAATATTACTCATGGTATTATCAAAATATTATTTTGGTATATTGATATAACACGTAAAACAACAAAAAAATTGATATTATTCACACAGGACATAATATTGTTAAATAATTATCATAAGAGAGTGTACGTGATTGTAAATAATTGAAGATCTTTAAAATGTATATCACAATTCGAAAACAAAAACAGTGTACACTTTAAAATAATATAAAAAAAGTAAACACAGCGATTCAGCAATTTTTTAAGATGTTCTACCTGATAGCGTTAGTCCTGTGAAAAAAATGAAAATTCTCATTAGCCACGGTCACTTTTGCATATTATAGCACTTTGCGTAAAAAAAGGTTGTAAAGTTGTGTAAGGATATGAAATCATGCTGGTCGTAAATTATTTTTATAGAATTTTTACCTCCTAAAATGGAATACTGATTCGGTCTGATATCACAGACTTACAGACGATCCCTTAGTAACTTTATTTTTAATTTATCTACTATATTATATTATGCTTACGTTATTGATATAATTTTATTTTTATTACACATAATTCATCTAAGCTATCTATATTCTATACAGTCCACTTTTATGCAAATACGTAATACATTATTTATAAATAAATATTTTAAAAGTCACATAAGTCTAATAATTGTGGGCGATAAAAAAATAAATCTTGTGCTAAACTGCTAAATATGTGTAGTAAATAATAATATAATATTATGACCAGTCTTTATGTACTAATTTATTAATTGGGCTAGCCGTAAAAATATTTATTAAATGATAATTTATTCATTATATGGTATACTTAAATTATTATTAATAGGTGTGTATATGAGTATTCTATAGTTTATATCACTGTTCAGAATAAAGATTAAACGGGTATTTAAGTGAAACTAAAATAATTGTCAATACAATATCGTTTTTACCTTGAGTTAAGGAAATATAATCTACGTAAAAAAAATCTTGATTAAATAAAAAAATATATTTTTTAAAAATTAAATCATGATATATTTAATGGAAATGTATGTATAATATATAGTGAAACTTACAATGAATAATTTTATAATCTTATAGTAAGGTAACTGTTGAGGTCAACTAAGCGAGTTGAGTGTTTACTTCAGACTATTGTGCAGATAAATACTTTTATTATTTTATAGAGCGTAAAGTACGCAAATATAAACTGGACTTACGGCCACTACCATATTAAATATCGAACCTGTTGATTGGCTACGTACTAACTGGTAATCAGTTTATGAAATTGATTTTACAATTGGTTTAGAGTTTGCAGGCATGGGTGTCATAAGTAATTATAATTTTAATTATAACCCAGGCATAACTTAAAAAGCTATTTGTTATTGGGGATACCTTTGAGGCAAACGTGTTTGCAATGGAAAATATACGAAAGGCGTGAAATATTTTATTTTTATTATTATTGATCTACAAAGACTGACTTGTAATAATAATAATTTTCACTTGTATGATTTAATTTAGACTATTGGAGGTCATTATACAATACATAAATTAATATTTTTGAACTGTAAATTAAAGAGTAAAAACACATAAAAGTTTTTATTTATAAATACTGTATATCTGATAAAATTTAAAATAAAAAAATAAATTGTTTGACTTTAGCATGTAATATACTCGTTAAAACAAATAATTTAAAACATAGCTTGTTTCAGTGTAGAATTACAAAACTAAAAACTACAATGCTGTAATGATTAGGCACAGGTTATTGTAAAACTTTGTTAATTTAAGACTAAGGACAACCAAATCGATATATTTAGGTGAATTAAAGGACTCAGAGTATATTATACCAAACTGGGTAAATCATCAACATTTTTCATTTACTGTTATTCAAGTTCTAGTTATATAAACTGTCATATTCTGATTTTTTATTTTTTGTCAAGAAAAAAATATTTTAATAAATCTATATAATTATTGTGATTCTTAAACAGTATAAAATTAAAATATAAAATGTAATTACATATTCACACATGTGTTTTATAGATGTTTTGCATTTATGGATCATAGGTAAGTACATAAAAGTTTTTACCAAAATAATACAATATTAACATTTTAATCGTATACCTTATTCAGTATTTAATAATGTGTTTATATTGTAATGAGTATATTCGACTATACATACACATAAGTTATTTATGTAAAGATACGATTTACTAAAATTCTGTAGGTATCCATCTATCGTTTGTTTATAATGTATACAACGTTAAACAATGTATGTACATCTCATAAATTATTGAATGAGGTAATTTCTTTAGCGGCATTCATTTACTCGATGAGATTTTAGAACATTTGATCGAAAATTTAATGAAATTAAATCTATTGATATTATGTGTATTCATAGTTTTACTTCCAACATAATATATTAATGAAATATTTGACACTGAATTAAATTTAAAATGTTAAAATATTATCAACATAGCGCAGGAATAAAGGTTATTTCGATGCACAATTGTACAAAATTCTGTTTGCTGTTACACGGATATAACCGGTATAAGTTATACATACACTCAATTAGCCGAAATAATATATTTTAATGGTTACTGCATATATTGTGGATCGGAGAAAACAAAGTAAATACAAATATAATAGTAGTAATAAGAAATACGTGTAGAGACATCGATTCAAGGTAAACACGCGGTTTTATTTTCGATACAAACACAAACTCGTAAAAAAAATAAATAATAAACGATTGAAGACATTTTTCTTTACGTTCAAATATTTTTATATATCTGCAACCAAAATCAACAAAAATAATGCAAAATATAAAATGCCCATTTCACAGAGATATGTTTATAATGCAATTTACGCGTACATCATTGAAACGATGATCGGCGTCTCCAAACGACCTCACGTGGTTTTCCGCCATTGGAGGTGAACCGCTAGGAATTGTGTGACGAAAACCATCCATAAACGATTGAACTGATAGCGGGAATCGTTAATGAAGGAAATGGATTTTTTCCTTTAGATAATAATAATAATAATAATAATAATAATAATAAGATAATATTCGGGCAAAGAGAATGGTTTTATTTTCTTTTACTTTTCCCACGAGAGGTATATATTATTATATACAGTACAAGTCGAAGGAGTGATAAATAAGAGACATTGCAGTTGGGATTTTCGGCAGTATGTCTTGGATAAGGATGAAATGAGAAACTAATGCACAGGACTTTGGTGGAAACAAATCAAAGTAAAGCCAATGCAAAAGCGTTGGTTGTTATAGAGGGGAAAGTATATTGACGGGAAATAACGAAATTTAGAAGACTCAATTTAAGCATATTTTATATTTATATACTCGTATACACATATACTTGTCTTTATTGTGTTAAACTGCAAGTTATCGTGTCAAATGTTTTATTAGTTTTTGATACGTAGTAATATTAATTTTCATATCGGACCACGTGTGATTCATGACATGATTTTATATATATTTTTTAAAAATAGACTTTTTTCTATCCATAAATAATCGATCCATAAAAATACTTGTTTACTACATCTCAGAAACTGCAAATAAATTATTTCTTTATTTTGTATTCGATTACTGTCTTTATTATTTTGTACATATTACATCCGTCGTGGATTGGCAGTACGCCACGTTAAAAAACCATAAAGATTCGGCGGGGTCGGCGACGTTTACCAAACGATAAACCTTTCAAACCAAACGGTCGGGGTGCAATGCACACTAATATGCACAAACGTATTTATCGTGATAATGATACGATATACATGTACGTCATGATATTAGGCAAACATAAATAATACAATTTGATATACATTTTTCATACCGTGCCCAGCCATGCACTCAGAGTTTTTGACGGATACACACCGCCGCCGTCGGTCGGGGTACGCGGGTTAATTGCATATTAAATATTGATTCGGTACGAACGACGACATAACATTTCACGATTCGTTCGAATAAACTACGGATATTCCGAATGTATGAGATATAGAATATCAAACGGTACAAGTTTATATTTAACGGGTGCTCGTTCACGGTTTTATTTCCACCCCTTCCGGACACGTTGGCGTATATTATACTCCTGTAATCGTACGTTTTTTTTTTTTTTTACTTCCATTCTCCTTTTTCCTTTTCCACCTTTCCCGTTTTTTATTATGTGCATATACAGATGTGCGTGTACGACACCAGTACGCGCGTGCGTGTGTGTAATATAATAAATAAATATATATATGTCTGCATTATAACACAGAAATATTCTCTCCGATTCCCCGGACACATGCGATATTGGTAAACGGTCATTCATCATTTTTAACGAGCGAAACCGTTCGGAAAAGGATTGAAGCCAACGGCGGAGAGGGGTGTCTTAAAAACGCACGTGTGTATGACGATGGAATCCAACATATTTTCGTAAATATGTTTGATATACGAATAATTTAACACTCCGTCGGTTATCTGACTGGCACACGCGGATATAATAATAATAATATAATAATATGCAACCGACAAATAATATTAAAAAATAGGCACGATCGGAAAAAAATGATTATGAACGAAATACTCGTTTGACGCCGATGTAATACAAGACGATTTATTGAACTTCTCTGTTGTCTGTAATTTATAAGTTTATTATCTACCTATTATTAATAGTTTATTTAACAAAACACTGCTACATTAAAACTCAATTGTAGGACTCTATTATCACGTTTATAATAGCGTTTGATCCATATCGAAGAGTGTAGTAAAAATATTTTTTTTTTTACTACAAAAACCTATTATAGTTTTTTGACTGACCATAATATAGATACTTTATCATATTATATTATTATTTAGTAACAAACGATATAAGTACTTAACTTCTGAACTGTAAAAACGAACTGAATATCGTAAACATTTTATCTTCGAATACTCGTAAAAAATTAATGTGACTTTTGTGATGTTTACTTTATTTTTATTTTTTTTTATTTTAGATGCTAATATGCATCTCACTCATATTTAGTGGAATTTAAAGTGTCTAAAGTAATTTATATATATATATATATTATGCATTGATTAATACAGTTCATTACTTTAAACAGTATTTATAATTGTATTGTTACTACTATTATAGTGCAGTACTGCAATCATTTTATAATAATTCTAATAATTTAATTACGTATAAATTGTACGCAGTTGGTGACATAATAATTATTGTATTATATAAACTAATTTCCCACCATTAACGCATTTGGTAAAGACATATTATATGGAAGTATGAATTTTATTATTAAAGTATGTTTTATTGTATTATACTTTGCCATTTTTTTTTTGATATACCTAACTTTGATGATCCTTATTGTTGAACATTTTTACTGTTATTTTTTACTCAAATATAAACTATGTATTTTCTTTCGGTTATATGGTATTATATATTAGACTATTTTTAAAACGTTAAAACATTTCAAATTGTTCCATACAAACTCGGTTGTTTGAAAAATCCACCATAGTCCGTCCTTTGTATTGTAAATAAAATATAAAATATAAAATCGGTTTTGAAATTAAAAACACAGACAATTATTATTAGAGATAAATATATGTATATTAAATTATAAGCTGAAATACTATAATATGCTTTTAACGAAAATGTTAACATCTTAATAATATATTATACTATTATATAATTAATCTAATAAATATAATTCTAAAACTTGGAATCATTATTGAAACTTAATGCATCTTTATATATACCTAATACAATATATTTCAATTATTATCAACAAAATTGTTTACTTTGTTATTTAATTAGGTTTTATATCAAGAATATACTAAGCAATTTAGTAGAGATACTTTACTAGATTAACTCTTTGACTTTTGACTTTTATTCAATTATATAAGTTATTTTAAAGCAAAATTAGAAAGTTCATATCAGAAATAACATATTGAGTTATTCTCCAAAGGAAGTTTCCAAATTTATTTTTAATACCATTTAATTAATCCATGTAATTAAGTATTCTAAGCTAATTTCTATTAAAATATTAAATCATTTATAGTTAATATATACATGAATTCAATTACTTAACTTTTAGTTAGTAAAAGGCATTTGCAAGGAAAACGTTAGTGTTGTTCAATCTTGTGATTTTAATAGAACTGAATTATTTTTTATTTTACACATAACTCAAACAATAATAATTATTTTAATATATTAATTTGTTTTATTAATGAGAATATTATTCGTTTTTAATTCTTTCATATTTTATATTATCTAACATAGCAAATATATAGTATTTTTTAAATGATTGTATTGTAAATTACTGTAATTTTAATTGATATTTAAATTTACTATTTGAAATAACTTAAAACTTTTTATTGATCAAATAGTACAATTAATAGAGAAGTATAGTACCTTTAAAGCTATAATTATAAACATAACATCAATAAGAATATCAAAATTTAATTATTTCTTTGGTAAATTGTTGTATGTAACACGGAATGGAACTTTTATATTTGGATCCATATTATACAATTTTAAATAAATTTAAATTAATAACAGTTTTGTGCATTTGAGAAATGTTTTATAGGTTAACTCTTGTTTTTTAATTACTTTTTAGAAATATAAAATAGATATTAAATTATAATATTTTATTCTAATTTTGATAAATACATTAAAATGAAAAGAAATTTTTTCGTTATTAAGTCATTAGTTTTTTTATACAAAATTATATTTAACTAGGATTGAATAATATAAGATATCTAATGCCTGGTTGCACAAACGATCAATAACTGGTTGTTGAACCAATAACTAGTAACTAGATTATCAAATCAATAAAAATGTTGCAGGTTGCACAAAAGATCTTTAAATTTTATCTAATCAATAAATATTGTGTTATTGGTTCTATTAATTATAAATCCGATTTCGATTCGATATATTTTCAAAAGAACTCTGTAACTTTATCGACTTGATAAGATCGAATACAAATGATAAAATATAACAATCAACAATGATAACAGTTATAATGATCAGATAATAATTTTTTAATCATGGCTCTAGATTTCGGTTAAAGGACTAACCATTAAAATGTTAAAGAATTGTTTGAGCAACAAACGTTACGTTACGTTTTTTCTTTTGATAAAAAAAAAAGTAATATATTATAATGTTTAAGTAGTTTAATTTACCTATATTTATTTAATATACTTTAATAATTATTATTATTTCGAATACAAATTCAGAAACAGATTACAACTATTTTTAATAATAATAATTTATAATACAATATACGCAGGTAATTGTTTAAATCCTTTAAATTTAGCATGAAAATAAGTTATAAGATTTGAAAATCTTATTTTGTTAAGTATGTGAAAATTAATTCCTATAGGTAGGTGTCACTGGTATTAGTAACATATTGTTTAAAAGCTAAACATAGTTTTTGACTTTGGAGTAAAATCTATTTTGGTTGAAAACGCCGAGTCATCTGTGAAATCTGTACACTATATGTTCTTTCCGACACTAAATCCCATTTATATAAATTATGAAGAGCAAAATCAGGCCAAGTTCAGCACCCTCGGGGAGTTTACTATAACAAGTACTTACTACTTAACGGGTAAGTTATAGGTCCATTAATCTCTACAACTCGTGTACAATCTAGGAGTTAAGATTTGAATACATTTTCGTAACTACTAATGATACAAGTTTGGGTCGAGATCAATTTTAACAATTCTATACTAAACGTGTTTATAATTTGTATTGAATTTACAAGGGACATTGTTGTCTAAGAATATTTCCAGATGAATATTGTGTAGTACGCGGCAATTGCTTTATTATCAGCTATGCACTGGATATATCGAGATGATTTGTTAATAGCAACATCGTTGAATGTCTCGTGATAGAGTATTCAGTGAATTGACGAGCGGCGGAGAATAAAAAAGCGGTCCGCGCCTTAAGTCTCATTGACGAAAAATTGTACATCGCGGGTTTCGCCGTAAGCTATTTTATATGGAATACGAATTTACCTCAGACTTCTGCGTCGCACGGTTCACACACCTACGCGCACACATCATCGCTGACATTTAAAGTACTCTGTCGTCGGAATTACTGTTCACGCACATAAATATGTATATGTATATGCATAAAACATAATTTTAAGCTAGGCAATAAACGTTCGTACGTGTGAAATATTCCGTCTGATAAGAGAGTGTAAACTTTGCGCGCGTAATAAAAATAAAAAACAAATAAAAAAGCGCGACGCGAACGGGGAAGGCGCGCAGAAGCCTCACACGCGTTTTATATAAAAGTTGAGTCACTAGACATCAAAAACAAAAGCCGCGCCCGAGAAGGAGTCGAAGTTTTCACGAGCCACCGGTGTTTTAACGCTATGAAATAATACTCTACCAGCGCACGGTTGCAGGCCGTGCGGCATGTGGCGTGTGCGGGCGCTCCACGTCCCGCGCTGCATCACCCCCGCACCGCCACCAGAGAATCTTTGCGCGAGGATACATCGTCTTTTGGAAAAGTTTTCGACTGAAGAACAAAACGTTTTAGTCGATGACGGCGGACCGCGATAAAACACCCAAGTCACGACACTACACATATATACAAATGAACGCATTCGCAAGCTATATATATATATATATTATATTTATATTATACATATACATATATATATATATATATATTTATATGTGTGTATACAGTTTTACTACACGACCCTTTTTTGCTTTAAACTGCGACGGAGGACACATAATATATTGACTCGCTTCTACAACGCGTTGTCGATGATAGATGATCATCGAAGATAAGACGTGTGTACACGACACGATGACGAATTCAAAGCATATTACATTGTTATTGTGAGCACCTACATCACTGCGTTTAGTATGCGCGGACGAATGCAGGAAAAATTTGATGAACGTGTACTCGATCTCTCGGGCGATTAGGTATTATTTTGGATTTAGGTTTTATTTTATTTTCATTTTTTTTAATAACGAATTTTTACTGGTTATACCATATACTTATCGAGTTCCGTATTTGGACTGGAAATAATAATCAAATTTTCAAAATAAACATAAAAAATATATTTTTAAACATTATGTTGTAGGATTTTTTGTTACAGATGACAGTGTTCTATGCTGGTGCAACTAATGGGGAATGAATATGCTTTAGTTAATGTCGGAGGGACTCAATTAGTATTCAAATTTAAAACATAAGCTCAATTGGTATGATATTTTAAGTTTCACTCGATTAGTATGTACTTGCATAAAACAACCAGAGACTCAATTCATTCGAAAAGGTTTTATTGTGACTTAGTTCATACATAGCCATTTCAACGTAGTTATGTATAATATATATATATATATTTGTACAGTGGCATAAATAGAGAAGAGGAAGTAGTCTCAGGTTTTGGCGGGTATGTACATAAAAAATACAATCGATTTATTCAATTTATAACGATTTTGTAATAGTTTTGCACCATGATAATAGAACTATATGAACTATGAACAAAAAACCTCTCATAACGTTCGGCACATCAAACGATATATATGCACTCCCTCCTCCTTAAAATGTATACTAATATTATATACATGAATTTTTTTCAGAATGATTAATATCATTAATTATTGTATTTAATTTATTTGCTTGTGTGAATTCGATTTGATATGTTTTATTTGGGGCCCGTTAGATTATTTGCATTAAAAAGATATATTTTTTTTTTTATAGTTCTTTGAACGTCTGACGGGAACCAAGTATAATTGATTCCATACCATAGTGGCTGGTTATAGAAGTAGTCGATTTAACCCATATTGGAACACATATACGACTTAATTTAAATCTAAATCAATTTAAAATTGGATATTGAATAATAATAAAAATAAATAAATAACACTATAAAATATGAAAGGTTTATTGAAAACTCGACGATTTTTTTCATAATAAATTGAAAGGAGTGTTTTGAATTTTTTCTATTGATCTTTATTATAATAATATTTTCTCCTCTGGATAAATTGATTTTTTTCATCATAATTTCAGGATGAATAAAGGTTGTTATGAATATTTTAAATTCTTATTCTTGTATTTTGAATGGATATTTTAGAATTTAAATAGGACATTTTTTTTTTTTTGTTTAGGAAACACAACTAAAATGTTATTATTATTAACTATCATATTTTTAAAATTGTTATTTTTGGTATATTATGATGGCCGTTAACTATTTAATTGAATTGAATTGATAAAATAATATATAATAAATGATATAATATATGATAAAATATACATGCATGATGTATCTCTGTATATAACTTTATGTTTTACCTAATGTGTATCCAAAAGAATTAACGATAACTAAAACAACAATGTTTTGTATTGAAAAAAACGCATTGTCAAAAGTATCTTAAACATCTAGGATAAAGGCATTAGAATCAACGAATTAGAAAGTTGAAATATTAAATTGAAGATTTAAAACATACAAATAAAATTTGCAACATCAATGCAAATTTGTAATTTATAAATATTAATGAAGCTATCAAGTAACTTAGAAAAATACTAAACACTATTATTTTTGTACAACTCAAGTGAATTTTACTGTTCAATTTTAATAAATATGTCTAACTATACTTAAAGAATGTAATTGTATCGAAATATTTCATAAAGGAATAATACTTTTTTAATTAAAAATGTAATTATAATCAATTAAATTAAATAAATAATAAATAAATTTATATTCGTACATATAATGGCATTTTTAAGTAAATTTTTTTTCAATTTGCGGAACGTCAAAATAATTGACTAAAAAACACGTATTTTCTTTTTTTTTTTTTGATGACAGTGTTTATTAAAATATCAAATCTTGCAAAATCGCAAATCTTGCGACACAACACAGATTAAATTTCTTTTAAATATATATAATGTCGATGGTTTATTTTAGTTGATTCTAATTATAAGATCTTTATTGACAGCGGCTATTATAAATTTTACAAATCCATAGATGGTTTAAGTTTTAATGTCTGTGAATACCTTATTGGATTAATGGATTAATATTATTTGAAGGTAGTTCAGTTTATTATGAATAACTGTCGTTTTATCTAAAATATACCATCCGTTCTTTATTATTTTGAGGATTTCAAAACCATTGAGATACACTTCAAAAATTATATATTATAGTATGCTAACATGATGGTTTGTTCTACCATAACAATCTTATACAACATTAGTCATGTCAGTCAAAGATTCCTTTAGACTACAATTTTCCGGAAAATCGGATCGAGTGTCATGGTTTGCTGAATGGTCCGACAGATTTTATATTTTATCGTTTTCTCAATAGTTTCAAAAGGTAACTATTGAAGATATCACTAAATTGCAAAACTCCAACAAGCTAAGAACCCAGGTAAAATTGAAAATTTATTAAAAATAAAAATAACTATTATGTATCATTATTTTTTATATATGAGGCTGGGCTATATATGGTGTTATAAGATATTATTTAATATTTTGTCCTGTCACAAAAATATGGCTGGTTCGACATTTCCGGAAATTGTTATTAATTATGATTATTCATGAATTCTAATTTTGTGATATTAATATACAAACAAATGTAACTAGAGTATACTCTATCTCAAAGTTAAATACATGCAACGATCATGTAACATTGTATGTAAATTGCATTGGTTAATACAGCGTTTCTCAACCTATGGTACGTGTACCACTAGTCGTTCGCAGAAAGCTCAATGGTAATGCGTAAAGAAAAAACGCATGTAGTTTCTAATCAAATATAATAAAACGCTCCATAAATAACTAATAATGTATACATTTTTTTATAAGCAAAACCGGGCTTACTAAGTTAAGTGGCACGTAAAAATTTTCAAAATGTGTAGGTAGTACTTGGACGTTAAAAGGTTAAGAACCGCTGGGTTAATGTATTATAAATTTAGTGCGCCCGAATGGATACATAAGAAAAATAATTTTATTTACTGAAGTTTATTAGAGCAATATATTAAAATTATATTTTCTTACCAGAATTTTAAAATTGTTATTTATAATAATTATTTTAATCCATAAACTATTAAGATCATATTAATGTATTATATTATTATTATTATGATCATGAGCGATAGGAACTAGAAATTAAATTTATAAACACAATAGTTAAATTTACAGTTGGTTAAACGACGAAAGTGGCTTTAAAACTAAAATACCATATTTATTGCGTACACATATCAAACGCTCGATCATAATTCATTAGTCATAATATAAATAATTGCAATGTAAAGTTTGTAATGATGTAAAATATAAAGCATAACATAATTATTAGCAAGGACCAAAAGCTAATTATCTTAAACTCTTTATATTTCTTAAAAAAAATATCGTATGACATTATATTACCTATTTTTAAAATGATTTATTATACATTTTCGACGACATTAATATACTTATCAAGTTCTCCGATGAAATTTTAAAATATAATAGACCAACTAATCCTTATCTTAGTCCATCTGATTATTAAAATTTAATTATACTTTAAACATTATTTCATACGGTTGTATGAATCAAAAAATAATTGAGTATCAAAACCTATTAAACTTTAACTTAAGAAGATCATTAACACGAAGTAGTGTTAAAAAAATGTTTTCTATATGTTTCAATATACAACTTTTTGATTATGAAAAACATAAAACTAATATAAATAATTATCAAATTTATAAAACATTCTCTTGAAAGATCAGAACATTTTAAGTTAAAGCTCTTTGAAGTTGCTGTGCTTATTTCGTATTCATATGGCATTACCGTAATTAAAATCGATTGCACAACTTTAAACATCTCACAAAGAGTATAACAATTTAATAATAATGGTTAAATAATCTTAAAATTGAAAAAGAAATGGGGACTTTTCATCGTTAACAATGGTTGTGACATAGACACAACACCTAGTGTAAATAAAAATCATTATAGCTGTTATACGCGATAATAACAATATTATAATTCCGTATTTACATTTCTCATAAATCTGTCACGATTACGTTTATTTTTGCAATTGTATTTTGATGTAGTAGCCGATGATTATATTTTACAGCGTTGGTGTGTGTAAGTACCTACAACTTTGTGAGCGATAATGTTTGTCAATCCCATTGGTATAAACTATGAAATATGAAAAAAAAAAATATTCTTTTGCAATACAATAAATTCAAATATGTAAAAATATGTAAAGCAGCATTTCATATATTATATGTACATTCTATTTCATTCTGATTTCTAGTGAACTGATTAAATTTATTTTACTTCTATTCAAACGTAACTTGGTCAACATTATAAGTACGTTATTTTAAATTAAATCTGTGTAAAAAGAATTATGTTATACTAAATTATTATGGCACTACGATGGGTTGTCAAAATGATACAATGTACAAATCGCAAACTATATGATTAAGGTACTAGATCAATAAACCAATAATTTAGTTGTTCTCATAATAATTTTTAATAAATCACATATAAAATATAAAATTTAATAAATAATATTGAAAAATGATTGATTATACTAATTGTGTGAACTTTATTGGAAGTATGTATACTTGTGAATACATTTTAAAATATGTGATAAAAATATATCAAATAAAAATAAATAAGTGAATATATTCGTTGCACACGAATTGTGTTCCAGTTGAGTTATTTAACATATTTTTTTTAGTGGTACTCAGTGCTTCTCAATTGATTTAAAATATATAATTACTTTTTATGAAAATATTTAATATCACAACTTAGAGTTAACAATATTAAATTAACTATTTCATATAAACGTAAATTAAACTAGTTTTCAGTAGTTTCTACTCGCGTGTTCAATAAAAATATTATAGATTCTTTAAAGCCATTAGACGCCGTCATAGGATATGTATTTTTGAAAATGATTATATTGAAAATGTATGTATTTATAAGATATTGTAAATTTATATTATAAATTAATATACTGTTTAATTTATATTTAACATTATTTTAGTGTCGCTAAAATGTCAGATAAGTAAAATTTAATTTAATATATAGTCAAATATAATATGAGACTAAATACATATTTTATTTATAAAAATATCATTACTTACTTGGGGGGGGAGGGGGGTTATTACGGTTAATTAAACTTAAGTGTATTCAAATATTTACAATATCATTAAAATAAAGTTTTAGCATTTATATTATGTATTCTGTGCACTCTCAAAGTTAGTGTATTATTTGAGAATAAAAATTAATTTTGTTTTTGTTTGGTTTATCTACATTTTCAGTATGATCAATAGAACAATTTGATAATAGACATTTGAACTAATTTAAGAAAAATAAAATATTTTTAAAGCGGCCTACGTAAAAATTAAATTAAAACCCAACCGGGTGAAAATATAAATGAACTAGACTAATCGAATGAACAAAAATGAAAGAATTACGCGTCTTACGTCATATAATATGTCAAGTGTTAAATGCACCATAATAGTTGAAAAATTGGAGTAATATTATATTTCAGATAACTTACTACACTTTGGTACAGTAAAAATACGAGTTATAATGTCAATTATTGATGCGATTTTCAATTGAACGTATTTTACACGCGTATTTCTACGAAACGTGTTTGTACACATTTGCCTAATGAAAATAGGTGTACTTTTTGTGTGTAAACGCTGTAAAAACACATTTATTACGGCCGTTAAAATAGCGATGTAATGTTATATTCATAGATCATGCTTAAAATCAGCCAAAGAAAAGGCGAAATAAATAAAACGAAATAAATTATTAGGTTTACTAACGGAATTATGGAAACACACCGTATTTTTATTGCGATTCTAAATACACGATCGGGGACTTGGCGGTATCCCTTTACAACTGGATAGCTATATAATTCGAGATGTGTGAGCCTGCCGTTCGCTCTTCGACGGAAATGTGGTAGAGGATCGGGTACAAAGGCGTGGAAGACCGCGTGGCGTAGGAACGTCTAACCGCTGCGGTAACCTCGATTTCCCGGATCCCTTCGGGCGCTGTTAACGGTTTTTCGACAACGGTTAACTACATTGGACAGGCATTGGTGTATTTATTGTCTCATCTCTGATTGGACGGCCGAATCGATGTGATGGAAAGTACCTAGCTGGCAGTACGTGTCGGCGGCGCAATTCCTGTAACACGGCCGCGTGAGAAATAAATTATTTAGAATCGATGTAAAACGTTTGGCTTCGTGGGCGACCATTTGTTTAATTAAATTTCTTAAAATCGATTTCAATTACGCGGTGACAGGTTGATATTTCCATAAGAGTCTAGTTATCGATGATTTCTGTTGGCCTGTGTCGGCGTGTGTATAACAACCGTAGGAGTCCGTGAAACGAATGGTCGTATCGCCGAGATAGTAAATTGCGGAACTCGTCAAAACACCGAAATGGTCTCCTTGCTGATGGACGTAATATAAACAAAAGTGTTTCCGAAGAAACGGATAAATGTAACAATCAATCGAGTTCGCCATTTTTGTATATTTGCCTGCTTATACACAACAGATACCGTCGTCGCACAGCACTATATAGGGTTCATTTTCATTATATTCGAGTTCGATCGTAACGGGCGAATCGTGGTACAAGCTGTTTCGCATTCACCGGATCGTGGGACGTAATAATGTAGCATGTAACATGTATTATGCAATTTTATACTATATGAATTAAATTAATATAATATTAGCATCTCATTTGCGTAGATCGAATTCATAGGGGTAGTGTTTTTAGATGGTTCTAGGTACTTCCAAATACGAGAATACTACGCACGCAACGTTTTGTAAGTTTTGCGACCAATCAATGCATAATATCGAATAATTTGTAATTTTTTTTTTAAGGGTACAATACTGCTTTTACCGTTAACCCACAGAAAACGAATCGTACGCGTATTTTGAATACATAGTAGTTACTTGTTTTGATTGAACATATTTCAATGGAGTTCAACAATAATGATAATATGTTTTCATTTTGAATAAACCACTTTAAATATTTTAATCGTTAAAAATGTTTTAAACTTAGTAAACATTTAAAATGAAAGAGCGCTGTCTCTTTTTTAACTGTAGGTATACAAGCAGTAGTCTATAGACTTTCAACTTAGTGTTCTTATTAATATTTTCCGGTCTGTAAATACTGGTGGGAGTAAAGTGTTATAACAATAATCTTTATTTTACGGAATGAATTTCAATTTTAATTTTAAACTGACAGTGTAATACAGTGTAATATAAACAGTCTTTGATATTTAATACATAGATTTATAGTAAATAATTCCAAACTAAAACATAACATAGGTAAGTACTATAAAGGTATATTGTAACATACATTATAGTTAGCGTAACGGTAAAAACAGAAAATACTCGTGATATAAGAATATCTAAGAAATAAGAACATAATTACCGAACTACAATATTTTTAGATTTCGATTACACAATAAGTTTTCAGTTTTATATTATATTAGTCAATATTATAACACATCATCTTATTATTCATTATTGATTGTACAAACGAAATCGTACGAATTTCGGTTACCCACTGTTATTTATTCGTTCGCCAATGACAACAATAATATTATTGTCATGCACGCTTTCCGGTCGGTGATCGTAAGATGATTCAAAACAGTTACCTACGTGCAATAATGACATTACGACGTGACTTGTAGAAAGCGTGCGCGGGCACTGATTGCAGATGGCTACTAATCCCGAGTCCGCCGAGAGCTGGCCACCGACTTTGGGTTCGCACACAATATAATACTTATATAGGTGAGCTGCACGTGTAGGCTCTATAGTTTATTAAACAATATAGCCGCCGCGCGCTTTAAGGACAAACATAAGGTCCGGGATATATAAGTGTTTTCGTTCGAGTATATGCGCGAATGGTATTATATAAACTTGTATTCCTCGGAGGACGACATACATAATATTATATGCAGTTTCCTGAGGCGTAGTAGGTAAATGTATTTTTGATTTAAATAATGTGAAATGTAATCGCATGATATTCCCGGACCACTGTAGTCCGGCGTTGTCGGTCGATAACGGTTTTACCCAAAAGAGAGGCTACAACGATTCTAAGAAAATATAATTAATAATATGTCTATTATAATTTCGCGATTATGATATGTACCTAACATAATGTTATTACAGATTAAATCGTCCTCAAAGACACAAAATATAGAGCAATGTAATTTTTAATTTGACTATCACAATATGATATTATTATACATCTTATGCTAAGTGCTATATTTTTTATGTACAATAATTATTGATTTTAAACGGTTCAATGCACTCGAAATGACAGCCTTACACTTTTATTTATTCGAACTTGAAAAAAAATAATAATGTAGATGTTTACTTAATGATATGCACAAGTGTACAGCTAATGTCAATAGAATCGAGAAGATAATTTTTAAGAAATATGTAATAAGCACGTTTCTATACTGTTTTAATCGTTTTTATTTCACCCTTAACGATCCTGTAATAAGCTACTTAATTTGCATATCTGCATGTACCAGATGTGGATAATGTTTAAATAAACAATTATTAAAGATCGTCTTAAATTAAATTAAATTAAATATACTTTATATCGAATTATATCACTAAGGATGCTTGCCCACTTTTTCTTCTTCAATAATGCAGTTTTTCGGTTAAGTTAATTTATTTTTGTTAATCTAATTTTTAAAATTTTTAAATATACTAAAAAACCTTTTTTAGATTTCTGAAAATAGTCTTGTAATACTTGATGAGTGTTCTGTGGAAATACACTCTTGTGTTTTTCAAATGCAAATTCTTATTTTATACAATAAATTATTTATCAAATACATTTTTGAAAGTTTTGACAAAATCAAAATCCAAACGAATAGTTTTTGAGTTATTTAACTTCACGTAAAAATGATAATAAATTTATAATATTAGGTTTGAAAGATATGAGATATTATAGTAATTTGAAAATGTTTACAATTAATATTTATAATTTATAATAACAGTCAAAGTATTATTATTACTAGATCTGATATTAAATAAATATTACATTTTTGTAAAAAATAATCTTAAGAATTATTAAATTATGAAAATGTAATCACTAAAACTACTCGTTTGAATAATAAACTAGATACATAAATATTTTTTTTTAATATCCATTAAATAATTTACAGTTAAAAGATGAGGCAGGGGTTCTTATAAAAAAAATTCAAATTTAAATCGTCACAAAGCACTCCGTAAGTAGTAAAAAAAAAATGTAAATAGTTTCAGTAAATGTATTATTAAATAAAAAAATGTAGGTGAACATGCTTATTGAATCACTGAACATATTTTTGTTTATTACCATTTATTATATTAATTTTATTTCTAACTAATGTATAACTATACAGATTGAAAAATAATAATTTTGTTCCATTTAACGTACATAATAAATTCTGAATTCACTATTTTTAGTCATAAAATGGGGTAAGTAAAATATATTATATATATTTTTTTAAATGCAGTAAAATACTAACGATATTTGATATTATATCCACATAAATAGAATTTCAAATATTTTTATGACGTAAAATCAGAAATTGAAAATACATTCAAGCTAAAAAAACATTAACGCGTTGTTTTGGAATGGTAAAAAAAAATCACTACCTATGTATGCATTATTTAAATAAACGAATAAATCATAGTGCGCATTTAGAATTTAAAATAATAGAAAATCCTTTTTCGTGAGTTTCCGACGCGCATTACCTTATGAAGCGGTTGCGAACGATTTTATAAAATTCAATTATAGCGACAAACAAGAGAAAACGTTGTTTTTACGGGAAATCTGGTGATAAATTTATTTGTAAAGGTATCAACGAAATTGAGAACATTTTTTACTCTCGCCAAACAAAAGGGAGAAAATTGAAAATTAAGGATTTAACCATATTTCGTAATGTGTAAAAACTATTGAAATTGAAAAAAAATAAAAGTAACAGATGCACAGCGTATGACGATTGTAAAACGCCGTTACACACTGGGTTAGTGGATGCTTAAAAACGACGTTACGCCAATACATACTATGCTTAATATGCTACGGTAATGGTCCCAGATATGATAATGTGTATACATCTAGTATGTTTATTGCACACAGTTTCAACAGGGTGATGTTAATATTTATCTGTTTACTTGACAATACAGTAAATGCGTTAAATACGTCACGAATAATTAGGTTGGTTGTTCATCGTAGAAAAACGTTGGGCTTATGATATGTTGTTGCTAACGGTACGAAATAAACTGCATATTCTTATGAAATCGATGTTTATAAACATTATTATAGTGCATTGCTACTGTCACAGCAAGTAGCCTAGCGCATGCCAACGAAATTCTTGTGGGGCAGATACGGATTGTTCGAATCCACACGATCACACCTCGCATATTTGGCTCACCAGTAATGAAAAAAAATCGTCAATTAAACCAATTACTGAATTTTTTTAAATATTAACTTTCGAAATATGTTGAAAATTATACACAATAAAGTTAAATTTAGAAACTACAGAATACATTCAACACCAACTAGAAAAGAAGGGCGTATCATTGGGATAAGTAGAGTGTTGCGGTATTCGGTATTACCCGAAATAATTACATCACTTATTTTACGATTCACTATTAAACCCGAAAATTAGTTGAAATATTATTATAGTTTTGTATTATTATATTATGCTGTGTTTCTAATAAAATCATAAATCATTTTTTGAGGTACCTACTAAACGCAAAGTTTTCATTTATCGTCCCGTTTATCGATTGAATGATATTAGATAAGGTCGTACATTATAATTCATATCTAAAAAAATATATTATATTTATCCATTATAACGTCAGCGGGCTGAATATTATTTAAAAATTTATGTCAACAGTAGCCAGCACATGTTACATTAGCTAATGCCATCTGGATATTGTTAAGACTAATATTATTATCATTATACTATAAAACTATGTACATAATGGAAAATATATAACATTTTACCATATAAACAAGAAACTATAAAGTCTAACTAATAATTATTATTAATTAGACAATATTATTATGGCAGAATTATGTGCGATTTTTATTATGAAATATCTAGTTTAAACCATTGGAATTTAAAAAAATATAATTAATAATAGCCACCCGTTTGATTTTGTTTTTAAGTCGAAAATCATATTTATAGATACAGGATTACAGGATAGGTACTACCAATTTAAATAAATTTTAATTGCAATATTCATACCAATAATGGTAACTAATATTAAAAGATTCAGCTAGTCAGATTATATAAATATATTATTATTTATCAATAATTACTTAAGCATACACAATATTTGTGATAAATAAATGTATTATTTAGTTTGAATAAACATGGTTAAATAAATTGTACATAGTACACAGAATACCATGGAATATTGCAATAATGACTTAAAACAATGAACTGTTTCATCGTTTTATGGCATATGAACCGAACAATTATGTACCTACGTTTTAATATTATAATGATGAGATGGCATTTGTACACATATTAGGTATATAATACAGTATACAGCATGCGGTGTTGGATAAATGTATAAAAAAAATGATGGTCTTTAACGGATGAAAAACCCAAAGGATAATGTCAAAATCGTTGGATATTATATTTAATTCGAATAAAGCAATCGTATACTAAATAAAATACCATGTTCAATAATAATAACGTATCTAGTAAATCGGAACAGTGAATTCTTTAGAAAAATATAATCACAAGATAAAAGCTGAACTCTATGCACACTGTAAATAATCATAAGCTTCGAATAAAATTTTAAAAATAATCATTACATAATATTTTATCCCAAATATTTTAAATTAAAGAAGATACATGAATATAAGAATAAAAAGTTATAACTTATTATACGGTTAGCGTCGAAATTAATTAAAACATGCACTTACATCACATTTTAATTTCTATAAATGCACGATATATCTTAAAAAACTCGAACACTGTTTAAATACTTTTCCTGTTAATGTAAAAGCTTCTTAACTTTATATGTATTTAAAAACTTTAGATCCGAAGTTTATTATTCAGTAAAACCGGGAAAGTTAAAATGTTTGACATCTGTTGTTTAATTCACACTAGTCTTATGCTATGTTCATATTATTATCTGCAATAATTGACATTTACACGAAGTTTACCTATTTATGTTTTGTTCACTCAATTTTTTTTTTTTGTGAAAAACATTCTAATTAATTATTTAATGTGCTTGATGCAGATTTCAATTTAATTGTAAAAAGGTAATATATTAAATAATATATTTTTAATGTTAGTATTGTTTTATACTACAATCTATTAAGTTAAGTATCAAATTAAATATTAGAAAAACATCGATTTTGATTTTAAAAAAATGTAGTTTTAGCACCAAGAGTACTTTTATGTTTAATATTGGTTGTAGTGAATTGTAACTTTAATAAGGTTTAATTTTATTTTTCAATTATCTATAAATTGGTTAAAATTTCTTAGTTACAATCTACTCCTGTGAAGTCAAAAACACAGTATGGCTTTTAACGCAATTGCTGGTTGCGCTGGATCAATATTACCTTTAGACACTTGAAAATCACCATAAAATGAAACACACATGTATACATAGAATTTGCATATTTTATTCATGAAATGACCTTCTGTTCCAATACCATGAAGATAATAATAATAATGATAGTGGATCAAAGAGAATTAAAATTAAACCAAAGATAAATATTAAATACAGTTCAATTTATTAAACATTCAAAATAATAATAATAATAATAATAATAAAACACATTTTTTTATGATTAAATTGATATATTATATTATTATTATTTGTTGAACACAAGATTGTTTTTATTGAAAATTAAAATGTTTTAATTATAAAATGGCTTTAATTCATTGTAATTTTTAATTAAATATACGTAATCCTCATTTTAGTGGATTATTTAATCTGGAAAAATTAGGCTTCGGGTTTACAGTATTTTTTATCCTGCCGTCAGTCGATTAAATTTTATTAAATTAATGGCAACCAAGACATTTTGTTTAATTCGGGAAAATAATATTTTAAAATTAAAGAAACGAGCTCTAACTGTTTTTAAATTACAAAATAATTAAATATTTATGTACTAAAATACTGTAAGTACTTATTAAATATATTTTGTAACAATATATGTATAAAAAAAACTCAAATTAAATCTTATTATACATATATTTATTATAATGTGTTAAGTTAAATTATGATGATATATGCAGAAATATGAACATTTGGAAAACGTTATAAACGGTAAAAATTGAGTTTTATAATTCGATTTTATAGAGGAAATTAAAACAGAAAAAAATATAATTTGAAAACTATAACATCTGTTTATTTATTTGTCAGAAACCGTAAAACACGATTTGATAAGATTTCATTAACGCGATTAAAAATAAAACAGTTGGTTGAGATTTTATAGAATTTTAGTTTTTAAAAAGATTTCATAAAATTTGAATAACCAACCCATAATATGATATTGTTTCGGGCATAGTATTTTGCTGAGTATTAAAAAAAAAAAACTGTATAATACTATAATCGTATTAAAATGAACAGGGAATATTACCAGTGTTTGTAAAACAGAAGAAAAAAAACAGTAAAAAAAGTCACTGCGTTCGACCACGAAATTAAATTTTATTTTATTTGCGATAAGAATAATAATATTCGAATATTTTTTTACTCTTTTCTATGGTTTTTAATTAAACAATTTAAATCAATTTTTATTTTCACTATACAGAATATCACTGCAAAATTGTTCGTTATAATATATTCACTCGTTAATTTCTTTCGTACGTCTAAAATATCAGAGCAAACGAATCGATCGTATTTCGTAGTCACATTCTGTAGTCTACAGTTAACGTAACGAGCCATCATCGTTGTACGATAATGGGGAGGACGATTAATATTATAAAATAATGTGTAATACGATAAGTTAGGTTGCGCTCACCGACGACTTGGAGATGAATATACTGGCTAATGTGCGGCGTGGTAGATATCTGACACTCGTAGATACCCGAGTCTCTGATCTGAGGGTACTTGATCTGGAGAGTCCAGTCTTCGCTAGGCGGTTGATTGATTGACCGGAAACGCTGGTCGCCTGTGTACGTGTACCGGCCGACGGTAAGCAGGTGAATGTCCCGGTGTCTGACCCACGATACCTGTAATGGCAAACAATTATTATTAGTATAGAGTCACATGTAATATTATTATTAATATACGATTATGGCCATTTCGTAATATACGTAGGCAAGTTTATTTTTCAATTTTTCACAATGCCATACACGAAAGTTATATATAAATTGATTTTGTCATATTATATTTATTATTATTATGGTTAAAGTGCAAAAAAAATGATATGGTTTTAATAGGTATTAGTCTTTTACACTATAAAACAATTAAGTATTATTTACAATTAAAAACAATTGTTTATTATTTTTATGACACATTTGTATTTTTGAGTGGAATGACATACGTACCAAATGCGTTTATATAATATAGGCAGATCACTGCCGTATTAAGAGTTAAAGACGCCTGGGGCAAAATATTTTATTTCCAAATAATAAGTTATTGGTAATAAAAATAGTTGACGCCGTTCTTTATGTATGAAAATTATTGCTCCCTTTGCCCCTCGTTAGACACGGCACTGAGGCAGATCATCTAACCGTTGAAAGATCGTTAGTCTTCAAATTGCAAGTTTACGTACGTTATTGTAATAAATGTAATATATGTATTTAACCACCCACAGAAAATAACTGCGTGGATTTCGGCTAGAGTGACATTTGGCTTGTTGTTATTGGCTACGTTAAGCTGAATTCCCTATATGTCGACTGTTTGACGCTTAAAGTTTCGTTCCCATAGGACTTCGTTTGTACTATACATTATATGTAATCGCATTGCACTAAATTATTAATAGGAATCAGGATACCCACCCAAGAAAATAAGATTAATTTCTGAAAAAAGATCCGTAAGCCCTGAGAGCTCAAAACAATTTACTTAATAATACGATGTACTTGCATATAGTTTTTTATTAATTAAAAGACGAACAACACATAAATATTTGCACTTTAAAATCTGAGTATTTTTTATGAATAAATTGGATAGGTGTAGGATATAACCTAAACACCGGAGCGTAAAATTAACGATTAATTTCGTTAACGACGTACAAATGATTTCCACACTGCTCGATTTATTATTTTATTAGCCGCATTTTTCATTTTTATTTGATTTTTTTCATTTTGCAACTTATGCATACGACTTAATATACCGAACACGTTATCGTGAAAATATTCGGTGGAATGTGCACATTAAAATTGTATATAATCGCGTAGAACTCTCGAGCAAAAATGTTTGAAAAAATAAATTGATGTTGATGTCTAAACAACACGCCTAAACTCTTCAAAACGCTCAAGACACGTGAAATACAATTATTGCATGTGCGTATACCATACACTACTTGGTGACCTGCAATACAATAAGAACGCGGATTTGTAACGAAACGAGCGTCGCATGGCTAAACGGCTTTGAAAAATAATGCAAAATAAGTGCATTGAAATCACAGCCCAAATAATTGTTGCGCAATATGACATACTATACTATTTAATCTGTCGACCCGTGACGCCGGTACAGTATATTTTGCGTATAATACAATACACGTGCACGCACTCGCGTGCCCCGCACGGACGGGACCCGAATATAATATTTTGACAGGCATCGCCGCCGCTGCAAACGTTTCAAGGAAATTAACCAAACGCAACCCGTTTAATAACCAATTATATGGTGCGTGCAACACGTATGCGTCATAACCAGGTAATAATAATAATACAGATACCGAATAAATTCTGTGCGTTATGTGTTGGATTAAAACTAATAGTGTGCTGTAGTATATGTTTACGTTTTGTCTTAAAATCGATTTGGCTCTTACGGTTATTTCCGCATAATATATATTATATATACGACGTGTTGTATTGATACTATTTTTACGTGCTAGAAATAAATGTTTGCTGGACTTCGGTGTCCGAATTTAATTATATGAATTCGAATAACAAAACATCATTGATAAACGGGTCCGTATGTCACACGCGGATGACATGACCTAAAAAATGTTAGCAAAAAATAAAAATGTACACCATATCCGGTTAATTATTGTTCCGATCGATGTGCACGAAACGTCGAAGCTTTCAGCGATGACACAAATCGACCTACGCTCGACACGTCGTATCTACGTACGTGTTGGTCGATACCGAATTTTCGGCTCGACGGACTTCATTATGAAATCATACACGTTAACGGTTCCGTTATTTTAAACCAAGATAATTAAACTTTCCCCGTAAGTCATATTTCTCGTAAGCTCATTAACTTTAATGTATTATATTATTTTACAGGGTTATTTACTCTATAGTTCCCGCGCAAAGGGTTCTACGAAATCGACGAAATGCTTCCCCCCCTAAACCACGTCAGCGATCAAACTTAAGGACCGTACAATTATATAAATGCAAATGCCATTATATCGTGTCCATAATTTTACGATAAATACCACAATCGATATGTCCATGTACGATGTACGAAAATTCCAGGCGATTTGGCAAACCAATGTCGTTAAGGCTCGTGGAAAAACACCCGTACCGAATAAAAGAGAGAGAGAGAGACGCATTATTTATTTGCCGGCACACACTTACATTGACGTTAGCAGAAATCCATACAACAATGAGACCAAGTAAAAAGGGTACATTGTTTTTCTCTTTATAATATAATAGGTACCTTATATTATGCTTTGCTGCGCGGCGTGTGTAGGTATAATATTATAACGGGAAAACGACAGGGAAGGTAGTTTGAGTTAATTACTTATTTTTAGTTGGCTTTGCGCAATAAATTTTAAAATCTACCTACTTCATTGTGCATTATATATAATATTATATAAATTGTACATATATACAATATATACAATATATGCATACAAAAAGCTACATTATTTCGTAACGTTAAACTTTGAAATTTTTATTAAATTTCTAAGGAACGTAAAATATATTATATTCCTTGCACATTTACACGCGCATAATGTACAAGTCAGATAAATACAAGATTAGACACATAGTGGGTACCTATATTGTAATAATATAGCCTGCATAATAATCGCTATAAAATATTTCCGCGACGCTTCGTACAATATTAAAATAGATACGCCATGGAAAAACGTTAACATTAAATAACGATGATTAAAAGTCGACTTAATATTGCACTGCCTGTACACAGTAGTGTTATGGTGGTGACGATATTTACTTTGAAATCATGGCGCCCTGGGCATGACGTGGTTACACATCCCTAAATAGTTCTAATATTATATAAACTATGGTTACTTTTGCAACTGTCTAAAAATAAAATTATCGACAGAAATCTACTTTCAAAATATTATGATTAAATAATAATCATAATATAAATAAGTTTTTATTTAGATAAATCGGTTTTGCTTGGGAAATATCTACACAATTACATTTTTGTATTAAAATATAATCAAAATATTATACTAAATGAGAATTACAAAATTGCAAATACCAAAACGAACAGCATTATACTACCTACTCAATTTTGATGGATTTACAAATAATACCATACCGATATAACTTCGTGATAGCACACAAAATGTAAGTTAAACGGCTTCGGAGAAGCTTGTGTTAAATTTTCAATCATATATTTCTATGTCCCACACAAATATTTTCCAAGAAGTATTATAAATTTATTTATTAACGTAGGATAGGACTTATAATAGCTTCTATTTATTATATGAAAATTTAACCGACATCTATTTTAAAAATTAAACACCATTTCGGTGCTTTTTATGATTTGGTATAATTTTCAAAAATAAATATAAATCTTATAATTAATAGACAATATAGTCTGTGTTAAACGTGTATTATACTTTGATTTAAATCAATATGAGAGAACTAAGATTTTTATTTTTTTGAATAAGTAATATAATGTTTTAAATTGTGCAATAAAAAAATCACCCTTATTTATACCCTAAACAACGACTAAACATACCCAGTAATTACTTTTCATTTCTATATAATTTATACGTTTATCCGACAGTAAGACAACACGATGAATAATAATTAACCACTTTTGCACCTTTTCTATTAAAATAATCTCAGTTTTTACCACAATTAAAATTTATGATATATTCGCCGTGTCATCGACCTCGAAAATTCTTTTTTTCAAAAAAAAATAAATTAATACGATTAAAATAATTTATTTTAATAATAACCATAATGTTAACCATTTATATTCAGTTTGATATCATTATAGCTTAGTTTATGTTCATGTACAAATATGTTGCATACTGTTTTATTATAAATTAAAACTAATGAATAAATAATTGATCGATTAAAATATTTATATAATATATTATGTAATGCTTATTCTATTAATATCAATATAATAATAATAAAAATAAAATTTTATACAATACAATACAAATTGACGTTTATTAAAAGTTGCATTTAATATATTATAATATTTAAAATATTTTTATCTTATATTTTTTTATAATATGTTTTGACCTTATAGATTTTTTGAAACCATCGATTAATATATTTTAACAGTATATTTTATTTGTGTTGAATATTTTAATAATTATATTTGTTTTATTATTGTAAGCGTTATTTTAAATTAGTATAAAATAATAGATATTGGGCGTTGGTTACTCATACCATATATCAACAATATGTAATATAATTCGATAATGTAAGAAAATAAAATACTCAATCAAACCGTAACAGTTAGTTTTGATATGTTTATACAGTTTCCAAAACTATATAAAATATACATTTCAGTTATAATGTTAATATTTTGTTACTTTTCAATTCTTCATTTGGACTTAAGTTGGAAAGATTTTGAATGTAGAATTATATTTAAATACTCTAGATGCACTTATCCTAAGTATAAATATTAAAAATATACATAGCAGTTTTTTTGGAAAACATTAAACTAATATACTGTAATACTTATAGAGATATAAATTACTTTAAAAACAACATCAAAAAATAAATAATGAATACAATATATAATTATTATATACCTTTTGTCAGAATCAACATTTAACACAATATATACATTCAGTAACTTACCAAATGGTGAGGTATACTTGAAAATTACTTTACAGTAGATAAATAATCTACTTTTCACTTTTTTTAGGTATAAGAATTATTTCAACAATAATACTAATAATTAAGAGAAAATACCAATATTTAATATTGTAGAAAAATTTAGTTCTTGAAATTAATTTTATAAATACTATTTTTATATGACTAAATAAAGAAATAAACTTTAACTTATAATTTATAAATGTACCAATATTTCAAGTATATTTTCTCTAATTTTATCAAAAATATTACAATCTAAAGTTATATTACTGATTAAATTAATTGTATTTTTTACGTTATGTTATTTATTTGATAAATAATTGGATTCGTTAGTTTAAACATTATTATGATATATTAATGTACGTGGCCTCGGGTTAAATGTATTTTCATGTTTCACAAATGACTTATTTATATGTTTGGAAATATATGCAAGTTGAATTTAAAATGAAAGTCCAGAAACAACATAATAATTATCATTGTATTTTGAAAAAATTAGAAAAGTTGAATAATTTGTGTCCTATAAATATAACCTAATATAACCTTATATTATAGCATAGTACATAAGTTATATTCGAAGAAAACAAAGGAAAATTAGAAACCTATTAGTGTTTTACATTTTGTTGCTGTCTTATATTCAGCTTTTTCATTACAATAGAAGTACTCTAACATAAATTATAATATTATTATTCGTACTTAGCACTGTGTTAAGTACAAAAAAAAAACAAAAATATTAGTTACTGAGTTACTTATAATGAATCAATTCATCACTTTCAAATCTAAAGAAAAAAGATAATTAATTATTTTCACTATTACTTACTTGTTATAAATTAATTATTAAAAGCGATAACAAAGATTTTAACATAGTCTTACCTACATTTAATCGTTTGGATAACAAAGTTTATCTTTCTTGTAAACATAATATATTGTATACCAAGGTAATGAAGAAAAAAAAATTGAAATAAAGTTAAAGTCCACGCGTTAACATGGTATCGATAACACATAATTTATTCAAAGGGCATCAGTTGCATGTAATACAATATTACATTTTCTGTCATGTCTGTGGTTGAGCCAGCTTAACTTTCGACGTCTTATATTATATAATACTATATACATGCGTGTACAATAGATACATCTTACACATATAGTTGATATTATTATTATATTCACAGAGTTCATCTATTTTGCGTTTGACACCCATAGATTATCGACGCATGTCATGTACTACGTGAATGTTTTAAATTTATTAAAAAATAGAAAATGTTATCACATTTTTTTCACGCTGTTAATATAACAGAACACGGTGCACATAATAAATAAAAATGATAATCATATCATTATGCATTCAACATTTATAAAAGTACATAGAAATACAACTATTTAAAGTCATGGAATACGAGTACCTGTATATAGTGAACACATGTAACAAAACCGTAAGGCACAAAAGTCAAGTATAAATAATCCGAGTTCATTAATTTTTACTGTAACAGATCGTCTAAAAATAAAATCTTTATTACCTACGATTATTTAGTATGTGTATAGACAAATAGCAGTAGATACCATTGTGTGCAAGGCAGTACTATTGAATATTGATTACCAACTACACGTGTATACCTAAACGAATAGCCTGAAGTCTATACACTTTGAATTGTACATAAGTATATACAGCGGTCCACTGAGGAAACGTATTTTACAATTTTCCTACCTATTAAATTACGAGTATAGAAAACTACGTAATTTATTTTATGGCCAATGAAATCCATTCTAAGGTGAACCATAATATTTTATGTTTTCTGGTACACATTATCGATGGCAAATATATAAGATTAAGTTTCGTTTTGGGCCGATGAATATTATTTGTGGGAGGGGGGTTGTGAATTGAGGAGGTAAAATACTTAAAATTTCACTATAGGACATGCATACACGCAAATGCATCATATGATTATTATAAATTAAACACATACCGTTTGATACTATAATCATTAGCGTTCAAATAGTTGTAATACTTCAATAATATTATGAAGCCGAACTTACATATTTCACAATAATTTGGTCGAGATAAATTTATCTAATACGATTTCACAATTTCTTAAATTTTTAAATTCTTGCATTGTTTAAATTAACGAATCGTAAACATTGGGACAATGGGCTCGTTATACGTGATATTAATTTAATATGTAAAATCAAAGAATTTAAAAGTACTAGTTTGCGTGACGAATTACATTTACATAGTAGCAATATTGTTTTGTTTGCTCCAATAAAATGTAAAAAAAAACATACGAAAACAGGAATATCATAATAGTCGGGGTAAAAATATTTTATTTTTAATACTATTATAACTTTAAATGGTATATAATGTGATGAAATTACGTAAAGCATTTATATATAGTAGCCAGAAATAATAAACTTATTATTACTACCTACTACAAAACTTTGTAAAAAAAAAAAATCGCTACACAATAAAAAAAAAAATTGAAAATTAGTAAGTACATTGTGAAAACGTTTAACTATAATTAAAATAGTGAATTTATAACTTTATTATTGTTTCTGTTCCTAATTTCCTATATATTTACTGTTGAAATTTCCGTAGTGATATATTTTTAAATTATTACTTAAGTGTATTGTACTATAAAAAAAAAAAAAAATTAATTAAATTTAATTATTTACCATATTTACCTATCATAAAATCAAAATGAGATTTAACTTAAATATATTTGTTTTATTCCAAGAATCAATTCAATCATTTCCCAAACTTATACATCATAGTTTATAAGTTATAAACGACTCTATTTTGAAATACATATAAATGAAAAACTAAAAAGTATATATTACTTTATAAAGATTCACATTTTAAGAAAACTCAAACAGACATTTCAATATAAACTCAAATACTCGTAGCTATTTTATGACTTTAATAATTATACTTGAATTTTAAAATTAAATAAATCAACAATATTTCTATCATACACAAGTACGTAAATAATTTTGTATTTCAGTACCTATGCAAATATATTTTTATAATATTACTAATATTTACTAATATTTATACGTTATAAAGTAGACAAATGCGACTTTGACCGTGTCCTTATGTTCCGCTCTTTTTTGAATATTTATATTTTTATTATTTATACGTAAACAAATATCAAATTTAATCAATACGTTTATATTTATACTTTAAAGAACTAATATTTTTTTTTCAATTTTTATTGATTTATTCACGAAAAAAAAACTATTGTCTCGTATAAGAGCAATCTCTGGTAACGTCAGGTTCAATCATATTGAATTCAATTCACATCTTAATAAATTGGTTTTCATCATCACCTATAGTTATAACTGACTTACAATTTTAGTAAAATTTAAATTTAAAATTAATAACTATAGGTTGTTGTTAAACTTGTTCTAATAAACTGAATATTGTTATATAATTATACATATTGTTTCTTACAATTTTGACATCAATCACTTAGTTTGTTTTTATTATTAAACTTAAGTATTTACAATTCTGTATTTTTTTTAAAATTATTGAGGTAATACGATCAATATGTGACACGATTTTATATATACGTAGTATCTAACTATAGATTTTATTATTATTGTTATTGATTTTATTTTTTTGTGGGGGTTAGGCCCAAAATAATACTAAATTTCAGTTTTGAGATTTGGTGAAAATATAACAATAACAATATTCATTGTTCTTTCAATAAATATTATAATTTAAATTAACAAAATAATGTATACTTTGAAATCTCGTATTCTTGTCATCTCGTGTAATTGATAATTAATATTCATATAATATTGACAAATAACTGATTGACACAAATAGCGGTCACCGTCAATCATTAACCTAATATTATTATTAGAAACCATAACAATATTATCATAGTAAGTAAAAACAGTCAATAATTTATTTGATTGGAATTTTAAAACGATTATTTATATTTATGTTGCTGTCAATATTTCTTTTTTAAAAAAAAAACTGTAAAATGTTGAAAAAATTCAAGAAAGGAGGATCCGAATCTCATGACTCTTTTCCCCGAAGATACGGTCTTGATATATGACAACACAACTTCTGATGAATAATTTATAATAATATCAAATAACTACGCAAACAGTATAGTTAAATGCAAAGAATTTTTTTTCTATAGTGAATAAAATATAAATATAACAACCATATGCATCACAACATATTTTTTCAGACGCGATATTCACCCTACTACTGTAAAGATTTACTATGACTGAACGTGAACAATATAATGGACTGGTTGAATTTTTTTTAAATATTATATTATTATAAATATCATTTTTCTTTTTACAATAATATATACTTTTTCCGTTGACAATTAAAACGGATCCTAGATTTTTATATTATTATTACATAGGTTTTGATAAAGAATAATGTTTCCCGGGAGACGTTGGCAGTACAGTAGGGTTGATTAAGGAATTTCTGCCTTTTTCCACCTCTATAAATGTGAAATCATGAAGATGAATCCACAGATACAGTTTAGTTGTAAATTATATGTTGTGTACAACAAATTAAAAAATAGAAGTGCATTTAAAACAGTAATTTTCAGTTTTTATCTTCATTCGGTCACTTGGAAGTTCCACAAGCGGATTTCAAACTATATGTCGTCATATTTAAACTTAATTAGTTGGTGTTTATTTTTATTTTAATTAACCAATAAGCTATTATAATTAGTATTTATTTTATAAATGTATAAAAAACTTTAAACGAAATTACAGTTACTTATAAGAATGTTTGAATGTAGTGTTTTTCGATTGAAATGGCCATGTTTTTTGTTTCTGTATATTTTGAAATAACTTGAACATATGATTCCATATAGGAACGACTCATCATAAATCTAAGCACATAGATCCATAATCCGTTTACGCTCATAAACTCTAAATACAGCGAATCTATTATTTACAAATACTCCGGACACACTTTCATAACAAATATGTCTTAATTTCCCTGAATAAATATCCATCGGGAAATACCATTCCTATAATATCTGATAACCCTAAATAACGGACATATTTTAATACTTGTTTGGTGTCCGATTTAGAGAGGTTTCACTTTACTTTAGCGAAATATTTTTAAACGACAATGGATAGTAGCATAAATAACAACTATAATAATTATCATTTAACTTATAATAATATAATAACATAATAACATAACATAGTCAACTAAGTAATAATTTATAAGTAATGTTAAAAATTAACATCATAAGCCCAGTTTAATAACCCTGTAAGTAGAATAGTATGCAGTGGTCGGTATTTTAAAAATCATGATTTTTTTTTAAATGTAATTTTCGATAAAACCAACCATTTTTCCACGAGTTGGGCCAAGCCAACAGCAATATACACTATATGACTGGACAGTTATTTAGCTGTAGCGTATAAAATTATATATAGTTTCGGATAACCAGATTATAGATTGCTCATAAATAATAATTGACGATTTGAAATTACGTTCATTATTAAAATACACGCGTATCTTAAAATATAAACGCACAACAACGGTTATTTTTTTCATACAATATTTATACTCTAAAACGCGTTTCAAAATTTAGCGTCCTGCGTGTAATACCTCCTGGTATGCTCTTGGTTGTTTCTTTGAACGATGAATAAATTATTATTTTCGCTACGCCGTTTCAGTGTAACACATCTAAAGAATCTGAAAGTGGATCAACGCAAACCCAACAAATATCAAAATTTATAATTAAAATAAATAATAATATTATATTAGTTGTGTAGCATACAATCTTAATAAATTAAAATATTTTAATATTGAACACTCATAATTAATTAATTTCAGATATGGTTTAATTAATTATGATACCATACTTGAACAGTTTATACATAAATCATATTTTCTGATGTTTTAGTGACTGTATTCAATAAAATTATCATAGTTCTATTAAATATTTTCCTTAATTTATAATTGAACTTCTAGTCGTTTTTTTTTTAATGTCAATCCACCAAACTTTGATTTCATAAATCACTATTTACAGTGCGTATAAATAGATTTACCTATATTGTAATTTAAGACATGCTAAGATTTTCTGTTGACTTATAGCCGTGTCCATTTTCATATTTCATCTGCTGTTTTTGACTGTAATAACGATTGGATATAACATAACTTCAAATAATTCTCCAAATAACAAATTTTGATAACGAGAGATTGATTCCGATATTTTGTTTTTTATACTAAGATGCGTTTAAAACACATCTATAAGATCGAAATTATTTGTCGCATTTTCAGATTTGATTTTATAGTTTTTTTTTTAAATAACTGTTTTACGTTGTTACAAAGTCGTTATATTATTAACGACTCTTGAAGCTTATTTAGTTATGTATAATAAATTATAATATAATATTATACGAACGATTATTAGATATATATTAGAAAAGTAATTACAATTATTATTACTAAATTGTACGATATAATGTCACATAAATCGTTATTATATATTTTATAGTGGCGTTAGTATAGAAAGTTTCGTGTCACATTCCGTGTCGCTTTTACACGCCAAACTCCATGCAATTATTTTATTTTGACAGATTACTATAACTCGTAAATAATGTTTGCGTTGTATGAGATTTAAAAAAAAATAAAATTTTATTATAATTATTACATTTTATAAATCGATAAAACTATACATTCTATGGCATAAACATTTAACATTTTCGCAAGAGAAGCCACGAGAACAATGTATAATTTATAGTTAGTGACGATTTTCCATGAAATCGTGGCGGGGGCGTACACAGACCAAGCCATGCTGACCAATAGGTGACGGCCATCAACGCAAAGTCTTACCGACCGTTATGTAGGGCTTATCCTGGAATAGGTTTAGCGAGAACAAGACGCGTATATTTTATTAACAAATTATAAGGTCGCCATAGGTGTTTTCCCAAAGGTATTCGAGCGTGTAATAACGGCAGAGATGTCTTCTTTATGATCATATTATTTATATTATAATAGTACAATATGAAGGTCAGTAGTTATAGCATAACATTACAATTTCTCGAAATGAAATCGTATTAAAACGTACTTTTATAAAATAAAATAATAACAGTATGTCACTTGGTGTTGGTCTGTCAAACGCCTGTGTGAATAGACTTACTACATGAAATCCATCGAAACGATTTCTATTATGTAACTATAATACTATATTATCTATATACACAATATTATTTTGGTTATGATAGTTACTCAAACGTTATAGAGCACACAAATACGTATTTTAAATTTTTCTTTGATTATCTTCAACGACTGTTTTTTAAATGAAAAAAAAATCATACAATTTTTTAAAAACTATTCCTAGATAACCAAAATCGAATCATTCACGTGTAAGTTGCGATAAATATACATTACATTCAAAAGTATCTATTGAAAATTGAAAATCATATATTATTATTTCGTTAGGGAATCCATCAAGCTTATTATAAATAATATCAATTCGTACTAAATGAATCTCAAACCTGAACAAGGAAAAAAATAATACACTTATTGAGTCCACATTTAGGAAAAGAAAATATATCGATTGAGTCCATAAATTATTGCTTGTGTTATGTTTTGTACTGTATTTCTATAATAGTTAAAATTGAAATAGAAATGAAAACACTGTTTCACATTGATTTAGTACATTAATCGAACTTAACAAAAAAAATCATAGAATATTATTAACTAAAGGAAACAAAATTAGTGAATAACGTAAATATTTCAAAACAAAAAATATCACGAATTGATTATATACATACATCATTGCTTAAATATTTATCATATAAGACATTAAATGTATGATAATTGATTTAAATGATCGAATAATGTTGTATATCACAAATATTTATCAAATTTATCAAACATTTTCAAAAATAATAATAAAAATGTAGCCATGTCTGTATGACTTTTTTACAGATAATCTTAAGATTGTAAAAATGAGAAAAAAATTATATTGACTTTCAGAGTGTGGTGGAATCCTGTTATATTTTAAATTATACGGGACTCGACGAGTATGCATCTAAAATAAAATACTGGCACTTAATTTATTTTAAAGGATTTTATCGGGACCCAGTTCATAAGAAGCCAATAATATTACACGAATCTCATCACAGTCATAAAACATCTCAAAAATGTCGGATGCCAAAACCGAATCGCTGCTGTATTGTAATCATAATATCGTGTCGTCCGTACCTATACGAGCAGCGTATTTCAATAAACGTTTTGCCTCGTTAAAATTGAGTAAAATAGTAATACGGGTAAAAATGTTCGTTTAATATCTTCCACATAAAACATAATTGAAGTATATTTAATACTAACAGGTGTAAATATTTGCACATTGCCGGCGTAATCATAATCAAAACGTCAGAATCAAATGATTTATTTTTTACATTTTAACGTAGGGGTACCTACTCAGCTATAGTGTGCAGTGTTTGTGATTTACCACGCACTCCGTGTACCTACCACAATACGATTTTCCATTGCGTTGTTTCAAAACAACGCTAAGCAATACTACGAAACCGAAACACGACTTTTTTCTTTATGCAATAAAAAAATTGTTTAGCGTGTAAAACATGTATACGCTAAATATTATTACCTACGCCGCGTGTTTCAGTTTATTTATTTATTTATTTTTTTGCGTTGCGTTGCGTTGCGTTAACCTTATGGACGTGCGTAATTGGCTTAAGTCCGGATGCACACGAAAAATAAGGTTGTTGCATTTAAATAGTAAATGGGGGCCGTGTGTTTCAAACCGAGAATTTTATTCGACTTAAACTAATCCGATTTATTCGTCTTGAATACGTTTCTCAATGGAGAAAAAACCCCTTTTTTTAATATTTAAATATATATCTCAGAGCGTACGTTTACGTCAGCAGCATTTACAAAACAGAAGCTATGCAAATTAAACGTAATACAAAATATCACTAACTATATTGACCTACATTAACATTATTAACATAGAACCCGGAATATAAGAAGAAAAAAAAATTGAAAAATTATAATGTGGTCTACGTTTTACATATTCTTTTGAAACGCATTTATTTACCATGACTTACCAATAGTTGAATATTGATTTTTTAAGTTACGAGTTAATATAAAAAACAACTCGAAATCGATACATCGTCATAATAATTTTGTATTTTTTTTTTTTTTTATACTCACTATAATATGATTTAAACTATTACCTGCATTTTTTTTAGTAAAAATAAATATATTATATATATATTGGTAAACATATAAAGTATAAAAAATAAATGTAATATACTTGTACAAGATCAATGAGGATACCATATTTTTTTTTTTTATTATTAATCAGGGTTTAAAAATTAAAAAAATAATGATCGACTGTATCATAAAAAATGTCTTTTGGTAATTACAAAAGATACTTGATGAGTAAAAAATCTTAATTATCGCATTTTTTTATTTTATTATTTTGAATTTCAAGTTAATCAAAGTTTCTGAAATATATTTTATTTTAGTGCTGAGTTATTGTAACACGATTATCAAACATTTGAACAACAGTGCAACACATGAACTGCTATTCTAATCGAAAATCTAATGATCTCGATTAAAACAAAGGTTAACACAATAGTTAAGTATATATATATTGATAATACATTATGTCATGTATACAAAAATATTATCTTTATAAAATACTTATGTCAAATAACATAGTAATATCATATTGTTATGACGCAACTAGTTTTTGTCTACCGTTATTCGACCGTCAGTATAGCTTTTTCGATAAGCGAAACGAAAAGTTCGTGTCACATCGAAGACGGCGTAATAACTTATTATGATGATGGTAATAATATTAATAATAATAATAAAATAACAACGCCTGACACACGTCTCTGTCCTCGACACGTATGCAGCAATAGTAATAGTAATAATAATATTCGTTCTAGGTAAATAAATAACCGAAAGACATTATTGCAAAAGAACCGTAACCATCCTGGTCCTGGTACACGTTTCCTCGCTGCCACATTCTCACCATCACTACGAATGCAACCACATTGATCGTCAACTCCACCACCGCGTGGGTTTTGACAAATACCCCGTTAAATCGGCATTAAATCTCTAAAACGAATATTATCCGACCTATTTCCAAACCGTGAATAATGACCAACTAGGAAATTGTATTTCTGTTTTATTGTCAACGTCATCGCTTTGCCCGTAATTTATGTCACCATTTATTACGAACCACCGCCACCGGCGCGACATACACATGCTCTGTATATATATATATAAATGTACGAGTGTCATAATAATATGTACACGCTCGTGTATAATGAAATCTTCGTTCCGCGCTCTATAGGATGACTAAAAAATATTTAATAAAAAAATATAAAATGTTTTTTTTTTTTATTATTATTATTATTAAAATGAACGTTATCGGGTGTGGGACATTTTGTCAGTCATCATGACGATATTGTGGTTATTGGTTTCAATACATTTTAAACATTAAAAAAATAAAACAAACAAACAAACGTACCCATCAATATATGGGTCTCGGGCAAACAACACAGTCGGCTAATTTATTCTGCTGCAAAGTCTTCGTATATTATTGTTTGAGATCAATATCGTTCGAAAACCAATTATTGTCGACGGAGTTCGATTCAACAAAATATAGTCAGTACGGTTCGCCTCAAAACTTCAGGCGCTTTTTCGTTTAACATTTATCGGGATTTTCACAGAAAATGTTCAACGGTTTGAATTATTACGATCTACCCGAGTACCACATGTGTTTGTCGAAACGTGCATATAGAGAGGTGATGCATACAAAATATTTTCAGCACTGTTACTAGTGTAACTATCAACAAATTTCCGAAACGATTTCCGAATGAAAAAGACGACTGTACGAAATATAATATTATAATTGTAATACCAATACGGATATTGCTCTCTACAGAAACTCTAAGCGCAAACCGATAATATATTCACATCCAGTAATTTTGAAATTACATTATATCCAAAATAATAATAATACATACGACTGTATATTATATTTACGAGTACTGCTATTATTTTATAGGCAGGTAGTTGTATCGCTCTGCCGAAAATATTACCCTGGACAATGAATATTCGTGTGTCGTGAGACCTGCAACTAAATTTGAGTAGAGTGTTATAGTTTCTAGGGTGACATGATCGAAAAATATTGTTTCCATGGTTACTATGTATAATATATTTTTACAAGACCGGTGTTTATTTGTTTTCATATCAAGCCTTCGAATATTTTTTTTTTTTTACGTCTTTCGGATTCGTGTGATATTTTTTCCTAAACTAAATGTATATTTCTCTCGTTATTAATTTCCTTTCATACGTATCAGATATATGTGCCTATATGCGTAATGTTCAGAGAGACAAGAGACTCCATATAATATATGACAAAGCTTTTTCGTGACGATTATATATAGCTTATAATGACATATAATGTATCTACCTGTGTATAATAGGCAATAAAACCTCTTAGAGTATATAAAGAGATATAAAGTAGAAATAAACTTAATATACAGGTTTCATTTCTCTAAAAAATATTATGAGAGAATTAAAAGCCCATTATCATCCATACAATATATTCACCAATACAAAGCGATTCACTAAGCGTGCGCTATCCTTTTATTTCTTTGCTGTCATTTAAAATATGATTATTGAAAATTTTAAATAAACTGAGTACCATATTTTTAAAATTTAATTGTTTTAAATTTTAAATCTAAATCATAAAAAGTGGGTTTCAGTCATATCCATTTTGTGTAATTAAAAATATAATAGGTTTGAAGACTTTGTAGGTTAATATTATAATATTATGGAGATTATATTAATTCATATTTAACTATTAACGTTTTATTATTTTAAATAATTTCTAAATATAATACAAACTAAACTTTATAGTATATAACATATTTTTATATATTTTTGCAAAACCATTTTTCAGGAATTATCCTTATGAAATATATATTTTAATAACTCAGAAACTACTCGTTTGAATTGTAATTTATATACTTTAGTATTTTCAAAACAATTATTTGTTTAAGAATTTATAGTGAAAAAATATTAGTTCTAACTTGAAAAAAAAATGAATTATAATATCATTCCAGGAAAATCTTTACATTGCTTAACAAATCTGAGTATTTCTGCAGCATATTTTATGGAGAACTTTGTATACATTTAAAAATCACAAAAATCAAAATTTGAATAAATTGATTATCAAAGGAAATTATGGATATATTAATTGATGTACAGCATACTAGGCGAGCGTGTGACATTAAATTATTATTTATAATCGTACGGTTTATAGGTACTCGTAATTACAAATCTGGACGCCCATTATGTATAGCAAATAATATGATAATATTATGTACGCGACGCGACTTACAATGCACGAATAGCGGAGGAGCGTATTACGCATGCGTTATATATTGTACTATTATTATACCGTATACGACTGTGCATAATATTACTTTACGTGTGAGCAGGTACACTATATTATATATATTATATGTACGAGTGTGTATGCGGAGGAACCGACGTAAAGCAATTTACCATATCAAATTGACATGTATTTTGTTATCGCCACGACGTCAGTGGAGGTGGCGGAAGTGCATCGTAGTCGGTCCATCGAATGGATATGTATATACCTATATATATATGCGTGTGTGTGCGTGTATGTGTGAAATTTATATATACATATATTTCTCAGGCTGTGCCCTATATAATACTATTATATTATTAGTATATTATCCTTTTACGTACGAGTATCGCTACCACTCCGTTGGATCACATATAATAATATAATCATACCTTAATTGTCGCCGTTGTATTATAATACCACACAGTAATACGATATAGTACCTAATATCATATTAACGATAATGAAGTATTATTGATAGATTATTTAATATTGTTAATATTAGTAGGTATTATTTATAGCACGCGAGAGGTGTGGTCGACCGAATAACGTTATTATAGATATTTTATTATATGAGGTAAAATAATATTATATTACGATTTTTGTCCTCAACCGCCGACAGTGTAATGTTATTAATGATACATAATAATGTAATAACCTATTTTACAGTATATTATTATTATGAAATACATAATATAAACGCGTTGCAGCCGACCGATTCCTCGGTGGTCGTTGTACGAAACGCCTCGCCGACCACGAGGATTTACAATATTATAAATCTTTAAATTTCGTGTACGATCGTGTGTTTGTGTGTGTATGTGTGCGCGTGTATAAATATATTCGCATGCGTAGACTTGGTGTGCAATAGTCGCCATAATAATAATAATAATATATAATATATATGTGTACTGACGCAGCAGACCACATAAGTCGCATAGCCGGATTTGCGGTTATGACTTTGTCGTCCCACCGACGGTCGTCGTATTATACGTTACTATTATAGATAAAATAGTGTTATTTGTACAACGCAAACTACGGTGGCTTAAATCGGTTGGAAAAGATTTTTATTCTCCAGTTATGCGTCTACGCGTCTCCGTCGTTTTATGGAATTAACCAAAACAAATATTTAAATTTATTCGTCACGAGTGGGACAAAAGTACCGAAAATAAGAAAATCACATTATTATTTCGAATTCGTTTATCACTCCTCCCTCCCATCTTTCTCATTATCGCCACAAATGCTTGCCGACAACTTACCATCAATGTACTTCAGTCTCAAGCACTAGTTTTCGCCGTCTCCGCTAATTTATTTCACAATGTAAATGCGCGACCGTTTTCAATATAACAATCGAATTCAATCCGACAACAATAACCAATCGAATTAATTTAACGGACGTGCATAACAACTTACCACGTAGTTATAACCAAATTATTACGCACAATTCAAGCACAGCGCGAGAAAAAGATCGTCTTTTCTTTTTTTATTATACCGTATACCTTATACCTTTATTACAACGCAAACTATCGGACTTCAATATCTTTATCGAAAGCGTTCCGCGTGCTTACCCACAGGTTTTACTTTGACTGTCAAAGGATGGCAAAAAATCTAGGAAACTTCAATAAAACGAGAAAACGCGTGACTATACAATATACATGGCATTTATATTTTGAATATTTTAATTCAGAAAACTCAGCTGTAGAGATTTGATTCAAATTAGTATCTTTAGCTTATCGTTTTTATATTTAATACGGCGCGATGTATAGCCTATATACGTACACATAGTTCCATTCAAGATCTGAAAATAATATATCAATATTGGATTATTATTCAGTATTGACTATTACCGTGCTGTTTATTTGGGTTTGGCAACATTCGACAAGTCCGCCATTGGTCTTTGTTAAATTTGAAGTTTTATAATCCACCGGTGTTGTTGAACCAAAAAAATATATAATTATTTAATGTTTAATATCCTATGGAATTTAGAACGGTATGAGATGCAGTACAGGCATAACTTGTTCAATCGATATATTAAATTATGTGTAGGTGTAATGGTTGTTTAGCGATTGTTCTGTTTTACGGACATTATTATTGTTGGGTAATTAATATTAGTCAGTCGTGAAAATAAAGTTTGCGATCGATTAACATCTACTTGTCGCCGCACTATAGATAATGATTTAACGCATTCCGTAATAATAATAATAATTATTATTATTATGGGACGTTACTCGATGATAAAATATTGCGGACGACTGTGCGACGGCAACCGGACAGATGTAAATTACGAGGGAAAAAACTAGAGAAAAGTAAAAATCCCTTCTGTGCAATGACTACGGTCAGAAATTTTAACAAAACCAAAACAAAACTAGATAACCGTAACTGGAATATATATTTTGTACATAATATAAACGCGTGTATACACATAAATAAATATATATTTATAATATACCGCTAACCCGTCAGAGGATTACCAAGTTTACAACTACTCGCACGAATTAACCGCGTGTTTTGGAGAAAATTGAAGTTATATACAAATTTCTCGTATTTTAAGCGTGTACCTAAACGCGTGGGTATATATACATAAGCAAAGAGCGGGTAAGGGATAACAAGTCAAAAACGTAAACACGTATATCTATAACGGCGTACACGACAAGCGGAAGAAGAGGACACAAATTATTGTTTTGACGGGACCATTGGTATAAAAAAACTAAGTAACCTAAATGATAATAATATGTCTGCAATGAAGAAATAACGTTCAGTGGTGAGATCGCGTTTGGGAGTGATATCAGTTGCTTTCAAAACAAAATCTGTATTCAACGGTCAGTGTATTAGTATTGTGCCGATCTTAAAATTTTACCTTCAGACACGAAAAACATGTTTTTGCCCAACTAACTCCATCGTCGTCATCGGACCATCAATTATGTATGATACTAAAATATTTAAAAATTATAATTATATTTCAATGATCAATTGATTACTTGTTGACTATGGTCAAATATTTTTTGTTTTACAAAAAAATAAAAACTAATATATTTTCATTTAATATGTTGGTAGCTGTTTTTTAGTCAATGTTTTAAACATCTATATAAAACATATTAGGATTTTTCTGAGCTATCATTACAAATGATAAATACAAGTATGAATTGTGTTTGAGTGATAGTTTTAGACAAAATTAAATATTTATTATCGCCAGATAATTATTGGCCTTATCGAATAGTTGCACTATACAGTGTTGTTTGATATACAGTTTATACATATTTGAAATTTAAACGATCGACGCTTATTATTTTGCGTTATTAGCCCATCGACTTTAAACGTTTTGAGCGTAATTATTGGAATAAAAAAATAATAATTTCAAGAGGAATCGGTTAATTCTCGTGATACCGACGAAAGCGATTATTAGTAATCACGTACACGATAGCCGAATACTATACACATTGCAGTGCATACTATACAATGCATTATTATCGCCGTGCAAGCATGAGATTAGTGCGTGCAGTTGCAGTGTTGCACATACCGGTCGGATTGATGTAAAACTGGCACAATTCGCGTGTGGAAAATCATACACGAAACACGAATAACGTGCAATGTGCGCGCATATCTCTATATACGTACAATACCGCATTCGTGTATTATCTTATTGTGTGTGCTTATTATGTAGACGATATGATCGGCAAACGAGCATTGCACGGATACGACTGTGGAATATACCTAATAATGATAACTATTGTTGTGCGGTGCTAGCTTAGTAACATACACGTTATAATATTGCACTGAACGTATTAAAATGTACGCGCACTATCGCAGCAGACTTTTGTTCGTATTGTTCTGTGATCATTACTCGACAGAATGATGCATATTTTAATACACACGTGTGTGGTTTTTTTTTTTTTTTGTTACGGGCCGAGCGCAGTAAATTTGCCAGTTCGCCGGAAAATGGCCTCATACCCGCCCGTGTTATTGTATGTACAATAATATTACTTGGAATGAGTGTGCATATTTACACTGTAATATTATTATCCAATCGACTTTTTTTTTTTTTGTATAAAATCGAACTAAATTGATGAGAGTTGAATAATCCCACCTTAATTTATGACTGGTACTTAAACTCTCGGAACACTTGTAAAATTTGCAAGTGAGTTAATTGGTTTGAATACTATTTGTATATAAATGCTAAATATAATATATCTTGACTTACTGCCTCAAAATCGCCTAGCCCGAACCGTTGGAGGTATGAGTATGCAATTTGGTCAGTAGTTTCGTTTTTTCGAGTAATATTATTAGATATTTAATGTGTATTATTAGAAATGCGTTTTTTAATATTATTACTATCAACCATGCAAAGCAAACGTAGACGTACAAAAAAAACCTTCATATCTAGATTCTAGAACACCGTTATTAATTAACGTGCGTTAACACAATAATACATAAATGTAAACATATTTTTTATGCTTTTGGTTATAATTTTAATTTAAATAGAAAAATAAATTAACGTATTATCATAATACATTACCTGTGTATTGCATATGTATTCATATATATTTTCAATACGGGTAAATATTATAAAACAAATATATTTTTCAGTATTTACCGTTGAACAATAATCGCAAAACTATATGGTACCCCCCTCAAATACGGCTGCAGCCCGCTCAGCCCCCACCCTATACAGTTTTTACTCTGTCTACCGTAATCGAATTTCGGGAGACACCGAATTTACGAAACGTTTCGGGGAAGTGTATCAAGCATTGCTGCTAGTTGACACGGCACACGATTGTGTCGAGTGTTACTCCGTTCTCGAAAATCTTCGGTCTCGCGATTTTATTCGCGCCGTCTATGCCCCGTGCTCGTATTATAATATAGTAGCAGCCGGTTGAGCTGATATATCGATATTGTATCCCGTTTGGAGATCACACGTTTAAACAGTCGACAAATCCGATTGCGCTGTAAGAGAAATTCGGCGAAATACCCCGTACACGCGCGCGTATTTATATTATACACAGTATAATGTAATATAATATATATCATATGCACGCTGTACACACGAGCTTCGTCGTCGCGAGCGGGCTGGCGGCACGGTTGGGCGTTTCGCGTGGCGGATGATAAACAACAACGCCCTATGATACCGAATAAAATAATTCAATGGGAATTTTATGTTTGCGGTTGACGTACACTATATAGTGTTGTACTGGCTATAATATGTATATATGTATATATCACGTACGGTATCGACGGTTTGGATTTAAATTAACGGTCGGGCACTACAAAAGTTGAAGTAACGGCGGGCCCGCGTCACCGAGTATATAATATTGAACGCAAATGGATGAGAAAAACACTGCCGAAATATAGTTTGCGAACGTATTGTGTAACGTGGTCGGGGAAAATGCAGGTATACAACGACGGGATATTTTAAAACGATTACGGTTATTGATTTACAATTCATATTTGGTCATTACAATATTAATGTAATATATTTATGTACGGTAGAGACGTTTTTCAGTTTTTTTGGGTACGCGAGGTTTCGAGAAGGCCGTTTTGAAATATCGCCAGATCATTATAAAAATACATATACCCTATGTACATTATTATTCTACTTTCAATTTTTTTTCATAACATATCGAGGACTGCATCAACGTAAATAGTAAAAATCAATCAAAAGGCTAAAATGTAGTTTATGGATTACTTTACCAGTAGAAAAAACAATATTCGATTTATAGAATGCTCGAAGAGAAAGGCAGCAGCTAAAAATATTTTATTTTTAATTTAAATAAGCGGATACTGGTAATATTTAAGTTTAGCAAATACATTTGCAGCTTCTTTTACATTATTTTATATTGATGTTGTTAACTTTTTTTTTATATACATTAGGTACCACGAGATCGCTTAGTCTTTCATCATCCATAGTAGACTTTACTCTTTTAAGGAATGAAAAACCTTTCATTTGATGCTACATTGTCATCGGTAAAGTTTTTACCAATACAATAACTTTTCAATATTTCAGTAAAAGCATTAATTGTAAAATTTTTCAAGCATACAACAAAGTATACGAATCAACAAATGTTGATAAATATAAAAACTAAAAATATAATTTAATTTTAATTACATAAATAAACAATTATTTCAACAGTCTGATTGGAAGTATCTTAAAAGTGGTGCAACCTCACTCCTCCGCTCAAACATAAATCACGCCTCTGTAATCAGGTCGCGTTTATTCATTGTTCGATATTTTGTTTTCTTTGTCCTAAAGATTGAATATCATCTCCCCACCTCTATTGGATATTTGTACCCTCCGTGATATCCTTCTTACGTCGAGACTCGTTAAAACCGAATTTCTTACTATGAGAGGTCAGAAGCGAGAATTTCCTGTGTTATATTGAAAATCCTCAATCTAGAAAATACTCAAACTTCGATCACCTTCCTTAACGAATAAAAACTAGATGAATTATTGTAAACTAACTGTATATTATATATAAAAAAAAAATAATATTAACTAATGTACATTAGTTAAACTATAAGTAATAAAAAAAGTTAATGGCCGACAGTGTCGATACTAAAAATTATACTTTTATTTATGTAATATCGATGGACCTATTTTTATGAATTTATTGTGCATTTATGTGTTATTTAAATTTACTATGGTCATGATAATATTGCAGTCGTTAAATTCCACGAAAATAAGAAAGATATCTATATTGTTATAGTTTTATTTAAATAGAGTATAATATTACTATATTAATACACTATTATGCATAATACATATGTAATGTTTTACTTATGCACATTCTCTCGAGTTTGTTATTAAGAATAATAGATTCAATATTTATTCGGAAGATGAAATTTAATGATGGTGAAAACAAAAACGAATAAAGGAAGCAATACAATTTAGAAAACAATATATTTGTATCGTTTGAGAGATTGAAAGAGATTATTCTATAATATTTTAGATAAAACCCACCATTTTTAATAAGCAAACTAATGGAAATTGAGTATAATGCAAATAATAAAGTACTTAAGACTTAAATTAAAATTTAATTTTTGAGTGTCTTAATATTGTAAAGAAAATAATATGTTTCATAATTAAGCGTAGTATAACAAGTGATTTCAAATTTCAAATTTTATCTTCTGTTTCGTTTTTATAAATTACACTAAGTAAGTATTTATTTTTTATGACACACTGTTGTATTCAATAATATGTGAACAGCAGAATCGATATTTTACTTAATTTTTCAGTCTAAAATAATAAGTTAGTATGTACATAATATTATATTGTGCCGATTGTTGTGACACAATCATCAACCCAAAATGTAATGCTGTTTATCTGGAAAGCACTACTAAAAATCAAAACCTACCCACACTAAAATTCAGCTTTATAAAGGATATATATATATATATTATATATGTAGTTAAAATCTCGCGTTTATACTTAAAATAAATTCGCAGTGAAAATAAAATAACGGATTATGGTTTTACGTGCTGTCACTGCTATAATATTATAATAACGTTATAGGCACTCGTGTCTTTCGGCCCGTATGAAGTCATGATTGTCATGCTAACCCTTTTGCCATGCCACAGTAAGTAATTATGTCAAAAGTAATTAAATTTAAAACTGTAAAAAACTTAATACGTCATATAATAATATTGTTTGCAGAGTATTTATAAAACCTATTATGACTATCGTAATACGGGTTTAGGACATAACAATAGCACCGGGCGAATATTTCGTCTGTTGATTGTGACGTCGCGATGTATGAAGATTTAATTTTCGTGGAGAACAATACAATATAGGTACGTAGCACGCCATTTCAATAGTCTCAAGAAGAAATAACAATTATTATATTATTGTCATAAACGAAATTTGTTTTGAGATTTCACACTAGGTATTATTATCAGTCTCTTCGTAAAAGTATAAAAGTTTTTATTTTTAAACATTATTATAACGGCGAATTAAAATTTATTGTTAAAAACTACTGTGTAATATATTAGATAAACACTATTAAAATTAAACGAGAAATAATGGACAACATTTAAATTAAATGAATGAATTAAGTACAGTTTTTTAACAGATGTACTTTAATATTATATAACGATCCGTACCGCGTATTGATTGTTTTTATTCACTATCTATTCTAACGTTTACAATACTGTGATAACCAAATGATTTATTATTTTAATTGGAGTTGACTAAACTATAATTTCGTACGAAGAAAACAACGTTTTCTAGCAAATCAACATCTTTGCGATTACAGAACTTCACGTTCCATCATATCCTTAATGGAAAAAATGTGTTTTCGAATAACTTTAAAACTATAATACTCTAGACTATTCATTTCACATGTGTCAATTAGTTTATGTGTTCATACATTGATAAAATATTTATAGTTAGAGACTTAGGGTACTCATTTTAATTATTTTACAATAAGTTAAGCATAGAAAAATTTTTTTTAAACCATAAAAGATTAATTTTCTAATTTTCTTTAACTAAAGACGTTTAGCATTAAAACTGTATCCCTCTTACTCTATAAAAAAAGGTCATGACTGCGGTAAATAATAAATTGTACATTTTATCGTATTTCGAGGAAAAAGAATGTTTTATAAATAAATCAATATAATATCTAAGGATAATACAATCATCTCCTGGCAACACAAATTTCAACGGTAGCTATAAAATCTTCAATATCTTAAATAAAAAATATATCCCTTAATACTCTAGTATCAGTTCTGTTTTTTTTTTTTTTTTATCGACTTGAAACTAACCATATTATTCAAATTTTGTATGTTTCTCTTGAACTCTAAGTTACCAATATTCTACTTCATACCTATGTCATTTTAAAATATTATTATATAATATGATTCATAGAATAATTTTTCGATAAACAAAATATATAGCCAAAAAAATTGTCATACCGAATCTTATAAAAAAAAAAGTGACCAAAAAAATCGCATATTTTATATCACAACGATAAAAACTTTCAAGTACCGAATATGTTATCTATGTTCGTTGGTTTGTTTTAGTTGTCAGGATCCGTAATTTGATAAACAAGTTAATGCGAACATCAAAGCTGTTAGTGAATTAGAAGCGAACACAACTTAACATTGCTAAACAAAAATAGTTTTCGATAGATACTATTTCAATAAAGGAAATACAATAATAATAATTTTCAAATTGTTTATGTATTATTCACTGTACTACTTAACTTGGAGTCTTATACTTTTAACTTAGGAGCATTAAATAAAAAAGCTGTTTAAATTATTTTTTAAATATGTATGAAATAAAATAAATAAACTACTTCTATTCTTAAAATTAATGAAACCTTAGGGAGATGTTATACATTTCAAAATATTAGAATTTAATGTACAATTAAAACGAAACAAAATTATATGCTCATAATTCAGTTGTTAATAAAGAAAAAAAATAATATTTCATTCATAAATCAATTTCCACTGGCTGTCGAAAAATATATAATATATACGTATTTTTTTTCGGAATGGCCATAAAATCAAACATAATCTATCTAATAATAAACAATTTCCTCCTCGGAAGTTTATTCTGACCGAAATGATTTAAAACCATTTTTCGAGGGTTCGTAGTTATAGCATCGTCGGATATGGAATACAATAAAAATAACAGTTAGCGTTTTAACTGTAAAGGACATAGACGAATCCAAAAAAATAAACCATTATACAAATTTATGAATATTAATAATAACTCTTTAAATTGATTCATTAAGATTAAATTGTTGAAAGAGACCAAAAACAATTTATGTAGTGTTAAAAAAATTAATAAAAAAACTATACGTTTATAATAGATATACGACCGAATATTAAAATTGAATGAGAAAAATGTCTTAATATTAAGCTAATGTATCAATAAATATATTTGTTTGATTTAAATTTAAATTATATTAAAGTGTATAATAGAACCGTTGGTAATGACTGGTTTTTGTCTTGGTAAATTCGTTTGTAAATACTTAACGCTTGAACACAAAAAAAAGTTACTCTATTTTTGCACAGATATATTTTAAAAGATGTCATCAAAACTTATTTTTAGGAATTTCACTTGATTAAAACGAAAATATATTTATTTTATTTGTGTCAGTATGTGGCTTACGTCGACGATAAAATGTGATCTACATATATATTGCATTGATAATTCGGTTTCCAAGATGGTATTAGTTGACATCGATAAATATTGTTAGTCGAATTTACAAGGCTAATTATTACATCTGGGTATACTTTATGCATACACGCGGTTGTAGGTACTTATATATTCAAATTCGTACACATATTGCATGTGTTGTTTCATTAGTTTCTATTTGATGCTTTGGGACGGCGACACGTAATTAGACTATACACAACAACTTTAGAGATGGATAATTTATATCAAAATATGACCTGATAATATAATCTCTTTAAGTATTCGCGTCCATAAATCAGCCCTATCAAATTCCGTTGTACCCTGCAGTTAGTATATGATAATGTACAAACCGTTATTGTGCTATTTCGGTTCGTATGTGTAATCAAATTTGAAATGATACTCATACTCAATAACTTCGGGTTGCCTTTGAATCGCCGTGCGTAAACAATTGGTTATGTTTTAAATAGTAAGTTATTTATACGTACTTTGGTTTTCCATGTAATATGAAATGTAGACATCTACGCAAAACGTTAGTTTTATATAAGTAACTTATGTTTAGAGTTTGTCATCAATATTTTAGTTATAATTATACATTTTTGTCTCTGTAAATACCTATCAACCAAAAGCTCGTGTCTATAACTCATATAATATGAAATGACAAAATCACCTGTTTAGAATTGCCTCTATACGTTTTAAAAATAAAAAAATAAAAATCATTCCCCATCTCGTTATTTACACAATTATTAAGCAAATCTTATTTTTGGACTAACATCATAATTTAATTTAAGTTAGTCAGAACGCGTATGATGCTATGATGTAAAATATTTACATATTATATTAAATACTAATTAATATACGCTGATGTACCAGGTCCTTGGCTGTCATAATATTTATAATATATTATGATTAATTATAATTATGTTTGGTTCATATTAGACACGCGTCAATTCAAAAAATGAAAAAATGCATGAACTCGGCTGCCGCGAATTATTCAAATAGGACACAGTGATTCATTTACACGGCTAGTACATTTTTGTTACGTCCATATTCTTTCATAAATAAATATTTTTATACAATTAAACGCAATATGCAATAACGTTTTAATATTTATACAGTAAACATTTCATTAACTGTTTATTTATTTGCTAACATACACTTTTAATTTTAAATGTAGAATATACTCGTAATGATTATTCCTAAATATTTGATTGGATAAAACATGAATTTCAAGTATATACACAAGCGGAGCTAAATTATAATGGATAACTCTTCGCTCTAATAAGCTTTGGTCCTTTTCTCCGCTTATATATTTTCATCCAAAAAAAAAAAAATATATATTAGACATAATGAATGTATAGCTGTTGAAATGGATCAACCGAACTGCGTTATAATAATATTATCTTTATGACACGGTCGAAACGCACGAGATTCGCGATCGTACAGAAATACAAAAAAAGTATAAAAGTATGTATTTATGTTTTATACACATATACTACGAAAGTTTTTAATGGGTTTTATTTTTCTCGTCGTATTGGCTGACTACTATTAGTTTTCGGGGGGAAAAAAACACGGAGGAACAAAACGAAGATTCGAATTCGTGTATAAAAAAAAAGGGGGGGAGGAAAAGAAAGAAATAAGAAAAGCAACTCGCTATATCTATGTGTGTTATTATATGATGGTATCTTTGCTATAGTTTAAAAATCTCATTATGGTTTATATTTTTTTTTCAAAGAGGCTTTAATATATAAAATATAATTTAACAGTGTGCCCACAAACTCTAGTAGAATACATCAGTTGCTGGATGAACTAAAATAAAATGTTAAGGCAGATTTATAATTAATAATAAATTATTGTGCATCACGCAATAGTATTGATAACATGATATCATTGACATCTGGTAGTGGATTTATTTATGGTTAGGTCATATATAGGAATTCGCATTAGCAGGGAAGAAAAATAAAACCACACAACTATACATGTATACAAAAAAAAAAATGTTTTGTCTTAAACAACAGTATCTATTTGTATAAATGAACTTCAATGTTGAGGAAAAATTTTAATTTTCTTTCTGTACTGTGACACAGAAATTGTTTTAGTAATTACATTACTGTGCCATTGATGGCGAAAGTTAGAACACTTTTGAATTTTTTTTTTTAACGGCTAAATAATTATTCTAATGATATTTTTATAAGTTTTAGTAACAAATAAAAATAAAATATAAATAATTATATTAATTGTAAATTAATGAAGGTTTGAATAGATACAACAGTGATAATATAAAAATAAGTTATCTGCTTCCTTAAAATCAGCCACTCGAGCAATAATCCACTCTATACAGTACAGTACGTTTTTGGGACATGTACTCATATATGAGGACATACCTTTATTAAAATTATGTGAAAAAACAACTAAGTTATTTTATCGTTACAGTCATATAAGGTTGTTGTGACCTCGAATATGAGTATATCCGGGTTGAGCAATAAAAATAATAATAATAATATGTAAAATATTAGAAACTAATATAGTCAAGTATTCAGTAAATACTGACACAAACTGTCACTAATATATAACACAAAATGTCAGACCGGTGAACTCGACGCCACATTTATATACAGTCGTCCATTTTTAGTTTAACGCAATGCAAGAAATGATGGACGAAAAATAAAGACGTGTGGTATGACGTGTTATATTAATTAAAATCTAAAGTTTTCGTTTCGATGATTGCACAACGATGTTTATATAATATTTTATCGAATTTCTTGCTCGCAGGTTTTAGGCAGGTTTTTACACATGCTGTATGGCGATGTCGATGATAATATTGTGTTTAATATAATGTTATTAGATACACTTGAACCAAGCAGGAAAATTCAGGACATGTGCGTGCAATTTTGTAAATTTAATACGCGTGTATTACAGGGTTTCTAATCATCCCTTGTCCGCGTTATCACGGCTCTCTACATCATCGATATATCCTTATACCAGGAAAGGGTGATAACTTTCCGTCACTTCCGTCCTAAGTTTCTTAAAGCCGGGTAACGTCCATTCTGTAACCCAGAGTCTGATAGAAAGTGGTGGAAGAGATATGATTTCCCATGAGGAATTTAAGTTGTTAATATATTCACAGACAGTTTAGACGTTATGGGTACAACTGCAGTATGATCTTAAAAGGTGACTAGAATATCTCTTCGAAGGCGAAAATAGAGGGATATAGAGGAGTATAGAATGTGGAATAGAAACACTCAATCGAAGTCATAATGTTTAAGAAAAACGTAAATTCGTCAATTTATTTTGATGTACTACTATTATATATACACATATTTGAGAATACCAAACAATAGTATTACAATAGTAAATATTATTGTATGTTATACACGTAGTTTTTTGTACCATGAATTAAATATATATATTATGATCGACTACAAGACATAACTGCTGTTTGTTAAGACATAGTTATGAATATATATATATATTACACTACTGTGGTAAGTTTTAGTAGTTACTGGTTAACAATCACTGATTTTATAAAATTAATTTGAAAATTCGGATTAAAAACAATAAATTGAGATTAAAGTAATAAATAATTTGATATAGATTAAAATAAATATATGCTAAATCAACGTAGTACTAAATAGTTCAAGATTGTATTGTAAATACCAGTTGCAACAATTATTGAAATAAAATAATTCTTTCGTAAGTTATAACAATAATTGTCAATTAGCACTGTATTATATTACTTATATTTGATATACAATCATAAAAGTTGCATTGTATTCAGCCAGTCAATCAAAACAGTTGTAATTTATTCATATGAATAATAACTAAAATAATATATAATAATAAAAGTCGTATTACAAGTTAAATATTGAAGATATATTGAAAAGTATTTAAGATTAAAATTAAATTAAATTCTTAGTTAAAACATTTTTGAATGTAACTTACATGTTATAAAAGTTCATCGAAATTTGAAAATAGTCACCGAAAAATAAGTACAATTATGCAAATATTAAATATATATGTATATATTTATATAAATAAGTATAGATAAAAACAATTCGAATATTTTGTACATTTTTAATATATATTCATTTTTAATTATAATACAATTAACATAAAAATATGTGCTTAATAAATAAACATTTTAGAATTTGTTTTTGCTTTATATATAATTTTTTTTATATATATTTATTGTACAATATCCCTTTTTATCGAGTTCATGTAATACGCATTACCTTATACCGATCAACTAAGACAACATCTGTTTTTGGCATATAAACACTTATGTTATATGTACAATATCCTTGTACACTGAACACTTTGATTATGAACAACAAACATCTTAGACGAAACGCTATTATAGTTAAGACTTAAGAGCACACTGAATACTGCACAATATTATAAAGTTCAAGATTCTATTACACTGTAATTATTATAGTGATATGACGTAGAGTTAAAAAACGAAAACTTTAGGTAATTTCACTATAATAATTTAATGTAGTTATAATTTGCCATTTGTATAACATAATATAATGTATTACTTATGTATAGTTAATATTTTACCATTTATTATACACAGTTTTGAGTATTTATATATATATATATATTTATAATCTTCGTAGGCAATGTAAAAAAAAAAAAACATCACCACTAGATTATTTCCTACTTATTTTGAGCATATGCATGTAAATTCAATGTAAACAAATTATTTGAACAGTGGCACATTTAACTAGTCGACTCAATTTTTACTTTAAATATAAAATAATAGTTTTAAAAACAAGTAATTCATTCAAACTTTGTACTTTATTTTTTTTTTTTTTTCATTTAAAAAATAATAACAATAGTAAATATTAATTGATGTATTAAGAATTTACTTTTATTTTATATACGTCCAGTGACAATAATGTCAATGCATTTGTTTTACAAGGATACGTTTAAATACTATAATAATTATTATAGTTTTTGTACATCAAATCAAAGAAAAAACGTATTTTTTTATGTATAAAGTAATTTTGATTTCAAGGATGTTTTTGTTTTCAACACAGACTCGAATAACCAAGCGCAGAAAACTTTATAATAAATATATAATAAATAATATATACATTCAAAAAGTGTGGGCGCATTGAACTTTTAATAATCAAATCCAATACGAAACGATTATTACCCCTAACGGCTGATGCAAGACAAATATTGTGCCGAATGCGTCAAGTGCGTTCAGCCCGTTCAAGTGAATGTGTCATATACTTTCTGCAGTAACATGACAAGAAATAATTTATCATATTATAACGACCGTTGAAATACAATAATAAAATTATATAATTCATTATTTATTAGTACTTTTTGTGTATGCCGTGTTGTTTAGTTTTTCCGAAACAATACGTTATGTACGTATAAAAATAACAACAATATAACATACTCACTCGGTGATCCATTAAGAATGTCTAAATTAATACAGTTATACAACCGTCCAACCCGATAAAACATTATTTATCGTATTACACTGTGTGTGTGTGTGTGTGTGTGTAGTATGTACGTAATACGTATTTTTAAATTACAATAATAGCTGCACACATAAAGTATATCATGTGCCAAGTATGATAATGGATTACGTGCAAAAAAATAATTCTAAACAACATACATTGAAAATTATGGGTTTATTACTACACGACCAGCTGAATATTTTTCAGTTAAAAAACTATTTACAGGAAACCAAATTAGTTGATGAAATGTGAGAATGGTTCTGTTTAAACAATAACGATTTCGAACAGAAATAAAACCAACTGTGATGTTTTGAAAATATCTATTCTGTACTATTGTCGGTCCACATCAATAATAGTTATATTTTGGTTTTAATGTTTTAATATTAAAAAATATTTTATAACAATCATATCGTATGAATGAGATTTTCATAAATCTACAACCTATGGACAGTGTTCATTGGACACGATATGGGTACCGGTATGGAGGATTTATGTGTAATGGCAATTCACGTTGAGAACAATATTATCGTTATTGATTTTAACGTGTGGCAAAAATTCGTTGCACGGACACATAGGAATGTTAAATTTATTCGATGAATGATCTTGTTGAAAATAATACTTTAAAATAAATCTAAGTTATCAATTACAGAAACAGTAGCAGCTTGTTAAACATGTTTGGTCAGTAATAACATTACACACACGGTTCTTCGATTGTATATTTCTCAACATCTGTGCTGGAGTTTGAATTTCGATAATGCTCGTAAAATTAAAAATAATTACATTTTGAAACCAAATGAAATAACACCCATAATTCAACGGAAAAAATAAAATATAAAATAAATTCGATAACAGCAAATGAGGGTTATACAAATAAATTATCTGAAATGATATTTACTGTGGAAATTATCGATACCTAATTTATGTTTGTTACGTTTTCGGACAAAACGCCATATAGGTGTATTTGTATTATTTATATAAAATGGAACTTTTATAGTTTTATTTTTAAAATATTATCAAGTTAAAATATTAATATATTTAATGTTATGATTATTTGCGTTTTCGAATTTAAACGTTGAAATATAATATATTATGCTGTAAAGCAAACATTGACATAGTATTTCAATGATCACTCCGATTGTTGTAGGTTTCTAAGAAATCTTCAGTCGCATAGAACACAAATTTATATCTAGAACAAAAGATGTGTAGACCCTTGATACATACCTAACTGTACCTAATAACAATGCAAAATGATTGAAAGTGATAGGTTATTTTAAATATGTTTATATCTACGTGTACATTTTATTAATTTGAGTTTTACACATAAATCTTCTAAAATTACAAATTGACTAAAAGAAATGCATTAAATATATATATATGAAATATATGATTATTCAAAATATTGATAAAAAATTAATATAGTGTTTTAAAATGTCTGACAATATTAAAAAATATAACTCATATGGACCTGAAATAGTGAAATTAAATCATTTGTTTTATCAATACCCATTGTTTCACCGTTTATAATTGTATATAAAAAAAATAATGAATATCATTAGTCAGTAAGTTATTAGTACCTTCAGTAACGTATATTATAAACGGTTGTGATATTGCATCGTTAGATAAAATAAACTTAATAATAATATACAATATATTATAACGTATATGTAATGTGGTTAAACAATATTATATACCACGCCATAGGGTTGTTATCCAAATTAAACTTGCATGTGGAATATATGATCAAAGATATTTACTTAAATTAAAATTGATTTCCATCGACAATTATTCATAGCAAAGTCTCATCACTATTTTATAAAATTGATTTTTAGAGTAATTTATATAGTAGTTTAAATTAATGTTTTTATTTTTTTTACAATGCCTAGTTTACCTATAACCAAAACGTTTAATAACAACAACAAACCGATTTCATTTTAATAACGTTTAATTCACAAATTATTTTATACATTATGCACAAACAAGCGTATCGGTGCAGAATTTCTAATGGAAGGAGCAGTACTGCACGGTGGTAAATTATGTGAAATAAAACAGTTGAATTATGTATTCTGTGGGAAACACGATGGAAATAAATTCGAATTTAATTAATGCAATTCCGAAATAAATATCATACCTTCTCTGACAGCGTGAGCGAAGCCTTATGCATTTTTATGTTTTTGCGAAAAGACTATAACGTAAAAGTCCACCCGAAACGAACACCGTGTTCGGTTTCCGAATTCATAAATCAAATAATACCAATTCTGGAACGCGACAGCCGTCTACATTGAAGTATATCCACGGTTTACTCGCAACCGCAAAAAAAATATTTTCATACTGTACCTGTACTGAATACGTATACCGGTTAAGTTTTATCACATCACGGTACCATTACATCATATGTTCGGCAGAAGTTCGGTTGGCGTTTTTGCAGTATAAAAAAAAATAATAATAATAATAATAATAGACCAAATCGTTTGATTGAGTACATATATTCCACACCTTAAGAATAAGTGCAGACTGAAATGCACATGATAATATCATAACGATATTTCCTCGACAGTTGAAAATCAAATTCAGAGGTGAATGCGAGAGAACATATAATTGACAAATCGAATTCATAAAACTGCAGCAGCTATATAACTGTATCGATTTGAGTGCATCATAAATATTAGATAGGTATATGATTTAAATCAGATCAAACGACCTGACCGCCGTCTGTGGCGAACGAAACGCTTTAGAGATGTCGTTTTATTTGTTTATTTGTTTTTTTTTTTTTTTTTTTTAAGTGGAACAGAAGACGTCTTGTGAACGAATTTATTTTCTGTATAAAATAAATTATTTGCCTCTTGTAAATTTTAATTCAATGAGTTTTTTTTTTTAGCGGGGGAGGTGTATTATTAAACATTTATGCTAATCGCATACAAAAATAAATACATTCGAAGTACTTAGCCCACAACAGGTGTACGTATTGTTATCGTTGAATATTTTACCATGTGACTCTAAGGTAATAATTTATATGGTACGTGTGTCGTTTGTCTTTTGAATAAAATATACACTATGCTTAATACATTTATACGGATTAAAGTGCAATCAGAAAACCAACGGATTGGTGTAGGTGTATAGTACAATAAAATAAAATCGAGACGACGAATGCGTGGGGGTGGAATTTTCATGTTTGAGAAAAAAAATTAGTAAATATTATTAATAATTACGTTTACTGTGTTACAATGCATACAATGCAATGTCCGTACCATATTATACTCTGCAAACAGAATGCTCGATTTTCCGAGATAATAACACTAAATTCTATACAATACAAAACGTATAGAATACAATAATTAAGTTTATGCAATATACGCATACTTTTAGAATATTAATAAAGTTATTTAATGTCGGACGCGGCGACGACTTGAATAGCCCTGCGATTGCTATCGACGAACGCTGTTTGAATAATCAAAAAAAAAAAAATAATAACAATAACATTATAAATACATTCTTTCTACCTCCGCATTATCATTATTACTTAACCGTATCTACCAACAATTTAACGTAGAAATTATTTTTCTGCAAACACTAGATTAATCATCCGATAAGATAATACATGCGGTCACACAAGATAAATATTTATATCGCAATGATAGTAATAACAATGAGAATGTCCATGTTTAACACACGTGATGCACAACAATGTAATATGTCGTATTGATGTGCATGAGTTGTTATGTTTACTACAATAAATTTACAATCGTTATATAGTACGTACGATTAAAATTTTAAATAATAATAACATAATCTAACAATATTATATTAAATACCACGTCACGTAATAACGTGATTATACACGTTGCAGATGTTCTTATTTTTTTACGAATTTTTTTTTTTTTTTTGAAAATAGGTAACATCTGAATTCTCGTAAAATAGTATACTTTTCGGCGATTAGTTTTTGTTTGGCCAGTCTAAGGTAAGATTACTAGCCGCATATCCAGTACGGACCCAATGGTTTATTATAGGGTCCAAATAATTGTGTTTTTTTTAGGTATATGATAATAGTTTTTAGATATAGTAGTTCTATACTGAGGACAATATGTTTATATGTTTTTATAAAACAAGTATTTTTTATTTTTTCTTATATTTTTATCCAAAAATTGGTCATGATTTTGTTTTGTTTCGTTGGTCGGGATGTAAAATCAAATTCAGCAGTTTCATTAATAAAAAAAAAAAATATTTTTGTATTAATAACTATTTAAATATTGTATATTACATATAATACACGGTTGAAATTAATGGATAATTTATGATATTTTTTAAATCCAAATAAAAAAGAAACATACCATGCAAACGTTTTTATATAGTCAGTTTCAGGATTCAAGTGTATCGAATTGATAGTTTTTAACTTTTTTAAAACAGTCATATTATGAAGTCTACTATACATTTTGCTTGATACTTATCAGATGCATTTCGCACTCATGTGTCGTATGTTGAAAAACCTCATTTCATTTTAGTGGGCATGTAGCATAATTATGTGTAGCACATTCGTCTGAAGTATATCGAATATTTGCATATACACGTTTATTAAAGTATCTTACATGTAAGTACATATTATAACACAAATAATATTATACACACATACATGAGTAATGAAAGAATAAAGTATCGCAGTATTTTAATTGTTTACCGTCCTAACAGAACTTATTTATTTTTTTTTTTTTTTTAGTGTAGTTGCGTGTATGTCGGTGGCATGCGAACGGAAAAAAAAAATAAAACGAAATAAAACGCGACCGAGAGACCATAGCGCACACAATGGACGAAACGTTTTGTTCGACGCGATTAAAACGTTTCGGTTAACCGGGTCCATTGTTCTCGGTCTAGCGTAGAGAAAGCAATAGATGGATATAGAATCGCACACGATATTTTATGTATACAGGGTGATTCACCAAGCATGATCTCTACCTATTTTTTCTCGAATAATGCCAGTTATTGGAATTTTAAAATATATTTTTGACAATATTTTCAAATTGTTATTATTTTTTTTTTTTACAACTCGAGAAGTATACCGCAGTGCTATAATTAATATATTAAATCTATCAATATTCACGAAATTTTTTAAAAATAGTCCAAGTATAATAAACAAGTCAACGAGTCTATATTTTACATCTATTTTTAATTTTGTAAAACCGTTTTTAGAGATTATTGTAGACATTTAATAATTGATAAACTATTTGTTAAAATTTTGAATTTAATACATCCAAATATTTATAATAATTCATAGTAAAAAGCCGGTTCTCATTTGAAAAACAAAATATTGATACTCTTCGAGCAGTATAAAACAAATCACAAGAATTGAAAAATATAATCTTTAAGTGTACTTACTTATTCAGATATGCGATAAATCGGATTTTGAATAAAGTCACTATCGAGAAAACAATAGGGGATGCACATTTTTGATAAATCATCCTATACATTAAGTATATATATATATATATATATATATATATATATATATATATTATAATATATAATATAATTTTTTTTGTCGGCGGCCGCCAACCAAAGTTCGATTATTTGTTCTTTCGCGTGTATTCAACTAAAACATATAAAAAACGTGTAGCGACGATCGACGTGCACACGACTGATTGCTACGCCGTTTCAGAAGAATATACAGTCACCGTCTGTCCCTTCGTCGCGATGACCGCGGTAGCTCGTCATACGCTAATACGGTATACGCGCGTTCGTCCGCGCACGTAACCGTCGCTTGCGCGTTATAAGCCACGACCGTCCCCTACCCCCGAAAAACCATTCACTACCGATCGTTAAATCCTTTCAGAACGACGAAATCTGCGTGAGTAATGCGTGCCCGCGAGAAGATCGTCTAACAAGTGTTAGGTCATTAATAAAACGACGGCGTCTGCGACTCCCCGCCCGGTAGCGCCTGCCCACGGCAACACCTCCAGCGCCTTTTGGATTAATGGCAGTGTCTTCTTACCGGAGTTTAAAACACCCCGGTGATTAACGTCTGGGAGTACGAGGCGTGATGGAGTGAAGGGGGGGGGGGGTGTACGATGTGGGTCGGCGTGATCAAAACTACAAGTTTTAAGCCACCGCCACCACCGTTGCGGCGTGTATAATAGGTGAGCGCAGAATATCTACTCTTCTAGACGCGAACTCGCCGTCTACGGTTACCGCGAGTGCGCTCGTTTACGCGCTTTGTGCCGCAGTGCTATTATGATCGATTCGCGGTCTTACATTTGAATGTGTCGTATTTCTTCCAGATACGCCCAGTAAATGATGTATGTTTTTATTCGTGATCACGCGTCTGAATACATTTGATTATTACGAATTTCCGCGATGGAACAAATGAAAACCGCCTATTTAACGTTTATTGTACGAAGAACGATTCATAGGGACTCATATCTCATTTATTTTTTTTTTTAAATTCAAATAGAAATAATTTGTCGTGTAGAACAGGCCTCGCTTTAAACCAACTCATCTAAACTCGTAACTCGTCGTATGTCTTGTATGCGATTTTGTGTCCGCTCACCAGTGGCGCCGCACATGTTTGGACCTAACACGTGATAACACGTTATTAGCTATGGATAAAAAAAAAAATGACCGTACATACAATGCGATAGTAATATAATCAGTTGTACTTATAGCCTAAAACACGGATAATATACTAAATATAGAGACGATAATATTAAAAACTCACATTTTTTTTTTATTATGTTTCCGTATGAAAATTGGACATTGATAAAATATACTGAACTATAGTGCTGATGGCCACATCCGTAGGTGCATTTGTGATGAGGAGAGGTAATTGGAGAACTTAGGAAGTACCTTTAGAATTTAGTACGACATCTAAATCCAAATACCATTTTTAATTTGTCCATAAACATTAAATGTTAATATTGCATTTCTCATATCGTGGTTATGCATTACAGTACAATTCGTCAAAACGGATGTTTTAAATGTATTGCATGCGCTTCGTTGTTTCGCGTACTACTACATCATGTACATTGCTAATTCCATTTCCAATACATTGTATAAAATATTATCGTGACTGTCATTTGAATAGCATTTCAATTACAACATGTGGATTAATAGCTGTAACTGGATTACTCGTATACATAGCTCTTGTGGGGTAGAGTACCCTTTTTTCCCGATATTTTCAACGAAACAAAAAAAAAAAAAAACGATGACGTCAACGACGGGCGATAGAGACCGAACTCATTGGGATTGTTTTTTGTTTATATTTGTATCCTCTTATGGTTAACTTTATGTTGTTTTTTATTTTTGTTTTTGTGTTTTTAAGCGTTTTCATTTCACGTTTTCTGTTGTGCTATGTTCATAAATATTAAAATAGTAATTTCGAGATTGGCGCTGGACAAAATCTTGAATTTTAAATTAACAGATCGAAACGAAACGTGGTTTCCTTTTTTTGTAATTGTTGTAGGATTAAACAAACACAAAATGAAAATGTTTATTTATATTTCAATATTATGCGTTTTCCGTTTTACTGTATTAATTATTCAACGTAGTCGGATAGAGTTTCTTTTCGGATAAAAATGTATAATTATTAATATATATATATATATATATATAAAGAGAGAAAGATTTTAAACAAGTTTTTTGTATAATTAGAGATTAAAGTCATAATTTATATCAGATTCGTATTATACGATAATCAAATAAAATCTATACCCTACCAAAATAACCACACGTATAAGTACTTGGCATCGTGTTGAATATCGAAACGATTTGAAATAAAACTTTAGTATAAATATCATTTTTATTAATATAATTAATTCTATTACATTACGAAATTTTAAAATATAGGCAATCCTATACTACAGTAACTATGCGTTGTCGTTTGAAGCTTAACATTTTTTTTTTTTTTATTGTTGAAAATATTATGTCACTTTTATTAGATAGTATTCAAGTTCGAAACGTTAACCGTTAAAATATCGTGCCTTCAGACTCTATAGATTTGAATTTTCCATCGCAATAATATTGTCATCCCGCAACATTTACGTACGAGTATTTAAACACTTTCGTCGTGCGTAACCTGAACTTCCGAAAAGTTTTCTGATGGCCATCGTCGCGCCGGGGTACCCCGACTATAATAATATTGCGATAACAGATTTACACTCGCAATGTGGCCGTCGTTATGGCGTCCCTGCGTACTCCAGTAATACTAATAACGTCGTTATGTTCGTTAACTCGGCCCGATATTCGGAATACGCTCGATTGTAGGCTACGAGACGTAGCGGGGAGTTGCAATAGCGATAATGATAATAATCCATCAATTCTCTCAAAACCCCTCGTTATGGATAACGCGATAGCATAACCTAAAATGCGTTGAGTTCTCCAATTACTAGTACGCCATCGCACTCGCCCAAATCTAACTAGAATATATATGTATATGATATTATACACTCGGTTAACGCGCACCAAAAGTCAGTTAATGTAACATTGTTTAAGCGTAATAATTATATATAAATGTATATGTGTATATTATAATATATATATTTGCGTATGTACGAGTGTGTGTGTTTGGGTAGAACAATCCTCCTCGGGGCTAACTTTGGTCATTGCCCTCGTCATCGGGATATCCGGTATAATATTCGTCTCTATGTATAATCTCACGCGAAGAAGTTTAACGCAGCCACCGCCCTCCTTGCTGTTCCGGAGTGGTAGACTTAGTTGTGCGCATTGAAATGTATACTTAAAATACGATATTATCATATTATTATAGCGACCATTTCCGAAAACCCAAGTCACCGATTAGCGCCACAGCTAGATGACTGCCATCCGAACGATCTATAATGCAAGAATAATTATTGCAGTTGTAGACATGATTAGAGTTATGTATCGCTAACAAAATGCTTTGATATAAGTCTTTTTCACAAATGTGAAAGTAGTAAAAGCCTTGTCACAAGGTAAAAAAAATAAAATGTACAAGTATAGTTTATACAGAGTAAGGCACAATGAAACGGTCGACTTTAGAAATAGGTTTCCGATAAGCATGTTCGCGTTGAATATTATTAATTTATAAACAATACCTATGTAATTTCGCACAAACATTTTATAGTTAAGTTAGGACAACTCGCCGTCCATTTTGTGTTCATTTCAGCCTTCGACGGCATGATTGAATGCAGTATGACGAAGGTAGAAGATATGCAAGTTATTGAAGTAGATTTATCAAAAAAAAAAAATCATTGAAATTGTACGCTTTGATACTTTCACGCATAAATTATACGTAATTTATCGATACTATTTATAGTGTAATGTTCTGTCTTAGAAGAAATGCAAATATTCGGATACATTATTAGACATCATTAATGTAAAACATATGCCTACGTTATAATAATATGTTATATATGTTTTCAGAGTGCGTATGGTTAACGCTGTTCTAAAAATAGAAATTTAATCACATTGATGCTCGATTTGTAACTTATGTCTTTTTGTGCTTATATGAGCACACCCAACAAATTTTGATTGTTTTAGTATTCGTTTTCCAACTATAAATATTATTCTCTTTGAGTGCGTAACATACTTGCACCGACCGTTTCAATTAAATTTGATCGGCAGCGGTGTTTCGATAATCTGAAGGGTCGGGCTAAAAACCATTGACCTTACAGGTACGGCGAATCGACATACAAATTCTCTTTGGTCTATGATAATTGCATCAAATCCACATTTTGTCCGTGTTTGTTTTTTTTGAACAAACCTATACAGTGCTTAAATTGTTAAAAGCACGAAATATCTAATTATGTTGTACCCATAAGCGACAGATGGCATTAGTGCCCAATGCGTTTGATCTAAATAGTTCATACAGTTAGTTTGCTCGTATTCTGTTAATATTAAATAAAAGTTTTTTTTTAATATCTTACCTATTCAACAGTATTTTACTATACACGTTCTATTCGCTCCATCTCGTTGGATTTTAACTATTAATGTATACATAAATATATTTATGGTTTTTATTTGTGATTATACAAACAACAAATAATTTTTTTTTTTTAATTAAACATTTCGGAGAAACATGTTCAACTAACATACGTACATAAAGTTTTGATGTAAAACTTTCGTTTTGGATAGCAATAAAATACGATATCTAAATATCTTTCATAAAGTTTTTGGATATAGAGTTCTATAATTTATCGTCACCTTCAAATCTATGAAACGTTAACGAGTTTGACTCGAGTATTGCGTTTTTACTTTAACTATAAATAAACGTACAAATAAACTAAATATGAAAACTCTAATAATTACCTACTCCGCAAATATTTGAGTTTACCCAAACATAAATTGGAATAGTGATGAGTAGATTTCGTGCATACTTAAAGTCGTTAAAAAAAAAAAAAAAAAACTATTATATTAACCACGTTAATTTTATTTTTATTTCGTTTAATATTTTTATATTTTTTATATTTCCTTCGAAAACAAAAATACGTTGCTGAACAATGTATAGTGTATTGTACTTTTATATTAGTAATACTTTTCGTCACAATTATGACGTCAATAACGACTTGATTGGACATTAAAATTTTAAGTACGTCGTGAAAGTGCATAGTACGATAACCGCTACGCGCAGTTATGATCACTGTCATAGTTATTTAATTTAATGAGCTAATGGAATAAGAATTATAAGTAATATTAAAAACACGTATTTATTTATTTTCACTCTTTTACTTTTCGGGCTCAATCTTCATTGGAAAAAGTTGTGGTGGGTATGGGGTTTTTAAAGAAATAAAATTATAATAACATAAGCATTGTATGGGCAATGAGTATTAGCGAATGCGTGTACTTTGTTTGTGAACAACATTATGCACTGTTTACTAATTAATGTAATTAAAACGAAAATAATTATTTGCATTTGAAGAATAATCGTAACGAAACAAAATCATATGGAGGTTCTTAATGACTTTACCGTAATACGGATGACTGGGGTGGCACAGTATAAGTACTGGATACGTGTATATAAATATAACAAATGCAATTAACGACATTTGTAGGTAGAAAATATACTGAACAATTTAATTATATCATTACTCAGAGGATGGTATTTGAAAAATAAATAAGCTGCATGATATGTGTACAGCCATCAAATTTAATCAACGATGATGTTTATGTTTTTCATTGAACTACATTTCAGTTTTTTTTTTTTTTATTTACATACCTATATGTAATTACTGCGTACAACGTGTACAACGTGTGTTTTTTGTATGGAGCTATTCTGAAAATTATATCCGCAAAGAACAAAAAATTATTTTTTACATCCATCAAGTATTTAACGGGTCTCATCTTTTAATATAAAAAAAAATTTAAAAAAATGTTCTTGTTCTTAAAATAAAAAATTATATAATACAAATCGACAAAACAATTTTTATAAAATTACATTCAATAACCTTTAACTTTAAAACGATGTGGATGGAATTAATAAAAAAAATAATTGAGTTCTCGTGTGTTCTATAAATAAATATTTAATATCGAGCTGACGGCCATAATATTGAAGGAAAATATATTATAATATCATAATATATTTAATTATTTTATAATAATACCATTTTCTTGTTTTGAAAAGAATGAATGTGTGTCAGACTCTACTTAAGTCATATAACTTTTCAGAGCTTATGATCACTCTACTTGTTGCCTTAGATGTGTATTTTTCAGACCTATACTTAAATATTTAGAACCCATAAACTTATAAGATCATTATATAACTCGATTGTTTCAGTGTTTCAATTAGTTATAATCGTCTTTCCGGAAAATTATGGTTTAATGATATAGAAAGAAGCCATAGCGCTTACAGACGATTTAGTCCAATTATTATTTTTTAGTCTAAAAACAAGGTGGACCAGAAAAGAATTGTGTCCAATAAAACATTTCGTTTGTAGAGATAATTCCACGGTGTTTTAATTTTTTCAAAGGAACTTAAATTTAATTCTTTTTCCAAATAAGCATTGTTTTTTTTTTTTTTTTTTTAGAAAACAGAAATTGTGTGACGAAGCTATCAAGTAAAAAGTAATAATGGTTTTATTTTTGAATGCTGAAAATTAATTAAATTGTTTATTCTATAATAAAATGGATCGTAAGCAGAAAAACAGATGTACCTAACTATTAACACAGATTTATTCTATAGAATAAAACACGAATGGTTCAAATGTATATACTTTAAACCTAATCGTAAATTTGAACACTTTTTGTTTGCACTGAGGGAGCAGTATTTATTTATTTGGACTTGATTTGTATTAAAAAAAAAAAACCAAATTAAAGGAAAATTAAACGAACACAATTGTTTCATTGTTTCTATTTGAATTATTTCTATTTATAAATTGTAATTTTGAAATAAATTTAATGTGACAAGAGGTACTCTGCTCGGTATATAGGCTCTATAAAGGTAATATAAAAATAAATATAAATTCACCATAAAGGATAATATGCTCTTTTTTGGTTTTGAGTTGATAATCTAGCTAGTTCTACACTGTGAATAATAAAAAAAAATGAAATACTTCGTTTACTTACAGTTCTGTTGGCAAGATTTTTGACTCTGCAGTTGAGATAGGCCGTTTTTCCCAAAGGGGACGTCACATTTATAGACGCGGCCTTATCGAAGTATGGTAGATCAGGTTTCCCCGAGAATTCGCCCAAGTTATTTTGATGTTTGTTTGATTTGCTCAACAGGCATTCTGATACATCTGAAAATCACAGTGAAAATGTTTTTATACGGTGCCAAGTAAAAGATACATTTGTCTTTTATATTGCATTTATTGAACGAGAGAACCCTTTAGCACTGAAATTGGTTACACGTAAAAATGTCATTGACATAATATCTGTTCACTCATAACGTATTTATACATAATACAGCGCAACGCAAAATGGTATAAAAGTACCCCATTTTGTTTTTTTGTTTCAATTTTAGTTAAAAACAATACACCGCTTACGCGTATTATTTAATACTTTTTTTTTTACTTTGTGTCTCTGTTTTATAGTATCTATGCTGTAATCCATTGTATTGCATGTCTTGTTGTTACACTATACACACTATTGGGTTTCCTAATTTATTATTCTCGCCTTTAAATTATGAACAAATAAATAAGTTAAGTATGTCATGTGACATTGTTTTTACTTCATTATAATATACATTGTAAACTTTTGATACATTTAAGAGTCACATTTTCTTGTTTCTAGTATATTATTTATAATTTAAGTTGTTACATATTCTATAAAAGTATTAAATATGTATTTAATCACCAGCAGTATTTCATATTTCATAAATTTATAATAATTATAACGTTTACTGTTCAACCCAACTATCCAGTCGATATACTCTTTTAGGTTATAATATTATGTGCATTTAATTTCTATATTTTAAATAATATTACAATTAATAATAACTACTAAGAGAGAATATTTTTCAATTATTGTTTTTTTTTCATAAACATTTTAAATTGATTCAAAAGTGCTTCAAATTAAAATCATGTTTTGAAAATATTCATATCATAACGCTTAATTGAGATATATTTTTGTTAGTTTAATATTTATTTTTTATTGGACTTCAAAACGGTAAATATACATTTCGTCAGTAAATTTAACAAACAATAAATACGTTTGTTTTCTACAAATACTATCCAAAGTATACATGATATTTATCAATAATAATATTTATTAATATTAAATAATATATTTTTGTAAAAATAAATTAAATTTTCTATTAATATTTCGAAACTATATAAACGTTTGGTACCTAGATGCATTTATCAATAAATTATTTCTCACAAAAACTAATGTGTTTAAAAAATATTATAATCACCATTGTGAAAACATATTCATTTTATACATTTATATTATGTAAAATTAATATAATATGTGTATATTTTATATATTTAATTATTCACTTATATTTTTATTGAATTATTTTAAAATTAAGAGCACTAAATAACAAGACATAAAATAATGTAGGTACAAAGTAATAATTATATTAGTTTAGTATTTTCATTTTATTATTAATAAGAACGAACATTGGTAAAAATTGCTCCCTATCAAAGTTTATAACATTATAAAACATTAATAGATACTTTAAATCTTGTATGGAGTTTCGATTTTACGAACAAGTAATACATCAAATAAAGCGTATATGTTTTTTATCTACCACTTTTCGTGATTAGAAAATATTTTTTCATCCTTACTAATATTCGGATCGTATTTATGCGTTGAATATTTCATAGATAACTTTTTTATGTTATCACTTATCACCATGGTAAATCGTGAATTGTTCCTTAAGCTAAAGAAATTATATTATAACTTATAAGAGTTTTTCGCCAGATAAAAAAAATGATATTGTTTTTTGAATATTATAATACAGTTATTAATAAATATTTTTTTAAGTATAACTTTTGTAATATGTACAAATACAAATGATAAATGTTTAGTTGACAGGCGATGTAAAAATAAAAATAATTTATTTACCTATTGATTTTGGTTTTGTGTTGAAATATACTCGTTTTATTACATAAAAAATAATTATCTGAATCTTAGGTTATTATTTTAGGTAGGTATGCCAGTTTCGGTGTTGAACGTTTTCGATTATACACGTTTTTTTTTTGCTTTACGTCATTATTTTTAATATTGCATTTTTACCACTTTAAATTGTAAAATATTGTGGAAACGATAAGTAAATCAATAATTATTATTTACTTTTAAACGATATTCTGTTATTCTGTGTAAAATGCATCGACATAGATAGAGAATCTATTAAGTACGAATATTATTATTATAATAAAACTGAATTATGTTTATTATTATTATTATGACATACGTTAAGTGATAGTAACGTTGTGTTTTTTTGTAAAAATTAAATTTTAACAAATGTGACGTCATAAAGTTTCTATGTTAAATACTTACTATTATGAGAGAGAATTAATATTATAATAGAAGATTATAGTTTTAATTGCATTTCAAACATCATTATGACGATGTCATTCGTGATGTGCATGTGTTACACTGCATGCAAAATCAATACAACGCCAAAAAGATGAGCCATCGTTTGTTGCTTGCTTTCAGTTTTCACAAAGTTATGACGATTCTGTACGTGATTAAAAAACCACGTGCAATTGTCGTCAGACATCAACGAAGACAACACATTACACTGACTCGAAAATCAAATCATTTTACTTACGGCGGTGTTACGCGCTTATCTATATTACATAGTTTTACAGAATAAACATCAAAGACGTGTTAGTGAATTTTGTGTAGGTAACAGAAATTTTGAATTCAGTAATCTTCGAACCATAAATATAGCTTAGTAAACATATATAACAGTTAGGATCAGATTATTTCTATTACGAATATAAGACGTATACTTCATAAAATAGAATATATACATAAAAATAGAATATATTTCCACTTGAACGGTTTCACGGAAAATTATGTAAGATTTATGACGTGTTCGCATGTAACGTCATTAAACTGTAATTTGTTTATTATGACTTGATTACATTTTGTAAATAAGAAGAATAGTCAAACACGTATTGTAACACTAAACTGTATGAAACATTTTATTCTCGTGGTTACAATTTGGCAACAGACACGAATAGTATATTATATTTAATCGTCGTGAATCTAGTGCCAACAATAATTTTTTTTCCAGTTCAAACAAACATCATTATTTTTATTTCGAAGTTGTCGTTAGAATTTGTGTACATTTAAGAATAGGTAGATATTGTATCTGTAAAATGAATTGTACACTGATGTTAATTTAAACCGAGTAAAAATAGACGTTTAAATACCCAATGTACTTGTAAATAACGAATTACAAACGAAGTGTTTGCAAATGATTATAGCGAATGCATATGTAATATTATAATGTGGACTGCACACAACTATTATGAGAGCACGGCGTGTTAAGAAAAAACCGAGCGCCAACGATGATCGATGATGGAATCTTATTAATTGTGACGGTGAGCGAATAAACGAAACACTTTTACGTATAATATTCTGCGCTCAAAACGTACATAACTCTAACTGAATAATTTTAACCGTAAACTATACACATAATGCCGGTGAACTTCGTATGGATACCAATTTGTTTGGGACGTAATGCCGAGGCGTATATTAATCGCATACGTTACCCGTCGGAAATTTTAATTAATTTTACCTAATTATTTGAAGCATCTCGATTCCATATGTATATATGTTGTACTATATCCATATTAATGCTGTGTACAGAGTTTGAAATTCGAGATTCATCTTTTCGGTTTACGCAACTTACACTTTAGCGCGCTATAATTTCATTCGACTCGGCATACGGCATGCATACCTATAACACATTAATTATGGATATACGCGTCTCTTCGAGTTAATATATTGTTTTCGTAGACTAAGTGTAGTGTTTTGCATTTCACACTCTTTCTATTAGACTACGCTCTCTGTATTGACACTGCGCAGATTCCGATCGGTTTTAAAAAAAAAAAAACGTATCATTAGCCTAATATTTAACTGAGTAGTATAGTGAGTATATTTTTAAGCCCATATGTGCGGTGTTCATTTTTTAAGATGTCAATACATCGTGGTTGTGGTAATGATAATAATATAATAATACAGAATTTAAATTCACCTTCATTTTTATTGAATGTATAAACAAAAGAGGGATGTTTTCAGATAACAATTTGTGTGAGGGAGTACGCGAAAGGAAAACTAAAGGTTTGAACTCGGTCTTTGTAAATAATTTTAAATTGATTTTTTAAAACATATTTATATTTTTATAAGTATATTTTGAGAGGATCTCTTGTTCACATGTGCTGCGCTCGGCTTTCTATCATCAAATTATAATTCAATTTAAAAATAAAAATATTATTTATACCCTTCTTCTCTACGATCTTTTGATTTTTAATTTTAAACCAACTTATGAGTATTTTAAAATTTACAAAAAAAAAAAAAACCATTATTTTAATATGATTAAACTTTGTTTCAAAATTAAAATATCAAATCAAATAAACGCACGGTCTGAAATAATATGCTTAATTTTATAAAAGATCAAATAAATTCAATATTAAAACAACAGAGTGAAATGGATGATTCTGAACTTAAATTTTGCTATATTATGGATTGGTTAGACGCAGACAATATAAACGGGAACACGGTCCTATTAAGAAGTTTTGGTTAGATAATTTTAACCACATATTAAGACAACAAGATATAATTTATATTTATTAAAATGCAACCATTTTACTTATTATAAGTACTTAGACAGTTAGTTTATGGATTAATAATTCTTATATATTTTTATTTGTATTAATGTAATCAAAAACTGTTCAACTACAAAAAATTTAACTACAAAATACTAAGAACCTTTTTAAAAAGTTACATTTTCCCCCTTCACCTTCCTCGCGCTGAATACACCGCTGGGCTAAGCACATATTGCATACCTACGGCCGTTCTCGGCGTACCGTATTTTATAAAATATTAACTCGGTTGAACTGTTTGAAGATATGATCAAGCGTCGGCCATTCTCTTACAAGATATTTTGTCCGTCCTAATACCTTAGAGACAAAACTTGAATACTGTATCAGGGTCGTCCAGGTATTATAGAAACGCACACAAAAACCGCATGCACACACACACGCGCGCGCGCACATACGTCTGTAGTGGTTAATAAGTGTACTAGAAACCCAAAACACTTGATGTGGTGCTACACCGGTGTGATAATAATACCGCACCGATGGCAAATTTTTCGTTTACATTGGTTACTGAAATGTGTCTAGTCTAGATGAAGCTTTCTTCTTGCCAGGTCGTGGTGGCCACAGTGTATAGTACGATGACGGTAGTGACAATAACAATAACCACAGAATGACGGTTTACTCAAACGCCAATCGATGTCTTAAAACGCGCTGAACGATAATTTGATAATCTTATAATATATGACGGATTTGTTTTTACCGGTTAAAACACCCATTTATCGTGGTCGTTATTTTCCCGACACTTGTAGATCAAATGTGTATTACCTAATATTGTTGTGCACGCATACTTTAAAATCTAACACGACGTGAATGAAATTAATCTTCCGACACAAAGTCCAAAGTATATTATTTTTGTTGGCCAAACAAACGAGTCCTTATAAAATTATAATCTTGTCATCGTGAAATTCAGACGTCCGCAACTGGCTTGACGATATAAGAGTAGTAGTAGTTTTCGGATTGTTTGTTCTATACGTTTTAACGAACTTGTACGGAAATTTAGTTTTTGAGTACCGGTGCTATGTGATATAGTGTTTGCGTTGTACGATGACCGCCGGGAGGGTTACACGTTTGCTTTGCAAAAAGACAATATCGGAAACTAACGCATATTTCAAACGAAATATTAATGTACGTCAGATTAATGACTACGGTGTGGATCGTAGCGTGTATAATATTCCGTGCGGATAAACTTTTCGAGAGGCACTGTACCATACGACGTTTTTCTCGGCCTCCGCGGCCCCGTCTTTCCAACCATCACATATAATATAATATAATAATAATATAGCGTTATACAAGTGCATAACACTGTAGCGGCCGTGCTGACCGGAGAAGTATTATTATTGTCCTCCGACCCCGTTGTCATCGACGTCGTCGCCGTGTCCGGGTGCTCGTAGATTTATAACTATATTCGAGTATTGTATTTGTTTGTTTGTTTGCTCGTGAAGAATAATACGATATTATTATTAAATAGTTATAAATAAAACCGAGATACATTTTCCTTACAATCTGAACTCGATTAAGCTGATACGCTTGGGAATAATGAATAATTTAGCATGTTATATGTGTTTTATTGCAACCGCAATCATTCGCCGATATCATATTATAGGATTATATTTTTCTGGTTGTTTGTTCTATGAAAATTAAAAATGTATTATAGCCATAACAAGTTTTAAAATATTTTAATGTAATATTATGATAGATGTTTAAAATTCTAAATCTATGAAACAATTAATAACGCTTAATGAAGTATTGTTGATTGCAATGGTCTTTACGTATAACTGCAATTGTTTGAGATGATACACGCTGAGTTTTAACGCAATGTTATAAACTTATTAGAAGCTATTCCAGAACTATTTAAAAAAATTCGATCATTATATAGTATACTATATAATCACCCTATTCATACATATAAATGATATTTCAATCAAACGGTACCTACGTATATTTATGTACACCAATGTTATTATTGTAATATTTAGAGATTTATTTATACAATTTATAAATATAATTTTCAGATTACTTCGAAGGATTTTTGTTTTAATTGAATATAAATTAATCATATTAATTTGGGAATTTATATATAGTATCTTTTAAGACACGTCTTATGATAAGAAGGTATAAACATGCTTAAAACGATGGCCAAAATATTATTCCAAGATAACTATTCCAAAATTAATATTTGTTAAATATATTAAACGACGAAGGATAACACAAACCAAACAGACGATTAATGTGTAATATAAATGCATAGAATAGTAACAACAATAATATTATAATACAACATTTTGACAATATTCATGTAAATGTATATTAAATTGATTTTGGCATTAGCATGTTAATATACATCTACTAGATATTTCGTAATGACTAGCTACGATAAACTGAAACGACATTTTGGAGAAAACTTCGCGATCGTAAGATTTTCTATTATATATACAAAACGTTACATAAATCAAGACGGTGCATTGCGTGTATAGTCGTAAGAAGTTTCGCCAAGGTTTTACAAGAACATGGAAAAAACACGCACACACATACACAAATTGTTACGTTTATTCGCGATTAAAAATTTATAAACAAAGACGAAGAATCATTACCGTCCATAAATAAAATCCCATTAAATATTTTAAGACGAAACTGAAAGTTGTATTTTGACGGGCTCAGACGATGTCAGACGGGTAAGCGTATTGATCGGTTAGTTTAGCTTGATAGTTTATTGGATTTGTTTCTTTGTTGTATGTACTTGATTGAATGAAAAGTAGATTATATCCGCAACGGTTAGAGAAAAAGTATTGTGAATCTAAAATAAGATATAAACCCTACTTAAATGCTCCTTTAACGTTTATGGCATTTAAAACATGTTTTTAACCATTATGTTTTATAATAATAATAATAACAATAATAAAAAAAAAATACAAATTTCCTAGTTTTTCTGGTGAAATTTCCCACTAAAGTGTAGCAATAACAGTATTTCCTTTTAATAAATAACGGTAATTCGTTGAATTTGTTGTATATCACAGTTGCATATGAAAAGTATAGAAAAATACATTAACTTAATAAGCACCATAACAATATAATATTGAGTAAAATTATTTTCGAATTCTTAAAGCACTTATTTGTAGACTTATAATAAATTTATTATAAGCGCGCGCACCAGTATAATTTTAAAATGTATAGTAATATTATATCGAAACGCTTAAAATAACCGATTTAATGACATGCATTTTTTTTTTTTTAATTTCTTGTATTATTTATTCTGGTCACAATGTTTTGATCAGTCGATGAATATTATTAATGTTTACCAAACTTTGATTACGTCGAAATTTATAATTTACCCTTTTATAATATACAGTGACTCTTTTGACCTTATGCCAACCTTACCCGCACGTATTTTTGAAACGAAAAACAACTTTTAACGAACTATTTTAGATTGAGATAGAAAAAAAGAAAATCATATACAAGACGTCACGAAATGAAAGTTTAAATAAATATTGTACACGTTCGGTTGCGATGAGTTGTTTTCGATAAGGCCATAATAGTATATAATCATAATATTCGTCTTTGCGAACGGTTATTGCACGCGCGTTAATCCAAAATTAATATACTTCCACGAGCGTCACATACGTTGTATTTTATCAGCTGTCTGCCAAATTGGGGCGTAGTCGACGACTTTTCCGGGCTAATGAACATCAAGTTATCGGCGAATCCATGTTATTATGAATCGATCGAATGTTTATTATAATATCATAATAATATAATATTATCTATACTAACCCCAGTCGATAATAACTTTGCCAAGCGGGTCTTTACACAATCGAAACGTTATATTCCAACCACGAGACCCTTAACGACGTGTAAAGACAGCAATGACGTTTGTATCGGCGCTCGTTAAATATAATATTCCTTACTCGCCTACACGGTATTTGGGGTTTTTTTTTATTTTTAACGAGTCACAATTTTCGAAAGGTCACACAGTCACACACAAAAATGAGCGAGCGCGTGCATTCGCGAAACGATAAATAACATCGCTTTTTAAAGCGACCGACCCGTACGACGCCATCACTCACTCGACCTGTCGCCGCGGAAATTTCATTCCGCGCACGCGTGAAAATAAGAACCGTCCGATAATAATGACCCGTCGAGAAAAATTTAAACGCGCAATTTTTTTCCTGAGTGCCGTCCGAGAGATTTACACGAGTTCGAGCGACAAACATTATCGTATAATGGGACGAGTCATCGTCGTCATTCGAACGCGGAAACGTCAACGGAAACTCGGTGAACGGCGAGCGGGGAATTTTTTTTTCTCCGGCGGCGGCGTTACCCTTCACAGGAAACGTGTCTAAGGCAGGACCGCGTCTTTAACATCATGAATTTCAAAGGATTACGTGTCGAGTGCTATATTATTATTATAATACTACGGGTTCGGGATGCATATACATTTTGCCAGAGGTCATTCTTCACCGCGGTCGTGGTTTACGACAATAAGTCTGATAAATTGTATTCAACCTACTCACCGCCGCCGCCGCCACACATGTGTACACATACAGTGGAATGATGATAATACGATCGTGGAACTGGGAATCTGAAATGTGCACTATATACGTTTCGTGATGTCGTTATTATATTTTGTGTCGATAAATTTTGAATTTGAAACGTTTTGGATACGCGACACCGTCTTCAATGGATTTGTATTCCGAATTACTTAATTTCGAAATTCCAATTGGATATATATTAAATTTTTTAGTCGTTGCGCATTATACCAGAGGTCATAAAAATATGGCACTTGTGTATCGCTAGGCAGTACAGTAAATAAATATTATTATTATTTAAGTATCGTTAACGTTTGTACATGTTATGTGAGCAATAATTCGATAATCAAAAAATGAAATGTATATATTTTTTGGTACATCAATCACAAACATATTTAAAATGAATAAAATATTTATTTTTATACATATTTTTTACTGATTTAAATTCATATATATTCGGTATGCAAATAAAACAAATTTGGATGCTGGATAATTTCATAGTAAATACCAATTTTAACAAAAAGTTTTAATATTAAATAATCAAAAAAAATAATTGTTGAAAATAATTATATTTTATATTGTTATATACCATTAAATTAAAACATATTAAATGATAGTTTATTAATCAAAAGTCTTTATTTTTAGAATTTTTTACTTTTTTCAATGAAAGAATACATTATTAATATATCGATGAAGATAAAATTACAAGCGAGCCGATAACTAGTAATCAGTATTTTAAATTTAGATCTAAATAATGGAAGGACCAATATTTTCAGACCTAGACAATCTATGACAAAATAACTAATAAAGTATAACTTTTTTCGAAAATTTGTTTTTTAACTTTTAATTACTTCGAATTACGTAAAATAATATTTAAATACAAATTATTATTTTTCAAAAAAATATCTGTGTTTGTTTTTATTTCTATCAAATTCAGATTTTGATAATCATTACAAAACGAAATCATCAAGTGAGTTATCACTAATAATTAGTTTCTTCAAACTTCGATGGCTTTTCGGTTTATTTATTTATCTATCCGCTTTTTAGGACCAATTATTCTGATAATATTTTTTAGTAGTTTAACCGTTCCAATACTATTAAGTTTTATTTTAACTCGTTCATGATTATTGACACAACTATAATGATATAATACACTTTATCGTACATAGCGATATCAGAATGATCGTTTTGATATATAATTTATATTCTAAATCACACAAATGAAGGTTTAACGTTATATATCGTGATTCACATTTTGTATATTGGAAACGAAAAATCAATAATTGAGTGCTCCTACACAGTTCAATGATTAAATAGTAAAACATATAGTTTGCATAAAAGTGTGTTTTCATTATCTCACTGCATTTCTCTCCCTCGTCCACTTCAGAGGATAGAGAATAATTCGTAATATCCATACGTATGCGAAAGAAAAAAAAGTTAAAAACGCTGATGAGCGTCTGCTCCCAATAATGGGACTCGTAAAACACAACATACTATACGAACGCGATCGCGAAACACAAAGAATATCAATTAGTGAGCACGTACATCCTCGAAGAGAGACTTTTGAGTAGACACGTCAATGTTTAAACCGTGCGATTTTACGAACACGAGATGACTGAATGATTATTTATATTACATTTTTTTTCAAGGTCTTTTCGTTTGTTTTTCGATTCCGCCAACGGTAAAACTTTGATAATTAAAATCATTACTTTGTATAATACGTCTCGGAGACCAACATTAATCTTACTCAAGAAAGTCGCAGTACACGTAGTAGTATCATATTAATATATATTTCTCGCGTCTAATGTTTATTCAACGTGATTGATTTCCGAGGTGAGATTATAATAAATAATACACACACACACACACACACACACACGTCGCATAGTAGGTATATACGCGCGTATATAATAAACGTATAATAATTCATAATTTATACGATATAATGGGCGGCAGGTCGTGTAGAATGTGACTAATTATTTTGTTTGCACGAGCCAATTGGCGTAGTTAAAACTGAATTCGCGAGGTTTAATTAATTAAGTGCAGATAATCTTTGCCGTTCAAAATGAGCTTATCTCGTCGGACGGGCCAACACACTCGGCGGTGGCATTCAGACGCGCTGCGACCGTGCCCGCGATACTGTGGCTCGGGACACGAGTGGGTACCACACAGCCATAATATATGTGTATAATATAATTTTATGTACGTAAAATATGTGTGCGTGTGTGTGTGAGTGTGCATATATGTGGGTGCACGGGCACCGGCGCCGCGGCTTGGCGCAGAGAAGAAGTTTGCGTTAATTAACAGCAACACCGTGTACAGATATTTCTAGAAATGGCTTTGATCACGTACGGTATATGTGTATAGTATACGTACTCATTATGTGTGTGTGTGTGTGTGTGTATTACCCGCTGAAATTAATCAGATATACCTTAGTAAATATATATATATATATATATATATATATTAACTTAAAAGTAATTTGCGGTCAAAATAGTTTTTCCATCGCGACCGTATAAGTTTTCCGACAAATTCCCACTGCGTCTCGTCATTGCAGCATGACCGGAACAAGAGTGCACAAAGCGTGATGCGTATATTGAACTATACCACAATATTGTGTATTGTACGCGTGTGTAGTGGCGAATACGCGAAAACTAATTTATCGTGATTCGATAAACGATTTTAAGCCGACTGATAAAAAAATCGCGCCGATACCACCATTCATACGCCTTCGTACATGAACAGTAACCGTTTTAAGCCTAAACATAAGTCATTATTCACTTTTAATAAATTATTAAACGCAAAAATATTACTATGGTTAATCTACCTCATATTATTCAATACAAATCGCATTTGTAACTATTATAAATTAATCTATGTTAAGACTCTAAACGAATGGGTTGATAAATCGGAGATCAAAATCGATGTGCTTTATCCGCTCAAGATCGACATTACAGAAAAATATGACCAAACCATTACTGTCATAATATAATCTCATCGATATAACAATGATATTAGTTGTAGGCCGGACAACGCACAACGTGAAAAGAAAATATACACATAGCATAGTCAAAATACGTTTGGGCCCGATTTAGATCAATAGTAAACTAACTACTTTTCTTTTAGTTAACTTGAATACTTAAAAGTCTTTCCAAAAGTGGAATTAAGTTAATGGTTATAATTGGTCACAAAAAAAAAATGGTACTACTAACTTAAAACCAATATACAATAAATTGATTTGTTAATTGTAATTATTTAACTTTTTATAAATAGAATTGTAGTTTAGATTAGATTTTTGATATTAAATCATTTTATATCCCGTCAACATAGGACATTTGTGTTATGAATATGTACTAGCATAATATTGTACTAATCCGGTTGTGTATATAGCAAAATTGTATACACAGAACGCCGTGTTAGAAGTCTATATTGTGTAAATAAGGCAAAATTATAATATTAATAGTACGAATTTTAAAAGAGCATCTAAATTTATAATTATATTATATAACTTAATGATTTTAGAAAGTAGCAAATAAAATGGAAAGCTATTCAATTTTTTTATGATTATAAATGCTTAGTATGTGTATGTAGGTATAGTATATAATAATACATCGTTTAATTATCATAATTGTAAAATATGATAATCTGTGTTTATTAGCACAGATATAGTCATCAATCTATAATTAATGTAGTTTTAATTTTTAATTTTTACTATGAACAAACATCAAAAATATATAGATAATATATCATAATTGTCTCAAACTTGTTTGGTTCATTCAATAACCCAGAAATAATTTGATTTTTAGCTTTAAAAGTATATACAACTGTTTCCAAATCTAATGTTTAGCTTAAATTCAAAAGCAACAAAAAAATGCAATTGAATATAAGTATAATAGACAATTTTCACTACAATAATATTGTATTTATCTGAAATTGTTAAACCAAAATAATTTAATGCACAATATTGATATACTTAATTTGAAAATAAAGTTAGATTAACTAGTTCAATACTATAGTTGACCACAACAACTAAATAACAATAATACTATTTACAATTTAATTATCTACATAAAAGTTTACATTACTTATATCATACAAATTATAATACATATATTACATACTATAAATTACATACAAATCATTTATAAATATAATATAATTAATATTATATATGATTATTTTAACTTATGTGAATTTTATGCATCGTATATTGCTTAGAGGTTTTAACAAAATCTTTAACAGAAAGATAATTATTTAATCATCAAGAAAATTTATTATAGTCAAGGTTTCACTATAAGCTTTAGCTTAACCTCACACGTCCATTGAATAAACCTTAGTACTTTAAAATGGCATTATGTACGTGCTATACAATTTTTATTAAATAAACTTAAAATGTTGATTGTATTCTACAGAGATAGGTGCATATAATTATTTTTTCTCGTCGCGTACTAACTTTCTTATTTTTTATTCTCTACCACCTATATAATTTCTTGTTTTACAACCAGTGTATATTATTTATACTATAAAAATATTATTTTTGATTTAAATATCGTCCAACATTAATTACGATTTAATTATAATAATGTATTGAATTTATATAAAATTAAATTATTGAATAATATAAAAGTTTTTACAGCTAATTTCAATTGAAATAGCATCGTTAGTAAAATGTCTTTGCATGACTGATAATTTTAAGTTACCAGGTCAAGCGTATATTTTCTAACACCCAATTCAACTATTATCTTCGTTTATATAGTTAATCCAAAAAGACGCAGCAAAAAAGCCATTAGAAAAGAAGCAGATGTTACTACTGTCATAATATAATATTATCATTTTAATACTGCAACAGATGGTAAAAGATTTAATCAGATTTATTCGTAAAAAAAAGAAATTAATATATTATTAGCAGTATTATTTATAAAAGATTGATTTTAAAGTTGAAATACAGTAGGTTTTTAAAGTAATATATTATTTTATAAACACGTTAAAGACTTTTTTAAAACATCAACAAACATTAATACATCCAAAGATAGCAAACAAGCCAGATAGCATTTTGTATAACTAAAAAGAAAATTTTTTAATAACTAAAATGTTGATTGGTTTTGAATATTTAGTTTAGGGATTTCAATTTATAATTTAACATAATTTATTTAAAAAGTAAATTGCATCGGAACATTAAATTTATTAAATGTAAGTATCAATATTAATTTGTGGGATTAAATTAAACGTATTATATTCGATATTTTAATATCATCAGTATTTATATTTCTTTTAATACGATTAAAATTTACCACGGAAATCTATAAGTATAGTCGTATTCATATTAATCTCAGTATTTTAACATTAATTTAATTGTGATTCTATGCTATGATTAATTGAAAGTTTGATTTTATTGTTGTTATTTCAAATTGGTCAATTTAAAATAATTATTTTATTTCATTTTTTAATTTGTAGATATAATTAGATATATTATATATCTTGTATCTATCATAACACTTTTGGTAAATTCTTGGTGTACATCGAAAGAATAAACATTATAGCATATGATACATGATGAATATTTTGCAACAGTTATTAATCCATAAATAAATTGGTTTATTACTTTCAATTAAATCAGTCGTATGATAAAAGTATGTTACTTATAATTTTAGACACGTCGATTATATTTTAAAAGGAATCATTTGTTCGCATTCGAATATTAGGTATTCGTTGTACTATCACGAGTGTGCGAATATCGAGTTTATTTACAAAAGATAAATCTCTTTTACCAATGCACATGTGATACGTGATATTATTACGTATTATATTAGAAAAATAATATAGTCGCTTGGATAGCGGAAGTTTTTACGTATCGAAATACTAGAAAAGGTGTACGGTGCCATCTTGTCGATATCTATCTATCTATCTATCTATATATATATATATATAATTTCAAGTGGATAGATTTCAGTCATCCGATTGATTTATAGGTCCTCATCTATGCCGAGCACATGTACGTGTATTTGAGACGGACGGTGCTCAATATTAATTTATATAATATTATCTACCTCCGGTCATCCTGCAAACCGTATGTGTTCCGAAACTGCGGACGAGGCCGAAAGGTCTTTAATGGATAAACAAGTCTTGCAAAAAATATCGAGGGAGAGAAAACAGCGCAGCAGCTGTTTCACGGACGAGTGTGAGTGTACCATACACAATAATACATAATATATATATATATAAGAATGTATATTTTCGCGTAGTGTGTGGATGTGTATACACACTCACTACCGTTGTGTATTCCGCACGGAGAAGCTTTTAGCAATGAATCCCTCTATAATGGTACAACGTCATCCATAATGCAAAACCGTGGGCCCGCCAGTTCCTGCTGCACCGGTGTGAGGTATACGCACACACATATACACGTGATATAATAGTGTATATATGCGCATAGCTTAGCCGTGAGTACCACTCGTAATAATAATATTCGGTCGATGATAATGATAATAATAAAAAAATGAAAAAATATCGGTGAAGCTGGTTTGTCTATCACCTATTACATTATTATTATTGTTATTATAGTGTTCTTTCGAGCGCGTCCATCCGCGATTTTAATTTCTTCAAAACGAAATATAAAAAGGGCGATTCAGTGATTCGCCGAGCACTCTCACCCCTTTTTCTCTTTAACAATGCAGTCATTAAAAATCTGGTTTTCGGAATTTTCAACAATACTTCAAGACTATATTTTAAAATTCTTGAGATTTTGAGTACTGCTTAATGACACAAATTTCTGTTTCTCAAATGAGAACTACCCGTTTCTATTTTAAATAATGTTTGGAAATTTAATTTTTTGTTCCTCATTACAAAACACATTGGATTATATTTATAGTTTTATATTTTCACTTTAGAAATTTACCCGACAGTTGTATGAAGACGAATGATACTATTATAAATATAAATTCGATACTTAGTTGTTATAAATCATAATATTAAGTTAATTAAACGAACGGTTTTTTACACTGATTATATAATAGTAAAATTGGCTTTTGATTAGTTTATAAATTAAAGTTTAAATTAAAATGTTTATATTTAATAATAAAGAATAATCTATTATTAGCTTATCGAAATAGTACATACATTTTGTATAAGTAATATAAAATACGTAATAATAATATATACCATAATGTCACATAAATACAATTCGATAAAAAGACCTGTACAGTTAAATCGACTATGATGAACGCCCCCCGTATCGCCATATTTTAACGTAGTATTGAAAAGCGATAAATTGAATACATTATTATATTATTTCAAAATTGTCAATACTAGTCCATCGGTGTATGTAACGCTAATTAATATAAATTTATTAATCTCTACAAACAATTCAGTTGATGTATTAATCATTATTTTTAAGGACGTGTCCGACATTTTATGATATAAAACATACAAGGCAAATTTACCTACCTAACGAAAATATGTCTATTCGCTCGAGTCATTCTGTGTGTTAAACTTCGTTCAATATATAAATTATTTATAATATCAAGTATCTTATACATGCGTCTAACATTTATCAGTGCGACATCAATTTCACATTGTACTTATACAAGTGGACAAAAATGATTTTTTTATTTCGACGTTTTTGGTGGAATATGGCCTCTATAGTATACGTTGTAATAGCAAATGATAATGTAATTTGAATAAATTTCAGTTGGTTTTAATAATGGTTTTGGGTCCGATTTCCCTGTACTCTTCGTTTCCATTTTATTAATACTTAAACTGTATTAAAATTTGATGGTTACTATAGTGCACTTAGTTCTTTATTTTTATTTTTATATTTAGTTTATCTTTTATAATACAACGATTACCAAAAAACGAATTAATAATTTACTATTTTTATATCGTTAAGTTGATTGCGATTGAAAATAATGTTTAATTTATTTCTTCCGATGAAATAATATTTGATGTTTGACGGTCTAAATCGATTTTAATATATCTTTTAAAACATTTATTAAAACATTTCAAATTAAAACTTTGGCTAAAATATTTCTCAGATAATTAATCGAATAGTTCAAAAGATGAATTGTTGACATTAATATATTCGATAAAAAGGAAAAACAAATTTCACCATTTCTTATAGGTAAATACTGTTCAAGTTTATAAATGATGTATGTAAATAAGAAATATAATTAAATTATAATATTATCTTATATTCATACAGTTATTACATGACATAGTCATGTTTATTATGATGTTTCCCCACTAAAATATTTGAACCCACCCTAATCCACTGCGCCCGATAATAATTATCATATGTAGGTGTAGTCTCACGCAATTAAATTATTTCAGTTTATTACTGAGTCATGAGACTCATTAAATATTAATATCAAAGTCGGCAATTTAGAAACTCAAGGGTATGTGCATACCAACATGAATGCTACACTATTCTAAGTACTTTAATGAGAAGCTAGTAGATTTGACTCACATCTTTCTATGAACTAGGTATTTAATTAACATGATGTTATATAACAGGAAACAGTTCCTAACTACGACTTCTATATGTTCATAAAGTCCTGGTAAAAATATTTTGTTTGTTGTGATGTTATATTTATAATTTAAACTAGTCAATTATAAATATATTTTTTTTTTATTGTATCCATATTAATTATTATTATTATTTATTAATATGTCATTTAATATATAAAATTATTTTGTTATTTGTTTTGTTTATTTGTTACAAATTAAAACAAATAATATTCAATGTGCTGATTAATTGATTAAACAGTTAAAATAAAAACTATTTGTTATTACTACATTTTATTCTCAAGCAACGTATAATTAACTGAAGTGTATTCGATTTAAGAAACTTACTAAATATCTCCCCCACAGGCGTATTTTTGTATAATTATCTTTACAACGAAAAGGTTTGATTGCATATGTATAGTAGATATATGATGACATTCAATTCAAATGAGGATATTTCAAAATAAGATATTATAATATTGAACACGTTAAAATTTTGCATTTGAATATCAAAAGCCAAAAAAAAAAAACATAGCCATAGGTTTTGCATAGATAAACCCATACATAGGAAAATATCTTAAGAATGCATATGGGAAAACTAAAAAAAATAAGGTTTTATGAATATTTACAAGTGACCAACATTGGATCATTTTGGTAAGGCACTCGTGGGACACAGATACGCAGAATGTTTGAACATGTATTAAGTATAATTCGGAACCTGAATGAAAAAAAGTTGTATGTAAATTCAGGTTTAACAAATATCAAAGTTTGATAGGATTTAGTATATACGAATAATTGATGGAGTATACTCGAATAAACCTCATAAAAAGATCATTAGATATTATTTGAATAATATCGTATTAAATAGTTTTGAATAAATAAAAACAATTGATTTATAAATGTTTATTTTAGCCATACAACGAACTGAAAAAGACCACTATAAGTTAGTAGGTGGTAACCGCTCTGCTGCACATTTGTTATTTATTTATAACTACCAATAATTTAAAAAGGTACTAGGAATTCTCAATTTGTATCGCTCAACAGCACCAACTAAATCAAATTCCGTCAAAGTTGATGATTATAGCATTCATTTCTTTATAAAAATAAAATATAAAAAACATTCATTTTGTACAATCAATGCATTTTTTGCTCAACCTTGAATCTAAAAAACATTATACGCCTATATACATTTAAAACTAATTTTAGTATGTTGTGTATTCAAATACAAAGTAAAAATCTAATATCGAATATTAAATAAATCCTACTTATTTAAAAATACGTGTTTATAAGAAACAAATTATCACATTGTAAATTCTGTATAAATTATAATATACATTTATATTTATAAATTCTTTGAAATAATATGAAACATACTGATTTTTCATATTTTTAAATATATTTGGCTGCTATGATTAATAATTTTTTAGTATTTTCATTTATTATATAATATTAATTTGAAAATCAAGAATTTACTAAAGAATAAGACATTTTGATAAATTTACCAGTAGATTTTTAAGAGTGATAAAAACTGTAAAATAATGTTGTTATGTCTAACATAATGTCGATATCTTATATAATTTTTTTAGGTATAAAACAGAAAACATGTTATATATTATAATAAACATGTATAAACTATTATCACAAATAATAATTGATTAATAACTATATAGATATACGTGGTTAATTACTGTTTAGTAGCTGAAAATTATACGGTAACAGGTATCGCATGGTGATAACATATTTTATAAATCATAAAACATTAAATTAATATAAGAGGTCGCATGATATTTTTAGTTATTAAAAATAATTAATTAGTGAAAAAAGAGTTGGTAAAAATCTAAGGTATATTTTTTTGTAATAAAATATTATTTTATATGTTTAATATATAAAATTTATATTATCGCACTCGTATCTCCAAGTATTATATTAGATTAATTGTAAAATGACCATCAGATGTATGACATGTATTTTTTATACTGTATACTATGTTACTACTACACAATACCTATACTATATTTTATTTTGTCATTTATTTATTAAAATCATTTTTATTAATAATATTTGTGACACTTAAGTGTATTCACATTGTACGAGTATTAATTCCTGTTTAATGCAACACGTGATTGTTTTTTTTTAGAATTTAACGTAGCCCTTTTGTTCAAAATGACCTCTTTTCAATAAGGACAATTTCTTTTGAAGGCCTTTAACTATTTTTTTGTTAGTAAGACTCAAAGTTATTATAATGTCGAATAAAAAAATCCCCTCAATTATTTGCTTTGACGAATCATATTATTTGTTTCAACTTAAACGTAATAAAAATATTTCAATCTAAAATTGGTATGTATCATAATATAATAAATAATTTATTAACGCTTTTAGATTCTACGGAAAAGTATGTTGATATAAGTGGACATTTAAACTATATGAAATGTCTACTTAAGTGAAATACTAACCCAGTAACGCGTGTTATCATTTAACATTCACAAGACATTTTAAAAAGCGATTTCCGTATTTCGGAATTTGAATAATTTCTTTTAAAATGGTCTAGCAGGGATCGCGAGAAAGGAACCACTTAGTTGTCGACGTTTTCAAACATACATTAAAATATTTAAACAACTATGTTGAATAAACGGGTCTGCTCGGTGGAATGATCGTGTGAGCAGGGGGTAAGGAGCAAAGAAATCGTATAACTAAATATATACGAGGAAAAAACACATATTTTTGGATGTACCAACGTAATATAATGTAATTTCGAACATAAAAATGTTGACGCGAAATTGAGTGTACGAGAATGCGCACTCGTAAAGTAAATTCAATATCGCGAGAGTGCGGCGATGAAGAATAATCCATAATCAGATGAATGTATTATTCAATATACAATATATTATTATGATGGGGCGCATGGGAACGACAAAAGAATAGAAATTTACGTCGTGAATACAACATATACCGATGGAATATCTTTGAATAATTTCGTAGTGCGTAACGATACACAATAATATACAATATATTATATTGTAGGAAGCTACCTCACGTATGATATTATACAGTCGAATATCGAATTCTCGATGATAGATGTTGACTTAATAATTACAGTCGTATGTATATTCAAACTGTACGACGAGCTGCAAATATTTCTGTGAGTTATTCACATTTTTGAATGACAACGCGTATATATTTTATAGTTTCATATTTTGAAGCAGAATAATATTATTTGAAGTTTTTCGATTAATTGAATTACAGTTTTAGACTAGTAGCTAAGTAAGTACCTTTTTATCGTTTGAACAAGTGAACTAACATTTTTAGCCATATCTCGAAATAAATCAATTTTGATTATCTGCAGTTTGAAGGTACTCACAACTCATAATCTACACGTCTAAAATACGATTTTATTTATCGAAGTACTTAAAAAAAATATTTTGTTTTGGAATAAGAAAATAAAAATGCAGGTTGTCACAAAGTAAAATAAATAAATATATAATAACAATGGAAAATTATTGTTTTAACAACTTAAAATTATTAAATGTATATATATTTTAAATAATTAAAATAAACTTTGACTGAATTGGCTGCTATTATTTATAATAATATCTTAGTACAATATAATATTATTATTAAGATTCTTAAAATGTTAAAGCTACAAATCTATTTATTTGGCAGTATTATGAGCTATGTGAAATACTTTTAAAATATTTCCAAATTATAAATATGAATGAATATATAAAAAAGATAAAATTGGGGGTGTTCTTGCTCGATAAAATTAATGATCTTTTAACTGATATTTCATTTAATTTAAAGTATTATTTATATATATTTATAAGATTTTTTTGGGTAGTAATTAGCTTTATCACTCGATGTTTTTATTTCTAATATTAAAATCAACATACATACGTCACGTCATACAAGGCCAGTTCTGATAACAAAATATTTAGATGGATATATAAATTAGATTATATTTCAACGAAAAATGACATATTTCACGTCTAATATCAAAAAAATAATTTACCGAGTTCAACTCATTAACAATTGTATAATATTTTAAAATCACTGTTTAATTATAAGAAATGCATATAAATTGCATACAAGAGTAAAGATAACCAAAGTTCGTATTAGAATTGGGTTAAAAACTTGCAAATAACAATAAATCACAGTATTAAAAAAAAAGTTGCGAACGTAATAAAGTTCAGGCCTATTTATGATGTAGATACCTGCTTGCTTACTTGTATACAAATTTTAATAATGCTGTAAGAAATATTTTTTTCTTTCTATAACCATAGATCAAATAACACCAACCTACAAAGTTATAGTAAGAACGAAATTCCCACTTTCTATGTCATTTCGGGATCTAAAATTGTTAGATATATAATAACTAACTGAGTTAGGTTAATCACTTATAATAGTGGTACATTCATTAAAAAAACCGTTCACCATGTTCTACATAATACACTTGAATACATAATACGTATGTCATATTACTAATTTTAAACATTTTGGAATTTTTGAACTCAATTGTTGGGATGTACAACTAGATTTTTGTTTAGTTTGTTTAAATATTATGATTCAATAGTTCAGTTGGGTTCACGGTTGAATTAAAAAAATCAACAGCTGGATAAGGTTTTTTACCGTTAAATTTAAAATGTCCAGTTCATTCGCACAAATAAAAATTCGTAACATGACTATATAAGATATAACTTAGGTATTTATTTAATGATTGATGTACTAATCTAAATTTGTTTAAATAATTTTTTTCTTAAAATTTCAGAAAATCAAAATTTAAATACATTTATTGTTAATGTAAAAAATTACTGTGAACATGCTTGGTGATTCTTCCTGTATAGTATAGTATTCAATCGGAATTCGAATATATTAACGTAAGAATTTAATATTTTTTTTTTTTCGAAGACACCACGTACCAACACTCACTATAGACTTCATACAGCGTCTATATATTTATATATATATTTTTATGTAAAATTCTATTCAGAATTTTTATTTTTTCAATATTTTTTAAAAATACCATCTAGAGACGTACGATAAATTCGCTTGTAGAAATATATCGTACGTTATCGTTGTATATTTCAACAATTGGTGTGTTTAGGTGGTTCCAACTGAGACTGTGCCACGACCGTTAACTAAAGCTATTACCTAATAACAACTCTATTTATTATGATTTATACAATTTAAAATTTATTTTATGTATTTTTAACCAAGAATTCTTTAAGAATTTTAGAATAATTAATGTCCACTCCTCAATTGTTTTGTATATTGCAACTGATGACGGACACTATGATCGTTAATCATAATTTGTCTTTTACAATTAAATGTAAATGTTTATCAAACGTCAACGCTAATATAAAATTCTAACTATTTAACACATCATTAATAATTAAAATAAATTTATATTTAAAATAAACAAGTACACGTGCAAAAATAATGTGACGAAGTGTTGGGCTGAACATAAGGAGAAAAGTTTTGATTTTAAATTAATGATAAAATATAACTACATTATATTAATGAGATGATTATACATATACCCATGACTTATGCTAGAGCATTTCTACATAAAATGTATTTACTGTAATAAACATATTATATAGTAACAAATTAAAAATCATTTCAAAATAAATAGGTAGTCTGATATATTTTAAATATACTTAATTCGTTCAAATAATCAATACATATATAGAAAATCATACCTAATAAGACAATTAACTTTATAAAATATATTACTGATACAAATTCTATCGTTTTAATGACTTACCACGTTGGGTAATTATATGATACGATATATGTTACCAACATTATGCTTTATTTGAACTAAACATAAGACTACATAATGGTCAAATTAATTATTTATTTATAAAGTATTAAGACAACACAATGATATTAATGTTTTGTTTGACGCAATTGCCGGAATGACGTATACAATGCAATTAAATTCAATAGATCATTGATTTATTATTAGAAACGATAAAAATATAGTATTTGATTTGTGAAACGAAAACAATATGATATTATGTATGTATATAATTTGAGTAGGTAAACCTATTGCAATAACAATATGCTCTTATATAATATATGTAGGTACCTACAATGCATCTTGGCCATAAATATGTTTTTAACTGATTTTTATTGACGTGCAATTGAAAATTTAATTTAAATTATATTAAATATTAAAATATTTACACAATCACACATTATTTCTAAATACTTCAAACTCAAATATTTTATTGTTTATGTCCAATTTCAATTAAACCGTTCCATTGACAATATTATTTTCAAAACATTGCGTCATAGATGTGTTGTGCCGGTAGATGAATTTTCAATTTATTTCGATTCAAACTGTTGATTGTTCGCACAGATATTGTTTTACATAATATTATAAGAACAAAAATGTTCAGACAGCGTTCAATTCAATAACTCAGTTATTCTGATCATTGCGTTGATGATATCGAAGGAGTATTATAGTTCTGAGTTGGATATTGTTGTCTTTTAATGAAGTTTTAAACTTGGAAATTGTTTAACCGATTCGCATTTATAAAATGGTTTTGATAAGGGAACCAATATTTTAACGCACTTTTGGCTAAAAATGTATCAATATCCCCGAAAAATAATGCGTATATCTGACTTATTACGATTGTATGAAATTATGTTTTGTTTAATCAGCAAAAAAATAAATTGTATGCAAACATTTTACATTCATAATTAACTAAAAAATAATAAAAACATTTCCTTGAAATTTTAAATAAAAAAAAGGGAAATATTAATTATGTAATAAAACAATCAATAAAATTACAGCTATGTTTTATATACAATAATACTTTCTTTTTCTTTTTTTTTTTGTAAGTAATTACTTTCTACTTATATTTTTTTTAATTTTATAATACAACTAATGTTAAAAGCGATAAAATATTTTTTTCTTTTAAATGTATACAAATGATTTAATTAATTTTGTTTAAAATTACAAACGGATATAAATGCGATATCGATCTTAAATATAAAATCCACCACAACTATTGTATTAAAAATTTAAATTTATAAACTTTTGTTTTCATTATATTGTAGAATAGTATACCGGTGTAGCATACTAACCAATTAAATAATTATAAATTTCGATTTCGATTTAATGTTTATAACTGAATATTGAATGTTTGTAGTGCATGAAATTAGTATTAAATTAAAAATAATAGACATTTCAAAAGGACGAGAAAACATTATATGTTATTATTGTGGCTATTTATAAGTATTTTATACTGAGATAGGTAATAGATACCTTCAATAATTAATATGTAATAAACAATTAAAACTATCTCATTTGTAAAATAAATAAAATTACAAATCAATTTCAAAAAATAATTATAAAAATTAGAATTTTATTTAAATTGACATTTTGTAAGTTTATCACTTATTACTCATTTAAATATTATATATATATATAAGAATATATTTTATAATTAATTCAAATCATTAGTTAGTTAGGTTATGTTGAATAAAGCTAATTATATTTTTGTTTTTTTATCAACATAATTTTAGGCGTATTAGTATATTTACTTTAAACGTGTAATCATATTTTATTTATTACGACATAAAAAAAGAATCAATTTAATTTATATTTTAATTACCTAGATAGAAATGTATTATATATTATTATATTTATGGTGACATCATACCAATATTTTTAAAATTATATTAATATCAAACAGATAGGTTCTCGTGATTTAGTGAAATGTTGTAATCCGAGTCTCTGTTTTAAATTTTTTTCTTATGACTAATCTCTTACAAGACTTATTAACGTTTCCCGATAAACCCAATTTCTCATTAACGGGATAAACATTGTTTAGATTATTTCACTGCCTAAAATGTATTTACAAATAGAGCAGAATCTAATAATAGTAGAATAGGCGTAATCACGTCTATTTCCTTAAATTAAATTTAAAATAATAGTAATTTCCTCTTAACGAGCTTTTAGACATAAGCTGCAGGTACCCCTTATTAATGTCACACAAACGACGGAATTCGTTAAACGCGACCGCTATTATTATTTCCGACGACTAAATTTAAAAACGAAAAAAAAAAAAGATCACCTCTCGAAAATGACATCCAAGCGATAGTCCGTATTATGAGAATGAAATTAATTAAATAAAAGTTGTTTGGCCCCGTCTGAATACAATCGAAACACACCGTTGGGTACAAACGTCGTTCGCTATACACGAAATTCATTTCCACCTTACGTTTTTTTTCTACTTCCTCCAAACTCAACCTGTCTCCCGGCTCTTTAGCCGGGAATGTCTCGGATGCTTGAGATTCCTGCAAGCGTTCATAACGTCTTATTCGTTACGAAATTCCATTGGTATTATAGAGGATGATTTTGTCGTTCACATAATAAAATCGCCGAAATTCCGCTCGCGGAGAAAATACTCCGACGGGTAGAGTGAGTACTCGGTCGTATCGACGAAACATCAATCAAGTTGGCTGACAACGAGGTCCGTGTCTTTGTGGTAGTAGTTCTGAACGTGAAGAGCATTGATGCGGGGACGGGCGGCCACCTGATTGGAATACGAATTCGCCTTCACTAAGCTCTTCGGACCTCGGACACAACTGAATGATCAATCTAGAAAATAAAACAGGATAGGGATAGGGAGGAAAAAAACCGAAAAAACCTCGGGCGGCGGACGGTGGTTTAACGACGACGATGACGACGACGACGACGACGATTTTTTTAAACCTTTTTTTTTTACGTCATCCACATTAACAAATTATTGTTCTTTGCGGCATAACGATTCCTCCGTCGGGTCGCCGGTGCTGCGCGGGCAAGACACGTAGAGTTCGATCGATTAATAATAATAATGTAATATATCGCGTACGCCCGCCGGTGCGCGTGTAGCGTACCGTATTCGCCCGTATAAAAGATGTTGGGAAAACGCAGACATTATAATATTATCAACATAGTCTATTCAACGAATTGATGGTATTCTTCAATCGCGTCGTAAATCACAAACGTCGAGAACACATCGCTTGTTCGTCCAATGACGTTAACCGCATAGGTGGCATACGTGTATAATGTTCGCTTTTCAGTTTTTAACCTAACGGGAATCTGATTTCGAGGTCGACGTCGTATGTCTGTCATCAAAATATTGTAATTTGTTGAATAAACACAGTAGTTATTGATTGGACTCGTATTGTGGTATACTTTAAGACTGCTGCGAGTTAAATTTCCATTTGATTGCGAACCAATGTAATACGCGAACGATTGAATGAATAATTGATTCGATGCACTGTATTTCAGAAAAAAACTAGTTATTATTTAATATCATATATGTAGTTTATACAATGTAATGAGTGTTTGTGGTTGTAGTGCACGTTTTAGTGTTTTACAAAATATTTCAATACGAGTATTTCCATGTATACGTTATTATTCAATCTAGTACGTAAATCGCATCAGATATTTGCACAACTATAATAGTTATCGTTAATAATATTATACACCGAAATGTCGAAATAATATACTTTTTGTGTGTGTACATTAATACTATAATAGGTATTAAATTATTATTGATTTACGTACGTTTCGTAAAATAATAATTGTTTTTATCAAGTTTCAAGAAGCAATTTGTTATACACATTTGACTAAACCATTGCGTGACATAACATTGACTAGTTATTGATTACCTTTAGTTACTCGGTTGAAAAAAAACAAATGTCAAGTATTTTTTTCACAGTGCAAACGCATTTATGCCGATCAATTCATTTTTATCGTACAAAATATTATTGGTATAAATTTAACTGTGAAAATAAATTTTGTATGCTATTAAAGCATTTATATATATATATATATATTATATAGTGTATCAGAAATAAAAAAATTTTCAATGGTGAACGGTACCGCAATGTTATCATCGATTTTGTGTTGCCCAATCTTGATGATGTGGACCTTACAGAGAGCTGTGGTTTCAGTAAGATCGTGCCCCATGCTACGCTGCATAATATTTTTCAGAGTATTTCGATACATAAACATTGGAATTTGAACAAAGTAGTTTATGAGTTATAGGTATTTAACGTTTTGGTGAGCGGAGTAGAGAGATATGGGGTTGCCCCACAAAATGTCGGTTTACTACTCCGCATACATAAACTTTAAATAATTATAACTCATAAACTACTTGTAAAAATGTCGATTTATAAATATTTAAATACTCCGAAAAATATTCCGCTTTAAAATATTAAATTAAAAATGTATGTTACCTTTTAAAAAAATAAAATATAGAACGATAAAATATATTGAATAATGTTTTATTTCGATTAGAAATTTTTTTTTTTCAAAACCATTAATTGATATTGAAATGAAGTATTCGATAAAAAATCACCAAATATGTATTCACAATGTACATATTTTTAGTATTATTTTATTGAATATATTTCGTAAAACACGTACATTAATAATCGCCACGTGTATAAAAGTTAAATATGGTCTATGCAGTCAATTAATGTTAAATTATTTAGATGGTCTTGTGGTGTATGGTAGATTTTAACTAATATTCAAGCGATATTACATTATGTTATATAAAAATAATGAGTTGAATTTTCTTTAATTATTTATAGGAGAAAATTTATAAAAATATTATGCTCATTAAACATAAATTAATAATTAGCGATCTTTAATAGTCTATAAAACTATTTTCTCTAAACACGCGTGATTTTAATTTGTTTTTACCATATAAATAACAAATATTGTTATTACCTAAATATTATGTTATTATAATGTCTGATTACAATCGCGTTAAAGTGTGAAAAAAAGTAAATAATTAAGAATTTTTAATTTAAAAACGAAATTATTTTTATTACAATATATTAAAATAATATTTATAGTTTAATTTTATTATGGATCACTATGAGTAGAGTGATTCAAATTTGGGTCATTATAAATTAGAAATCAACGATAAATCGTTTATTTATTCAAGATAACATTTTTAGCAGAGCTGAAATATAACCACCTCATTTTACTCAGTACATTCTCCCACACTTATGAGCGGCAATTTTTCCATATGACTAGAAAAACTATTGAGATAATAAAACCTCTTCAAAGTACCGAATATTAACTAGATTCAACTTTGAGTTGATGGATAGGACCATTTGAAACTTTTCGATACATTCTTTTGACCCAAAATTGCGTCTGTAGAAAATAATAATAATAATAAATACATTTTAATCAATAAGTTTAATACTTCATATCTGAGATCGGTCTAAAACGTCATTGAGAATGTAAAAATACATCAAAATTCGATTGCGTGATTTAGTATTAACTTTAAAAAAATTGTTGTAGCTAACATATCAATATTTAACAATCGTTAAGTTTTAATAAAAATAATAAGAAATACTACATTATTTTTAAATTAAATTTAAGCCTTCAATATCGGTATCCAAGTGTATTATGATTTCTTGCATTTCAGTGTTATACTTTCACAAGCCTGACACATAAAATACATACGCATTTAAACTTAAAATTTTAATAATGTTCACCAAACAAAAACATGAAATATCTTAAGCTATAGGTATTTAAATTAAAATTATATATCCCATACTCTTTGAATAAGGCTATTCAAAATTGAATTAAATCCTATAGTAATTTGCATTAAACCAATCTTGTAAAATGTATTCAATATACCAAAATAAGAGTGCATAAATTATTCTACTCCGACAAATTTTGGACGAAAATAAAGTCTATTGGTTTAAAACTATTTTACATTTATAGTTAGATTAAAAAAAAAAATATTTTCAAAAAGAAAAATTTAATAATTGGAATATAAAGTTATTATTATATTATAATATTTCGATTATTTGAATAATACTATGCAAACAAATTAATATAAAAATTCTAAAATTAAGCAATGCATTCACGTGTTTGAATTTACATAATATATAAATTGTATTTCTATTTTAAAATAATGAATTAATTAAATAAATATTTTTTTAAGTCTTTTTTATGGTTATTTCTTAATGTTATGAATGTAAAAAAAAGATAAGTAACTAAAAAAAATATTTTATTAAATAAAAAAAATTCAGTCGATACAGTGCTTCATATAAAATTAAATTTTATATTTATATTTTAGTTTTAAAATAAATTAAAAATACTATAACTATTTTTTTATATTCACTTGTAGAACACAAATAAGTGTTTACAAAACATTTCATGCATTAACTTCGTAAAAATATCACTTAATTTTACACTCTTTTAATTATTTTGAAAAGCTTGTATAATCATTATTATAATACCAAATAAAATTTAAATCAAACATAATAAAAGTGAACCGTGAGTTTGTTGTGGTCCACAAATAATTATAATTTATAACTTATACGGTTTCGGAGTAAAACGAAATTAATGATTTATCCAAATCTAGTAAAATGTTTATGGTTTATTTATAATGTACCTACGCTATAAATAAATTTTCCGTTTCTTTAAAGCATTTACGGTAATTCAGTAACCTACGTTCAAGTGTGTGCGATTGTGTGATTTAACTTAGATGTTATTACATATATCATAATATGTACGAGATTGGATTTGATTAAAAACTAGATTATAATATTGTTTTATGCAAAAATAAATAAATATTATCCACACAAACTATACATTTAAGTTGTCAGTTCCTACTCTATCCTTAATCCTAAGCCTAAATAATGTAATAAAAGTAATTTGTATTCGTTGCATTTTTATTACTGTGGGAACGCGGAAACATATGAGTGATTTTTATCAGCTATACCTTTTTTGGGAACCTATGTCCGTTCAAAGTGCATCGGGTAGATGGACAATTTGAATCTAGATAAATTTTTCCGAGGATTAATACTCGCCTTAAAATTTCTCAAGATAAAAAAAATACATAATAAAATAATTTAAAAACAAAAAGCCTGTATAAAAAAAATCCGATAATTATGTTATACATATTACTTAATTAAGACTCAATATTATTAAATTAATTATATACTGATTAAAATCAGTATATAATTAATTTATAATTTATACTTTTCCATTAATATTTCTTTTGAAAATTCTTTAACTATTCAATATTATAAAAGTCCATTTTAATAATTGCGTTTGATTTTATGTTCAAAATCATAAGTGTGATTAGAATATTTGTTGTTGATTTTATGTGTACATAATACCTACATAATTTATAAAAACAAACTCAATTTATAGTGCTTTATTAATAGTACGGTAACGGTAAGTCGCCTTTTCAAGGTAAGTATACACTGTTTATTTTTCGAAAAGGAAGTAGCGGCTTGTAAATTTCTAGTACACTAATCAATCTTAATTGGGCCGTTAGTCCATTAATACCTAAATTCTGCTATTTTATTAAAACAGACCTAAGTAATTAATGACACGGATGATGGATCTAATCTTTATACGAAATATAATAAAGTATTAAATCACAAAATCACATTGCACGCGTAGTTGAAGTAGATAACAACATCGTGATGTTATTTTATTGTTATCGTTATATATCGCGATAAGTGATTAATTTGTGTCGATAATAAAAATGAATAATGAATATATGGTATCCACGGCACAATACCCATCAGCACTGCATTGTGCTAAAGAAAAATAAGAATTATTATCGGTTAAACGAACAGTTCATAATATTAAAGGATAGCCCATTGGGTACTACGTCATAAGATCATATTTTAATATTGCCAAACATTATATTCAACAGGTAACATCGCGTTCCAACCATGAGTGTGTTTATTATTATTCAGTGATCCATGGTTAGCAAATTATTTAAAAGCCACATTTGAGATTTAACCATATCGTGACGTATAAAAAAATAATTCAATCTTATTTTACTTATACGGGTAGGTATCTAATTCTGTTAACACCGTTCATTTTATTATATTTTAATAAGCAATCCGATAAAATCTTTTATTTTCCTAATTAATATTACGATTTTATTACTATTATTATATTAATATTAAATTTCAGTATAGTAAACATTATTATATAATACGACATTTTATCTATTTGACTAGCATTGTGTTTAATTTGTATTCGGTTTTCGTCAAATATTGAATATATTTATCATGACTAAAACTGATTACATATGCATAAAATATGATGCATATATTATTAAAAGGGATTAAATTAAATTATTTTTAAAATTTATTAATTTAATAGTATTATCATATATAGGTACCTGCTAAATACGTACCTTGTCGATAAAGATAAAAATAAAATTCTTGTATAAATATAATTAATTTCAGGATTATTATACTGCTATTTTGTTCAACGTATTTCATGTCTCTAATTTTATAATATTATTAGTTTAAATACCTTTTGATTTTACTAAAAACTCCATCAAAAGAAAAACAAATTTATTTCTTTTTAATTATAGTAGCTTATTAATTAAAAGCGTTTGATGAACTGTCAAAAATTCTGATGCATAATATATTTTATGAAATTAAATGCATGGTTATAATGTTTTTAAAAAAAAAGACTATAATTATTATACTGTTGAATACTAACGTTAATAGAGTGAAAATAGTTTTTAAATATACTAATAATTGTTTTCGATACAACATAATAAGAGTATATTAATAATAATAATAATAATAACAATTAAAATTATTTCTTTTTACTTGTACTGATATTCATAACATACGTATGAATTATGTTTTTAGGATGGATTGCACTTTTTTTTTGTCATCAATTTTGTGTTAGATCACGCCCACTGTTATTATTATTTTTTAATCGGAATTTTCATAAGGTTACCCCTAGCAACCCATGTTTAATATACTTACGTCAACATAATAACTTCGTCGATACATTTTTAATTTTAAAAACATATATTACATGATTCAATGTTTTTCTGTGCAACGGAGAAATATCAAGTAGCAGGTTATTATAGTTAAATATCTTCAAACGTAAATAATATTATTAAACTATCACTCGTAAACAAGTATGATAAATACGTACGGTTGTGTATATATTTATATTTATATAATAATCAATCGGTAGTGTCGCATAACAATACGGTGACTTTTAAATTTATTTATAGATTTTTACACTGGTGCGTCAAAAACAACGAAAATAAATCTGTTCACGATAATTTTATTCCCGGTAAATTTAAACACCGAACTCTAACACAAAAAAAAAATCTTAACTTTCTATAAATGTCTGATAAGAACCAAACATATCCATTTAATAAAATTTAAATTTACAACGACTTTACTTACCAACACCATCCTAGAAGAGCTATCTGAGATCCCTCTCTCAAACAAAATATACATCAATAAACTCTTATTTAAGCCCATATATTATATGGTACTCAATTCTGGGAAACAGCCAAAAAAAAAAAAAAAATAAAAACAACAACGAACGAATAAAAAATATAAGTATTCCAATCAAAAAATCTCAGGCTAATAATTCTAATTTTTCCCTATACATTTTGAATCAGACTCTTCACGCAAACCTCCATTATTCCTGAAATCAGTAATACACTATTTCTATACTACTTTGAATTAAAAAATAGGCTTAAAAGTGATAATAATCCTCATGTTATTATTCTAGTAACTAGTTCCTATTCTCCGAGATCTTGTAAATTTAATTTAATTGAACGCAATACCTAAATAACCTATAAAATGACGCCGAGTGTCATCACTGGGTGGTTTTCCGCACACGCTAACAAAACATTGTGTATTTATAAAACATTCGTTATGCTTATTACACCACATATGTATAAATTAATATCACAATAATATTATTTTTACCATTATTTTAAATCACGATAATTATCGTTAATCGCCGTATCGTACGAGCATTCAATTATGTAGTCATGTAATACGCGCATTCGGTCGGCCCACATGACAGGACCGCGTGATTTAATCTATTGCACGGGCTTAATTAAAACGTTGATAAAAACAAATAATAATAATAATAATAAATAATGAACAAACGAACGAATGAATGAAAATAATAAACTCATCATCCATACTCACTATTATTGTGTCGACGGCGCGAAAAACGGACGTACGCGTCTGCTGCGGTCACTTCAGCCTTCTATTCGGTGCTCGTACACAACCGGACTTCATTTTCACACCACAACGGCGATCGACGGACAAAACATCTCAAACGTTGTACACTATATATTATATAAATATATATATATATGATAGAAATTGTGTACACACACACACATACACTCATACATATTATAAATAACAGCACGTCCTTTTGCCGAGCGCGTTAAGTATAAATCCTTCGTTTCACGCGTCTAGACGTTTCTACCACCGCCATCTGACCTTCCTTTTCGAAGCGGAAAACCACCCTATCCTCATTCCTTATACCGAACGCGTGTGTATATAATACGCAAATAATATATGCTAGTGGTGCCACAAATATACCACGCCGCTTGACCATCGACCCGGATCCCGGTAATAACCAGCTGCTGCAGCCAAGCTTCACGCACTGCACCGGATGCCTCGTTTCAACTTCCGAATACCCGTGTTGTTTTGTAACACATTATTACATAAATAAAATTTCAAATGAAAAATTTCAAAATATATTATTAATCTCACCACTCTGACTACATATAAATCGTTAGATGTGCTGAATCAGCGTAATTCAGTGAAAATCAAAAAACAACGAAATTTAGTCAAAAACTAATTTCCATCGACCTTTCCACAAATTGCATGTCCCGTGTGGTGCTCTAGTCGAATGATACGTTCATGTTTCGCCCCATCGCCGTTCCCGGGATACATTTGTTTCCTGTACTAAAAAAAAAACCACTAGAATATGTATGCAACTATGCTCTTAATTTTTTGGAAAAAAACCCTTTAATCAAGTAATAAAACTCGTAGCTGAGATTAAAAAAAGAGTTATGTAAATTTATAAACAAGACTTAATCACATCACACTATGTATTTTATTTGTATGAACTAATACATTTTTAGTTTATAGTAGAATTTAGTAGGTTCAATCGTCATAATATTAGGTACATATTTTGAAATGTCTTATTTTTAGTAATTTAACCATCTACGTATTAAAAATATTCTTAAAATGTAGATTATATTTTAAATGTTTTTTATCTAATTTTTAATTGTATATACACGAAAACATTGTTTCCACTTACATATTAAATGTAAAATCCACTTTATTGTACAAGAGGTTTTGAGAGTGTATCTCATCTTGTCATTGAATAGGTCATTGTAATGTTTATGTTAAATTTGACACATATTGTTGAATATAATAAAAACGATTCTGGTCTGATGGTTTAACTTTTTGGCAACCAAGGCTATCAAGTAGTTAATTTAATAATATTATTATTAAAATATTAAGGAATGTTCGTGTTTTTCTTCTGATAATTTTGAAATTAAGAATTAATTAAACATTTTGACTTTTTCGTAAAATTGTTTAATTGAGTCCATTTAATTGCTACCGGGCACGTTCCTGGAAGTTTAAAATCGGTGTAATTTTTTTAAAAATAAAATATGAAGAAAAAAATATTAACAAATAAAAAATAAAACCGGAAATAACTGTAAAATCTATAAATGTTTTGTTTGAAACAAAAAAAAGAAAATCACGGTAATGCAAAAATAAACCGAAAACCTCGACACATCGACACGGCATTATTCAATTATATCCTAGCACCTTAACGAGAATTATTATATGTCGACCAGCATTAATACGACTTTGCTAGATTGATATGGAAATTCATGAACTCGCGAGCATTGACCATCGCGATTCATTTGCTCGCGCGTCAAACGTAGACGCGCTAACCAACCAATCGACTGTGGACGACGAGACACGTTAAAACAATAATAATATTGTCTCGGTTTAATTCGCGATATCCATCGGCCCTCGAACACTGCCATTTGTAATAATATGATAAATCATCGTCTGCCCGAGCGAAATGATTAATCTCACGTTCCCGCGTAGGTGTTTGGCGATGATTTTTTTCCTTAAACGCGGAACTAGGGTCAACATTGGATTTATACCTGTGACAATGGCGCGTGACGCTTTCACGCCACTGGCCCATTCCATTTATGTATATTACAATAATGATAATAATATAATAATCGTATAGTTTATAACGCGGGTAATGCCCATCCAGCATGTTTTTTACACACACGCTCGCGCCAAACGTAATAAATAGTTTTTTACTGCTTCGCGGTCGTCACAGACCATTAATCTATGGGATTAATCGTTTTTTAATTTCCGGTAACCAATTGAAAAGAATTTTCCAGCACGCCCTCGTCGTATTGATCCGTTCTGTCGGTTTTCGAAATGTGTGTCGCCGTCAGCCGATGGTCGGTCGGATACCGTTTTTGTCAAATACACTGTACTCAAAATATGATATTATTATATTGTATATGATCATAAGTGGTAAACGCGCGTATAATCTTTACAAGTATTGTAATTCAATGCTGGGCACTGATGATGAGTTAAAAAAAAAATTTCCTTTTAACTAAATTACATAAAGTCAATTTTTTTGAATTTACTTTTAACAACGAGTTAAAATTTGTCTTGTGATATTATGCAATTACTAATCAATTGAGCTATTTATTTTTCTAATTAATACGCCTCATAAATTTAAAATTAATTTTTATCTCGTACAATTTATTGTTATAACCAAAAAGTAATATAATAATAATCTAAAGTATTATTTAGAATGTTATATTATATTCTAAATACTGATAAGTATTATTTCTGGATTTTAATATTATATTCACAAATATCCATAAATAATACAATATCAAGTAATTATCAACTAAAATTCAAATCGCTTAGTACAAATGCTTGAAAATAACTCAATTCAACGTTTAAAGATATGACTCAAAAAGGCATTTTAGTTGTCTTAATTATTATATAGTTTTCAGTTATTGCACTTTTTTTTTATGTGTATATACTTTTATCAGATTTATTTAATGTGCTCTAATATATAACATGGGTTGTAAATATTCAGTTATAATGTAACTGATTTCTTATTGAGTTATGTATGTTTGTTTTTTTTTTTTAATCAAACAGATAACAACTTTACTGTTAAGTAGGTTTTTGTAATGGATATGATTAAATTTAATGACAAATCATTGTATACGATGAAAAATAATTCTTGGTGAATAGAATTTTTTTGTAACCAAGTGTACTAAACAATTGATTTAATAATACAATGTAAATGTTAACAAATGTTTGTCTTTTGTTTTTACAATTACTTTAAAATGTACTGAGAAATGTTTACTTTTGACAAATAAAAACTATATCAAATATTTCTATTAGAAATCTTCATAAAAATTAATGATCGGATAAATTTTGTCGTCAGGCACAGAAATAAAAAATAACTTTTAAAAATTAAAATAAAAGCACATAATATCATCGTGATAAATAAGTCTTTACTTTAAACTTGACTCGTATTTGTTCATATTAAACGAGTACAATAATTATTATTAGTTAACTTGTCCAGCATAGCAAAACACACGCACATTATGTACGCAACGTATCTTCACTTAATAAAGTTAAATTATATAATACTGCATGTAATAGGTATTATAGTTTATTATTGTACATAATACTACAGTGTATTATTGTATTGCATCAAGCCTGTAATTAGTAGGCAAGCGGACAGATATCGATACCGATCGGCTACGGTAATAATGTAAACGCGCTAAGCCAGCGTACGGCACACTACACGACGAGGGACTTACGCCGTCCAGTAGTTATGACGATGTATACACAATACCATGATATGATACTATATTGTCGGTACGGTTTAGAGCTTATCGGTGGTAATAATTGCGTCTAAACGAATATAATATCGCGATGCAATAATAATAATAATAATAATAACAATATTATAAGTATACGATATTGTTATTATGATAACTCACCGACACCGAATATAATGGCCGGTATGTGTTGCGACCGGCTTTTAGTAGACACATATATTAACGTTAATATTATACGCGGCTGGTGCACGATATTCGCGTTATATATGGCACAGGTGTAACGAATTAAAGCCACATAATAATAATATATATGCACATAAAACCTTATAATGTCGTTCCTATATAATATCAAATATCTTGTCATGATAACGTTTTTATTTTTCAAAAACTATTATTCGACTGTATTATTATACGTATTCGGTACATTATTACTTGTATGTGTTTTTTGCCATTCCCAAACTCAAATTAAAATTAAATAAAGAAAAAAAAATGATAATAATTTAAACGTTCGTTTCTGCGTTACTCGAACTAGGTTTACGATGCCCAATTTTACAATCACTAATTCGTGAACGTATTTTAGAAACTTTTATATTATTGATTACCAGCAAGTACTGTACTTAGTTATAACTGTAACAGTAGTTGTGTAAGTTTAAAAGTTTGGACAGGAAGTGTGAAGACAAATACGTATTTGTGTATAGCGTCTGAAAATGTATAATAGGATAAAAGCGGTGATCTTGTATTATTCACGCGTATTATTATAATATATTGTGTTATTTTGACGCCAAAATGTATAAGTTAGAATGACGAATATCACTGTAATCTCGTATGGGTATTATTTTTATGTTTTATCTATAGTTTATGTGTTTGACCTAAAAGCGGTGGCGCTCGTGAAACTATTTCCACAGTCTTGATACCTATTATAGCGTTATAATTCATAAATACCTAATGTATTTTCACGATATTACTAAGTATAATACCGTTCAGTCTGTAATCATTTTTGCTGTGTTCAGTTAAGAAGCGTACGCCCGGTAAGCAATAAGTAACCGACGTCATTCTGTGGAATGAATTAATATAAATTTAATAATTACGGGACTTAATATATTTAGGTGTTTATGGCGTGTTCTTATGGTAATTTATTAACTAAGAGATACGCTTCGTTTCGAAAGAAAATTATTATTTAAAAAAAAAATATTTGCTTTGATTATTTAGGAGTCGTTTATTATGTAAAATTAGATTTATTTTTATTGTTATTATGGAATAAAATTGGACTAATATGTGTTTGTCCTAATTTGTCCTATTTCACTTATGTTAGAAATTAGATCAATATATTTCAAAACTCCACGTAAATCATTCTCCATCGGAAAATAAAATTAAAAATTAATGTTGTTATCCAAAAAAAAAGAAAATATAAAAATATGATAATGTAAATTATTTAAAATATTGTTTTATAACGATTTCAAATCATTATTATGAAACAAACTATATTTTTATAGTGTTCAATAGTGTTTAAAATAAGAAATGCTTGAATTGAATTAATCCAATTATTTTATGCCACAATCATCACCACAATTTCAGTTGTATTTTGATATTTTTTCAACATGTTACACATAACCGACATCGATGATGTAGAAAATTATGAATATTATTTTGTCCATCGTGAAAAACCAGCGTTCTAGAATGGACAGTAATCAGACTTGTCTCGTTAAAATAAATTTACACGAATAATTAAGAAAAATTCATTAAGCATCAATTGAATTATTTTGGATTTTATCCGAAATACATAACATACTGTTGGTTTTATCGTGTACAATTATAACAGTCGTTTCAAAATAAAAATTTCAAATGATTTCATTGTTTGAAAAAAATAGTTGTATTAATACAATAAATGTCAGTTTGAAACATGATATTATTTAAAACTCAAAACCAATAGATTTAAAAATAATACGTCATTTGGACGAAACCCTATTAGTGAACCGTCATACTATAATTTTGTAACGTTATAGATACCTAATATAGTTAATTAAATGCATTTTCTATGACTTATTATACTATTATGAACACGACGTCTTGTTGTGAAGATTGAAAATGATTGTCTCGTTAAAATTTAAAATGTCACAGAATCGTTTAAAACAGAATTTGATTGAAGTAGGTACTAACTTAATTGCGGTTCCAATTCTATATTGTCGTGCAATTCGTTGTTTAACTTGTTTTCTTTGGAAGTGAGCAGCTAAGCTGTAGAATGTTAGATATATATTTTTTTTTCGAATACGTCTTTATTATTAACTTTGACGGTCCGTCTTTTGTCAAATAGTTCCCAATATTACATCATGTATACACGCATGTAAATAACTCGTTTCAAGAATTTAGTCGAACACAGAATGATCTTAATTTAAACGGTCTTTAGTCGCATGCATACTACATCAGCATATAATTATTGTGTCTTAGACAACTTTTGCCGGTATGTGTCTCCAATATAGTGTAGGGTAGCGATCAATCTCCGATCTCGGTAATATAGACGTACGTGAAGAGAAACATTGTCGAAACTATGCGTCGTGAAATCAGTCGTGATGACGAGATGACGGTTTTTTTTTTTTTTTGTTTGTTGTTTCACGACGGGAAAGAAAGTAATATGTGCGAATGGCTTTTCCGCTCTCATATTTCGTATTCGTCACGACGCCGCTTCCGAAACATATTCGACATTAAATTGCACGACGAGAAGTGAACAACGTGTTTTTACGACATCGTCGCATGTATAATGTATATAATAATATATTATTATAATACGTATCTAAATATATATTTATATATTTTTTTTTTGTGCGGGAATCCCGTTTTGAGGCGTGTACAGGCGTTAAATTTGGCATGGATCATCGTTGGGGAGACTTATGACGTCGCCAGCTCGCATGCATTCCGGACAAAACTCCTGGATCAGAGCCAAGCACCGGATAGCGGGGACGGGGGCTCAGCTGCTGGGACGAGCGGAGACAGAAGGAAAAAAAGAAGCCTAGCTATTTCCAGTAGGTTTTGGGGAATTATTGCCGACATTCGTGCCTTTGGGAGCCAAATACTATATTATTGAAATTAATGGTTCGGACACGGTCGGAATTCTAAAAGCTTTCCTCTAACTTTTTATAACACACACACACACACATATATATTATATAATATGATAACATTCCATAATAATTATAATGGTTTTCGGAACACGGCTATTGTTTTGTAACACTAAACTTATATATTATGTAATATTGACTTCAGAGGACATATTTTTCAAAAAAAAAAAAACTATACTGTTAAATCAAACAATAAAAGATAACAAAATGGGTAACTTCAATCTTTGTTTTCACGTTGGATTGAAATAAAATGCCAAACATAATTGAAAACCAATAGAGTTTTGGCTAAATTTAAAATTTATAAAAACAAATAATACTTAAATAAATAATCCGAGGAAATTTCAAGTCCATGAGATTATTGTTTCCTCAACTATTTCAAAAAAAAAAAGACGATCTGAAAAAAAAATACGTTATGCCATACATTTTACTTTTATTGCAACTTTTTAGATAGTGTTTTCGTACGCTCAGGGAAACTACTCTGAAAATCGAAAATAACTTCACTACCGTAAAATATAAATGAAATGAAATATATTTATATTTGTGCTGCGAGAAACTTTGAAATATCTGGTCTGGTCCCAAATACGTATTCATAGACAACGGGACGAAAAGGAAATAAAACATCGTTTCAAAATCAAAATACTAAAATACATAACAATACGATGACGATTTAATGTTGGGTCAAGCATATTCCATACGGTTTAAAATACTCGACGTTATGAGAAAAATAAGCACTTGTAGGTACTTGAAACGTGTATTTATAGTTTGATATTTCATCTGATTTAATAGTTGCCCCTCGAAATGAACGAGTACTATTTGTTACTAAACGTTTATAATATTAATACACCAATACATATTAACATATTATATGTTGTTATGTTTCAAAAACGTGTCGATATTATCCACCGGTATGATTACACTGACAGGTATTTCGCGAGACGAATTAGACGATAAAACCGTGAACGACAAACATCGGCGTGGTTAAAAATTAACGATTTTTTTAGTTTAATATAATTTTTTTTTTTTTTTTTTTGATTCCTTCGGATTCGGACGGTGGCTTTTAATGCGAATACAAACGTGGGGAAACGTGTGATGGCGTTATATTACATACGGAACGAATAATTTACATCCGTACAACAGCGGCGTACCTTTACGCGATAAATCATGAACAAACGAATGTTAATGCTAGCATGTTAATAATATTATATTGGCTATAATGCTATGGGCGTAATTAATATCGTAAAGTTTTTAATCAAAATAATGATAAAGGTATACCTACGCCGGACGAATTTCCATTCTTCATAATTTCAAACAAGTAATAGTAACCGTACATCGAACTCGGTGGTAACGCGTGTATAATATCTAATACATAATGTGTGTTATTTGTTAACTCACTATTTCAAACTTTTAATATATTTCTCGTGTTGTGTATTCATTTAATGTACGAATCGAAATCATATACCGAAATATTTAATTTAAACTTTTAATGACAACTGTAACTAAAATAATACATCCATACATCACTGTTATCGTAGTATATAAATCACGGCGGCTATTGTTTGAATTGATGTAATGCGGGTCAATATCAGATTAAAAACGTAAAGTATTCAATATTTTAAATCATCGTATTTTCTTTGCAATTTTTTAAGCCGTCGATGGGCTGTGGATTATTTACGGTGAATCCGCAACATAGTCACAAACAATTAACTTGTTTGTGTCATTGGCGTTTGTCACGAGAGTGTTTTGAAAATAATATCATTTTTACAAGGTGTAATATTATGTCACAAAAATAAAGTGTGATATACGATACAAAGAAATAAATTGGTATTCTTTTAAAGTTTTTTTTTCGTATGTATTCTATACATATATATACGCACAAGTAACCTTTAAATTGACACTTCCAAAATTATATTACGAATGTTGTAAAAAAAAAAATACCGAGGATTATGTTTTGAATCTAAGTGTCGGATTTCGAGTATCGGGCCTTTTGTGTGTTACATCAAATATTTATATTGTATGGTTTTTCAATAAAAGATATGTTGTCAATATAATATCCTTGTTGAAATTTAAAACTGTAATGCATCATAAAATGGACATATTTATCATGGTCTAACACATCTGTCTGGAAACTAATTTATTGTACACAAATAAATAACGCAACTAAATCAACAATAAGTTGCACTTTAACTGTACCTTACTGATTTTCAACAGTTACTTTATTAGTATAAATATTTTAAAACAAGCTGTTGGAAAAACATAAAAAAATAACGAATTGTTGAACAATCAATTTTTAGGGTTTTTAAAGGTAACTAAAAACAGCGAAGGTATCTGTCAATAAAAAAAAAATATATATACCATTACAAGTGTAATATAGTAAATCGCACGTTTTAACACTTATGACGTTCTTCCGGGCCATTAAAAGTATTATTTTCAGAAACTAATGCATAAAAACTTGTCGAATCGTCAATGTTGTCTTCATTGTTATATCATTTAATCAGAGTAATGGTTGAAACAGTGTGTTTACTGTTCATCTTAATTTATTTTCATTTTGATAAAATAAAACCATGTTATCAGTCCTGATTCAATCGCTTTGAAATCATCTTTAATAATCTCAATTGTATAATATGTATCACTGACATTATTTAGTGTACAGAATTCGGAGAAAAATCTAGTCTAACCTATTTTTTCCCGTCAACAACTGAAAATACTAAACACCGTGTAAATTATTTTAAGTACGTGTACGTTACTACAACTGTAATTCTCAATTTCAATAAAATTGATATTTTTCGTTGTATTACAAATTTATTAAATAATATCATTATACGTATCAATCTCTATTTTATTTATAGTTGTAATTTAATTATTCATTAAAGAAGGCGTATTTGAAAGGTAACTTTGTGCGGGATACTGTAATGATCGTCCTATAGCAATATTATCGATTCGTTTGGAATAAAAATAATATATGTACACGCGACGTACCTACGTATACGGTATATGCCGCAATCTATTGTAGAACACTGATCATCGAAACCTTACGGTTGAAATGTTTTGTAAGAATATCTATACTCAAATCGTGTGTGGGAAATTGAACCAGGGATTATTACGAGTTGTACTAACCAAAGTTTTTAGTAAAAATAAAAAAACAATGCTATGGAAACTTGTTTCTTGTTTTCTGTTTCTTTCCTCATTTTTTACCGAGGTTTTACATAAATAATAAACACAACGACACCGTATTGTGCTTTTTACTAAAAAAAAAAAAAAATAGAAGGAGAGAAAAACACGTAAGTTTTTATTCGTTCGAACGAGACACATTATACCCGTAACACCGTATAAATCCACCAATTTCTGATATTTTGTCGAAGAGTTCATGGGAATAATTATTATTTAAAATTTCAAAATATCTATCGATTTCACTTGTGTGCGCGTAAAGATGTGCACGTCGTTCACAAGCGAACGAAAACCGACAATATACCGTCCCATAATTATTATTTAGGTATAAAATGGCGTGCAAAACGTAGGGGTAACTCGGTGGGGGGGGGGGGGGAGAGTTGTAAATGTACAGACGTTTTGCGCACAACTCGTAGTTACAACAGGACGGGGCGACGGCGTCGTAATAATAATCGTCGTCGTAAACGCGGTAGAGAGAATAATATCGCGTTTACGATGAGTAGGTTCAGTGGTCGAGTCGCGGGCCTAACAACGGTTTTTATCGGTACCCATACGGGGCAAACGACCGTGTCTGCAATGAAAATCGTAGCTCGCGGTTATATAATATACGTACCTACCTACCTACCTATATATATATATATATATATATAGTTCGTAGGTACGCGTGTATTACACACAATAACGCGGGAGAAGCTCTCTCGCTCTTCCGACTTTATCCGTTCGATAAGTCCGCCGCCAATCGTTTGCGGCAGTGTAATTTGTTTTAGGCGGATTTCGCGAATAACATCAACAACAATGGGATCGCGCCAAGTGTATACACACTCCTCCGGAACGACTACTGTGCACACCGCGGCGGCAGTGATAAGCCCGCGACTGGGCATACAGTGAATCTTGTGCAAAGTTCGGGCGCGGGCCAACCGCTCGCCCGCTGCAGCCGCGTCCGCCGTTAAACCGTCGCCTGTTTACCATATCAAAAGAGTTATAGACTGTACTCTGTGCGGGGTCAGCGCGGGCACCGGCACGACGGCGGCGGCGACCGTTGCAAACAATACGAAAGCGTATCCGACGCTGAGCGACACGTCATCTGTGCTGCAGTACATTATAAAGGTTTATTATTTTTTTCCGGTTCTCCGTCATCGCCGATTTGTATGTGTGTGGGTGTGTATCTCTCTATCTTTCTCCCCGCATATCTCGAGAATTTCATCTCGTTTCACATCGTTCCACCGCGAGCGCTAGAGTAAACATGAGCGACGAAACACAATGTATAATTTAATTATTTCTGTCGAATATCGCATTGGGTGTGCATATTGTCTTACGTTTTCGTGTAAACTTAAAATAAGAGATTAACTAATAGAACGACTATTTTTGTCTTACATTTCGTTATTATTGGTATAAAAGGTTTAAAATGTATTTTATCAATTCGATATGGCAGAAAAAATTATTATTCAAACAATTCCCGAACAAATTGTTGCTTATGTATTAATGTAAACGCCCCCATACAGGGCTAAAGTACAGTGCATATAGTTTAATTTTCATAAATTTATATAATATAATATAATATAATACAAATATATACAGTCACAGTAAATTATAATAAAAAATAAAATAAAAAACACCAATATTTAAAAGTTTATTGAAATTTAAATCGAATGTTTGAAAAACATTCAATCGAATAATATTAAGAAAAAAATTAATTGATAGCAATTTTAACCAGTAAACGATATGTATGCGAAAAGAAAATATTTTGCCGTATTCCGAAGACAAGGTTCATATATGTTTACGACTACTACGATTCATGACCAGAGCGTAACCTATAACCACGGTGGCAGAGAAATATCGTTTTACTTTTTCTCTGGAAACTTTTACACATGGTCGTCCGAAAGCGATCACCTGAGTTTTAGTATAATATATTATAATGATCGAGCTGATGGTGCTCGCTAAAACGATGGGAAATAAATTGCAAAAAAGGACCGGAAAGAGAAAAGGACCATACGGAATAAGTCGAAGGGACCAAAAATGATACACCAATAATCACGTGTGCGGGACTCGATCGATCATCGTTCACAGAATGATCTGTATTTGTTCGATGTTTATTTTTTGCCACTCGTCTCGATCATCGTTCGTTCGTCCCGATTCGTCGTGTCCGGTCGTTTTCACTCATTTGACTTTTAAATTTCCAAAAACCAACCTCCAATATTTCCACACCACCACTATGCACCGCCGACCGCGGTCTCATTTTAATACAAAAGTATTTTCCTACGTGACCCGGCGCATCTATATAATATAATAATAATAATATACACATATACATACAGCGTATACACGCACTGTCGCTGCAGTATTTACCCCGAAAAAGTGCCCCATCAATTTGCCATTTTCCCCGAGGGTTGACACCAAAATAAATGACTGGCACATTTCACAGAATGGCCTTCATATGTTACCTACCTACCTGATGTTTGCATCGTAATAGAGGACGTGATATTATTATTATTATAGTTCAGTATGATGTGTGTGTGTGTGTGTGTGTGTGTGTGTGTGTGTGTGTGTGTGTGTGTGTGTGTGTGTGTGTGTGTGTGTGTGCATGTGTACGCATGCGTGTGTTTTTGCGGGCCAGTAGGTTTTCGTAATGGAACAAAAACTTTAGCAAATCGACTTTTGTTGTTGGCGAATTTTCGGGTACTACTTTAGCGCTAGAATGAAAATTAAACGTATCACGCGTAACAATGCGCCATAATGATATGTACTTATGGTAATGTTATCGTGCATTGTGTTTAGAAATTGTTGTGATTAAAAAATACATATAACTTTCCGGCAAGTAAGTCACTGTACTTCGTAACATTATACGTACAATGTAATTTACCGATTGACACACGCGTATACAGTTTAATTAAAAACAACCACATTGATGAATATGGCATCCTTTTACGGGTATTGCACTACTCCAGTTATATACACCCTAAGTCCTAACTACGCTAAAAAAAATGAATTATTTTTTAAATCAAATATTATGCATGTTATTGTTTAAATAATATTATGGTTTATTTTTGAAAGTATTATACATTTTGAAAACATGAAACAATCTCGTTTTAATTATATTTACTCACCGTACATTCGGTGTTTTCCAGAAACATTTCACTGCATTTTATATTATTATTGTGATGCATTTTATTTATGCTAATGTAATAAAAACATTAAAAAGCTTGTTTATAATATTACATCATGAAAAAAATAAATAGTGTTTACATATTTTATGGTTAATAACGCAAAACGTAATATTATTTTGTTTCGACTTTAAGTGCTTTAGACATCATCTAAATTGTCGTTTATTACTTTGCCTTTAACAATGTAAAAATATAATTTATTTTACACATAGTGTGTCATTATTTTTTGGTACAGATTCTCTGCAACAATATAAATTAAACCACAAGAAGATTTAAATAATTTTAATAGTTTATTGCACACTTGTGGGTGTGTTTTTGAATGATTACCATAATCAGACAGAAGTGACTATGAGATTAAACTCTTTTGGTTTCAAATTGTATTCCGGAACTAACGACGATAATCGATACTTTCACAAATATTCGTATATATATTCCAAATATGTTTGAAGACAAAACGTGTCTAAATATTGTTACGATCGTCGTAGAAAAAAAAACATCTAATATATTCGGTTTGTCAGGAATGTTGTTTATTTCTGTAGTAATAATAACAAAACGTTCACGAATTCAAAATAAGTTTGTATATTTTTCGGTTGGAGAATCAAGAAATAAATCGGTAGTATTTTTTTTTTTTTTTATGTGTCATTCTCCATTCTGTGAATTCAAAATAGGTGTTCAACAGTTCGTGATGCCCACCTCCCGTCGAATCGTTATAGCTGGTGGGTGGTTGACGATACAGTGGCGTTTATAGTTTAGTCTCTAGCAACCCTTTCGAACCGTTATCACACGTTATATTTAAACTGAAACAGTCATTTTTTTGTTGGTCATTAACGGAGAAGAGGTAAAAAGTCGGCAAGTCTGTTTATTTTTTTAGTTCTTCTCGAATAAATAATAAATATAGAGGTAGATGCCTCTTGGATGAGATAACTGTTAATGGACAAGTTGAGGTAAAGTGTTATACACGTTCGTTGTGCGGTGCGTACAATACAACACAATGAATTAAATCATTAATTTAAACAGCTATATATTATACGTTATGATATAGTACATTACATCGTATAAATATTATTATTATTGTTATTATTATTATTATTATTATTATTTTTATTTAATGTTTTTGCTACGCAGTTGACAACGTTGTCGTTGTGCGGTGTTTGGGATAAGGTTATGGCACGACAGGGATAGTGAAGAAAACGTGATGCCATACCTATCTTGTCCACCCACTCTTCCATCTGTCCCGTTTACGCAAACAAGCGCGTGTCGCTTTATCTGACCGGAATATTTAAGAGATTCCTCCTTTCCGCCAACCACTGTAGTAGTCAGAGCTTTTCCGTCGCTGTTTCCCTGGGTCGGGCGTCATATCGAGTGAAGGGTTGCTCGTATCGAGGGTGTGGTGGGTGGTGTAGACGGAGTGTGCTATAAATTACGTCGGAAAAAACGCCACGCACGAGGTTGAGCGGGGTAAGGTTGAAGGAGTAAACGTATACGAGAACAAGAACGGATAGAAAAAACGGAGAAAAAAAAAACAAAAACGTATACGTCCCGGTGACGACACAAGACCATCAAGAGTAAAGAAATTAATAATAAAAAAAGAGATTAAAAAAAAAAAAAAAAAATACTAATGAAAACAGTACGGCACAATTTCACGGCGACACGTATTTTCGCGTTAGTATTATTATTCTATCCACACGGTAGCTATGTTGGTTCGTGGTATTCTGAAAATATATTTTAATTTTCAACCGGAAAATGTCGATACTACTCAACATTAAAATCTCTTTCAGTTTAAAATATCAATTTAAAAAAAAAACAAATATACATACCACGCAATCCGTACTATTATGCGTGACGATAGACACGTTTATATTTACCTAAAACAAAAGAAAAAAATGATTCAAATAGACTATTATTTTATGAGAAATACAAAAACCATGTCAGATTTGAAATTTTAAATAAATTATCAGTTATTAATAAAGTTATACTAAGTGTTTTGAAAGGACGACATGATCACAACAAGCACCAAAATAATGTACTTTGAAGATTAACGATATACGATTTAAACAGGGTTTTATTTATAATAGACTGAATGTATTGTACCTTACTTGTAGGTTATTGCAAAATAATATGTTATTTTTTATTTATGGAAATATATTTTTGTGAGCTTTCAAAGACGACGGAAAGAATAATATTGTATTAGTATAACGCAGAATGCATAAAACAAAATAAAAAATCTAAACAAAGGAATATTATATCGCGGCACAATAAACTCAATAGATTATTATGCTTTTACTTACTGATAGAGAACATATTTTTTCAATAGATTCAATGAATCGTTTAACCGCACAATAATCGAAATAGTATTCTTTATTATAGTTTATATCATTATAATAACGGTTGTCACGTCGTAAATAGACAATTTTATCATTAAACTCCACAGGCTGGTCTCATCACCTTTTACCGGCTATCTAGCTCAGAGATTTGGTGAAAATTAATCGTCAGTAATAATACTTGGCTGGCATGATATGTGGACCGGGGATGATTCAAGTATATACTACTTTCGCTCCACGTGTAATTGTGTTAATTGACAAAATTAAACAAATTTAAAAACTACATAATAATAATTTATCACGCTAATATAAAACCTAGATAGAAGTCAAATATTGTCAATGACTTTCATTTTTGTCTTACAAATCAATAAATAATAATAAAATTCAAAAACATTTATCACATAAAATTCTCTTTGTGTACTTTTATTATCAATTCAAACATTAAAAACTATCAAAGTATATTAATTATTGCTCTGAATCACCATAATGCATGGACAAAAATCCAGTACATAAGACAAAATATAAATAACATTTTGTAATTTTTTAGAAATCTTGCTTTCTGTGAACAGATTAAATAATCATTATTTATGTTGAGTTCTGTCTTCAACAATTTGAAAATATCGCATGTTAAATATGTTTATACGATAATAGTGAATGCTAAAATATAAATAATGAAAAAAAAATTCTAAATTCAACGAAATAATTAGATTATTTACTAGTAAAATGTCATGACAATTTGTTATCCATTTTATACAATTATGTTTTAATATTATTTTATCATAATAACCTTTATTTTGTTTGCAATAAAAATTATCAAAATAAATCGTCTATGTGCATACAATAAACTTTTTTTTGTTAAGTGATGAAAACTATCGACATAAATATAATTCAATAAACGTATCTATATTTTTTATTTTAGTATTTATGGTAATTTTGATTTTAAATTTATATAATATTTTTGTTAAAAAAATATTTATTTGTTTAAATCATGTTTTTAATCATGATAAATCTGCTATAATTATATAGTTTATAATAAATTTAAATTTAAGATTATTATTGCCACATTTTATCAATAATATTAATATGCAATACTTTATTTTTGTGCGTGTAAAAAAACATAATTTAAAAAAAACATAAAATAATAAAAAATGTAATTTTTCGCTAAGCATTATATAATTTCTATAGGTCTTAAATTTAAATTAACATTGTTTATTACCAGTTTCTTTACCAAATTATTTGAGTGAAGATGTATTTACAATTGACTAAGTCATTGATATGTAATGAACACCTTTGAACTCTTTTTAGTATGTATATAAAGGGTCAAACATCAGAATAATGAATTATTCGAAACATTTTTTGCATAAATTACTTAAGAGGAAAAGGTATCCTATCGTAGTGTAATAAATAAAAGATAAAAGTAGGTACAATAATGAATAGTTTAAGTTTAATGAGATTTAATTACTTTTAAGAACATTATTTTTCAACATTTTAGTTGTAAATACTTTGTAGTAATATAATATTACAATATACTGAGTACACATTAAATATAATATAAACTATTTATTTAAAACGACAGTAACAGTATCTACCATCAAGTGTATGCTATTTTGTTAATCCGGAAGTAAAGTTAGAAGTTACAGTTAATATTATGTATGTTGAATAGGTAAAACGAACTATTCTTATAAAGTCGTTTATACATACAACGTTTATGTTTCCATTGCATATGAATAAATATTATTATACGATCAATTTATTCCAATTTGAAATACAAAGTTTGTATTTAATATTTAATGTTTCAAAATAAATTTTTCTTTTTATTGCATTATGCTATACAACCTTATGAGTTTAAATTCTATAAACCATAACTTCGTTATAAATTAAAATTTATCTGGTAATTTAAATTTAAAATTAATATATTTTGTAAAATAAAAATAAATATACATAACTTAAAATTCTATGTTAATAATAATTTAACATCAACAGAATATGTGTAGGATGTAGATAGTTAATTAATTATCACCGCGTCACAATACAAAAAGCAATATTATTTAATTTTTACATAAGACCTATAATAATTATACTTTATTATAATCATTTGCAAATTGATGAATAATCAACTATTTTTTAAGATATAATTTTGAAATTATAACATTTTATTTAATCGGTCATTTATACTGGGTAAATTATAATAACATCATGCAAATTTATTTGACATAGCTGCTTCGTATAAATAATTTTTGAAACATCCCATTAAGTCAGATGAGGGATATAACTGATCTAAAATTTAATGATACACAAAAACAAAAAAAAAGTAGGTAATGTCGTACAATTTCTTTTTCCAAAATTCTAAAAACTTTATCTTATTTAAAATAATATTGTTGAAATGATAAAGGTATTGAGTGTATTCAATTTTAGACTTATTAAGCTGTAATTAAATTCCTGATAAATGTTTGTTTAATGGAAAATATAATAAAAAATAATAATATTTGTTTATTTTGTATATTACTTTGAAGAATCGATATATAAGAACTATAAATTAAATTTGAAATCGTATATTAGGTATCATCTATTTATTTAGGTAGAGCGCCCGTTTATCGTTCAAACCGTGTGTTGTAGCTATATTTTACACTAGAAGGCAATCGAGACAAGCCTAATCGAATTCAAAACTCTTTAACGTAGTTTGTTAACGACAAGATATTCCCCAGGCACAAAAATGTCTCTCTTACCAATCCTTCTTGATTATGTATCGGACCTTAAACAAAGACCACTACGAATGTTGTTTACAAAGTCAGTTGGTGGGATCACATCGATAAAAGAAATTAAATTGAGTTTGGATGATAAGAAGTTTTAACTTAATTGAAGTACAAACGTTCGTCGAGGATGCGATCGAATGCGTACTGAACTAGTCAAACCAAACCAACTCAAAGTCGATCAAGATAACAACTAGAAGGTCTATGATTGTTGACTTTATGAACTGTAACAATCATGAAATCATTTTTTATTGACATCAAAAACGCTAGTGTATCTATTGTAGCTACATATTTGAACTTCAACTTCAACACATTTGAACCAAAAAAATATCTTTACATAAAATTCAATTTATTTTACATCCATTATAACCTAAAATAATAATGCTATTCAAAATTGTTTGAGTAAAACAAAAATATAAAGTAAACGAAAAATAAAAGAAATGCATTAGGTAACGTAATAGTTTGAATTGACAACTTTTAGCATTTATAATTGTTTTTAAAATTACATTTACATTATGAAAATAAAACAATAATTATTGTTTAATGTAAATATTAAGTTACTATCAATATGTTTACAATAAACATTAAGAAATTATATATTTTTCTTTAAACGAAAACAATTATCTTCTAGAAAAATCGATTTTGTTTTATCTTTAAATAATATTCTAAATCAAACTTATTTTGAATCATTACCAGTCAACGACAGTTCAAAGATTAGTCAAATAGTTAATCATTTTCATAAAAATAACTACACTAAAAAATATTCTTTACTGTTTATCGTTTTGTTTTTTTTCTTCACTATATCCATACTCAATTTTCTTCAAATATAACGTGTTTTCTAAGTATTTTTTTTTATTCTAGAAAATATTATCTAGTGTCTACAAAACTTTTCTAACTTAAAAAAACAAATTATAGTTATTTAAAAGAAGTTTATGGTATCAATAAGACTAAAATATGAACGCGTACTGTTTTATCAAGCTACTAACGACCTGTATATTATTATAACACGAAGTTGCACTGTTTTGTACACTATATTATATTTCTATATAATATATATATATATAATCGTATAAATACTACATTTTCGTACAAATTGGCAATGGTGCTGTGACACTTGTGACATATATGTTACACTCGTCACTGTGTTACTATCCATACCATTATTTAAAATCCACAGTTGCTAATACACGATTTTAAGTTGTTGTATGTATTATAACAATAAACGAAAGTACATATCGGTTATCGTGATTAAACTAATGGTACCTATACGATTTCCTAGTCTATGCTACTATGGAATTACGGCTATAACTTGTTAACTACTCCAATATATAATTTAAGGAAAATTTTATAATATACAAGGAAAATAATATGAGTAAGTCTGTTCAAGAAATATTAAAGTAACAAATAAATTCATTCATGTGTCAAAGACACGCATGTAGGAGGTTTTTTAATATAATTTGAATTCGTGACCCATAGACATATTGTCTTTGATAAAATAGTATGGTCAATACCTTATGGAAAAGTCACAAAAATTTTTCTTTTCAATGTAAATCCCAGATTCGTGTGAGGAAAATAAGTGTTACAGTGAATTCGTTTGTTGGGAGTCTTACATCACTTTTATTTTCTTAAAGCTTTAAGTTTTGTTTGGCAGACTCAACTATATCACTTTGTCTTATAGATAAAAAAAAACTGTCAATATAATATATGGCAGCGTTAACCATGTTTACCGATAGTAGTCACAACAACAGAAATGAGTTTGCTGAAAAATCATATAAGTAGTTGTGATAACCGACAAGTACTCAAATAAAATATTAATATCAACAAGTCGACTAAAAGTAAGTGATCGAATTGTTACGGTTAAGTTTCGGTAACTTGAACCACAAGGGAGATATGAATAAATAAATACGATTTATGTAGTAAATATTAAACTATGGTATAATACATTGATAATTTATAGTGTACCATCTTACAATTAATAATATGTTAAAAAAGAAAAAATCCGAATAGATTATTATTAAAATATATTTTATAAGTAAAATGTATTTTTTGGAGCTATTTCCGTTCATTCGTTTGGTCACGATAAAGTGAGCTGTTATTATGATGTGTTTAAAATTTATTTTGAACAAGACGATTTTTAATGGATCTTTTGAACCTAATTATACAATTTTTAATAGAATTTTCTCAAGATTTTAACTGCGAACAGAAAAAAATATAATGTTTTTATTTTAATTTATAGTTAAACATACGGATATAATTTCAAGTATTTTAGATATTGTTATAAAAATCATCAGTTTTTTTTTGTGCAATTGAATAATTTTATTGCGTTTAAAAATATAGAAATCTGAATAAATTAAAAAAATTACTTTTAGATACAAAATATCAAGCGTTAAAATGTATTAAAATCCTAAAATTTATAAATCTACATAAAATGTTTCACCATTATTCTTTATTTAGAAAAAAAATAAATGTCGTAGAATGAAACACATAATTGTAAAACATAGCAGCATCCGATGGTTATACATTTATACTTTTATTTCTGTCAGGAATTTTTTGATAACTTATAACTTTATGTCAAATAGTAAATGGAATCAACTTCAAACAATTAATTTAACTAATTTTTGTATGTACAAATTAAGGTTATCTAAAGATTTATGCCACTTTTATAAATAAATATATACATTTACATGTAATCAGCTAAAAAAGTTGACATTAAAAGCATTTTGATTTGTGTGTAGTTTGAATTAGAGCTTTCGAAAATTTTTTAAATTTATATAATGTAATATATAAAAGAAGCCCTAATTAATTTTAATTTTAATTAATTCGAATATTGTGTTTAACAATAAATACATCTACCGAGCACATTGGTGTAAAGTGCCTACATAGTAAAATTTAGTTGTTTAGAATTAAAATTGTTATTAGTTTTATTTGAAATAACAATCAATATCATTTGGCATAATTTTAATACCTTATAACAATATTAGTAATATTAAATTACATACATTTAAGCTATACGTTTTGTTTTAATATTCATTATTTATTTTTATTTTTAAGCATACATCTTTTGAAACATTTTACTGAGGCAAATAATAAAACTAAAAAATATTTTTGTTTTTATCATGAATCATATACTTTTGTTTTAATTGATAACGCTCAATTATTTTTAATAAAATTAACAAGACATTTTAATTTTAAATTAAGATAATCTATATAAATTTATTATTTGTTAATTGCTGGAAATAATTTGTTTTTGATTTTCCATTTAAAAATTTTTACTCTATATAATTCAATTAGAATGCAATTCTAAAGTTTTTGGATGAAAACTAATTCAGAAAAAATAGTTTGAAATTAAAACATAACATATTATTGCGTGTTGCATCTAAATACTCACTAATCGTGTAATTGTGTGAAACACTTGAATTACTTTGAAAGATATTTGTCGACATCGATATGAATCTGATACGATATCTGTATTAATATGTTACTGTCTTCTTTAGTGTGATCACCACGGATTCTGACCCGAATCGCAAAACTACATTTATTTAATAAAATGTATATACGATTAAATAAAAAAAGAAATAATAAATAATTTTTACAAACAAACAGGAACGATCGATTATAAATATAATTAATATCAATTAAAAAAAAATAAATAGTACTAATAAATGTTTCCTATTAATATATGGATAAATCAAAAACTGCTGATAAATGATGAGTGCCGAACTACTACTAATAGGTACTACTTTGTCATAATATGCAAATAATTCTAAAACATTAACAGTTATCTGTATTACAAATGGGTATTTATATTTAGACATAAAATATAATTTTATAAACGTTATTTTGAATTAAAAAAATATATAATATTACATCCGTAAAATAACGCAATACAGTGTAGTTAAAGTGCCTGTTTTTTTTACATACCTAATGAGTTTATACTAAAATAAGCAAACTCCTGTATAATTTTTTCTTTAAATTCTTTAAATATGTTTTATTCCTGTTTCTTACACTTCGACAACCGGGATTTCACAAGATAAACACGTATGACATGCCGAATCAAAAGTATACAATCATTTATAATTCCTATATCAGATGTAGTAAATGCCTTTTCAAACGCGCAGGAATAGTTTTTGTAGCAAACGTAATTTATGCGTACGATGTATAGGTAATTATATGAAAATTATTCATAAAGTATTCACTTGCAATAATTTAACACGATTTTCTCATATTCTAAATTCTCTTTTTATCGCATCGAAATCATATAAATACAGCATACTATATATATTTTACAATATATACGTAAATGTCTGCTCTGATAGTCTTTTGCGGGTCTTTCGAAGATCACTACACCAACGTGTTTTAAAATACGTCTTCTGTCTATAATATGTGTGTTTTATCCCATTTGAATGTGAGTTCAAAATGATTAATTTATGTACGCATAAATTACGTTTGCTACAAAAACTATTCCTGCGCGTTTGAAAAGGCATTTACTACATCTGATATAGGAATTATAAATGATTGTATACTTTTGACTCGGCATGTCATACGTGTTTATCTTGTGAAATCCCGGTTGTCGAAGTGTAAGAAACAGGAATAAAACATATTTAAAGAATTTAAAGAAAAAATTATACAGGAGTTTGCTTATTTTAGTATAAACTCATTAGGTATGTAAAAAAAACAGGCACTTTAACTACACTGTATTGCGTTATTTTTTATAAACTATTATTCATTTATAGGCTAAGGAACGTATTTAATTACCCAATTTATGCACACCTGTACTATTTGCTTCTAATGAATATTTTTTAAAAACAGCGTACACCTATAACCTAACCTAACCTATAATTACTAATAAATTGTATCACCTACATTATTATAATACCTATAAAGCACTCAATACTTCCATGTTTTTTCTTTTTTTGTTCGTCGAGATACTAGTGATACAATATTTATACATTTGATTTTTCATGTGTTACTGATTTGTGCATGATTTTTTTTTTTTTTTAATGGAAACTATTGTAACGTTCGTTATATCCTATATAAATACCTATGTACATCAAACACACTATATGATGCATTAATACAAAATATACACACTCGACACATTTCCATGTCCAAATTATTATTTAATATATTAAAATGACACACGACGGTAGTTCGCCACTGACCATCAACGTGAGCGAACCAAGCAGTACAATAATTAACAGCCATCTACCAAAAACTGTAAAGTATATTTTAAATATATATTTATTAGATATATAAACTAAACGTGTCTTATTATTGATAATCACCTCATAATAGTGCTCTAACCTCCAGCTACGAAAAACTTATCCATAAGGAGTAGAAAACCTTCCCTGGATAACTAATATCGTAATAAGGTTCCCCCGACCACGTTACACTATACATTGGCATTACGAAATATTTTTGCATGCAATTTAACAGTCAAACCAATTTGTTTCTCAACCATTTTTTAAAGAAATGCTAAATAAAGATATTTCACTATATAATTATTATTTTGTATGTTATCTGAGACATATTTATGCTTTATCAAACGTATATAATTGTTATATTATATACTATCAAATTCTAAACAGTTGACATTTGATTTATAAAAGAGTGATGATCTAATATATAGAATGAACTAGGATTATATATCAAAAAGTTAAATTACAAAATTATATCTTTTAAGACATCTTAATATTATTTTTGGTTTTTTATCGCTATTTCTTCAATTTTTTTTTTTTTTTTTTGTAGCTATTTGTTAGGCTTTTGAGTTAATTCACTATCGCTCTTTCGACCTGGTGGCTACAGACGGATTTAATAAAATATTCATAGACCTAACCGGGGTTTATATTGTCAAATCACGGACGTTTGTCGGTCACCATCGGACACGCAGCAATCGTTCACGCGGACATGTATATTCATGTTTTTAGAAACCGTGTGCAGGCGGAAAGAGCGGTAAACATCCGGTGACCAGATTCGGACGATATACGTTATGTAATAATAACAGTAGTCATATACGAACCACGGTGATAAAAATTAATGATCGCAATGTAACGGCAAGTCGTTTTTCTTCGGGAACCGCGATGGATAATAGCATAGAGCTATTATATAGTGGCTAGTTCGGATAGTATCAACGATATCTGCGCAACGGGTTAACTGAGAATTATTATTTGAATCTCGCCGGAGTGCGCCCGGGCAAATGCTCACCGGAAAACCGGAATTTATAGCTCCGGGTATGGTGCCAAAAATCCCAGACGCACTCGGGATTTCGACAAAACTTTAAGTTCACCGATTTTCCATCCCAATCTCTCTTGCGCGGCTACGAATAACATACACTATATTTATATTATATTTATGGACATCCGCACGTGCGCGGGTGCGAACATTAAATTAATAGATGGTCATTATAATAAAAAATATGTAATAACCGTAGTTGTGATAAAAATATAATATGGTAATATGTGTGTAATACGGAACGTAGGCGCTTTTGTTTAGATTTGTCCGGCGTGCGCGCAACTGACGGAATGGCGCTAGATGTATATGGATATCTTGTAGACTGTCCTCGTTTTTCCGTCTCTGAGCAATCGAATTTAAATGCAAAAAATTATAATATTGTTGATAATTCGTCGGAGCGTTAAAAAACGAGTCGAGCATATCTCTCTCTCTCTCTCCTTCTCTCTCTCTGGAGCGAATTTGTGAGCGTATCGATATCGTCAAAACAAACGTCGCGAAGTTAGTATAATATATTATTTTCATAGTGTTTCGTTTTCTTCAAAGGCCATTTCTCCGCGTCACCGGAACGACCGACGTTTCGAAACTAACTTTAGGTCAACAATATTCATACGAAATAAACAAACCATGCATTACAATATTATTATTGTTGCACTTATAGCGCACAATCAATATTATTGATGTATTATTATTATGAAATATCGCGAATAACGTATTACAAAGCGATTCGGTCTGTTATAGTAATTATTTGTCTTACGCTGCCAAAAACTATTATTCAGTTGTTCGAAACGCGCTGGAAGGCAAAAGCGTATTTTTAATGAATAACGGGCGCGTTTCAACGGCAATGGCATATACAGTGCAATAATGAATTCGACGAATTGTTGACGAGACGCCGTTGGTTTGAAAATATATTATGTGGTAATAATATGATTACTGATGATTAGTGTTTTAGTAGGTACACGACGATAATAATGTTTTTTTCGTGCGTATTTATATCGACGACTGCCCATCGTGGTTTTGGTAATGTATAATATTATGATTAGATTAGATATAATCTATATATATAAAACTTCATATCAAACCATGCAGATATATATAGACAGCAACATTGTCTACTTAAGTCATGTGCCAATTATTATTACGTCCACGAGACATTCAATTCCATTTATTACTGCAGTGTGTCTACATATTATTTCTATTATCGTCCGTTGAATTAGACTTTATGCGTCGCACAATAGCCACAGCCATCCAGGCGTGTCCACTGACGTTCGGTTTTATATTATTGTTCATAGAATAAAACGTAAAGCGAATGGACGTGAATATCATTAGTTATTGGTTTTTGTAAAAAAAAAAAAAAAAAACACGCCAATCAAAATATTATATCGCGTTTCTTGGGTTGCGTTTTATTTACATGACGTATGGGGTTAATTGTGAGGGGTTGTTTGGGGGCATTCGTTAAAATGTCGACCACCGTGGTAAACCAAATGCAAATACCTAGTCCGTTGATTACATTCTTTTGTCGAGAAAAACACTCCCGAAAAAAAAATTATATATAATATATAACACATTTTTCCGCATAAGGCTTCGTGTTTGTTTAGTAGCAGACCGTTTTTATTTCCCCTTAAGTTTATGTTACGATTACAACTGCGCCATATTATAGTAGTTATACGCTTATGATTTTTATTTCTTTGTTTTTTTTTCTTTATTATTATTCTTATTATTTTATTCATTCATTTTCCGGGTATTGATTTTGTTAATTAATTCTGATTAGGTCCCTTTAGAACGTTTTACGTAACTAAACTTAAAGCTGTACAGTTTATATATATATTTATATCAATTAATATAATTTTAACGTGAAAAACAAATTAACATTTATTAGGTTTTATAGGATATAATTGCTTCGTTCTGACATAATTATACAAAGTACATTGTCATTTATTTTTCATGTTATCAAATCGCTTTCCAATTTATTTAAAATAACATTTTAATATTAACTACTAAGTGCAATTGTATTTGTAATACTAAATGCGAACTATACCTGAATGTTATATAACATTATTATCAAGTATTTTCATTTATTTCATATTTTACAACAAACTCTTAAATAAAATTAAAAAATAAGTTAGTAATTTTGAATACTTTGTAATAGTTTCAATTTATTTTTAAATACATGAATACTGTGCTGTAATTAATAAACAGAATAATTTAATCGAAAATTCATGTATTAAATGTCCATTGAAATGTTACAAAATGTTATCATAGGCATTTAAAAAAATAAAATAAAGTATATTTTTCATCATTAAAATTTAATGATAAATATTAAGCATTGAAATATGAAATCATTTGAAATCAAAGGTTTATCTATAGCTTAATGGTTGTCTGTATGATTATTAGTATAATATTATAATCCAATAATATCTATTCGTGTTTTATAAGAGGAAGTTTTTTTTATTATTTTATATTTAATATATTTTTATACGTTGATATTGTTTAGGTATTAAATGATTAACAATAATATTTATATGCAATTTTGTTAAAAAAACTAACGATTGATTTAATTAAAAATGATTTAGGTTAACTCTTCTTATAATTTAAAAGCTAGACGTTATTTTAAATTTTAAAACAATTTTTTTTTATATAAATAATGACAATAACGGACGTATTAAGTGTTTTATGTAATATTTCGAATATTTACTTCATTGTGCATTATATATATAAAAATTATTAACTGATACTCGTAAGAATAAGCTTGCCACTGTCGTGTTTGCTTATATAATTATTACCTATCTGATATTCAATGCTTAAATATGTACACACTACTTCATCATAGTGGAAAAAACAACCTAATAAAATGAAAGAAATCACGTTTGAATATCTGTTAACAAACACGATAAACAAATAAATAAAAATAAATAAAAGTTTTGACGGGAAGTTTTGTTATTATATACCTAGAGTAGTGGAAGCGTGAAGCCGGACTGGGTAAGGGTAAAACGGGGGTTGCAATTAAATGAAATTACTTTGGATCACGAGAAGTCTCCCGCTTGGCTATCGTTACGTTATTTATATTCGAGTTCTCCGGTGTTTTTCGTATTCCACGGTATTCTTGGGGTGGAGATTGTGTTTTATTATTTTTTTTTTCGTGAGTTACTGTTTTCACCAAGCTATCACACAAAAAAGTTTTTTATTATTATTTTTATTTTAATTATCGGTTTGAAAGAAAAAAAAATCGCGTGACGTTTTTGCCACTATATATGTGTGTACATTATTATGTATATACAAGAATCAGCTACGACCCCTTTCTCATAAATAGGTAGGCATGTGGGAAAACTGAAATAACAAAACAAATCACGAATGACCTTTCCGAAAATGCGATCGTGTTTTTTGTTTTCACCTCCACTCATACGTTTGTACTTTCCTATTCCTCAATATTGTATACGCGTCGAAGATATATTATTTCATGATTTTTGTTCCGATCTCAGATATGGTATTATACTCGTATTGTTGACATCTATTCAATATTCGACTTGGATAAGGTATAAATGTATTACCAATGCGATATGAGTTGTTGTCATCTTCGTATACGACTACCGTATTCGTAATAATATAGCCGTCAAATTTAGAAGGTTTAGTGATTCTTTTTCCGCCAATACTTGATAAACCATCATAGATATTACGTAATCTGTAGTTATTTATTTTTTTTACTATGGTTTGATGGCGTTCTAGTAGAATAAGATCGATAATAACAATATAATAGTATATTAAATATACCTAATTTCATATTCAAGTAAAAATGTACTCATTATAACTATTGTTAACTCGTAGTTTTAAAAAATAACAAATAATCACTACGCATTTTCCAAGCTGTTAGAGTTAAATTATAATGTACTAGCTGTGGGTCAATGAAACTTTATGAAATACTTTGTTTTTATTTGACTCGGTCAACCGTTGTAACTCCTGAGATATAATAATATGTCCGTGAGCGAAACAATTAAAAAAATTAAAATAAAATATAGTGTAGGTGTACATATTTTAATACTTTGTACGCACATATACTTTAATATACACTTGTTTCGTTACACGTGGTGTTAATAACAAAAAAAACCACTGGAAAACTATATTCGCTTCCTTGAATTTGTTTTATGCGGATAACAAATGCTGATCAAGGAATTTCATGATATAAAATTCAATATAACTTCTTAGAAAGAATCTTATGATTCAAGCAATATTATTATTAAATATTTCTGATTTAATCGGCTTATTCGTAACCAATTTTCAAATCATAAATAATAATAATAATATTATAAAACCACTGAATAAACTCGACTTTTGCGTGACCGAAGTAATTGTCACTAGACGGATACCAACCCTGAAATACGGAAAATACATATCCTACTTTAATATAATACAGCAAATATACATATTTGCAATTATTTTAAATAGCTTGATTTGAAATTTATGTAGCCAATTCGCTCGAAAAAAGATCAGACAAAAAAAAAATGATAAATAAAGGAAATTGTATAATACATCATTCTATACAATATAATCCTTATTACTAAGTATAGTTGAACTGCAAATAATTAAATTTTATATGATTTTTATTTGTCACATTAAAAATTATATTTTAAAATAATTATAACCATGATAGTACATAAAATCATTTTATTTCTCTAAAGTGTTTCCAAAAACAAATAATAATAAATTATAATTAAACACAAAATACTACTGTTAAAACGTATTATAAATTACTTGCCTGGCTTTGAATCTAAAACGAGAATATATTAGCTTAATGTATATAATCCTTTATTTAAAATTATAATAGTTTTTAGCTAAATTATTATTAAAAAATATATACATAAATACATACACAATTTAATTTAAATAATTTGTTTTTCAAGGACAGCAAATGTGTTATTAAAACATACATTTTACATGGAATGCTTTATATTATACATGAAAATTGAAAGCGTGCAAGGCTGCGACTATGTGAGGTTCGGGGTTCAAACCTCCACTGTCTAGCATTTTTTTCTATAATGTGTAAAGTAAAAAATAATTTTAAATTTAACATTTTTTTTTCCTTAAAATGTATACTAGATATTTTATAGTAATAGTATACCTATTTTTATTTTTCGTACGTTTCGAGTAATATTATATGTTCCTTTGTACTAAATATTTAATGTCATTAAGTTTTTCTTTCTCTTCCGATGAATTCTTTTTTGGAAATATTGCATTACATTTTGTTAGCAATAATCAGACGTCGATACGATTCAAAATCATGTATGACGATATATTACATTGTATTATTTTGTCTAAAAATGTTTGAAATGTTATTTTTTTTTAGTCTATTCGTGTTTTTGCAAAAAAAATAAAAATAAAATGTGATCATCACGTTTATCTAATCTGCTTATCGTCTCTCTGCATACCGTGGTCCTCCGAAGAGTAAGTAGTTTCGTTTAACTAATCTTAAATTTACTTATACGACAATGAGAAACTTAAGGGTTCGTATGTTCGTTGGTATTTATAAGTAAGTATGACATTTTGAGGAGTAGACCGCTCGACTGTACTAACGTTCATTAAATTTTTGTTTTTAAAACTACAATTTTTTTTACCCTCGAAGAAACACATTGGCGTAAGGTCATTGTGTACATTGCACCAACCGCTGTTTCTTTCTTATTTTTCTTTTATATGGTGCTTGTTCCACTTCCACAATTTCAAAACGTATTTCCATTTCAATACTGCCATAAAAAAGTAACTTAAAAATTAATTGGCAACCCACAAAATTACGACAGTTGTGTCAACAGCACTTAACCTATAACTTATGAATAAAGCCACCGTTATTCTACAATAAATAGAGTATATGCCTATATAGTATTTGAGCTTACTCAAGTACGAATGGAACTTGTGTGTTTTGTTTTTATTTCTCAACATTAGCTAAGTTTTATCAATGTGACATCATGCTATAGTTTTTAATACTCATCGCTTGATTAATAAAAATAACAACTTCACAACTGTTGCAAGACCAACTACAAGTAAGCTTGTATCGTATGGTTGACTTACTGTCACTGAGAGTATCTGTATATATGCATACTCATATAAATGCATTAGGTACTGAGAGACTGTACGTCCGAAGTAAAACAGTTATTCCAATACATTTGCGGGTTAACCATACGAAGAAATTTATACTTAAATGTACAATATCGATTACCCAAAATATAAAGCTTTTAATTTTTTTAGGTGTCTAGAGTCAATACTAATATTATTATATTATTTAAATTAAGTTCTATTAACGAATATAAAGAAGACATTATTATCACGTCATTTTATTTTTATTAATATAAATTAGTTGTAATAATAAAATTATTTTGATATTTTTAAAACTAATTTTGTATTATTAACTACGTCCACGAGTGACGACTGTTATATATTAAGCCATTATTTATAATAACTTTGTATGAAAACGATTACAAAAGTCATGATTGTAAGACTTATCTAAAACATAACCTAACTATACTACGTACTTCCAATTAAAATTGTGACAGACTCGATGCTTTCAGTCTAATTTATTAATTAATGAAAATGTTTAAGATTCACGTGATATAGTGGAATTTAGTTATACAAAAGAGTCGTTAGGAGAGGAAGTAAAAAATAAATGTAGTCACATTGTATAAATATTCACATAAATATAGCTGTTAAAATAACAAAAAAATCATAACTTGGTATGTACATCAATATACTAAAAAAAAAAAATCAATAAATAAGTATTCATTTTTATTAAAATAATAAATGGATTTATATAATGTATTAGGCTTCTGTGAAATAGAATCCCGCATAACACATAACAATATAGAATTTTTGTCTTTAAAATACAATGAGCATTTTTTCCGTGCTGAACTAAACCTTATGAAATAACATTCGTTATTCAACTTGTCACACTGTTTTTATTATTTACACAGTGTTATTGTTTCTTCGGAAAAATAAAATATTATTTAAATAATACAATAAAATATTGCAAAAAGCCATGTTTACATAGCCAGTAAAATTACATGAAAACATCTCATCGTTAAACTAATGGTTTTTAATTTGTTATTTCTGTACTACACCTTTCGCCGACCGTTTATTTGGATAGGTCTGAAATGATGGGCCATCGAAAGGGGTCACGAATAATATACCGTGTATGTGTGATAAATTTGAAAGGGAGTGAGAAATAGAGATGGAGATATTATACACATATATATGTATATATTACATAGAGAGGAGTAAAACATTTAACTAAACTGTTCGTCCAACATATTATTATACTACACTATCGTTGCTTGTATATATTTAGAGTATATTAATAATTTGGACACGAACGAGTCTTGGTGGATGACACTTAATTTTCTCATTGGCCATACTAATATATACTATCTGCAGGTCTGTCAACATTAATATCATGTGCAGACATGGTGTGTACTTTGTTTTGTTAATAACAAACTAAAACAACGATCACATAATATTATAGTAGTTCATATATTCGCCAACCAGCGTTGAGTATTCTAAAAAATAAATTTGTTTTATAATCATTAATCTGCATACAATAATAAATGTTTATACGAACGAAACGTTTCAAACCAATAGGTAAGTTTTTATATCGAAAGGATCGTATATTTTAATATTTGGAAAGATTATGTAAATAATTTCATTTTAAGCTCTAAAATAAGCTAAATCTAATAACGTATATTGATGTTTTATGAAAAATAAATATCAGTTAACAATGTTATGAAACGTTCATATTCACAATTAGAAGTAATGACATTTTTTGACTCGATTACAGCAATAAATTGTAATAATAAAAAAATAGTATTTACTAAAATATTTAAGTTAAGCAATTAATGTGAAAAATATATCAGTATACCAGGTATTTTTTGTCTACAAACATACGTACATTGTAAAATTAAAAATACATTTGGGGAAAAAAATCATTACATTTAAAACAATATATTATTAATGATTGACAGCTAAATTTAAGATACCGTGTATTTTACATATGAAATTAAAGTTCTAAGATGGTATATTATAATTTAATTGCTAGAAAATAATTTTAAAACATTCATTTTAATTTAAGTAAAACATAGACCCATCAACAGTTTACTACTGTGAAAACGCTCGCAAAATAAATGTCCACAAGAAAAACATTAAATTTAAAGATTTCTAGCTTTTGGTCGGACAAAAACAATGTTTTATTCGAAAGAAGCGAGTCGTCGATGATGCAAACGTCTTGGACGAATTTAATATAACCGGATTTGTGTGCGTCGTTATTAATTTTCCCAAACGGAAAAACTGCGTTCCGAAACTATTATATTAATATAGTCGTGTGGCTCACGTCGTACTCCGACTGAAGATCTCCTGGAGCAGTCAGCAGATACGAACCATACTCCGGGGCGATAGCAAAGTGTAAAAATGTAAAAATAAAAAATAACCGGAAGCAAAAACAAAATACAAACGACGATAACAATCGTAAACAAAACGAGTTTTCGGAGCCAATGACAACGATTGTTGTCCAATTAAAATTTCTCTGTTTCCGCCCGGCGGCCGTGGTGCGTGTCCCGTGCAGTGCAGATATTTTCGCCCGTGACGCGTCGGCGGGGGCGGGCGCATTATCGCCGGTGAATATTATCAGATTTCAAGAGTACCTACCCACCGCCTATACGCGTAGTTATACACGTGTACGCGCATTTGAACCCGATGCGGATGTATATTGGCTTCGAATTACATCGCGTCTCCGGGGGAAACGACGACCCGCCGAGTGGGGGAGGGGGAGTTGAGAGGCCGGCAAGACGGAGATGGAGTGGCGATAGAAGGACGAGAGTGCGCTGCAGCGCCCGGGCCCAGTATAGACGCTGATATATTAACGGACGATGGAAAAAGAAGGAAATTTAATTACAAAACACTATTCCCATCCTCTACCAACACATGGCTTGCCGACCTGCCACCATCGCCTCACCGCTAAATCCGAATGCCCCGCCGGGCCGCCACGTCTGATTGGACAGAGAACAATATAATATAGTATACGAAGTGTGTGTGTGTGTGTGTGTGTGTGTGTGTGTGTGTGTGTGTGTGTGTGTGTGTGTGTGTGTGTGTGTGTGTGTGTGTGTGTGTGTGTGTGTGTGTGTGTGTGTGTGTGTGTGTGTGTGTGTGTGTGTGTGTGTGTGTGTGTGTGTGTGTGTGTGTGTGTGTGTGTGAGTGCGTGTGTGTGAGTGCGTGCGTGCTTTCAATATAAATTAGGTGCGTACGTCAGATTCGTTTTACTGTCTTATTAGTAAAAGCTTTTATTTATTATTATTATTTTCACCCCTCTCTTCCTGACCAATTTTTTTTTACCCTACACCTGATATCAATTCAATTTTTGTTTTACGATACGGCTGGATGAACTGATAAACTGATTTACTAAAATTACCTCTTCGCTTTGATTAATGCTACACCAGCGTTTTTACTGCACCGCGATACCTACGTAAAATCACCGAATTAATTTTTTTTTTTAATTTTTGATATACTGAATGATGTCATATTTTTTTTTATTTGACAGTAGAAATACGTTATTAAAAAATCATTTACAAAACCGCAGTTATTCCGGATTATATATAAATCTATGGCGCATGTACAAACATTCACCATACATAAATCACTGCCGCGACGGAGTTTGAAAATTTTACAATGATGGATAACAAAAATTCGTTTCATTATAAGATTATTTCTACATATCGATATTAAACATACATGGTTCAAATAAAATATAGAGACAAGATAAACGTGCATTTTTCAACAAACAATTTTGAAATATAGCAATGTAAAAAATCGGAAATGCAGAAAGCCATTCTAAAAATAATATAACACTTGACGCTTTCACGCCAATAGTAATTCATATTTATGTTTAACTAAGAAAATAGCTTATTTTCCAGATCCCCGCAGAGAATAAAATGAAAATAAACAGCGATTGTAGAAAAAACCGTTCCTGTTACCAACATGTATTTTCATTATTATAAAATGGTTTTCAGTTTATTTGAAAATCGTTTTTAAAGATATTTTTTTTATTTCAGAACGGTCTTATACATGTTATATAACGTCTTAATGATCAATGACTATCAGTTATTGTATTTTAAAAGTTAATACTGTAGTATTTTTATAATTTTTTTTATCTGATAATAATTGTTATTTATATATTATTTAAAGTTCGAATTGTTTAGTTAATTTATCTAGCCTCAGATCTTATTTTATTTTGACCTCGATTTAAGTAGAAAATATAAAGAGAGATAAATGTTACAACTCTGAAAGCATTCAAATATGTGCTGTTGTAGTATTTAATCTAAGTTTAATATTAGAACTAAAATTAATCTTTCTACTACATACAGGTATTTTCTATTCAATAGACTTTAGTTATTATTATTTATTAATTCATATCAAATTTTGAAATTGTTTAATAAAATAATAATAAATGCCTTTTTTTTATTATTATGTATAATTAATAATAAATATGTATAATACCTACTATCAGATCGTTTAATTAAATGCCAAATGTAATAACTAATAAAATATCGAGATAAAAACGAATCGTTACGAGTCTGCAATGTGTTAATTTATATTTTAGTAATTGCCATTACACAAACCATTTGAAATTTTTCATTCATAATTTTAAGTCGTTCATTGTGCTCAGTATCTTTTACCACAGTCCTTAATTTGGAATCATTCGGAAATTAAATCATTGAATTCCTTTAATTGTCAATTTGACACTAAATTATTTTATGTATTGATATATATTTTTTTCGAACAAAATACTTAAATCACCATATTAATATCGTTTTTAATAGTAATTGATTACAAAAACAATTTAATAATTTTAAAAATATAATTATTAATATATAATAATATGTAAATATTCGTTTTTACTGATGTCCTAACAAATTGATATTTTACGGAAAGGTCTGTATTTAATTTAAAAAATAACGGATACGTCCAATGAGAGGTTATTGAATTTAAATTTAGTTTAATGCCAAAATACGGGTTTGGTTGGAGGATGAGATGAGGGTGAGCGGTCCATTAGGGCCTATTTTAATCAATTCGCTAGTGTTCAGAGGTTCTCGATGCGGATTATTCGTCCCGAACCCCAGTGTTCTAAACCAAAATACGACCGCGCCTTTGGATATATTAGATGCAACGCAGGATCCATCCCGCCTACAATTTCTGTATTTATATCATTACTAATTGCTAACCAGCTATTTTATTATACTGGATGGAAATCATAACAATGACTTATGTCATTGTAACGTGGCTTAAACTGACAGTGTAATTACGTTCCGGTGACAAATATAATATTGAAATAGCGAAATCGTCGCCTTATAAGTGGGATATTTTTTATATCAGTATCGCACACTTTATCGAATTTATTTCGCTCGGAGATTACGATTAAATCACCGTCTTTAAACAAAACAATACAAAATGAAAATTTCCCTAAGCCCTATATCGTCGAAAAATTGTCGACGCTCGTCTACATTATACTGTCTACACATACATAATTGATATTCTCGAAATAATTAGTTTGTTTAGTTTGTTACAAGTTTATCAAAAGTATCGGATCAGTGATCAGTGTTGTAATAGGATTTGAGTTCAAATTATAAAATTAAACTACAACGTTTCAAAGTTAGTAATAAACAACGAATATGCATACGTACATAGCAACAGCGCCGTAATTATATTATACGTACAATGGCGTCGTTGCCAAGACCATACTATTATTATTAGGTATATCGAATAATAAGTAGTAATAAAATTGATTCATATTAAATAGCAATAATAATAGTAAAATTATTCACACAATATAAGTATGTCGAACGGTAAAATATTGTATTTCCAACGTCGACGATAATAAAACGAACGTGCAGAGTCGTAATCCTTTATCGTTTTACGATGAGCAATTCGTGTTCTTATAACAATAATTAATATTTTGTCAATTTATCGTAAACACGACGACGTTTTTTTCACTTAATTTAAGTAGGTTTTATTATGGCAGTAGTGTTGCATCTTAAAATAATATAATCATCGGAAAATGGATTTTATGTTTGGACTTTAATAATAATGGCTCCGTTACACGGCTCCTAATGACATACACGTACTGGGCATCCCGGGAGGATTCGCTAATTTAAAGTGTTTGGGTAATGGAGTTGGCACTTTAAAATAGTAAATCTTCACTGGATGCCCAGCATACAAAGGTGTTGCGTACGCTTATATTTTATGTTATATTGTTTGCACACTGATATAAATCATTAAAATACACACCATGCGGAATGCTTACATGTGCGATATAAGCGAACACAACATATTGCACGCTGCGTAAGAAGCAACTACAGTTCTCCACTTCTACAATCGAACGCCGATCGAGGGCTCCGAGTGGGACCACACTGCGCGGTTGATCCGCGTATTATTCTAGTATTTACCAAACTTTATATCATTTAATTTCAGCTATTTTAAAGTGATTTGCAACAAATTAATTTAACCAGATCAATTGCAAATAGGACATTTTGCGGGTGAGTTCCTTCGTGTATAGACTATATCATATAACTTTAATTTATTCAAATTGTTCGTTTTGTTATTCCGATATTATTAATCATTCGAAGAATTGTATAACGTTTTAATAAAGGATGATAAAGTAAATACTATAAAATAGAAATGTTTGTTAAAATAAATAATATAAATTAATCAATATTTTAAATACGTATCAAATTATAATATTTAAAATTAATATAATTTAAATCGATATGATAATAGTATAATTACATAATATGTTTAGGTACATTCATAACCATGGAACATAATTTAAAAACATAATTATATTGTAAAGAGGAGAGAATTATTACTATTTCCAAGGTTAAGTGTTTAGTATAAACGTGGGATCAACTAAAACAAACAATACCGATAAAGCAAAATATTAAAAAATATTTCATTATGAAACAATAATTCAATTGATTTTCATTCCCCACATTTATAACATTTATAACATTTATAACATTTACACGAACATTACGTTTTGTAAATTAAACTACCAAACATAAATAATAGTAGTATGCCTTCTCTCATTATAAAAAACTTTAAACAGTTTAAACGGTGTACTTAGATAACTGATATGTATTTTACTTCGAAGCACCGCCCTTGATAAATGGGTGACGTGTTTATCCGGAATAGAAGTTATACTGTTTGTAAATATATAGGTGCATATATAATATATGTGTGACTAATTTAGTTATTTTATCGTCTCATTATTCAAGGCAAATAAAATGGTCAGCATCCAATGTCTAATGTTATCTACAACACTGACTGACGATGTTTTCACTCATGAATGTCGATAATCTTATGAGTTATGACGATGGTTGAGGTATGAAGTATACTACCACAACCGTGGTTTTATTTTGACGACTGCAGTCAATGGTGTAAACAGTAAACTCACGAACGAGTAACCGTATTATTTTCTGTTATCAGTTATTAACTGTTTTGTTCACGTTCGCCACACCATTTTCTAACCGTTTTTTTAACGATTCTTGTTCAAATCGTAACTAAAAAGATCATTCTATTATTAACCATCCCTCATTATTTTATTTTTTCTTTGTTATACTAAATATTTTTATCACATTATCAGGTAATCGGCAGGGTCCTTTCAAGATCAAGTGTCTCGGTTCAATGCACCACCTACACCAGTAGTTTTGATGGCACTGAATACTGTCCATAGGTTTCTTGTGAAGATTGACAGTCATTTATACGTTTCAATAACGTTATATAGAATTTATTATATTTATATATCATATCATTTACATGTATACCTATATGATGAATTTGTAAAATCCAAGTTAAATTTAAACCTCAGTCAAATAGTAGACATTGTATGATGTTTTAGAAAAAATAAATAAATTAGTATAAAACCAGAAGTAATATAGTGGATTATACAGGGCTTGTAATTAGTTTAAAAATGTATTTAAGTTCATTTCTGTGAGTACTTTATTCAAACTAATTTTAAAATAATTTTTTCCCAAAACCCTAATTATAAAACGAACCAACCATACAAATTATTGTGAATACTAGTTTGATAAATCAGTTTAGTTTGAAATAATAAAAAATTAAAATTAAATTAATCGTAACAACAGAAAAATAATTTTTTATTTGAAATAATTATTGAAACTAGATAGAACATTTTAAATCAAACTGATTTGAGTTCCAAAATTGTTTGTAGATTTATTTATCGTATTTAATTAAATATTATAACGAGTAGGTAAACGTGCGATTTATTAATAAAGTAGGAAAATAAATTCAATAAATTAATAACAATTATTATTTTCTAATTTTTAATATTTGATAGCAATCAATTCATAACATAGAAAATATAGATATACATAAATACAATTAGATGAAATTTTTAACAGTCTACTATAAGAAATAATTAGTTAGATAATAAACTTGGATAATAATAAAAATTAATTATTAATATTATGGTATAATAACGAAAATAATATTTTTAACAGTTATTAACGGAAATGTTTCCATGTAAAATATGCTGAATGAAAACATCATCCACCTCATATTCACCATCGTTAATGGATTTGTAATTATTATTGTTTAACCATTTCACTTAACTGAATACACTATTAGTAAATTTATGTCACTCTCGTCTACTGATAATACCCATGTTCTAAGCTTTTTCAAAAACATCAACTAGTCTTGAAACATTTCAAAATGAAAATTACAATATGTCGTGTTCGTGGCGAAGTACATAAAATATATAACATATCATCCTCAACTTTGTTTGGACAATGGCTATTACGCTACACGTAAAACGTTTTGATAAACGCTTACTGTTTAAATTATCACGTTTTGTGACATATCTCATTAAAATTATTCAAAATATTCACATTGAAAGTTCAACATAATTAAAAAACGTTATGAACATTGAACATTATTTACACTATATTTCATATGTTGTAATACGTTGTTCTTCGTGAAAACCAAAAAATGTGATGCACTTAAAAATACTTTATATCAATATATCCAAATTTATTATATTACTCTGAGAATAAATGTAAATAATGTATTGCTTATTGCTTATTGCTTATTTGAACATAATTTAATAAATAATAAAAAAATGTTCAGGAAAATAAACAGAGTGGTAAAGGCAGCGTCGTAGATACGATTTGGGGGGGGGGGGTTATTTATGTATAACTTTAAAGAATTAAATTAATTTCACTAATAGTATAATATTAATTTATAACAATATATTTTAATTTAATTTTAAATTATTAAATTATAAAGGAAACGTTATATTAACAAATGTTTTAAGTTTTAAGTTATTTTTATTATTAATTTTCTTTAACGATTAATGAAATTGGAAATAAAAAGAATAATTTAAAACATTTTATACAATAAAAATTAAAAATATTATTTAATTGTGTTGTTTAAAATTATAAAAATAGGTGTATTATATTGCAGGTAAAATTACTCACCATAATGTTATGAATAATTTTCTAGTATTGAATTTAATCATAAACTCCATAAGACATAAATAAATGTGCCTAAATTCAACTTACCTGAAAAATAAAACATAGAATTAATTTTTTTCAATAAAAAAAATTATTTAGTTATATATTGAATAATAAATTTTATTTGAAGCGATAAATACCATCATAAATTACAAACAAATACACAAAGTCAATAAATTGAATAAAGCATATTTAAATATTCGAAATATATTATTTAAAAAAAAATAAATAACACATATTAAAAATTTAATTTTGAATAAAAATATTATTTTATTTTAAATTCGTATTGTTAATCCTAAAAATAAATAATAAATATATTGGTATATAATCAAACAAAATAGAATTTATATTATTCTTAGTTATTTAAAGCAAGGTTATAAAAATCGAAGAAACCACTACAGTATATTGATATTTTAGGCTTTTTCTACACATATATATTTTTTTTGTATAATTGTTATTCAAATACTGTTCAATAGTAGGGACATATTTGTAAATTATCAATAAGTTCGTGGAATTATTGCAACCATTGGAAAAATAAAATATCATTCGGGAAATATATAACCGTTGAAGTTTATTAAAAGTGAAATTTCTTCTTTTTATCTGTACACGGGAAAAACATACTTACACATTCAAGTATATATATATAGTTTTTAAGCTTCGGTAGAATTTACGTTCCACCTTTATGTTGATAATAAATTATAAAGACGGTACTACTATTTATATATATATATTTAAAAAGAACACAAAACTAGTCCAGCTCGATGTGAACGCTTGGCAATAGTACAAAACGTGATCGATATCGAAAAACATCTTATGATTTTCGTTCCGACGGTGGCGGAACAAGATAGTAGTATGGGGTGATAGGGTGTAATAGGAGGACGTAGGCACTCGTACAGTTATGTTCGAGTATCGGTCATGCGAGAGACACTATGAACACATCTAGAAATATATATATTGGTACCGGAAATGCGGAACAAGAGGAATGTTTACGGATTTATATTCTATTTTATATCAACAGGATGGAACGAACTGGGATGTCCATTAAACTCGCCATGTTTCCCAGATGGTCTCGTGAAGAAGACGAATATATTATCCAGGAAAAAGAATGTTATTAATGGACTATGTGCAAATGTTTGTTGTAGATTTGACCGGAGAATATTCTGCATGAATACATCATATTGCTCGTCCGTATATTTTTCGAAAAAATATACATCACGGCGGAAGTTTTAAATATTTAAATGTATAGTTTATATTTAAACATTATCGCACGTGTCCGCAACCATTATTATACACACAGAGTGATTCTTTTAACGCAGATATCACGCGATATAATGAAAACATAATATCTAAATATAGACGTATTATTATGTTGTGTAGATATAAATTGATTATTTGCTTATTGAATTAAGTAGATATACAATATTAACCTATGTTTAGTACAATTAGTAAAAGTACGTTTGATAATGAATTTACATCGATTTTTTTTTTATTAAAATCTACGAATGTGATGTAATTCGATTTACATTATTATATACTCGAACAAAATAATAACATGTAAGATATCTTAACGATATGATATAAATCAGATATACGTAATGAACTCGGATTTAGCGAATATTAATTTCTATGTCTTCAGTATGAGACGTGAAATTATACAATATCGAGCATGCAGCAACTTAATAATGTCTATTGATGTGAAGCTATGCACATATACATACTATGCGCCATCATAACTGCATTTCAATTGTGTTCTGATTAATGAATTTTGTTATGACTAACAAATCTTGATAAATGTGTACCGTTAAATTTTGTATTTAGCATTCACATTATAATATATTATTATTATTATTATTATTATTATTATTATTAAAGCTAAACATTTGCACGAGAAATTTCGATAAAGTTTAATATATATTTTAATTGATTAAACGCATAATATATACGAGTACGTTTATGCGAAAATTCTAATTAATTTTCGACGATTTGATGGATGCACAAAACATAAAATATTAAATCAACTAAAATTATAGGTTAATAAGTAGTTAATTAATATAATGACGAATGAACTAATACGAATAAAATATTATAGCTAATTACGACTAAAAGCGTATCCCTATTTAATGCAGGCAGTAGTAAATATTATATTTGATCAGCTTCCATAATATAATACGACGACCCAATATAGAGTATGTTTTATTCAATTGTAGTCGAGTCAACAATATTTTGAAAATATTATAATATTATGATTTGTATTTGTAGAGTGTTATTTATGTATATAACATACTATGAGTATATTTTTTTTTCCAATAAACATAAATAATAACTCATAGTTCAAACGAATTTAAACTAAATGTTTTGATTATATATATCATGGAAAGCCAAACAAAATAATAAAATAAAAATAAAATAAATAAATAAATATTGAATAGTTTGAAAAATCTACTATAATAAATACAGCGATAGTATATTAAGTCCATCCTTATAAAAATAATTCCACGTAATGGCTTATAGTATGACGTATGTTTATTAATATATTATGAACGGATGAACAGTGTAAAAATATTTGATAAATAAAAAAAAAATCACTACAACGCTTCACTAAGTCCAGCAAAGTGATGTCCGGTAATTATTATTCCGTACGGACGTCCGGTGTTCATAAAGTTCATACAAGCATGAGCTACGCGCACTCGAGAATTGTTCAACTTCATATCAGTTAATCTCAATTTATGAAAGCTTCCCTAAAATTAGTGACCATTAGTCGGTTAAAATTTATGTTTAATTCATGTTATACCAAGATAAAACATTGTTCAAAGTAAATTACTCTTTGTCGACTGACACATCCATTTCTATAATTACACGTTAGTAAATTCAATAATTTACTAGCATATTATCCAAAAAAATAAACGAATAACAACGTTTACGTATACAAATATAGTTTGCAGAATAGTAAAGAAAAATTTTGAATGGTATTTTTATTTTTAACCAATATGAATATCGGTCAAAATTGAACCAAAACTGAAGTTATAAATCATAATATTGAACATAGAACTATAATAATTTCAATAATATTATTAAAATATATGTTATTATAAACGAAAAATTAAGACTAATCAAATAATATTATAGTATTATACTAATACTAAAATTAAGAATAAATAATTTGTCGTTTATTACACATGATATGAGTATTTTTAATTCAATATTGATAATCTCCAAGGAAATAATATAGTTTATGATACAATTTGTCAAACCCAACTTTTTCAGGTAGGCCACGGTATTATTAATGACTTCTTTTACAAATCCAAAGATATCAACCGATTTCCTTAAAAAAAAAAATAAATAAAACTTTGTTTTATAATTACTGTAACTTAATATATTAAGGTTTATTTTAATCTCAAAGTTAATTTTCATATCAATTATAAATTAAATAAAACAAATGTACATGAAATTTAATTTTTTAAGCGGCAACAAAACAAATTTAACCAAACGGATAAACCAAAAATATAATTTTTGCTGTTATAAATTATAATTTACATATATAAATTTAAATATAAAACAGTTTAATTTTCGAATTTGTTTAAACCTAACCAGCAGTAGACCCACATTAGACATCGGCCGCGCTTGATGTGAAACGCAATTAAAAATTAAAGTTAAATTTATACAAAACACGATTAAGTTATTTATAGTTATTCGATCAATAATAGAGCATTTCTAAAACGCATTTATAATAATAATATTATATATTATTTTGTTATAACTATATTTTGATGTTCAACAATGTTGAAAGATTAAAAATAAAAAAAAAAGGTACTTATTGAGAAAAATGACAAATTCGAATGATATTCTACAGGTAACAATGCCATTAAGCCCGTCATTGTTTGCAATAGTGGACCAATTCAAATAATTGTTTGTGACAATAGAATAAGACAAATGAATTCATTCAGAAGCGTAAAAGTAAACAAAACAACAGATTTGTCAGGGTACGTTGTTTGCCATGTCGAGTATGGTGGCGGACAAACGTCTTATTATGTCCATCAAGTTCTCTGCCATTTTGTTAACCGACTAGATGGAAAAGTGTCAATTACTCTAAACCTTAGGAAAATAATTGGCGTTCTTGTCGCGAAGAACTCATTTCTACAAAACAGTAGGCAAGGCACGAAATAGAAAAGCATAACAAAAAACATGGCACACAATAATAATAATAATAAAGACAAAGTTGCTCTGAGTAAATCCGGAGACTTAAGCAAACAATTCAACTAGGACCAATTTAGAATCGAAATCGATCCAGCCACTGCCACGTCGTTTGAAAGTCGCGCGACATTAGTAGTTAGTCCAAAAGGAGATTGAATAATATTATATTTATTACGCAATAACATTATATTTGTACCATTTTTGGGATTGATAAGTAAACATAATAATAGTAAACCGAATATTATTGATAGGTCTTTTACATATTTCTTTGGTTCTTCGTGTCTAGATTTTTCTTTTTACTTCCTTAACGACTGACATATTTCTTTTAAATCGCATACAAATAGACGGTTTACGCGCACAAATAGTTTGTAGGTACTTGTTTACTTTGGTCTATATAAACGGAATGGCACTTGTCAGTGTTATCAGACCCATCGTTTTATAAAATCAATACGAACACACAACTTTGCTATCAACCAAACATAAATTTGCGATTTCATGAACGCCTTGTGTAATAGAATTCAATTTCTCCGACACAGACAACTGTTATAAATCATTATTACAAATACGTAAACACACACACACACATATATATATATATATATATTATACATGAATAAATAAAAATAATAATAAAAAACAAAACAAAAAATACGCAAAAAAAATAAATATCTCAATGGATATATTTTATATTTTTTTTTTTTTATAACTTTTCCAATTTTTTCGAGAGCTGGTGAAACTTTTTTTTGTTCGGCATCACAGCACTCATTGTGTTTGTCTTGATGTGGGAAACTTTAAATTACTCAACTATTGTTTTCTTATACTCTTGCAATGTATATTATTAAAATGTTTATCCTATCCGAAGAAACCATTTGTTGCGTCACGCTTGATATGTATATTATTTGATAAATTTCACAATGATATAATATACATTCGTATTGTTTTCAATTAAGATGTATAAAAACTAAAAATTATTTATTATCGTATTTAATTTTTTATTTTATAGTCAAATTATCATCGATATCATAGTTTGGAAAAAATATGGCATATCATAGCAATGACTATCATATTATTTTATCAGTATATTACAATAATAACCACAACTAAAGTAGTAATTCCTGTTCAAAATATGTTGTATTATTAAAATAAATAATACATGAACTAACTATTGAAGTCGATCTCCACTGTAATCCATTATATGTGTATAAAAGTTTAAAGTATTGAAAAATTACAATAATTATACATTTGATAATATTTCGACCAACTTCAAACAACTCTATATCGTTTTTAAAAATTCCATATCCAATATTCAACTCTAAATAATATCATTTGTTATATATCTATTTATATATCGAAACTAACTATTTTTATTTTTAGTTCATTTTTTTTTATTGTTTAAATATGTTATTATAAAATTAGTCATCTTTAAAATAATTGAATACGGGTTTTTCTGTTGTTAGTAAAAAATTTATTAAAACAAAAAACCATTTATTATCTTATTTAAACACATCATTTTAAGTTACGTTTTTAGTTATCAATGTACTCATTGAAAAGTTTGGTGCATTATTGCATGACTAAATACTATTCATATCATTATTAATTATGGTTTCTTGTCAATTTTTTTGTAAACGAAAATTCAAATATAAAGTAGTTTTAAATAAAGAAAGTAAAGAAACATAGATACAATCAAATCAAATAATAATTTAATAAGTAAAAATCATAAATTCTACATTACATAATTACGTATATAACGATATTGTAATTTTCATAATGATTTACAAAATTAATCGAATTATTAATAATTTTAATTGAACGTAAAATGAGAAATTTGTAAAATAAATTTTTCATTTTTCATTCAATTGTATTTTATTTTAATCGTAACAATAATGTATTATGTATTCCAATCTATTTAGAACATTTAATTTTTTTTACTGTTTTATTAATTTAAATTTAAATCAATCATTTATATTGATTATAAAATAAATAATAATAATATTAAGATATTGAAATTATATTATCATTATTATCTTCTAAGAAAATATGCATATTAATGTAATGAATATGTCATCAATGTTAAACAATATTATTTTTTGAATAAACGTGAAATACTATATATTTTCTATTTGTCCATAAAATATATTATAAACTAAAATTACAATATTTTATATATGGTTTTGATTATTCCAAGAAAATGATATTTTACAACTAAAAGTGTAGTAGCTGGTGAAATAATGTAGATTTATTTATATTGCTGTTTTGGATTAGTTATAGTTTGACAAATACAATAACACGATAGGGTACGAGACACATGATTGCGATGCAGTTAAGTATATATGGTATCAGTTGACACTTGTTTAAACCTCCAACGGGTATAATCCGATTGTACTTAGAAAAAAAGCAAAAAAATAAATATCATACATTTAGATCTATCCTTGTGTTTTTTGAATTATATACTATACATTTAGCGTTGTATTTCTTTTATCGTTAGTGACTGTTTTAATTTTTTTTCAAATAACTCTATAGTGGTTAGTGAGTACCTAATATACTGCAAAAAGGTTTTCACGATATTGTTAATATTTCGAGTTCAAACGATAAGTTTTGTATGAAAATCTACAATATTTAATTTAAAACATAAATAATAAAAATAAATGCTTCAGTAGTTATTTGACGTGTTGCCAGTACTTTTGGCACAAGTTATCGTAAGATTGAAACAAATATCGATGCTTAAATGTAAATTTTTGTTTGTTTTACGAAGATATACCGTAACAGGTCAAATAATTCAAATCCAACAAAAACCAAGCACTCCTCGAAAATGACGATAAATAAGAATTTAAAATTGTCTCTGAACATATTACTTTGAAGTTAGACAACATGTCACAATCGATAAACAAAATATGTTTGTACGATAAATAAACTGTGATTTCCAAAAGAAAACGAGAAACAAAAAACCGCAAATATTTTAATGTATGTCAGTAATAAATGTCTATCAGGTCCATCTATAAAGATGAAAAGCGATGAAAAATTCTAAAAAAAAAAACGTCTCAGTTCGAAACAAAATACGATAAATCTCCATATTATATTATGTGTTTACATTTTTTACTCTTTGTATGTCAAAAATAAAAATATGCCGTTGCCGTATGAATTTCTGCACCAATTGTAATGTAGTATAGTAATAATAATAATATAAATTAATAATCGATTTATGGGCGAAAGACCACACAGTGAAATCATAGCCACGCCCGATATGTTACACACTGGTATTATAAATAATATAATAACAATAAATATTTGATGTATGCGAATAAGAAATGTGGTGGTGATGAATGGTGATGAGAAAGAAAAAAACTGAAATAAATTGTGAATTCGAATTCAGAAACGTATTTGAAAACAAATCGAAAGAGAAATGCAAAAAAAAACCACACCAAAATAAGACCATTGTTATTCGGCGCATCAAAAATTACATCATAATAATGTTAATATTACAAAGGGAACGGATAACAATATAGGATTTATGACCAAACAAACGGAACATAATACACCAGCGTGGTCTGGTAAACATGTTAAACCATCGCCAAGTTAATATACGATCTTCGATGGTCCGCAGCGGTGGCGGGGTCGGCGAATGCGCGTTAAATCCCCGTCAATAACAATCACTATCCATTTGTAGAGACTAGAACGGAAGACGGTTAAATTAAAAAAAAAAAAAAATGTTCAATACAATATATTTATTAACTTATATATAAAGTTTCATTACGTGTTTAATACAAAAATCTTGACATTGAATTATGATTTCCAACCGAAACTGAACGATTATTCCGATAATATAACTATAACTAGTACTAAATACCCGAGTAAAAATTAAATTAATAATAATAATACTAATAATAAAACGTCTTGGGAAAGGTCGATATATGTTCTCGCCAAAAATCTTAGCTACTGTAGTTATCAGAAGTTTTACAAACAGTATTGATTTAAAGACATGGAAACTTTTGATTTTTTTAATAATAATTATCATCATTATTATTTGTATTATTGTTGTAGTCTATTGAAAATAAATGTGTATATATCGTAATAATAAATCGTAAATGCGTTTGTCTTTCTTTGTTTTTGTAGTGTTTGTTTTTTTTTTTTTTGTCCAAGTCGATCTTTTTGAAAAAATTGAGATTTATGGCTATCGTATCTTTACATTATTATATGAATTTGAATCATTTTAGAGATATACCATGATATACGAAAATATTAATACAAAATTTGTTATAATTTTAGATTTTGATTTATTATATTTTACGCGCGTCTGGTGTGTTATTATATAATAATACTAACTGGATTTGAAGAGGTTATAAGAGTATGATAAGTTTTGTTAAGACGTATTTTTTTAGATAGCTCATGATTACCTATAATTTTAACTTTTGGAAACTTAAATTTATAAGATTTAGGATTCGCTGCATGTCTAGCAGTATTATTGTTTATAATTTCATATCAGATAAAAACATTAATTATAAATTATATTATTCTTGATGGATAATATATTATATTATGAATGTTTTTTTAGTATTATATTATGCTTTACTTACAAACCGATTGAAATACAATTATCGCGTTATGGATTTTAGGTCAAATTAATTAGATTCAAGAAAGTGTCAAAAAGTAAAAAAAAAATTATAAAGGGCTGCTGTAGCGTGTTTTGCACGCCAGAAAAATAAGTGTGCACAAACGTTTTGCGCGGAAATCCTCTTCGCCTCATGACAACACGAGTAGTTTATAGCCCAGACATGGTGGGTAATGCAGCCGGTTTAATTATAAAACACTTTTTTTCCCGGAAAAATTGCGCAGTTCAAACAACCAACTGAAAGAGGTTAGCCGAGACTGTATATGTGTATGTATAGGCACACTCGTTTAATCGATGAAAAATATTCCAACGCCATGGTTACGTTTTTTGCGGCTATATAATACTGCTGCATGGTTCAATCGCCATCAGTGTTTCTTTGGTTCATTTGAAAATGTATACGACAATATGATGATCCGTACGCGGAATAGATCGAAAGTGATCGATCGCGATACTACCGCTCGTATCGCAATAATAATGTGGCGGGGCGTAATACGATTTATTCAGACTATTTGTTTTTTTTTTCTGAAACAACGAGAAAAATTTTACGAAATATGATATTATATAATGTATGTAATGAAATCGCGTATCAAATACGCGAATATGCGCCCACTTGTACTGTGTACGTGAGAAACGTTTCGCAACGAGTAGATCCATTTATGATATTTGTTATAGTGGTTTGAAATTTAAAAATAAAAAAGTGTTTTCGCGTACCTCGACTACATATTTTATTGGATTAAATATTATTAAACATGAAAAATTGATCGTTTTATTTTACTATACGTAAAAACTGTAAGTGGACTTATTATTATTGAATTCGTCATATTTTTTTTTCCTAAATATTCTTATGATAATAATAGATCGTATTACAAAGTATATTTTACATGGCGTAACACGGCGCATGGGTATGTAATTTCACTACAACGATATCGCGTCGTTAACGAATATATAGTGCTACGTTTCAACTTTCAATAATACCAATAACCATAGAAGTGAATGTAATTTATTCTGAATAAAAAACGTATCGCGTAGAGAACAATTTCATTGGCGTGAAAATCTACACGGAGCATTTTTAAATTACATATTATTATAGAATGAAACACTTTTTGAATGAGAATACTATAAACTCGTGTCTTTTAAACTGCCATTTTCAATGGACGATTTTGCGGTATTTAATAGCATTTCGCAATAATATATATATATATACATATGTGTGTGTGTGTGTGTAATCATATAATTACTAAGTTTTGTTTACAATATAATGTTAAATATATCAATCGGGAGCTCTCCACCTGTCAAATTTTAAAGGTTTTCATTGAAATTAACTGCTACGGCAATTAGTCAACAATGACGTAAATATTGAATACCAAATTCGATACAAAGAAACAGTCGTAATAACAATACAACTTTTCCGACGACAACGTTAACAAGTTCAGCGGACGGTCGGGCATATATATTACATTCCTAATTACCTTGGTGCACACCTGCCACGAACGTAAAACATTGCCACTTGCCGACTTGGAGACCATTATAAATTACATTTTGCAATAAGAGAATAACAAAAATATAATCAAAATAATAATAATAATTATAATAAAAAGAAGGAAAAGAATAATAAGAAGAAGTGGACTAAACAAAAGAAAAAAGAAGGAGAAAAGGATAAAGACCGGGGATATTGGTGACAAAGACGAGTGAGAAAAAGTGGATATAGAGAGAACCGGGTAAATGAACGCAAACATTTTGAGGTTAATAAAGTATTTTATTATACCCGTTGCGATACAAATTTTCAAAGTTCTTTTTTCGTTATGCTTATGTCTGCAAAAGAGAGAGTATTATATTATGTGTGTGTGTATGTGTGTGTGTGTGTGTGTGTGTGTGTATATGTATAATACACACACACACAGAACGAGAGTCTCGGTAGCGGCGAGGATAGTGCATAAATAAATATATGTATAAACGTACTTGGTTAGGAACGGGTGAGGTAGTGTAAGTGACACAGACGAACGAACAGAGAAAGACGGAAAGAGAAAAAAAGACACACACACACACACACACACACACACACACACACACACACACACACACATATATACACTTCTCGAGAAACAGAGATAGCGTGTTATGAAGAAGAAAAAACGACGACGGAGTGGTGGTAGAGATGATTCGACGGTGATGGGTGAGGGGTGGGGGGACGGAGAGAGCAGGGAGAATAATACGATGGCACTGCGATTTCTCTCGGTCCGATGTCCTATTTATGGACGGCACTTTTAGGCGCCAGATTATATCTGGACGAGACCGGGAGCCACACACTCGCACCGAAACCGTTTGTCTTTCGCCTAATAAACTTCATTGCGATTAAACGGCGGTAAACACAGTAAACCTTCGTCTACCGCGTACGACCGAAAACAACAGCTCGACCTAATGTGGTGTTTATGCGTCGTTCCGGTGAACGTTAATAACAATAACAATATGATAAATATGATACGATATCACGAAATTATAGAATTACATAATACGCAGCGACAGACAGGTGCCTAAGACACGTGGTGTACTGCCCCGACCGACAATAGTAATGTCGTCTTGTCATTTTGAATTTCGGTCAGATCTATGGTATCTTCGTCGGGCGTTTTAATCGCGATGTTCGCATCGAGCGATGGTAATTGCTTGTCCGTAGTTGTATCTCATTCGGCGGAAAAATTCCGTGAAATACTAAAATTTTAGTGTTGTTTTCAGTGTTGCGGAACTTTTAAATTGTTTTTCTTTTCTCCGAGAGGCTTTTGAAAATAATTATCTGTCTTCGCATTGTCTGTTCATTTTATTTGCTTATTTATTTGTTTATTTATTTATTTTTTTTTTTTTTTAACGACAACAAACTACTTGATATTATTTTTAATATGATTTTAAATTAATCTTTCCGACTTGTACGTACACTTTAACAATACTTTTTGAGTTAAAACGTATTCAACTAATTTAGCCTAAAAATAATATTTTAAAACACTCAATACGTTAATATTCTAAATTATTTTTTTTTCTCATCGGATATTATTTTCTAGTCAATTTATATAAAAATAATGTACAATAAAGAAGTTGAAATGAAGTATATTTTTATTGCGAATACCTCATTACTCAAACTCATATAATAATTATTATGCGTATTCTTAAAACAATCTATTAATTTTTTTTTATCATTATTATTGAACAGACTTGATAATTTTTATTGGTTATTATCCAATTTAAAAAAACTATCACATACTAATAGATTTATGTGACTATAAAATGATCGATGTCTACATAGATTTACATATATTTTTTAGTGTTTGGTTTTTTATAGTTGTGTACGTGAATTATAACTTACAGTGCTTTACATTAAATGTTTACAGTACATCCACATAAAATATAGATCCGAGATTTGTTTATGTCTTAAAAAAAGTCATAAAACAAAGTTGTTCATCCATGTAGCTTTCACATTTATGATTTCTCAATCCAATTTTATGCTGTAAAGAATATAATATAGTAGTTTCAGCATTTTTCTATTTTGATTTTTTTAGTGTATTTTCTATATTCGTATTATTTCTGTAATTTTATACAGCATATTTTATAATTATAAAATAATAATATGTAATATAGTATTTAAATAACTTATTCAAATTACAACAATAACTAGCTTAAATATTAAAATTACAAAAAAAAATTATAAATGTAATTATTTACCAGTAAACTATTTCCCTGGAGCAAAACAGTATAAACAATAGATATATTTGAACGCTTTTTAGTGATATTATTGATTTAATACTAGTGTGTCCTGCAGATTTTGTAATATATTATTGTGATAATTAAAATCAAAACTATAATATAAATAATTTACAATGGATAATTGTATATTTATTAATATATTATTTTTGTTGACAAAGTCTCTATTATAATGTCTAATTTAAAATTTAAATTCTAATTTATTAATTATAACAAAGTTGCATTGAAATATATTATTAGAACTTCAATCACACTAATTCTAAATAGAAATAATTCATAAATATTAAGCGTTTAGACCAGAATGAATTGATATCTGATTTAATACATAATCTTAAATAATAATATTACCACGAACGTTCATGTACAAAATAGTATTATAATTTATTAAAACGAATGCATTTTATTTTTAAATAATATTATGATTATATTATATGTTATTAATGATAAGAGTAAGTAAAATTTATTTTGTCAAATGGTATAATGTGTCAGCTTTAATAATTACCTAAACTGGGATTTTGCGTTAAATCTCGTGCTAACATTCAATTGTAACTAAGAAATAATATAATATAATACAATATATTTATAGGTAGTATCGCATAAAAAGTATATATAGAAAAAATACTTTTAAATATGTTTGCGTGTGTAAAAACGCTTTATAACAGAAATAAGTTTCAGTGAGACCTTTCGGATTACGTTATTTATATAATCGTCACAAAAGAGGAAAAAGCACGTAGCTATTTTTTAAAAAATATCATTGATGACGACAGTATAAAATATATGTACAAAGTGAGACAAAAACTTTACAGAATTTAAGAATGATCTCTTTAAATATAAGTTAACAAATAATAATTAAATACAAGATATTCTAAAATGTATTAATAAAACATTAACATATTATAATTTTAAAAATATTAAATAAAAATATTTTTTTTTTTTAAATATTTCCAGATACATTGGTTATTATTTAGTAAATTTAATAAATGCATTATTTTATATTATATTAATTAAATCAATATTAATTATTTATATTTTAAGTTTATCTCAGCAAAATAAAATCTACAATTTCAATGAAAAATAAATAAAACCCCAATTTGCATCTGAAGTGAATTGTTTTGAGTGAATACTGAAAAGGAATTCAATATTGATAATTTAAAATAACAGAATGGTATCATATAGAAAAAAGGTATAGTTTTTTCACAGATTAATGCATTGCATAATTATTGCTCTCTACGATTACCTTATTTATTTTTTAAATTATTATTTAATTTTAATTTGAAACATTAAATGTGCTATGTACATTCTTATAAAAAAACGATTAAATATTCCAAATTCTTTTTTTAATAAAGCTACCTAATAGATGTATTATTTATTTATTTATTTATTTAATTCACTAATTTACATTAAAAAAAAAATTTCTATAAAAATCTAACAAAGTAATCAAATTAAAATAACGAATAAATTTAACTCATCAATAATATTGTTATGCTCACATGAAAAATTTAACGCTACTATTATTGGCTGTATTTATTACGAAATAATTTAAATATTTATGCATAAATTGCCATAATAATATTCAATATTTAGTATAATCACATTTATAAAGCATTACGATGAAAGAAAATAAAATTTGTACTTAAAATGTTTTGTCTATTCAATAAGTAGTAATAATTATTTGAATTCAAATCAAATATATAACTTTATGATTCGAGATTCTGTAACGAGAAATTTTTGTAACATTATAGTATTTAATATCCTTGAAATGTATAATAAGATGTTTTTACTGAAATATTAGCAGAAATACTCTTTATTTCCATAATATATAAGGTTTAGACAATTACATTATTATACATAGAAAAATACAGTATTTGATTTGGTGGTAGTTGGGAATGTTGAGAAGATGCATAATTCCCTATTTTTTTAAATATATTTTAGTAAACCTTTTCGATTTACATCCTAATTAATAAGATATTTCAATTATTGAGTACGCACATTTTTTTTTACACTTTTGTATTTGTTCATGATTTTGTACAAATTTAAGTTTTTGATACAATTGATATACATATACATGACAAGAAAATTGCATTGTGAATGATAGAATTTGAATCTGAAATCAGCTTTGGAAGTATATGTAGAAATTATTGTAACCAAACATGTTTTGAATCAATATATCATTTTTTCAACTTTTTAATAAAAAATATATAATTCAAAACTTAAAATATGAGAAAAATATAATATTATAAGTAATAATACTATTTGTAAGAGAATTTTGTATAACTTAAGATATTAAAAAAAATATGTATTTTTTATTAAATCTGTTTACCTGTTTATTCATTAAAATGTTTTAAGTACTTTTAAATATAATAAAATAATTATTAATTTGTTTAATATGTGAACACAAGAATTATATTACTCGAGCAGGAAAATAGTGAAGGAAGACTTCAGCAAAGATTAAATGAGAAGGAGAGAGAACTGTATAATATATACATCTATATTCATACACACATTCATTAAGCACAAAATTGTGGAATTTATGCTCAATCGTTTTCCGGCTTTTTTTCGACCTCTACCAAAGGACAAAAGTCCTACCGTTCATCACGCCAAGATTTATACAATTAAACCACCCCCGTTTTTACTGCAGCAGCCGTTCCCTTATTATTACTACAACGGCTAGCAGGTCAACAGGCAGAGGTAATGAGAAACGAGACTATCACTCCGTAATAGCAGTGGGTAGGGTATAGAAAAGAAAGAAACAACGGCGTGTGCTCATGTCCCGGCTAAATGATAATCCGTCTTTGTGCGAATTAACCGTGTACACCTGAGAGAAAAACTTAGAGACAGAAGAGATGAAAATGAAATGAAATAAATAAAACAAACGATGGACAAAACTATAAATAGGTAACCGAAACTGCAAAATATATAGGCCAAACTAAATAACCAAACGCACTGGATAATATATTATTACCAGTATTATATATACCTACACATTGGTTTTCAAAATGTACCAGAAGGTTGTGATTAATTAAAATGAGAAACGCCCACCAAGACCCTTGTTAGACATTGTACTTGGACTTAACTACGCCTGACGGAGAGCCTGGTCGGTTTCTGGAACAAGTCGTATTTGGCAATCCGGTTCATGTTCGTGGTGGCACGTGGGGGTGTGTAATATTATCCTAAACAACCTACCACCGTTTTAGTGGAAAGTACATTATTAAGCGGACTAGAACAATTTAAATAACTATATATATTACTTAAATTGATTTGCTGTAAAGGCACAGTGTGCCCGCTGTACACTATTATTAATTAAACGAAATATAACATACATAATGCTCCGTATATAATTGTTTTGAACTAATGTGGTTTTTTTGTGTTTTAAATAATTATTAATCAAGTGCATATCACGAATCGTTATCAAATCATTCATAACGAGTAAAATTTAAACGACATAAACTATTATAAACTCAACCGATGCAAATATGAATATTATTATTATATGAATTCATGTTAGATTGTCTAAGTTTCAAATCATAATCATATTAAATAGTGGGTATATGTGTATATGTGTACATTAATATAAGCACTTTTGATGTGCTACGCCAGTAGATTCAATCATAACATTTTGTATAAAAATTTCCTCTTAGGAAGGCATTTTACTTTAGTCATAGGAAAACTGATCTTATATACAAATATTAATCTAGTGCACAATTTAATATTTTCAATGACTAGAAACTTTACAAATCAAATCAAAATATTATTGATCTATAACTTTGATATTTGAACAAAAAAAAAAAAAAAAACAACAATTGTTAAATCGTGTTGTGGTAATGTATAATGTATATAAAGCCATGAGAACATTGAATATAATAATAATTGAATACTATAAATCTGATACCAACTATTAGTAAAAAAATAATTATTTATTTTTATATTTTGTTGATAAAATGCATGAGCATTTTAAGAAATCCAATATTTTGCATTATGTTTTATTTTTGTATAAATCTATAAAGTTTAACCTATATCCTGTATTATTAAATGTTACAAACAATTTTTTTTTATTTAAAACATCATTAAAGTAAATTAAGTTCGCTATATATCAATAATTGTATTAAACATATCAGTATATTAATTAAAATATAAGTCATTAATTAACAATTGACTTAAATTAAATAAATTGTATAAACTGTATCATACTTAGTATTAGAATAGATTTAAATATGAATTTACATCATACGAAAAATAAAATACTGATTAAATTTATTTTCATACGAACATAATGTTAAAAAGAAATATTGAACTATGCGGTGTTACGTATAATGTTGTTTTAAATTATTTCTGAAAATTTATTAATATTATTTATTTATCGCATATATTGCATTTTTAAATAATAAATTCCCGAGAAATTAAGAAAAATGAAAAAAAAATGTACTTATAAAATGGAAGTATTATCTTATTGAAGCAATACAATTTAAATTCTCGTAGTCAAATAGTTTATACTTTGTACTCCTTCAACTTATTATATTTTTAACTGAAGCGTAGAGACTGAAGAATTTTGTATATTGAAAATGAAAAGTATGGCTGAAATTTAAGTTTTATGTGTACTTATTTTATGATTCAATTATTTTTTCAATAATACAAAAGTATGTTTGCGATTTATTTTTAAGTACCAATATAGTTTAGAACATGTTCACGCATAAGTACATAAAGATATTCATGTGTGTATTGAACACATGTTTTATATCATAAAATACTTGTCTTACACGTTTGTAGTTATCAAAAGGATTTAGATAAAAAGAGTTATTCGGTTATTCATTAAAATATATAAAGTCAATTATTATTTGTGTATATTTACTTTTATATGTATTTTTTGTAAAATAAAAAAAAGATTTTTATATCAATTATTATACAAATTTTCATCATAAATAAAACTATATCGATTTTGTATATTAATATACTATATATAATTTCTTAATGCTAAACATTGTATTTACTATATTATTTATTTTGTATTTATTATTTTATTGTATTGAATTATATTTTTGTTTCATTTATACGTGTTATTTATGTATTATATATACATAACATTTTTGTTACATTGATGATTCAATAATAATTAAAATAATGAATTATTTTCAATAGACCCTATTTTGCAATTTAAATTTAAAACCTTGAAACCCACATTAATAGTTTGTGCATCTACCTAATTCAGTAATTAATTTTAAGCATTTTTTTTTTTTTTAGTAATAATGAAATAGATTACTAAGCACATATCAAATCATGAATTTTAAAATATAGTTTATATTAAATCAAATTTAAACTTTTTAATAGAAAAAAGAAATCAAACAATAATTAATAACAAAATAAACACTCTAAAACAAATAAATATAGTAAAAAAATAAAATATCAAATATCTGTAACATTTTTTAATAGAAAAATACTACATAAAATAGTACTATTGGTCATCCAAAATTAAATGAAATATCTATTTTAGGAAAAAAATAACAAAGTTCTTCAAAATGTATTAATAAAGTTTTACTGGTTCGTAAATTGTATGATAAAATTATTATCATAATAAAATACCATAATATTTGTATACAAAGTAATTTTTAAAAAAAAATAGTATTTAAACAATAAAATTAAATTTATATTATACCTTTCATTAAATCTACTGCAATGAGAATGGTTATTGGCTAATCAGCAATACAAATACAATTTTTTATTAATTTAACATTTTACAATTTTTAAGACCATCCTACATTTATTTACAAACGTTAAAACTATTAAACAATCGATCAGATAAATATTTTATTTAATCGTTAATAATTATTATTGCTATCAAAGTACTAACTGCTAATATACATAATGTAGTAGGCGAATTACATTTTCATCTTCAAACTATTATTAATATATTATAATCACATAAGAGAAAACCAAAGTGAAATAAACAATCTGATAATGCATTTTAAATAAATTATAAATTTTAGAACTTCAAACTTACAAAACAAACGATTAACAATTGACAGTGCAGTAAATATGTTATTCTAGTTTTCAGTATTAATACATAATATATTATATTTCCTAAATATTATATATATATAACACTCAATTTTGTGAAAATAAAATTAAAAATTAAAATATTTATTTAAATTATGAATTATGTCAAAATCATTTACTATGTTTATAATAAAAATTAAAACTTAGATTTATGTGAGTTTAATTTAAAATGACAATTTACTTTTAAACAATTTATAGTTTTGATTAAATAATCGATGCTATATTAAAATATTGCGAAAAATTCACTTTTCTCAATTTTAAATGGGGCAAAAATTCAAATTTAAATTTAATAAATAATTAGTTAAAATATTAATTAAAAAAAGTGTAATAGAAAAAGTATTAAGATTAATTATACTCTAATTAGTCAGTATTACTAGTTTATGATTTGAATAACATACAAATATTGATAATTATTAAAAACCATACATTTTAGTTACGTAATACTACCCATGAATTTCAATTGAAGACTAAACACAGTTTTAAAATGTTATGTCTTATATATACTTCATTTATTAATACCTAAATTCTATCTGATTCAATCAGTTATTTAAATGTATACCTAACCTTTCAGAAAATATTTAAAAAAAACATATTAAATAATATTGAAGTAACTTATATTTTTATTTTTTCATTATAAACCAATCTAAATATAGATAAAAAAGTATATAATCATCAGTACTTAAATAATAAAAAAAACGTAAAATATAATTTATTTTTATGTTTTATGGTCAACTAATTTTGATCTTATGTATAAACACGAGTCAGTTATAAATTGTTATAAATATAATTTAAATTAAGTATTATCAATAAATTAGGTACTATTATTGAATTAAATGCAATGATATTTTACACACTAATTTTTTCAAATGTATTATTTTTTGGTGAAATATAATTTTTAATTTAAAACATAAAAAATATATATTTATATATATTATACTTGTTTTATATTATTTATTATGATTTATTATAATCACTATAAAATAATAAAGAAGAATATAAAGATCTCAAAATGATATTATGCATTTCATTAATGATTTACTTATGAAATTTAAGCTTAATTACGCTTAATTAGTTTATTATTAACTTAATTTAAGCTAATCAGTGGTTTTTGTCGTCTCTGAAATTAATTTTCTAGTAAAATGCGATCTTTTTTATATTATTATAATATTTCTTGTATACGATAAGTACAAAATAATTAACTATAAAATATATCGTCCATTATTGTAATAAAAAAACTTATTATTCATAGGTATTTAAATAAACCTTGAAATTCCTAGATAACGTTATTATTTACTCATACATTATTTTTTAATAATTTAGGTATTGATAATTATTTTAAACTGAAAAATTTTGTAAATTTGTATATAATATATATGTGTATATATGTAAATATATATTTAAGACTTTAAAAGTTACAGTGTTAATTATAACATTGTCCTCCAAAGTGTTTATAGATAAGAATACACATTTTATCAAATGTCAACAGCTGTGTTAACCAAAATATATGCTTAAAGTAACTAAATCATAAACTTAAATGGTTATTATTTGTTTGAGTGAGCTATTTTTAAGTATTTTAAAAATGAATAGTCTAGTAATTTAAATCTAGATTCATAATTCGGAACCTAATAATTTTCTTAAAATGCCAATATAACAAACATTTTTTGCTGAATAATGAACTATTCACTAATAGTACACACAACTAGTAAAACTTATTAATTTCACAAACAACATTTAGATATATGCTATAGTGTATTCTTCAAAAATCACAGCGAAACATACATTACTTTACAATAATGAATAAACTAAATCAACGAGCAATTATTTTATTAACATATAAGTCATGTTAGTGGGTTTAATTGAACTCATCCGAGATGCCGTTTTGTTTCTGAGCAACTGTTCTGTTGGTTTTAATTTTAACTTGAAGTACGCAATTATTCCCCACCATTTAAACAACTTAAATGCCCCTATTATAAGAACTTATGCAGTTCTACAGAGTAATCACATTAAATTAGAAATGTTGCACGCAACAAGATTTGCGATACAGATCTCATTTAAAACGGTTTCATACATCACTTAATTCGAGAATGGTACCTATACATCATATATTATGACTTGATGAACTCCTCGTGTTGTATTTTTATTTACAAACAATGTCGTTTTTAATTAAAACCCGTCTAGTTAATTGAAAGTTTAACGCGAAAATAAAAATACATTAACACTAAACTAAGGTTTTATAGTACAATAATAAATTGCATTAAACTGTAGATAAATGACACCGATAACATCGATATTGCATAGCAAAACGATTCGTTTGTATAATGGTTGTTTAATGTATAACAGTTAAATGTCAACGGCTATTGAATTAGAGTTATCTTTAATCGTTATCATTTGTGGTCCCAAATCCCAATACACGCTTACCGTTTAGAGTGTGCAAACTTTCTAAACGTATTATGTAAATATACTTGGTTATTTTGTACGCCCTCTTCCCCAGAGGGAAATAAATAAATAAAAATATTATTGCGATAACCGAGTATAAATAAGTATAAAAACCTAGATGTGTTGTATAACATGCCTATTGCCTACGTTTATTATATATTTGTAATATTCGGATCTGTAAATATCATAAATATCTAAAATCTGTGCTATGATTACTTTTTTTTTTTTTTTTATTTACTTTTATTATTATAACTTATAGCGTTTTTTTTTTTAACATCACCGCGTATAGGCGCTTATAAAATATATTTTAAGATGACAGAATATTATTTAAACGGTTATACATACGTTGAATGAAATCTAATAACACTTAAGTGGAATATTCAATATTATCTATAAATCAAATGTTTTACATAGCTAACCATTACATTTTTGGCTTTATTTTTAAAAGACAATCTATTAAGAAATATCTTTCCACTATAAATTAAATAGACTATTACTTTATTATACGCCTTAATTAGAGTATAATATATATCTAAACAATTAAACCCGTATAAAATAATTCGACTTTACTTGCGGTGTTTTTATTTATTTTACATTATAATATAATACAATTTATAACCATCAGATACTATGTTATGCTGTAGTAGTTTGAATTTTTACTATGATGTAATTTATATACTGCTTCAGCAATATTTTTATACAATTTAATAATAACCTATCATGTGCTTAATAGCGTTTAAAACTTTATTTTTTCAAATAAAAACCTCATTTTTTATTTTGAGGAAATTGTATATATTTTTTTTCATATTGATGAATATAAATTTCAATTTAAACGGGTAATTTCTGAGATATTAAACTCAAGTTAATATAAGTTTTGAGGATAATATTCTATGATAATACATTTTTAAGATATTAAAGCAATGATGATAGTTTAATAAAAATACTAAATAATATTATATTATTGAGAGATTATATAGATATTATACACAATATTTATAAATTTACATATTACTCGTTAAAATACCAATTTAGATTCATAAATATGAAGTTACCATTTGAAAAAAAATAAACTTACACCTTAAATGTCATAAATAATTTAAATATTTTAAATATGATTTTTAAATATACTTAAAAATTTAAAAAATTCGTAAATGTTAATAGATATACTGACAAATAATGAAGGTGAATGAGTATACTTGGTGAATCGGTCTGTATAGACCTATAATATTATTAAACGCGTCCATCGCCGAATCATCATTATATTTGCAATGTATCTGAGATTTACGAATCACAAGCATGTACGCGACAAAAGATTAGAGCTTATCTTATCAGTAGAGAAAATATATTTTAATTCCACACTTAGATATATTTATATAAACTGTTATTGTATTATATATATATATATATATATATATTTATGTGTGTGTGTGTGTGCGTGTATAAAGACATATAAAACAGTGAATTGCGTTTAGTTTTACGATTTTCGTCGGTTAATTATTCTATTTATTCGATTGTCGTTAATCACATTGCCACAACTTAATCAAACATTGATTTAGCCACCCAAATTGTTTACGGTTTTGAAGGCTTGCTGGGAAGGTGTATCGGAAACGCACATCGAGATGGACCGATAGCCAATAGTGGTCTGTTTGTATCTGTCGTAGTGCTTGCGGTGTATGAGTTGAAGGAGGTCTATATGTAATTACACTGCCGGTTAGAAAAACGATAACAGGTCAGAGGAATGGGAAGGAGTCGAACGTGAAATGGTCTAAGGAGGCTGAAGGAAAGAATATATACCTTAATTGCCTTTGAGCCGTTTTCGTCCCGTCGAATGCAAACATAATATAAAATATGACGTACGTAATACTATTCTTACTCTCCCGACGACAACTGTTCCGCTACTGCGGGTTGCGATATTAAATTTAAAAGCTATCAAAAGCTAACCCAAAAAAATATACTGAACGTTGCTTGGTTAACACTACGCATGCTATGACCTTTCTTTAAAAATGTTTTCTTATGCCAAAAAAAAACTTTTTAAGTCATAAAGAAAATATCTTTTCAAAGTGACTATATTACCAATTAGACTGGTTTTATAATAGGCGTGTATAGTTTCAAAAACTTTTTGAGCTCTGTTTCAAAAATGTTGACATCAAAAGTTAACTAAACAATAAAAAAACATACTAAAATTTTTAAAATCAATACATTTCTTAGTTCAATAAGAATCTAAAAATCTACCAACTTATAGAAGATATGCAAAACGTGTCTTGTTCAATGACAAAGTAATATAAAAATTCATCACACAATAAATATACTAAACTGTAATATTATTTTTAAAGTGTTAAGGAAAAAAAAATATAATTATTAAATTTAATTAAATTTATAATATATATTAAATGTTTTTACTTAATTATTTAATTTTTTACACTTTTATTACGGTTTTAAAAATGATGAAAATGAATTTGTTAAAAATATCTAGAATGGCTTAAATTTGATTTTTAAAAAGATTCAGCGTATAATTTGTCTCAGTGGTGCCCAATCCTATTACTAGGTGTAGCGGTCGCTACACCTTGAAAATAAGGGGTGGGTGAATACTGGGTAATGTATAATATCTCTTTAAAAATTAATACACCTTATTCAGACAAAACACAGTTTATATTGGTTGGTACCAATATATTTACTAATATTATCAACTAAAATATGATAAAATGTATAAACTAATATAATTTTGAGTTTGTGAGGGGGTGGGTGGGTGGGTGGGTAAAATTATTTATTGCTACACCTGAAAAATATATCTTGGGCGCCACTGATTTGTTCATATACATAAACAAAAAAACGACAAATTTAATAAAATGAATACTTAAAATAATAAAACAAATTGTGAAAAACCTAAGGTTCTTATTAAAATAATCTTCAAATATGAAAATATAGCTGCAAACGCTACGTTTCGATCATTCTCTTCGTATATAAACCACATCATTACATATTTACATAGTATATGTTTTACTTGTTAAGGTTCAATTATTAATATTGTTTAAAAATATAATTTCGTTCGCAACGGCGGCTGATCGTTATACACTGAAATATATGTGAAAGCAATGTGTGTTGGGCACTTGTATATTATTTTTTATAATATAATGGACCAAAGGAACATATAATTTTCTCGTTAAAATTTTATTGCCGTTTGAACACCAGATATTTAATCAAATAATCCTGAGAAATAATTATATTTTAGTTATCATACCGAGTATTATATAGTATTTATTATAGTCTTTCGCAGAAAACGGCGTCATTTTACTTAATTAATTTTTTTAATTTTATATTTGACTTAATTTTCTGACTAAAATAAAAAAAAAATGAAAAAAATATTGTACAGTATCAAGTAGTTGGAGTACTAAGAAAAACTCATTATATAATCTTTGCGCAATTTATAAAAATTATCACCGCCTGAACGGCTAGATTTGCATTTTATTTAAACTGAAAAAAAAAGTGTATTAAGAAAACCAACGTTATTATTTTGAATTCAACTAACCAATAAAAATCATATTAAAATAAACAAGAAAATGATTTTAAATAAAAATAAAAATAACAAAAAACATTTGCTTCTACTAAAACATTTTCACGATATACCTTAGTTTATATATTTTTATTCATGTTGCGTGTTAACTAAAGAGTTTCTCTGAAAATAACAGTTTAAATATAAGTGACCTTTATGGATATTAAGTAAAAGTGTACCACACCTTATATTATAATGTATTTTTAGATATCATGAAAATATTATAACGCAAAGGCTATAAAGGCTATAACATCGAATGTGTCTATACTGTAATATGAATTAAAAAATATCACAAAAAGAATAAAAAAACGTTCGAAATATCACTTTGAAATTAACTAAGATATTAAAATTCAATGATTATTTTTACCTGTTAAAAAAAAATTACAGCTTCCTCCGCTTATTATATATCAATTACTATTAATATTATTATTATTATTATTATTATTTCTAAGAATCCAAAAGTATTTTTAAATTATATGATATTATGAAAATATAGAATATTAGTATGTTGAATAAATTAAAGTTGGTTATATGTGTACTTAACATACATTATACTGTCAGCTATAAATTATTGTGGTATTAGCTTTTAGTCTGTTTTTGTTTAATTTCTATTAAAACATTTTACCATTGTCATTGTGAACATAAATCAATCCCGCTGCCGGTGTATAATAATCAATAAATTAATATAAAAAAAAAAAAACTGTGATTATAAATAAATTGCATTATCCGTATGGAATATATTTTATTATTTATGTTGCATTTAAGTAGTTTTGAATTGTAATCAAATATGACATTGCAGAAGGTAAAATGTAATACAGGTATTATATTGTTACGTTGATTTGAAAACTATCAAATAAATATTAAATATTTTTAAATTCGATTATCTGGATACAACGAATTCAAATAATGCAACAATAACGTAATCGTGAGTATATTTTATACAATTTATTGTATCCAAAGTAGGTAGATATTTTAAAAACCATTGAATTATTCATCGTTTTTGTTTTATATATCCCTACATAATATATTAATAATGCTGTATATTTGAATACGAAGGAGAATATTTTTACGTACTACGTCAGTGATGGCACCAATTTTTTGTAATATCTCGTGGAATCAACCGTATATAGTTCGGTGATTTGATTTTAAAATGGGTTTTCACGGTTCAGAGGTTAATTTGTGCATATGGAAGCTGTATTAACAATTAAACAAACATTAATAACGGGTTTGCGATACATTTACTAATATCGGCTTTTCGTCAAATGTGCTGTGCACACGAAGATATGTGCTATTGGTTTTGCGAGTTTATTCCAATGAAATCACTAACGCGTAAACACTTGGGGAGAGGAAATTAGATGGGATGTTCAATCCCTCCCCCTATCAGGAACATTGTAATATGAACTTTAAATTTAAAAAAAATGTTAATTGTGAAAGGAAGAACTTGTATAAGGAATAAGACTATTTTCGTCCAGAATACCGATGTTATGTTTAATGACATCCAACACTTGAAAATGAAACGAAAAAATGTGCATTTATTATATTATTTTATCGATATCGAATAATAAAATTGGTTTATATTCAATTGTTAAATCTTTTATTGTGCTTCTTAAATTGAATTGTGAGGCATTAATATTATATAATAATACATAATATATTTATTAATAGATAAGCAGCATAATAAAATATTTACATTTACGCATTGAACCAACATTAAAACTTTATTAACTTACATTTTTATATTTTTTTTATTTAACTGCCTTACTAAATAGAAATTTTGTACTTATGGTTCTCTATGTTTCCAGCAAAAACAATTCACGATGATTACGCAACATGAAGGGTACCGCATTTTATACAAACACGAGATTTATTATTCATCTAGTCTTTTGAAATCGGTAAACATTATTTTTTAAATTATCACGAAAATTGATTCAATTCAAATCCGAGAGGTTCGACATAAAGTAATTTCAAAAAGTGGAACACAGTAAACAAAAAAAAAAAAAAATACCTTAGGTACCTAAGGAAATACGTTGTTATTTTATTTTATTTTTTATTTTTCTCTGATAAAACAAAAGTAATTAAACAAATAAAAAAACTAAAAAGCTCAGATAAGCATATAAAAAGGCGGGTGTTTTGGACAAGGAATACACAAACTAAAAGGAACCCGAAAATCTAGGGAATCAGATTTATTCGCATTTTTATCTGACTCAAGTAATTTTATTTTTGTTTTAGTTTTGTCACAGCAAGCTTTTGTCCCGTACGAAAAGCGGGTTTATTGCAATTGGATTCTACTCGTTTTACAGCAGTCGAAGGCGATTTGCTCAGATTATAAATTATTATTTTATCGAATCGCGAATAATATCCACGAACAATAAGAAAACAAACGCAGCCCAACTTGTGCAGTATATAGTTGCTATATTTTATACACAAACTAGCTTTGAATTTGTATTCGTTTCCCAAAACAACTTTGAGAATACCATTTTTTTAATTCTACGAATGAACATTACGCGTTTCTCTGTCGAACAGTGTCGTTCATTCCGAACAATAGTTTTCGAGTAGCTAGGTAAGAACGTCATTGAAATACCTAGAAATAAAGATTTTTATTATTATTCTTATCGCACTCGAATGGTTTTTCTCGAAAACGAATACTTGACGTGATTAGATTGTAAGGTAAATTGGATATCTCTCGGTGTCGAACAGAAAATAGCGTCTAAGGCCGACAGTGTTTCTGTAAACATAATATTATATCTATCGAAAAGTCCAAATGATGTTAGACGTCTTATTCAGTGCACACGTTACTCGCGATGGTAATCATATTTTTTAACGGCGCGGGGAGATGACATAAGTTTCAAACGTGAAAACCACTTTCGTTGTAAATTTGCGTAACGAAAACGACGCACCCGTTTAGTTAAATTGTGTGCGCACAACAGCGTTTATTACTTAATTTTGAGAGCTAATCACGCTGCGTTTTTTTCTTCGAAATCTTCGTAGACAGATATAGCATTCGTATAATATGTTTTACAACGGTAAACAGTTCACGTCGAGACAGTAACTAACGCCGAAGACAAAAAATACACGAATGCCAATAATAGTAACCAGCCAGTGGGTTATTATAACAACAAGTCACGCAACCGTTTCAACAAACAATTGTCAGTGTATTGAAAAATACGTAGACATGCGTGACACTCGTGTTACAATATCGTAATGTAATGTTTTATGGAAACGGTACATGATTATATTATTATAGTTGCGATTTGACAATCATTTTAATTTTTAATAATCGTTATAGGCATATGCAATTTTTTTAAAACGATTTACGAATGTATTACGGCGATAAAACCGTAAACGTGTGTATTTCATATAAAATTATTGTAGTAATAATTATACGAACGTCCGTCAAAAAAAGATACCTACGATGTCGTAATCCATCCAACGTGCTCCGGGAGAGTAAATGTTTATTTTCACTTTTTCGTCAAACTTTTCTTCATACACGTGTACCCGTGTACACATATCGTATACGGTTCGTAAAAGTCACAAGTGTATACATATCATATTAAAATTCACGGCGGCGATTGTAAAATGCGACATGGATTAAATTGGTTTTTAATTGAATTGCTTATTTCCTTTCGCGCACGAATGACTAGTTTCTTTGTGGAGAAAGTTATAATTGAAAACTAATGAAAATAGTTGTGACGACGACACGCCACCGTGGCGTCGCCCTTTCGTTTGAAAAATGTGTTTCAGTGGCCAAAGTGAATTCACGACGCCTATACACGTGTACACTGCAGGCGCGGCATATCGTCATGGTCGAATACGCACAGAAACAGATCTAGCAAAAAGTCCAAAAAAGGTACGCGGTGCTCCGACAAATTTGACGATTTCTCTTCATAAATTCGGTCCAACGCTTGCGGATATGTTGACGACGGCGGTTCACGCGCGCACCGAGGAGCAGCTCATCGATGATAATTTCTAAACACGCGTGTCTATCGTCGTGAGAATTATGCATAAGTGAAACGAAAAACGAAACGATTAAAACAATTAAACAACGGAGAGATGAAGTGTGTTTTTTTAAATTATATATTCATTAGACACGTGCGAAACATTGTTACCTAGTATACTGCAAGATAATATCATCTATACTTTAAAAAAAAACGTCTGCTAACCCAACTATCGATATACTCGCCCGTCTTATGGAAAATCATCGTATTTGAAAAAAAACATTCCGCTGCCGTTTTGAACCGTATTGTGTTTTGCGATTTTGAAAATCGAGTTTTCACCGACCAACCAGCACATAAGGACGGACAGAAATAAAAAAATTACCAAGTACCCATTCGAATTTCGGACAATTGAAAATATTTGTATAATAATATGATTACATTACAATAGCAATATAATACGATATTATGTGGAATTGTGATGCTAATTTTAAATGTTCGACTACGGTGCAGCGCGAAAAGTCACTTTTTGTATATTGTTCAAAGTGTACGGGTTAGGTACCGTTTATATGCGACGAGCATTTAGCGGAAAACAAAAGCGCAGGTGGAACGAACGTTTTTTTCCCCGTTTTTTTGTTTTTTTTTTTGTTTTGTTTTTAATAACAGTCCTCGAACCACCACCGTACACGTGTGCGTGTGCGTGCGTGTGCCGGTATGATATCGGAGGTCAGGGCTGCGCTGCGATCGGCTCAAACTCGGTTTAATTAAATAAAAAAATAATTAACTGGACTGCGTACGGCGAGGGCGCACTCGAATTTAGAATTCAACGACCGTATCAACCGTATTGTATGTGCTGTAGGTACGTAAAACATAATATAAGAGCGCTATATATTATTTTATATATTATTATATCGGACTGCACACGACGCGCTCCAATCACACACCGAACGCCGTCCGTCGTTCGTCCCGCGAGAAAGCGAGCAAAACTCTTCGTACGATGCGCGTAGCTCCGCCGCCGCCGCACACTCCGCAGTCGTACGCGCGAACGATCCAATGTCGCCGCGGCGTCTGTGCATTATGAGACGATAATAATATTCCTACTGTTACGATAATATTGTTGTGTGGCGAACCGGCGCGACCATATTATTATTATTATTATAATCGTCGTCGTCGCGACGACTCACGGCGGGTAACGACATGGCGATACAATAATAACAATAATAACAATAATAATATGACGGCGTGAAGCCTCGCGCGCGCTGCTCGCCGTCGTCCGACGTAAACACTGTCCGGCGGTTGACGACGGTCGTTTAATTAAGCGCGCCGACGAGTTTATTAAATTTTCAGAGTCGATTCGAGAGGGACGCGAATGCTCGTCCGAGAGCCCCCCCCTCCCCATATATACGCGTTAGCTCCGGCGGAGGACGTGTCTCGCCGTCGCCGCCGCCGCCGCCGCCGCCGCTACGGCCACCTATCACGCCGTCTTGCACGCCGCGCGTAACCGTAGTCACTAACAAATATATTATATATACATATATTTGTTTGCAGGAACGCGGCGGCACCGGTACCGCCGCCGCCGAGAAGAATTCGACTGTTCCTCTCGCCCCTCCCCACGCAAATCCGTCCGAACAAATTACCGCGACGATAACGTTTGACCGACAACGAGGCAAATAATAATATAATATAAAATAAATTGATTTCTCCGCCGCGTACGGCCGCGCCGGTGGGTACACACGTGTGTGGGGCGGGTGGTTGTGTGTGTGTGCGCGCGCGCGCGCGCACTCTCCCCGTCTGAATAACGGCTGTCTAGCGTTCCCGCGCCACCTTCTTAACCCACCGCCCGCGCCCGAGTCGCGGCCACCTCTCCTCGCGCGCGTAATATTCTCGAGTACCGAAAGCGTATATTATGCGATATGAGCTGCACCCGTATAATATATCATTACAACAATATCGCGCAGATCGATAAAACGCGCCGGTAGTATTTGCATTTCCGATAACCGCGGTCGGCCCGCACACACGCGAATCACACGTCGTTCGGCACACGGCGAATAAGCTTTACGATAATATTATTCGCTCGTCGTGTTATCGTCGCTTCCGTCCGACGCGGCGTGTTTCTCCGCCGTACGTCGTGCCGAAGACGTGCAGCGAATCGATCTCACCGGTTCGATCGAATCAGTGACGTATCCGAAACGAAGTCGATTAACGCGTGTTGGGTTGTGCCCGCGTCCGTATCGAGAATAGATCCGTATAAACAATTATTTTAGTCGTCCCTCGTGCTGCACCTCCCGTCACCATTACCTTTCGGCCACCTGACGCGCCACTGGGTCAAATCGCGTATACGATTCACGAGTCAATTATACGTTAAAAAAAAAAATAAATAAACCCATTTCATATTTTCATGTGTATAAATAATATTACAACTCTTACAAAATAGCCATTAACTCGGAATGATATAACAAAAGTACGATTCATTCGAATATCGAATATTGTTCGCCAGTCACTGGTCGCGCGTCAAATTCCAATTTTGAGTATTATTAAAACTATAAGTTTTAAGTTGTTTAATGTATTCTTTTGTAGGTAAAATATAATACCGTATAGACAGCGATTAATGCATTAAGAAAAAAAACATATGATAATATTACGGTATGCTCAAATGTATTTCTGTAATCATATTTTTATAAATTAAATACAATACCGTGTCTACAATATTATTTTCAAACGAGTTAGTATATGAAATGTTTTGAATACCTACCATTTTTTTAGTATAATATAAAAGTATATTTCCGTTCGGATAAAAAATATAATAATTTAACGTTCGAACAATTAAATGTTTTTTTTTAATACATTATTTAGGTGAAGTGCTAAACATCAAAGTGAATGTAATTAATGTAATATTGAATTGAACGCATTGTGCCGTGCCACCATTCAGTAGCTACTCGTATACCTATGGAATGATACAGGCCGTTGAATGATGGAAAAGAGAGAAAATATAGATAACGATTTCCCTGAATTCTACCGAATATTGCTCACATCTTTTTCATTTTAAAACGCAATCTTCCTGCCTCTTTTATGTTCCCCATAAACTCCCACGAAACGCTTGGAAATCTACATGATCATCCCTACTTAAACGCCATGCCTCCTGGCACAGCATCATTCCGTCGACTATTTCTCCTCGCGTTATGGATCCGAGGTATTACCCTACCCGCAGAAACATAATCGCAGACCAATCCTGATTGCGTCTCGTATATACCTTTCTCCCAAATCATGCATACCGCATTTATCTATGAATCCTTTTATAGTTCGTGCGTGTGTACCATATGCGCCGTGACGTGCGTCCTTCTATAAATCCGTATATATACTCGTACTTTCTACATCTAAAAACATTTTCCTGACCCAGCGTCCGAGTACTGTATACCTACGTTTCATCTCCCGGCATTAATCTTGCCCTCAGAACACGTTACCCTTCCGCTGTTTACAGCACGATTTCCGAAACGTGTGATGCAGGTTCTTTGAAAAAAAAAAATACAAATAGCACGGCACACAAAAACGACAGAACTCGTTAGTCCGCTCTGTATACAAATATAAATTGTGTATGCTCTTTTCGAGCTCATTAATCGAACGTTCGCGCATCGAATATTAACGCGTATAAATAAACTATTTCAAAATAGGATTAAAATGTATTGACAAGACGAATAATAATAAAACAATTGTGCATATAGAATTTAGAGATTACAAGCGTTATCGTTTAATATAATATTATGTACTATACACAATGTACAGGATGGACCGTAAAGTTTTACAGTATTCTATCAAACTATGTTTACATAAAACGACATATATAAAAACATGTCATATACAATTAACACACACTGTGTCTGATATATCGTGTATATAATTAGTTCATGGACGTGCCAATGCTGTTTGAAATACAAAATTCAATATTATGTTTGTCGTTTGATGAGAGTAGAATTAATATTCATGCATTTTTTTTCAGATTAAATTAACTATAAAATATTGCAATACAATGTGTTTATACATAGTTAATTTTAACAAGTATTTACCTAGTGTAATATTATTTTAAATAAATATACCCCATTAAAATAAAAACTCTAAAAATATCTGATATTTTTATATCATTATCTTTAACTACGAAGTAATAAAATACAAGATACAAAATCATAATTATTATTATTTTTTTTTTTAATTCATTTAACAACTTAGCTACCATAAGAATACCATTTGAAGCTCAATCGTTTTTCATACACTGTCACATATTAATACCAATTCCTCTTCGACGTTGCCATGATATTTTACTTGCTAAAGTAATCATGATATGTTGATTTTTTCTTACATTAAACTGATAGTAAATTGAATTATGATAATATATTGATAATATTAAACGACACCAAAATCTGATATTTTTAAATTAGCATCAAATATTAGATATTACTAAAGTCATAAGTTTAAGGTGCTTAATACTATATTTAAAAAAAAAACCAACATAACCGAAATTTACTATAGAAGTTTAATTTTAACTTATATAAATGTTTCAGCATCGATCAATTCTTATGATAACAGACGAAAATCCACAAAACAAAATTTAAATATTAAATTCAATTTTATAAAAAAAAAAAAAAAAATAATGAATTTACCATTTGCTAGTTTAAAAGGTAATACAAGAAAAAAACATGAAATAGAATTTGTGTAATATTGTTTTCAGAAAACTTAAGTACTGTGTTCACAAATAAAATACTTGCAATGCTTATATAACCCAGTTTTTAATTATAAAGTTAATACATTTTTTCATTTTGAAAAATAATTTATTTTAGAAATATAACTAATTCGGTGTCTCAATAAAGTAAATATATTATACATAAATGTTATAAAAAATAGAAGAAAATTTCAAAGTAAAATTTTGTTGTAAAAAGAAGTATTTTCATTTCATGGAATTGTTATATATATTATGTTTTATAAAAAATATCGTATTTTAAATATATTTTTATAACCATTCAAGACTTCTACATATCAAATATTTTGTTTTTTAATTGTTAAACCAAGTAATAAATAATTTAAACAGTATAGTCGATGATTAATAAAATAATATTTATCTTATACATGAAATCATTAATGGTTTTCGATAAACATAATTGATTGTTTTTAGTAATAATTATTACTCATAAAATTATTAAATTATTTTTTTTTTATAAACAATTATTACATTTTAATAACGATTCTTGTAAACGTATTTATAAGTGAAATCAATGAAAAAATTAAACAGATCACGTGATTTAAATTTAAAATTATTAAAATGTTTAAATATATTGTATTATTATTTTTAATTTAACAACATTTCACCGTAAAATATAAAAGTTACTTTTAAATATAACATTGATGATTTGAGATATAATAAAATAGTACCTATTTTGATTTGTAGTAACCCGTCAATAAGTCCAACCGCATAATTTGAACATTTTATGTAAATTGCGAAGATAACTTCAGATGTGCGTGACAAATACTCATGAAGAAATAGGAAATGTGTCCATACTAATATTTTTAGACATTTCACATCATATATCTCCAATTGAGAGCAAAGAAATAGTCAGCTTTGAGAAAAAACAAATTAAAAGGACATCGAAAAAGCTCAAAAAAACACTCATTGCTTTGATCTACTATGTACTGATATTAAAAACAAAAAATCACAATATAAAAAATATTTACATGACTTCTTATTAATATTAAACAATAGTTACATGAATGTTAAAAAAAAAATGTATAAACGAATATATATATTTTATCTTATCATACAATCTCTACCGTGAATCTAACTAAAATAATATTTTATTCTCAAATAATTAAAAACCTAAAATATTTCGACAGCAAAATAAAATTTAAAGTTTAAGATTGTATAAAAATAACAATTGAAAACTACTGCAGCAAGTCATCAGAAATCATAACACATATTTGTATATAAGCATGGATAAGCATGGACAAAAAAAAATATGTAAAACGACTATTCATCTCAGAAATATAAGATTATCAAACTATATTTAGACAGTTAAGTTTCATCATACTTATTACCACACAGTACATAGTCAAATAATGTTTTGAAAGATTTTTTTTTTAATACTATTATGACCTCTTTCGCTTTAAAAATTCAACGCACATTTGATGGCCTACACCCCCCTCCCCGTATGACAAAAAATCACTTGTATCACTACATAAGTATATTTTTGATTATTCCATCGCACAAACTGTCATTTCACAACCAGTTTTCACATGATTTTGCGTTAACCTTTTCACTAAAACGTATTTATCCAGTCATTGTCAGTACAGTAATATTTAATATAAAAACACAATATTATATTTTTATATTATATTATGATCATGTAATCATGTCTTAGCATATTTTGATTTCTCTGTCATCACGAATAAAAACACCTCATATTATAATAATTATATTTTTTTCCAATATATAATCTGTGGTATTTTAAAAATCTCAAAAGTTTTTTTACTGTAGAAATTAAAGTATACCTACTTTGAATATTTAATGTGGCAATGTTACATTGGTTATTCTTTGATATTGTATATGTACAAAAAAAAAACTATTTAAAAAAAAAAAACAATAATAAAAACCAGTAGCGGATCCAGGGGGTGGGAGATCGCCCCCCCCCCCCCCCGTTCTCTCACAAAAAATAGTTTGAAGTCACTGATTTTAGTTTTTTTTTGCAATTATGAATATTATTATTATTACTATTACTACAAAAAAATTTTTTTCTGTACGAGACTGTAGAAAGTAACATATATATGTACCTAAATAAATACTTTATCAAAATTAATGTGTGCCTTTTAAAAATCGCCTCCCCCCCTGTTATCTTTGTCTGAATCCGCCCCTGTAAAAAAAAACCCTCTTAGACGTATTAGACGTAAAAAATGAACTCATATATACTTTCCACCGGTAAAATTTAATAATGTCTTTCAGTAATTCTGACCACTTTTATTGATTGCATTGTTTAACGCGATGAGTTCTACATTTCTTCCTAACGACCATTGATTTTCTAAAATGTGTACCGTGGCTTGTTCATCCAAACCATAATCGTATACACCGTGAGTATTTACGGTATTTCTTTTGACTTTGGACATACAGCGTGCCTACTATAACATAAAGGCTGTATTTTCGGGTATTTGGGCGTACGAAAATTCTAAAGTTCTATCGTCGGGACTTAGCGTTCAGGGTGGGCCGTGGGCATATGACGAACAAGCGTTTCACGCGTTATTGTGTTTCGTCCAGTTCAAGAAACACAGTCAAAGAACTAAAAAAATAAGTAGGAAAAAATCGAATTTCGCGTTCCAAGTTCCAATAAACAGTGACAAACGTACACGATACGCGGAAAGTTTAAAAAATCAGTCCAATCCGTTATCTTGTCCAAAAGTTTGGGTCCCTCGATAACGCGGTGTATATTCTATTATGTAACGGCGTTTACGTGTATTATACTTTGTGCTGTCTGTATAATATCGTCTCGTCGACACGCATCGATCGATGTCGTCGTCCATAAACAACGACTCCTCATCGCTGCATGCGTTCAGACGATTGTGATATATTGTCGTTGTCGTCCTTAAAATTATCTTCACATTTAAAACAGTCGAAACTTTTCCGATGTACGTCATATAAAACGCAAATAATATTTTTAAAAAAGGTATTGTTTCGGGCAAAATAATACGGTAATGTTTCTAGTCAAGTTTGCTGGAACAATTGCAACAATCCCTTTTTCATCGATTAAGCATGATTTGTGTATTCGGCAGTTAGTTCATATTTCAGTGAAAACATAGATAAGTTTTAAAAATTCGTCTTATCGATAAACACGTCACCTAAAGACGTGAACTATCGAAAATTTTATACATAAACACTATATTTTAATATTAAAAACCATCATTTACGTAAATCAAAATGAGTTTCTTATTTCACTCTGCAGTATACTTTTAAAAACCATCATATTAACTCCGTAAAGAACGATATTTCCACCCACGCAATTTCTAGATAGGCATACGCATTTACAATGTTCAAAATCTCATCGTCTACATTCCAAGTGCGTGGGTGCACGTTTGATAATAATTATTATATATTTTTAACAAAAGCCGGCCGTTGAGATTAAAAAGTTTAAATTAATTTCAGTATCGTACATATATTAATATATACATATATCTCAGAGTATACGACCGGAATTCACACGGAAACACAAACCGAAACCGATGTTATGCCCGTCGTGTTTCCGACTGCGAAATCCAACCAAATATATAATACGTATAATAATATAAACGATGATAAACGCCACAAACAACTGTACAACTTATACGTATATATATATATATTATATACCATTCGACCGAGTATATGTGCACATGTATATATGTATATATTTATTTATACTAAGAAATTAACTAGCGTTCAGTTGCCGTGGCTCGAGATCGGTCTTTAACTCGAAAACAATTTTGCGGAAAATAATTTTTTTGACAGCCATTATTCGCAGTCGTCGCAGTCTTCGCCGTGTTTGTTGCCCGGCGTGTTCGCCCACTGCGTTCACGCGACAACAATAACGCGTATACCACCGTATTGTAGAAACGTCTACACAGCGTCTGCCACAGCATTGACATTTGGCTTTTCGTTCAAAAATTTAAGTTGTATAAAAGTAGGTTTTTCATTATATTGTGTATGTATTATACCTATCGTACGTTACAAACGCGTTCCGATAATATTGCCATGGCAGGATTCTTAATTAAATAGGCAATAGTATTACCTACTTTAAACTTGCAAATAATAAAACAAAAACATTTATTATATACAAAATATGCAATTATTAATGGTCAGACGAGTACACTGCTCGTTTTCGCGTTGATTTATATGTAGACTATGTAGAGTTAAAAATTAAAAATATTTTACAGTCGTCAAAAAAATCTATGGCGAATATTATCTATGTTCATTCACATGCATTTATGGTATATGAACCGTTGCAAATAAATAATACGAACAAACAAACAGTAATTATTTCGGTGAAAGTTTATATATTTGCAAGTGATATTGTTGTATGAACGAATTTTGGCAGTAATCAAACACACACTCTTCAACTTTCAACTCTTCTAACCTAACCTACTGTAGACGTCGTTATGCTTAACAGAATTTTTCACTTAGGCACGAGCACACACCTTAACCTGATCGACGTCATAAACTACTTATACTATCAAAACACGTGTAAATTAAACCACCTTTTTCCCCGTTCTACACGCTGATAAGTGGAGATCACATATGAAGTCTGTTGGTATTTTTGAGCTTGGCCATTGTGAAGTTCACTATAATATGATTTTATACTAAGAATTGATGATATGTATGGCCTTTAAATATGAACACTGGTTTGCCAGTATAACATTATACATATTTTACTTGTTTAAAAATAATTTTAAACTCTATCGTGGTTCCGTAAATACAAATTTGAGGCATGTAATATGTCAATGCTACAATATAAATTATCGAGGTTTACACGATGATATAAATAATATTTTACACATATCGTTTTAACAACATAATATATTCGATATGAATTTTATGCGAGTAGACGACAGTTCTTATTAAAGTTTATGTTGATATTCAAATTGACTTATCATTCACATATTTAACAGGGTGTAATTATAAAACAAGTTTTACTTTCGAAAACCATTAAGCATAAATATATATATACATATACACCTATTTTGAATAAAACACAAAATTTCTAACAAGTTATAATCCGTTTAATGAACTTGAAATAACTAAGCTTACATATTACTATTATTATTCATTGAGTGTAATTGCACAAATTTCGCGACCTTTTTCACGATTGAATACTTTTAAAAACCGATAATAAGTCAAATTATACATATAGCTTATTTGAATTGCAAATAAGCTATATAAAGTAATTTTACTTTTTTTTTATTCATACACCTTGTTGTATTATAGTCCTCGTTTTGTTTCGAAAACACACCTACTTATTCACACCTCTTTTTTGACTGAATAGTACGAGCGCAGACCAAAGTTGCCATGACGGAGCAAAATTTAATTTATTCACACGTCAATTCGCCGCGTTTCAAATTCAAAGTTTATATTATTTTTATTTCTTTATAATAAATATTTCACTTGTTGATTTAACTTTTAAATTAATTTTAGAAAATCGTGTCGATGTGGTTAATTTTAATTGAAAACACGTCGAAAATAATACACACTGTGGCGTTGTAAAATTTAAAAGAAGTACGGCGTAGTAATAATAACATAGTGCACCGATAACAAGACCAGTGACGGTGTAGCGTATCGAAATAATTATAATATTATTTGTATTGTAGTTTGCACATTGAAAAACCGTAAACAACTAAAAGTTATGCTCGATCATTTACCAGTGATACCAGTATAACTTGGCTTTTTGGTGGTGAGATTACAAACGTCTCTGTCGGAAACCACGATATCATATCTCACAGGTTGGCGTTTCTTTGGTCTTACCACGTTCACGGTATACCCTCGATATACTATTATTATGCAAAAGTAAACTTACACAATATTATAGGAGAGATAATATACAAATTATATTAACATGTGGACTGTTAATATCGCAGTTGAAAACTGTTAAATATTAGCCCGACAACGAGCAGGCCTCATTGTATTTTATAAACATTTATTTTTTTCAAATAATCCTACGACGGAACGACGATAAGTATGCTAATGCGAGTTTGTTGCCCACCAAATATGTATACGGAAGTTGTTGTTTACTTAAGATAAAACTCTGTCAAAGTCAAGTTATGCCGGTAAACCACGTTTTATCCGCCAAGAATTTAAAAAAATATTGTTTTTCACCACTTTTCCGGGTAAAAAAAACTCACTTTTACGATCCTCAATCGTGGAAAAAATGATGTCAATACCTGCCCGACTATCCGTTTCGAACAATAACATACCTACAACGTGTCCGCCATCGTTTGCTTCTCTCTTTTCCGAGCCGATTATCTCTTATTAACAATAATAATGACGTATTATTCAATAATATCATATTAAATTGTAATTAAAAAAACCGAGCACAGGTCGACGTATACGATGCGAAATCATCGATCCGTTGGAGACGACAAATATTTTCATTTCGTGCGTATGGGTATATTCTTGTATTCCTATTTCCCCTTATTTTCCGGAGTATTTGTATTTATAATCGTATGGCAGTATACACATCACGCGGGCCGATGTGTACACACGCGCACGTGTGTGTGTGTGTGTGTGTGTGTGTTGTGTTATACGCGGCTTAGGTACATATAATTTACGCGTATATAACAATATCATTGTGCCACTCATTCGGCCGCCAAGTCTGACAAATAGTTGGGGGGCGGTTGCGACGTGGAGTGGTGAAACGCGTCTAACGGATTATATTCGTCCGACACACGAACGCGTAAACCCGCCGGCAGTAACATTTTGCCAGCCACCTCCGCCGTTGCCGACTCAGCCACTGATACGTACATAAATTAATTTACATTAATCTCTTTGTCTCTCTCTCTCTCTCTCTCTCTTTCCATTTTCTCACTAACCTATCCGTTCGTATTTCAGAGTCTGTGCTAGTTTGTGCGAGGACGGACAATCATATAGCTGCTGCAGCAGTACTTGCGGTGCAAATATTTCGAATTCGTCCGAACGAGATTATAACAATATATCGCGTATATAACATAATAATAATAATAATAATAATAATAATAATACTATGTAAAGGTATGTATATCGTGCCTTCAACGCTTTTGTCACCGATTTTCATCGGCAATGCGAGCGGATGACTAAAATGACGACGGCGACGACAACGACGATAATAGTTAATTTGCTTAAGTCCGTTTGTCATTCGAGCGCGCGCCGTTTTATTTTCCTCCTGGTCCACCTATAGCCGCCGTTTGCACGGATTTCACATTTTCCGCGGGTTTCGCGTCGAAGAGAAGTGAAAGAAAACACAATTCTTATATTATTGTATTTTTTATTTTTTTTATCTCGCCGAGTGCATATACAGCAATAATATTAATAATATAATACGCTCGTGAGTGGGCGAAAGTGCGACTATACAAAAACACATCGAGGCGGAACAAGTGGACTGTTATCCAAGGAGGGAAATAATAGGATTTCCAGGGCCACTGCCGCCGCCGTAGAGTGTAATTGAAAACGTGGGTAAATTCGACGACGCGAATAGTACGAAAAAAAAAATTCGATAAACAAAAATACAAAATAAATAAAATAATATCGTCGTATCCTACTCCCGAGAGACGCCTCCAAGAGTTCATAATTTTATTGCCGTCGTTCCTCGTTGCTATTTTCAGTGCATGTGTAAAATAAAATATATACATACTTATACATATATATTCGTGTATCTGATAAAAACCAAAATAATTTGCGCGTGTGTATTACAGTATTACAGTTATACCCCACCGTTTTATAAAAAACACATATGCGCATCCGAGGCTTACGGGGATGGACACTATTATTCAGACGCCGTGACGACGAATAGGTTGTTATCATCATCATCGTCGAGCTCAAGTGAAAAGTTACTCTTCTCTACATAATGACGATCTTACAATAATGTATTCAGCTACTCGTAACATTGTTGTTGGCTTTTTTTCTCGTTTCCTCGTTGTCGTTATGATATGTTATAGCTTATAGGTATAATATAATATAATAAAAAATATGACCCACATAATAATTTACCATACCGTGTACGAGCGAAATATTGTATTTTTCACTCAGTTCGCGTCGATAAAATCCATCATAATTCATAATATACACACATTCATATGTATATATATATATATATATATATATAGTGTGTGTGTGTATGTGTATGAACAGCCATCACTCGCATGATACTTATATACTTAAATGTTATATTATAATATTTTACCGTCCTACCGGTGGTCGTCTTATGCTCCTTTCGAGACGATACACGACACGATAAAATATAACTGTAATCTGCATCGATGATACTTTATAATACGTATATATTTATATGTAGAGAGAGTTATCCATCAACGTGGCAACACTACAGTTTTATGTAACTAATTGTGCATTTTTAAATGTTTATAAAAACACATATTTTACCATGCATGTTTTTTAAAACTGTTTATGACAAGCTTCTATTTATTATTTAAATATCACAATCAGTAAAAGAACATCTCTGTTAAATGAACATTTAAAGCATAAATTATCGAATTTGTGGACTAAAATTATAATATTTCGTAAAAATGAAGTTATATGATAAAACACTTAAAACTATACTGAAATAAATATTTTTTCAATAGCTAAAAAATTGACTTGGAAAATGAGCGTAGACAAATACAGACACACACTTGTTGGCGCACAAGTACATCTTGTTCGTTTGTCCACTCAAGCGGCGTATGTGTTTGACACACAAAGAAAAAAATGATGAAAATAATAAAAAAAAATGATTACGATTCGATTAATAACACTCGATTTACCGCGCGATAAGCGACATGTAATAAATCACGATGTGTCGTCCTATTTATATTATAGTATTTTGTGTAACGACGTAAATACTTATAAAATTCGTATAGTCTAGGAAAAACATAATAATAATAGTAACATACGTGTGAGTGCAAATACAATTACATTCATAAACCAGTAATATACATATATTGCAACCCACACCTAGGTTTTTGAATTTTACTCAAACCTCGGGATCTTTATTTCCCCTCCAAATATTGAACGTTTCACTCATGCACTTTTTTTATAACAATACATTACAATTAAAACGCTTTGAAACTAGAAAAAAAATTACTTAAATGAACATTCATATTTTATTGACTTATTTTCGTTTTTAAACACAATATAATCAGTAACTACGTTTGTGCGTAATACACTTAAATTATTAATTTTATTACCATACATTATGTGTAAATGGTAACAGCTAGTCGTCACTGAGATAAAAATTATATAACATACTAAAATATTTTGAAAATATATTAGAGACAATATTATTGTCAACGTTTATTTTTATTTCAGTATTTGTGACTTCAATACATTCCACAAACTGAATATCTAATAAATTACTCATTGACAATGAATGATTTATGTTATTCTGCCATTTCATCAGTTTTTTTTTTCGGCGTATACTTTCCGATTATCATCTTAAACGATTATCATTTATTTTTTTTTTTTAAAACGCTATGTAATTAATTAATACTTTTAAACACAATAATATTCAAAAACGATATATTTCGTTAAGACGATTTTGCTGAAATATTCTTCTTTAAGAATTATAAAAATATATTTATAATAATAGTATGATAATTATGTGAAGTTGGACAATATAATAACACTGCAGTATTTTAATCAATCTATAATATGCGTTTTGAATATTTATATGGGATAAAATTTAACTGTATCTTAACTTGATTCGGCTTTATCAAAAGTAGCTATGCAATTTAAAAGGTTTATTTTTATTATTTCATTGACATTAATATTAAGACTAAATTGTGTTTTTATTTATAATATGAATGAACTAAGTTCTATAATTATATTGTATTATTATTATTATTATTTTAATATCAGTTCGTTAACATAAAATATATGATAATAATAAACACAATAATATAATTAAATATTTAAATGTTACCGAAGTATTATGGATAGGCAATTCAGTCACACCATTGCATGGCGTGCAAAATATTGTTTTGTCCGATATCGCATGAATTATTTTAGTTATAATATTATAACAACTATAAAGTATATTGTATTTATTTTCTCTATTTTCTCTTTATAATTAACTTCATCACATCACGTGTTTAATCTACGATTGAAAATTTCTTAAAAAACTACACTCTGAAATGACAGATGGTTAGACACTCATTATTTGCATTTCTCAAAAAAATGTTAAATACAAAAAAAAAAAAACGCCAGACATGCAATGCGTTTGGATTTTTGACACATTTGCTATAAGTGTTTTTTTTTTTTCACTTCAATAAACTTTTAGTGTACCTAAATAAGTGTATAATACCTGCATTCCGATACATCGATGTAATAATTATAATGATAATAAACATAAACTCGAATGATATTTAATTAATTTAAGCCTCTTGAATATATACGTTATATTACATGTTCATATTATATAATAATGTATTTAGTAAATAATTTATAAAAGCTAACAAATTTGAGTCAAATAATCATACAGTGACAAAACAATTGTTTATAGTTTTTATTCATTTTTATAATATATATATATATTAATTAAAGTTATCTAACACTAGTAAATAACAATAATTAGTCATTTTAATAAGAGACGCGTTAGATTATATCTAATTAAAAAATGAGATACTTTGATAATCCTGTTTCTATTATATATGGTATAATACAAAATAAATTATATAATAATAAATCTGGAAAATTTAAAGACATATTTACAACGAAATATCCAAAATGGATTTTTTTAAGATTTGAGTGTCGTAAATTTCACCTTTCCTATTATATACTTTCGTAATTTTCTGTAAAATCGTTGAAAAATCACCTACGCAAAGTACCCAGCTTTTCTCAATATCCAATATATATGCCTAGATATAATAACTTATATAGTGAGTGCATCTAACCAAAGGGAATAGTGGTTATACCTCATACGTATGTAATAAAAAAAAAAAAACTTTACTGTATATCAATCCGTTCGCGTAGTAAATACCTCGATTTGAAAAATAGGCAGAACTTTATTCGGAGCACTAAAAAGTTCAACGGTTAACCAATATTCAGTTAAACAGAAAGCATATTTTAATCCACTAAATGGCAAAGACGTTGTTTCAAAAAGTGAACCATCGATTTTAATAACTGTATAAGATAATATTATGATCGATAAAAACCTAAGAGATAATTAAAAATCGTATATGGTTTTATAACAACATTTTAAACGCCTTTGTGCCCACTCGAAATAATTTTTTTTTTAAACACTCATTACCATTTACCACTCCGTTTTTACACTCAATTAACACCGATTTTCTGCATCAGGTTTTTAACCGGCACATCTACAGTACACCCCATGGGAATCAGTTTAATGGTTTGCGAGGGTCTAAAATAAGCTGGCTTATTCATTTTTTTTTTAAATCAAAAATATTTTCATAACTACAAACAGTACGAAACATTATATATATATATATACATATACTGTGTGTTGGACCCGGTAATACGAAATTATATGAATGTGTATTTCTCAGACGGATGTCCGTGTTTTTCATGATATTCTCTCTTAATGTACGCTGCAATCCACAAAAGGTTAAAATAATCCCTACAGTATTGCAGTATACACACGGTATTACTATTACATAGGAATAGTCATTTCGACATGGTTTTTTTTTTTAATTATAAGCAACAAAGAATAAATCATTTTTTTTAGCTGATAATGTTTTACAAGTAAAACACGTAAAACATTCATTATTTTGAAAACTATAAACGATATTGAAAATAAGTTACACTACAGTTATTACTAATAATGGGAGTCTAGTCTTTTGAAATTCGATTTTATACGGTAAAAACGTAAAATAATTTTCTGCTCCCGAATATATAAAAAAATCATTAAATAAATTTAAAAAATGACAAATGATAACAATTAAAAATAGTAAAATATATATTTTGTTCATAAATCGTTAGTAATTATGAATAATACGCATCTTAGGTTAAAAGAATCACTCTGTATTTTTGTTCCTACATGTTATACTATTTTAAATCATGTATATAATCCAAAATTGTTTTGATGTGTGAAATCATAAAATTACTGTCAATACACTATTGTTTTATTTTAAAAATGGTATTTTATTTCACAATAGGACAACGATAAAAATTAGTTGATGGAATACTTTTTATAAAATAAAACTGAAAATACATACTTTGTAATGATATACAGATCACCCTTCTTTCACCTTTAATTTAATGAGAAAAATTTCATCAATGATATCTATCGACATTAAATGCCTAAATCCTTAGTCTACAAAAGCTTTGATTTAAACTAAGAACAAAAATGATATGTTTCGTTAGAAAATTTAAAGTAATAATATATCCACCATCATAGTAAAAGAGATTCTTAGCGATTGTTGATAAAGCTTTAACAGTTTTCATCTGTGCCGTTTTTTTTTTTTAATTTTAGATAAACGAATGAGAAAATAACTTCTTCACCTAAAAATACCATTTAGATAATTATTTTCCATAAAATAAAAACGTACAAGAAACTTTTGAACCAGCATTTCTTAAAAAAAAAGTTCTTGAACAAAGTGAAAATAACCAACAAGTAACATTCTAAGAAATATCAATTGGAATCTAAAACAAAATAAACTAATTACTCGAAGTATATACTGGAACTTGATATTATCATTATTCCAAGAAAGAAAATCTTTATTTTAGTATAATTGTTTTCATCGAGCGCATGTATTATAGTATTCTTACCTGTAGTGGATATATTGTTTTGAATCTAAACTATGATATTATCGTAAATAATACAAAACGAATTGTACGTATCAATATATCACGTGAACGCACTTCTTATAATGCAAGCATTGTAAAGTTTATACATTTTCAAAACAACTCAAAACGGTAATTTAAAATCTTAACAATATTTTAACGTAATTGCTTCGGATCAAAATATAATTGTATTTGCATTTTCTAATAAAACGCTCCTAACAACTAGTACATTGTCCATCTATTAAAACAGTTCACTCACTTATCGTTTGATTTTTTTTTTTACTCTTCGATGTGTTCTTGTGATGCTTTATTTGCATAATAAAAAGCAAAAGTGTATTTAAACATGGTCGACAAAAGCTATCAAAATACTTAATAATATAATATTTTACAATATGCAAGTAGTCACGAAGCGCTTTAGAGAAATAGACTAAAATCGCGTGTACTGTAATTTTCCCGTGACCGTTCTGCTGGGGGATGCGTGACCCGAAAAATATATACGACTAGTAATTAGGTTAAACGACACAAACCGAGTTATTTTCAATGTTTATTGGCGATAAGTTTTACAAAAACTCAAAAAACCTATTGCCGGGTAATACGTTTAGTCATTAAATAGTTACAATGCAGGCGCGCTCACCTAACCCTAAGCACGATAAAAATAAAAAGAATTTTGCTATAATATATTTTCTATTGTCAATCTGTAAATTAAACGATGTGATGGATCAGAGGTCTTAAAAAGTTAAAACTATACATTACAGCTTCAAAATACGTCACAAGTGTCAATCAGGAGAGAAGTTAAACAGACGAGAATAAATAAAAAATATAATAATGATTAACTGAACATTGAACATTTAATATATTTGATATTAATGTCTGTATACTATAACACAAACACATAAAATATTTACACACATATAAACAAAATTTGGAGTAGTGGCCAAAATTGTCTTTAGAGTAGACGAAGGGTGTGTTTGAGAGTAATAAACGTTATTATTATAGGTACGTATGATTTCTGTATAAAATCAAATATTTTTATGATCGAAAATATTGTTCAGATATTACATAGTTGATTATTTACAGTTAAAAGTTATTTCTTTCTAAGTATATCTACCTTAATAAATTATATTTATTTTCATATTATAACACCACACAGTCACAAAATAAATTCTCGTAGAATACGCAATATTTGTATACATGACTATGAAGCATTCACCGTTTTTTGTTTTTTATTTTTGAAAACCGTAATTTTGTAAAATAGTTAATCGGGTTTAACGTAATCGATACTAATATACCGTACGTAAACGTAGAAAATACGAAATTATAATACTCCAATCTGTAAGACTGTCTGATATAACGATTTTATAATATAATAAATTACCTCATATTCGCGTAATGCAATTTAAATAATCATTTTTTCATATTTACTCGGCTATTACTAAACGCATTAGGATAATAATCTAGGTCGTAATTCGTGATAAGTTACCCTTGCACGAATTAGCCACTTTTCGTTTCGCTAGATTTACGAAACAACCGTCCTCAGTTATTTTTTGTTTTTTTTTTTCTGTGAAATAAATAATATTTAATATTATTGTGTACTATATCATTTATGGTATGTATCTCCAGTTCTAAATGGATAAATTTAATAATGTTGTAGTTTGATTATGTTATTTTTAGTAGCCACGAAAAACATAACAAGAAACAGGAAGTGTTGTATTTTTAAACCGTATCTAAGAACTTTATAATTATTAATGCGATTTTGTTACGTGTTATGAATAATTTGAAAATAATGTCACTAGTTGTAGCTGAACAAAATAATTTATTGCCAAATATTTCACGTAAGTATTGAATAAAATAGCGCATTTATATTATTTTCATTCTATATATTCCTGATTATTTTTAAAGTGAATATTGCTAAATAAATAAATAAATGTATCTCTGACACCATTTTCATAATTTCTTTTTTTTGACATACCTTAAAGTGTAGATACTATTATTTATGGATAAAAAAACTTGTCTTCATAATTTATATTTTATTACTCTTTTTTTTTTATTCGTATATTTAGTGTCAAGTGTCAACTAAATTTCAGTTTTCAAATGTCAGTTCTAAAGTTTTGATTTTAAATTTTCAAAAAGATTATTTATTCTGGTACAACATTTCTTTAAATATTTATACCCGTATTACACAAGTACAACATTAAAAATTCTTAAAATAACTTAGCAATAATGGGACATGAAAAAAAGTTGTTAAAAGATTCGAGATTTTCATATTAAATTCAAAATTTACAATTGACAATGTATCGATTACGATAATATTGCTGGAATTTAAGAAAATTGAGTGAATACCCAATGTTTAAAATTAGGTTATTGTATGTATTACCTTTCCCAATTAATTAAAATTTGTCTTGAGATATAAATCAAAATTTCGTTTTGTATATGTTATTTATAGTATCCAAAAAGATATTTTTCCTATATCTACTGCGTTAATAAATATATATGTATTTATTATTTATTAATTATTTTCAAACTCTATTTTAACGCAAACACATATCATATATAAAAGTGCGTGCGCATGTATGTGTGAGAGATAGATGGTGAAAGAGAGTGAGAAAGAAAGAGTTACGAATTGAGTTACGGTCAAAGCTATAAACGCTGGTAAATGACGTTTACGCGTAGGAAATTATAATATATCCCACTAAATTGGACAATTATTATAGTCAATGGCCGGCCATTGACGGTATCGGACAGGTATTTTGAGAAACGTTGAAAACGTTCGAATTGCCTAGTTATTAATGTTAATGGTCACTATTTTGACCGTTCGGGTGTGGTTGAAAAACATAAAAGTACACTAAATCAGTAGTCGAATTGCACATAGACGTGGCTTGATAATAATAATGTTTGTCCATATACACGGTATCCCGTCGGCATGTACGCCATTGATGGGTCGCAAAACATAGAGGAAGAATAAACGGTTTTTTTTTCTTTTTTAGCAGAAAATTACGTTATTGGGGGTAAAACGATCTAACCTTCATTTATAAATCAGCCGCGACGTATTTGCAGAATACACGTTAGTTGGACGAGCATAAACGATCAATGTTCGGAAAACAAATACACAGACTGCAATCCCGTAGATAAGCGTATACAAGTTATGTCAACGCTAATGAGACTGTAATGTGTTGAAACGTAAAATGGAAATTTTCAACAAAAAAAACCCGACACGCGTTTGTTCTACTTTGTTTGGAAATCGGTAAAATCAACTCGAATCGATCGAGTTAGCTTTCGAGGAAGTTTCCGCGACCAAAAACTTTAGAGTGAATAAAACGAGAATTTCCAGAGTACCCTTGGAATCTTCCATTTGACAAAACTTTGTGGGCGATTTGGTCGAATCTTCGAATGATCTATTATAGATCTATTCTACAACATTTATTATACATTTTACGCATCGAACACGAATAGTGTATATATAGTTCGTACGTCGCTCATCATAATATGGGGCTCATATTGTGATCAAAAATGTTTCACGGTAAAGTGACATAGTAAACAATAATAATTAATGCTAATTTCTCGTCAAACGATATTAAAATTGTATATGCCTATGAGTTATATTAATATAAATACCTAACCCATCGTAGTTAGCTGCAGTGGTTAGCAGTAATATATTCCCATATGTGCACGTGCTTCGCGGTTGACTTAAATCAGGTAATACAATATACAGAGTGATTGAACGGAAAAAAAACATAACCATAACCTCCGTTTTAATGTTTAACAATCAATTTATTAAAATTTTGATTATTTGAATTTTTAATTAAGTATTGTAACCACATATTTATATTTGTACACTATATTTTAGAAGTGATCTGTAATGATACAATCTCTCTATTTTTTTTTTTTAATTTCAAACCGATGTTTTTTTAATGTAAATTAATAAATATATCAATATTTTTATTATGATGTATCCAAATCAAAATTTTAATAATTAAATTGTAAAGTATTATATTCTAAGAACAATAGACATTAAAAATATTTTTTAGAAAAATATAAAACATAAGATCAGGAGAAATTCGCTGTGGTGGTTTTTATGTAATCATTGAAGCTTATGGTTTTATTAAAATTAACATTATCGCAAACATACATAATAATATGACCAAAGTACACTAATATTTGATAAACAAGATTCGACACTACTTGAGGTTTCTTTATATTATGTCGTATAATAATAATAACTGCTTGAAATTTTGCCGTCAAGATTATAGTAGTGTGCAGTTATGAGTATATTGTAATAAGATAAAAAAGTAAAATCAAATATAGTATTCATTCATATACGATGAATTTAGTAATCTTAGAATGTACACATTTTGGCGCACTGAGTATAGATTTTAATATAATATAATACCAATAGTATCAAGGCAAAATGTTCTTATTGTGAAACGGCTTGCGGTAACATGTCCTCGTCGAAACTGCCACGATTATTTGTCCAGTTTCATAAAATATTATATGTTATATTAAATTTAGCATCTATTATACTCTAGCAACTTTTACAACATAAAATAATATGTTATAATGAATTAATATTGGTTATTTAATTGTTTTAATCATCATAGTATCTTTCGAACCTATATCATAGATTTATTATTCTTAGTACAAAAAATTAAATGACTTAAAAATTAATTGTTCGAATTTCGAATTAGATATAAATATTTTTACAATAACCGCCTGCTTCATAAAATAAAATAAAGATGATTCTGATTTTAAAAAATGTTGATAATTGCACAGGACACTTATTGTAAAGCATATAAATCAAAGTATATTTTAAAATTCCAAAAATTAAAACTTGAATAAATTTGTTATTATTTAACGGTTATGCTCAGTGAATCGCTCTGTATATGTACATAAGTATCGCATGTGCGCATCGTTCCATATCTCATTATTATATGATTTTCGTCGATATGCGATATTTGCCTATCTATTAGCATATTAATTTTAATATTGATAAATATCGTATTGCGTTACAAGTTACAACATGTTAATAATATTATGGTTTAAGCTAGTTTAACTTTTTTACTGTTATAAATAATCAGTTATGAGTTTATGGCATAGCTGATTGATGTTAAAACTTGTAATTATTGTAAATTAAAAAAAAAAACAGATTATATATACATTCAAAACTACTAAAATAAAAATATACTTATAATGTCTGTAATATCTTTATCGCCTATAGAATCATAAGTAATGATAAAGGTATAAAAAATAAAAAAATAAAATTCTTTCTTTAATTTATATAACTGACCTACAAACACAATTCTCTTCATACCTATTACTTTTCGACTTGAAAAACTACTTAAATATTACTTAGATGGTTGATGAACATTGTTATTGTTTTGTGCATAGAAAAATATAGATTCGTGTTTTTAAAAACCATGGTATGGTCGTATGGATAATATGTGAAAATATATTAAAAGAGAGAGCGCATTCGTTCGGTTTAGCTAAAGGCGTATAGTTTTTCTGAGTGCACAAAGAAAGAGGGAGGCGCCATTCATTTTTCGAAGTGGATTTATGAACAGTCTTCCCGTCGCCGTTGAAGAAGGGATGATACGTCAAAGCTCCTCGTTTCTCCACAACTCTCCTTGCGCATACTTCCGGAAACAAGTGCGGAGAGCCGGCGGGGATAGGGTTTAAACAAAATTGTACTAGTATATTTTCTGCAGTGTGACAGAGCGTGCCGAAAGCCGACAAGATGGTTTTAAAAACTGAGAGACACACTAATTCATTTGAGCCATGGAGTTTTTTTTTTTTTTTAATTGCTGTAAGTACACGCCACCATAGTGGAGGATTTTTTCTTGTGCCCGTGGCGTGTTTTTGAACAGTATAGAAGGGAATATTTCAAGGTACCTCAACCCCACATACGCAGGATAATGACAATATTATTTAATACGATTGTATGACGTTGGGAATTGTTTGACTATAGATAATAAGAATATTTAATTATTACTATGGTACATATTAATACAATATATTATTATATTGTACGTTTTGCTTCGTATAAAGACAAAATCGTTAAAAGTGCATAAATAAAAAATAAAAATAAAACAAGAGTACAAAACATACACTTTTTGTCGGGAATAACATAATGGAAATGTGAATTATTGTTTAAAAACAAAACATTTACTATTTTATAATTATTATCTATGCCGGGTGATCCATTTTTAATATAAGACGCTCATTATTACAAAAACGATTCGTGTTGTTAAAAATAATTATTTTTTATAATTTATACATTATTATTAAAAAACAACAGTAAACAAAATAAAAATAAATAGTTTATTATTTTTTTTAATTTTAGTAAGTAAGTAAATACTAAATACCTTAAAAAAAATTATACCAATAAAAAATATTTAAAACCAAAATTAGGTTTTTTTTCAAAAATGTTGTTTTTTAATGACTTGAAATTATGTAAAATAAATATCTTTAAAAACCTTAATGCTATTTTTTAAATTAATGAGTGTCTTGAGATAAATAGATTACTCCGTATAAATTATAAATATTCTATCTATACTACTTGTACAATATTTTATGTTCAGTAAATAAACTTTATATGTTTTTGCTCGAATTTTTTGTATTATATTCAATGCCAAAAAATAATTTTTCTGCGATTAACGTAAATTAACGTTATTTACATAAAAAAATCAATACATAATATAAATAATGTGCTTACTCTTATTTTGGGATCAAATATAGATCTATTTACCGTGCATTGTTATAATATAACCCTATATTATTATACAATGAACTGATATTGAGTGTGTACGAATAAACGTAAATTCGTTTTACGCTTTGAAAATATAGAGACGACAAATAAATTCATAAAGGAATTTCTCTCCAAACACGACGCGTATGAACATATTATATCTGATTATGTCATTTCGTCTGTATCACGTATAAATCGTAGAAAAAATACAATTTGGTTGGAAACACAAAAGACATTTTATATTATTCATATTATCATTATTATTATTTATGCGATATATATTCATTCAAAATCTGTATACCGAGCAAAAATGAAATACAATATACACGAATAATTTATTTTATCCCATAATGATAATCAAACATGAGTGTAAAAAAATTGCACTCACTGATATAAGAAAAAAAAACTGTTAAATAATAAGAATTGATGATAGAATTTTTTGGTTTTTTTTTCAGTTTTCTTTTGTGCTTTGTTTACTTACGTATTGTGTGATAAGATAAGTGATTAACATTTATTTTATAACGTCTAAAGGTGGCAATTATAATACGGATTATCACCAAAAATATTTTAATACTCGTGATACATGACCGTAGTCATTATTCAGATCAAAATCTAATTTTTGGAAAACCTAAAACATTGTTAGCTGAATTAAAATCCATTAGTTTATAGATCGCAGATCGTGATAAAAATAATCGAGTATAATAAAAGGGCAGAAAAAATTGTAATTTTGAACTTGTCGTACAAATACTTGTGATGTTCAACGGAGATTTTAAAACGTTATGTGAAATGATTAAATCGTAAACTATGGTGGTAAAAAAAATATAGTGTATACATAAAACACACGTCACGAGTATACAAATATTCCCTATATGACATAAAATGATCGGTTTCATAATGTGGAAAATAGAGCTTTTCAAGTACATAAGATTCAAATTGTTATTGAACGATAAGGATTATTGTTTTTTAAATTTTTATTTTTCAGTTGTAAAATAAATTTAACATATGATTCCAATACGAAATTAGATATTTAATAATATGTAACAAATGGAAAAAAATGAACCTAATATTATGTTTTGGATGACGTTGTGACAATGTCAAATTTATAATACAATACAAGGCTAGATAGGTGTAGCATGTTACATATTTGTTTGATTTAAAATTCTGTATATCTATTTTTAAGTATAAGTATAGCTATGGTCTAAAACAATGAAACAATTTAATTGTTGATTTACGTGCTATAAATTATAAAATCGTTTAAAAATAGCCAGTGTGCTTGATAAAAATTAAATTAATATGTAATATATAAAAATTTTAAATTGATAATATTAAATTACCAATCAATATATTCGGCTTTTATTGTTTATACAAATACACGAATAATGTTAGGTTCGTTTTATAACCGAATATATTGATTAATAAATAATAACTAATAACTATGTCTAATTATAATAAACGGATAAACCGGTATAAATGTGACTACCATTTGGTCGATAATTCAATACCAAAACCTTTTAATATTATAAAGCAACGGCCAACGACAAACTTACAAAAATAAACAAGCTACTTAAAATGTAAAAAATGCAAGTATTTACACAATAATTTACATTTTGAATAGCAATATTAGACAAATTCGTTAAATATTACTTTATAACGTAAAAGAAGGATCTTATTTCTACGTACCGTGTGCAACGATGAGATTCTTATTATTTAATACCAAACGTCATAAGAACATCAAAGCAATTTTATTATTAATCTATGAAAATAAATGAATGATATTAAGTATCAAAACTTCTATTTCTTTTACCCGTAATAAAACGGGTCTTATCGACCGCAACGAGATTTCTATAGTTTTTTAATATACTATTGCCGTAATATTAATAGTATTACGTGTCTACAAAATTGCCGCTATCTATAGATAATTATAATATCGGCATAGAAAAAAAACCCTCTGACGTAAATATGACATTCTTTATCGCATTTTGATGTTATATTATTTTGTTAGTTGTTTTTTTTTTTTTTGCTTTTTCGACCCCGCACGGACCATATTTTATTCTACGATGTATGTAATCGTGAAACTAATCAATACGAGAGCGGTAGGGAAAAAATTCAATATCGTGTCACCGGACCCACGCAGTTACGCTACGCTTTAGTTAGAAATTAATTATACTGCACATGTAAACGTCAGTTTTGTGCTCATATTATTATCAGCTCGTCGATTCCCGCAGGGACAGCGCTCCGGAGACAGTTAATAATAATGGATGCGCTCCCTCGGAGACAATTTATCTCATCAGATTCGATGGGATTTTTAAGAGAACGTGCGTGGAACTTACTACGCGTTCCAAACCTTAATCTCCGAATATTATAATTATTATACGACGATGGTCACGTATAACTCAGTGCAACCGTCAGCCGAGAGATTTACACTTCGAACGGGGTTTAAATGTTATATCGATTACCCTCGGCTAACAAACAGCCGTATTTTACATAATTTTTTTTTTTTTTTTAATTAGTTTACTAAACGCGCCGAAAATCTGAAGTATATTAGTATATATAGTTGCAGCGGTGCATGATATCGTCACCGAAATTTTTTTTAAAACAGAACGAAACTCTAATAATGAGCTCAGCAACATAGCAGAGCACAATGCACAACGGTCATGTTTTATAGATAACTGTCGATTTACAAGTATAGTGTACATATTGTTTTACGTACACTGTTTTATTGCAGACGTTTTAACCAGTGGTGGTTTATCCTAAAGATGGGTCTGTCGTCTGTGTACAAAATTAAAAAAGGGCCTCTCCTACATCTACTTATTCTAAATAATATAGAGATATCTATACATAAATTCAAATTTAAAGTAGGAATTTGTATTCTAAAATTCTAAAATCTTATGCAAATCCACAGGTACTTTCAATTATATACTTACAATATCTATGTATTTTATAACAATGATATATTGATATCAGGTTGAGGAAATGAGAACCATTTGAAATTGAAAAACATTTTTTAATTTTTCGTACTTAACCATATTTATTTTATTTTTTTTTATGGAACGTTGAGCAATAATGGGCCCCCCAAGCCGAGGGCCCGTGGCATTTGCACACATTGCACCAGTATGGCGCGTCACTGGTTTTGACGTATAATATAATGTGATAAAGTGCTGAATCACGGTAATTTCGGCAGAATCAATAATTGATTATATGTATAGTTGAAATATCTTGTATTTCGTTGTATAAATTACAAAATCGGTGAACTTTCATGTTCTATTTGGAGTACGAATACTTAAAAATTAATTTCCGAAATATTTATCCCATTTACAAAACTAATATGTATCTCATTTTAGTATCTGCTATATCGAAATATGAACAAAAATTTTGATCAATAAAAAATATAATTCGATTGATGTAAAAAATTAATTAACTAGAAAATACATTACTATACCAGTTGTCGTTATAACATAATATTATTTTTACACAAAAAACACTTTTGGATTTGTTCAATATGATTTATAGTACTCCAATTTATTTTTTACGTCCGAATATTGTATAGGTACATTTTAATCGAATTGTAAACCATTTTTTAATTGTGTAAGAGATTCTGTATAATACTTTCAAGTTTAAAAAATAACAAAAAATACAAATGTTTCTAAATAAGTTAAATACATATTATTAAATTAGTAATTTGAATTGCGATGGTTGGATGGTTTATTGATTAACTTGCATTGAATCGAACAATAAGAGTTTTTATAATACAATAACAATTCTAGAAAAAAAAAGTTAAATATTGTTATAATTCTTTTCTTTAAAAATAATTTATCATAAATTAAGGTGATGAAGGGATCCACAAATGTTTTGAAGATGTTATTACCTCAGTTAAAGAAAAAAAACTCATAAAAACTCTACTGAAATATAAATTTGTTATTGTGAGTCCCTATATTATTATTCAAAATATATATGCGTACAAAACCACTTTTTACCTGTTATAATGATGGATTTAATGAAGTAAATCACTTACGAATTTAAAAATAACAATAATTCTAATTTAAAAAAAAAAAAAAAAAAATACGTTTTGATAACAGTTTCTGACAAATAAATGTCCATGTAATAGGTCGGCCACACGTTTCATTCGATTATTATATACACTATACGCTGTTTAATATTATGTCCGACGGACGCGTTTCGGGAATCGGTCCGCGTAACGGACTTGGGCAGAAATTTCATTAGAGCAGCCTTGTGTTACACGACATGCTATATTGTACGCCATTGTGTGGAGACCCGACCGCAAAGGGAACGTCAGTGGCAGCAGCGGAGGTACAGTGGCGGCGGTCAAACGACAGCGCCGGTGCCGGGAAATTAAACCCTCGCGACGACGGCAATCGCGGAACCCGATGTCATGGGTTGACCACGACTATTGGCACTCAATGCGTATATACTGCGTATACAAAAGCTTTATACTACACGGTCCGGCAAAAGTGTTGTGTTTAATTAAGGATCCGTAAAAGGTGGCTGGACCATTTCGAGCGGACATATTTTACTCGTTAGTTTTATACACACACACACACACACACACACACACACACACACACACACACACACACACACACACCGACGACGCCGTCGGGGCACTCCGGATTTATACATATGTTAATCGTCCAATAACACTAACTCAATTTTCCCGCACGAATTTTGTACGTATGAAGTTTTTAGCGTCGATTTTTTAGCCGGACGATCCTAACACATTGTTATGACTCGATCTGGCGCAGCTGAAGCAAAAATTTAATCATCAAACTCCGAGACGAAGTTTTTTAAATCTGATAGAATACTTCACTCGAAAATTATACTTAATTATAATACAATATGTGTATACTAATATGTGAGTTATAAAGTAATGCGGTAAACGGCATGTACATCGAACGAAATTATTACAGTGATACTAAGAGGATATTTTATCAACAGCTAAATTTGTTCACGATAGAAATAATTAAAACATGATAATAATACAAATATCATTGGAAAATGTTAATAACCAATGAAATGTTTTCCGATTCTAGTACCGGTTACCCCATTACGTTTCTCAATAATAATTATTAAAAAGATTTTTGGTTAACCATTCAACTTGACCAGTATTTTTGTTTGATCGTAAAATAAAAAATAATACCAAATTTTTGACAGCTCCAAAATGCTATTTAAAAACCGACGTGAAAAAGATTTACTTTTTTAATCTCTAAATGATTTAATGAAATCAAATAAAGAATAACCATTAACACAACTTAGTTTAAAAAATTGTAATTTACGAATAATATTGTTATTAATTATTTTGATCTAATATATTTTAGTAACAAATATGAATTATTAATGCGTTATTTACCTTCTTAGGATTATTTTTTTAAAGAAATTAAACATTTCTAATCTAACATTTTTAAATGATATAAGTGAACAGGTCAAATGATTAAACGTTGAGCTATATAATAATTATTTTCAATAAGTTTTATATCCTTTATTATAAATGACTATTATAGTCTGTAGAATACATTATTTTTTTAAATTATTAATAAAAATTGAAAGTGAAATAATTCAATCAATTGGCAAAAAAAAAATGTAATAAAAACATAATACACTTTATAATCACAATGAAAAATTATTCTTTAACCATTTTATTTTTATTTTATTTTTTTTTTACTTGAATTGTTAATAAACTAATTATTAGTCTGTTGATCTAAAATTATGTTCAATAATCTGATTGAAAATTATATTCAATGGAGGCTTATTTCCAGTTTTATGTATATAGTTGTTATTATTTTTTTCCCTTGCATTAATATAATTATTTTTGAGAATAATTGAATACGAATTTATTATTTTTGATTGATAACAATACAATATAGTTAACATTTTTAAAAATTATTCATAATAAATAATCCGAATTCAGAAAATAATTTGATTGGATTTTTTTTACTTAAATACTCTGTCGTCCACCTCCGAGTCACTCGATTGTTCTATTGTAATTACTTGTAAGTAATAATCACTTTAAGAGAATATATATTGTGTTTAAATATATTAACAATTCGTTTGTAAAAAGTCTTAGGATATTATTCTATAATATTTACCCGAGAATAAAATGAATTAACGAGTATACTAAAAAATAATAATTATATGGTACCACGCACGCGCCACATCTTATTACAGTGGTTAATCGGATTTATTTTTACAAATAATACTATGTGTAACGACGCTGCATGTCTATAATATGTAAAATAAAAATGTACTTTTATTTCGTCATAGTTTTTATAGTTTATGAATTGAACACGTGTACAATAATAATATAATGCGCATATAATTTACATAGATATTGTGTGCGTGCAGCAATTTATTGTGAGTTCGTATGTGTTTGATTTTTTTTTTTGTCTTCTCGGCATTTTTATCTAGGACTTCTAAAGTAGGTACGTACTATACACGTTGCGTTGCACAAAATTACATAATATTTGTCCCGTTAAATCTATCGGAACCTTGTTAATTGTACACACTTTGTCACAATTAAATCTTACGCAAAATGTGAGCGGAGCAAGAAAATAGCCGTCATTAGCACGCTAGATCTCCAAACTATAAGTTATCCACTCAATTGGCTAATTCGTGTACACTGTCGTCAAACAGTCCTATTCGCGTACAATGCGATGGCCCTTATTGTAATAACCATAAGTCGTGTTCAAAACGTGACGCCAAATGCGGGTATTACAATTAATTTAGTTTTTCTTGTCTTAAATAGTATCTGCAACTGCGTTCGCTCTTTTTTTTTCAACATATCCGGCTAATATTCTTTTGTCTTTCGTTAACAACCGCAACATCAATTTAGTTTTATGATTTTTAGACATACACATCGTAGGTATAAGCTATTTTACACAAACGTCCTTTTTTTTTTATTATGATTCAACGGCCTATGATTATTATTCTTTTAGACTTCCTTTATTTATATGCAATTATAGTATTTATACGGTTTAAAAATTGAGTCTAAGATAAACAAGTTTAAAAAAAAAACCGGTTTACAAAAGTCAGTCACGATATTATTTTGGTTGGAAAATTAAGGATTTGTGTGACATTATTTTTGTTGAGATCTTTCAAATCGTACCATACGTACCTATTTTCTATTGATAAATTATTTCGTATTTTTTTAAATTCTAGGCATACTCGAATTGTTAAGTCAACTAATCGTTTAGTGCATAATTTCGAGTATTGAATTTTTACTATAACTGAAATGGGTGGTTTATGAATATTCGATTCTTGTTATTGTTTAAATGACTTTTTATCGTCTTTTGATGTAACGGGGATATACTATTTTTTAGTACTTAGTTTTTTAATATAGAATTCCGATAATTTTATCATAACGATTTATTTGTAAATAAATACCTATATATACACTAATTATATTGCATATTATGCACAATTTATTTTTCCAATATATTAGATAATAATTTACAAGATCAAAAATATTCCATTGAAAATATGGTAAAGTACTTTAAACTATACATCAGGATTTTGTCATTATATTTTACGTTTCTACTAATCAGTAAGTTCTACGAAATTGTATACGCAAATATCAACTTAGTATTACATTATATTATATTATTACGTGTAAAACTGTTTTTAGTAATAGTTCTTACGAATTAATAAATGTTAAATAACTATTTGATGTCAAGAGTAATACCACATTTTAGTGTTATGACGTATTTAGTATTCTGGATTGAAATTACACTTTTCTCGTAAATTTCATTAAATCAAACTTCGTCAGAGACATATCTGATGATATCGTGAATACTAAAGGTTCCCATACACGTCAAACAAATTTGCGCAAAATCTGTGTTTGTGCAAACATTTTGAGCGTGTATGGCGTAGTTTGAGTAGTTGCGCAACGGTTTGAAACAAATCGGTCGAGTTCGAAATTTGTTGCGCAAACGCTTCACGATTGACAATTTGTTGTACGTGTATGGCAGTGTTTGACAAACTTCGGCCGTCAAAATCCTCCAGACGATTGGAAAAACATACGAAATATTGAAATAGGTAATATTAATTATTAATTAAATTGATCCCTCTTCTTTGCCATTCCTTCATCCACACCTTCTACTTTCTTTTCCGCTTTTTTTTTTCTTTTCCGTCAAACAAGCAATCACTACCGCCGTACAAAAATTGAACTGAAGTTGGCACAAGCCATTGCAACGTGTGTGTCCGAAGTTTGTACAAATATCGTATTTACACAAAAACAGAGGTTGCGCAAATTTGTTTGACGTGTATGGGGGCCTTTAAAGAGTCACAAAATATTATAAAATATATTTTATAAAATTTAGAATATAATATGTATAGACGCGTGTGTTACAATTACATTTATTTATAATTAATACTAATTGTCAGCAATATATATTTTATTCGTTGCATAAGGATTGATTAAAAATCTAAAATATCTAGTACAATATTAATTATCCGGTAGCTTTGTATTATCTGCATATATTATAATTCAACTGTATTAATACCGAAATGGAATAAGAATAAGATTTCTCGATTACGTTTTAAAATATTATAGTGAGTTTTTATGTCCGCAATGATATAAATTTAATTACATTTTAAATTTCAGATATAATCATTTTCTTGGTTTATCTACTACGCAAATTATTTGCAAAAATGTAGAACATAAATGATTATATAATAAAGAATAGTAATTTATAAATGACCTATGTATGAATCATGTTATCATATTATTTTGTCTATAATATTATCTTCGCAAAATAAAACGATGTGCGCAACATTTTTACTCTGGATTGAATGATGATAAATAATAAAAAAAAAAGCAGTAGAGTAAAAATGTGTGTTACAGCACAAAGTCTCATTAAAACGGTTCGTAAACCTTCATAGTACTCCTATGTGTATACTCCTACTGTCTGCAATACTAATGACCTTAAAATAAGTATTTAATTTCAAAATTGAAGACTAAACATTTTTTATTACACAACGTTCTAGACTAAAAGTAAGATATTACAATAGCTTTAGCATGTTTTGACGTCAATCATTATACTTGGATAAATGTATAAAAACGTTGACAATTGCATCGATTTAAATTGGAGTTGAATGGTTGAAAACTAGCGAGGAAAATAGCGACAGGGGAAAAAAATAAATACATAATAAATACATTAATAAAATTGACAAGAGTGGGTAACGTAATTAGCGATAGGTCGAACAAAAATGTGGTACCGTTTAGAAAAATAATGAGAGGTCGGCCACTAATGACCTTACGTTTTAAGCCTCCGAACACCACAAGCATTTTGATTAATGACACATTCAAGAGAAAATCGGCGATCCCGCTCGCATATATAAAACTATATATTTATGCACTAGGGATTATGTGGTTTATTTTATTTTATTTTTTTTAAATATTATTTATTTTTTCTATCTAGTTGAGAGGTTATTGGATTTGGGTCGTTGAAGGGAAGAATTAATTGAGTTAGATGTTTAAACTTGAAAAATATGAGTTATTTTCAGCTTGAATCTCGCGTAAGCACGGATGATTCATTAAAAACTCACTTCGATAAAGATTTGATGATTATTTAGGTCAACAGTTATAATAGTCTCTCATGATGACGGTGTTGTATCGGAACTTAAGTTTCCAATATAGTTTTATGAATAGTAATTTTCTGAATATAATGAGAATATTTACAAAAGTAAAATCTGACTAGAATTCCGTTGTGAATACCGTATAGTTCAATAAACACAGTTTAAGTGTAGTTTAGGTTTATAATATTTTAGGTATAGAATTTATATCAATAAAATTGTAATTAAAATTGTTTACTCACATGGATAATATATTCACGTTTTATTGCCAATATTCTTATTAAATAATACCAACTATAACATTTTCACATATTTACCTGCAACAAAAAAATCTTATTATTAGTAAAATATCACAATTTGTATATACAAATATTTATAATTTGTTATCAAAATGTATACTTATTTTTATTATTTAAGTTTCATTTTAAACCATTAATATTCCAAATTATATCATTATATGTATTAAAAATTTAATTATTAAATTACAAATATGAGGATTCTTATTGCAATTTGTAAGTTTATAGATTATTTTCAAAAAAACATTAATTTTGACCAAATTATTCTTTTATTATCGTTTTAAATATGTATTGAGTTATATTAAAATATCATATTCTACATTTTATCTCTAAGTTTTCATTCATAAAAACATTGTTAATTTTTAGTTCTCATAGTAGTACTTTTAGAAAAATGAGCAAAATTAATTATACATTTTTTATCAAATTCCTCATATCTATAAGTTAAATTATTATAAGGAATATTAATTTTTATTATTTGATAGGTAAAGTACCCATGAATATAGTGTTATATCCTACATCATGTATATGAGTAGAGATACGTCCTAACTCATTTAAGTACCCTCATACCACTATAACCACTACATTCAAAATCACCACTAGTAGCACCAGTACTACTGACCCATCGCCACTACTATATAAATATGTATGTTATACTATCGCCACTTAACATAACCATTGAGTTGAAGCTCTTAGAAATACCATATTTAAGCCATGGTTTGTATAGTTGTTTAATTTATTTTTATACAGAATAAATATGAAATGTTTCTTTTTTCTTTAAGTAGTAAAAAGAAGTCTTTACAGTTAACAATAAGTGAGATACTTATATTATATATTATACTAATATATAATTATATCACTTAGCATAGTACATGCAATTTGTTAAATTTTTATATTTAAATTAAATTAAACACATAGTTTATGATTATAACTGTCTGGTATTACACAGGTATAAGTATAACATTATAATGAATTATAATACGAATATATGTATACATATAGTTTATTAATGAAAGTGTAACCATTTTTCAATCAATTAAATATGTAACAAGTTTATGGGTTGTATAAGTCAGTTGGTAATTTATTTAGTTTATAAACTATGGTAGATAATGTTAACACATTACCCTTACCGTTTTATAATAACAAAAATTTAAGCATTCCTATAATAAATCATAATATTATTCGAATTGATATTATATTTATGAACAATATTTAAATTTGATTAAATAAGGATAACAAGATCTAAAATATGGCGATATACCTGCAATGTACGTCTAACACTCAGTCTACAATTCTCGTGCATGGATGAAAGTAAATGGTAATCAAAAGTTTGGAACTTCAGAACTTATCCAGTAACAGTTGTATGAAATGAAGGGTTGTTTAGTAAACTTGGAGAAATTACTCATCTAAGATGAAGGAATTAAAGAAGAATATTGTGGTCCAATTGTATATAAATAAATTAGTTAGACAATAGTTAAACTTCAAACAGAGTAGGATTCAAATTTAGTTTATTAACCTAACCCATTTCATGCAGCTAACCCGAAAATCATATTGTGAATATCGTACTAAACGCTACGAAATAATTTGTCTGAAAATCGCTATATCGAACATTTCGAATTAATTAGTGAGATATGTCTATTATAAATTTTGAATTTATCGGTTTTTAACTATAAATTATAATGTTATTTGACGCCTCTGCTATTGAATAATATAAACATAATAACAGTGTTTTCAACTCAATCGCGATGTACAATCAAAACACAATGTCGTTATTTGTTTACTTACCTCTTTAAATACATTATTTATATGTGTGTATATGTATAATCACAATATGGGATGGAACAATAATTGGTATGCGGTGAAAAATTACAATCGGCACGTCCGCGGGTATCGTCGTCGTCCGACGTTCCGCCTCGATTTTTTAATGTTTGGGTGGGCACCGATTAAAGCGCAACGTGATATTTTATCAATGGCGGCGGACGACCGCATATACAATGATCGTGTGCCGAATTAAAGAGCGATTAAACGAAAATAAAGAGGTGTAGTGTGCGAGCCGATTACGTTTAAAACTCGGAATGGCCGAGAACGATCTTTGAAACCGCCGCGTCCGCCGTTCATCGCGGCGACGCGGCGACGGAATCACGTGTAAATAACGTGTGCTTAACATATTATTAATATTAATATATTACGGCGTGCGCGCGAAATGATGAATTGCCGGCGATCGGCCGTCGGACGATTTCTCGCGCGTTGGTCGTTCCGATGTAATAATTATTATTACGCGTTTATTGTCATTATCAAAACGCCGACACGGTAAAACATGTATTAATGTTCCGCCAAAACCCCGGACGACCCGACCACTGTCCGCGGCGCGGGAACGAGCGAGCGACGCGGTACAGTCCGCAAACGTCGAGCACACGACGGGTTGTGGCGGGACGCTATTGATTTTACCCGAAAGTTAGGTAAAGGCCCGTGTGTCGGGCGACCGGCGAACGGAGAGAACAAAATGGGACGGCCGGCACACAACAGCAACAATAATAACCGTATTATTACGTTACGGCGGGCACGGTCGGGGCGTATTGCGGTTGTAGTATAATGTGTTATTGTGGACGACGACGGCGGCGGCGGCGGGAAAATTTTTTTTTTTTTTGAAAACAACAGTGTACGTCGCGCGAGCCCCATCCGCGGCGATCCTCGTCCGCGCCGCGGACACGCGTCCGACGGACGGCTAGGTGGCAGCGATTATCATAATCATTGCGCCATGAAAAATACAGTTATTGCGCGGCGCGTAGGAGTGAACCGATGGATAGGATGGTGCAGAGGTGAAGTTAAAGTAAATTAAGTATTAAGTTAAGTTAAACTTTATGTCTGCGTACGAAACATTAAAGTGGGTAGATGTCTGATATGTGTTTTACGCGGTTCGATTTTATTCGGAAAACCGTCGATTTCAAAACTTTAAATTATCGTCTAAATATAAAAATAATATTACGATTATGAAAAAAAACCTAATCGCGTTCGTGTGACCAAACGATTCTACGTTAATCAAGTTTCCTTAATCGCAGCGAGGGCATTTCGTGTTGAACATATTTTTAGATATTCATATGGAATAAATAGACTTTTGCCTGATAAAGTTTGTTTAGAAGCTTTAAAAATTATCCAAGTTACACTCGCATCACACGCATGCAGTAAGTACTGCCTGTTGTCACTATTAATATACATATTTACATAATTTCAACCGATGACGAAAATATCAGTCGGAGTACGACTTGGGCTAAGTTTAATTTAAACAGAGTCGACTTTTATATATTTTCGGTCGGTCACTTATTGCTAACCTTTTTTTGAAACTCTCTAAATATGTAGATATCTCGAAAAACGCGAGTACAAAGTCTAATCATACATTAATCTGTTTGTATTTTTTTTTTTATTCGAGTCATATAGTTCCGTAGAAAAATATTATTAGTTTTCGCTGGACACCGAACAGCCACATTTTTTTTATCGTACAAAAATAATACACAACTATAAGAACTAGTTATTATGATAAATTTTTTTGATCCAGTTGTGAACAATTTATAACTCTAAAACGTACTATCATTACGTATATGTTCATACGTAGGTATAATAAATAACACAATATACTACTACAACACAGCATAGTCTGTCCGGTATACGGTTCATTTATTAAGGTCGTATAGAACGTAGATAAAATATATTAAACTTTATTAAACAATACTATCGTAGATTGGACGAACTCGATTCAGGTGGCATGCCGAATGGTATGATATACATACTCGATTTCATTTTTTTTTATCACCTTCACAAATGCTATTGTTTTTTCACAGAAAACACAAAAAACGATTTAAAGATTTTTTTCATTGTTCACAAATTACATATGCACTGTATAAAATAATACAATACTATAAACACTAAACACTATGCGATTGAATGTTTTTACAACGGATTTACTTATAAACGAAATTATCAAAATCGTATAGATAGTCATTGTGATATGGCTATGTATTTCCATAATTTGACATTATTTATAACTGCACGTACTGCAGTCGATAATTGGTTACACTTTCCAATACTTGTTAGTTTTGACTATCTATAATGAAACGTTTAAAATAATCGATTTCGGAACTGAAAATCCACTTTGAAAATTACGGTCATAGATCATGAATAGATCAGCGTATTCGTTCTAATGATGACGTTCGTCGCAAAAGCAGCATGTATGTGTTAATTTTTAGTTTATTTTCGAAAGTGTTAGACATATATTATGTAGTAGTTCGTAATGTTGTGGTCACCGATGTGTTTTCAAACTAGCGGACGTATTTCAGAGCGTTTCAGGTACAATACAGAAAAAAAGAAAACAAATAACATTCGTTCTTTCAGATGGGACTTATAGTAGTCTATATAGATATAAACATATAGGTGAATTATTATGTTGTTACTTCAAAGGATCTCGGTAAAAAAAATAATTCATAAATAAAATACTGTTATCTACGTATATAACATATTTGTATGTGTAGATTTGTACAATATTGGTACTAAAGCACGCGATATTATTTTAGCCACTATACTGATAGAATATTTTGACAGTGATTTTTCATTATTAAAACTCATAAAAACATAAACGTTTATGAAGATAAAATTGTTTTCATATACTTTGAACTTTGTAATCATTATAAAAGTAAAAAAAAAAAATAATGTCGACAAAATTATAATTTAAATTTACTATTTATCGTCTTTGTCATATTTTAGCTCTTTACTTTTTCAAATTGAAACATAGTACATTGTTAATTTCACATTACTGAATAGAAAATTTTTCTTAGAATTTTCAAACATTGAAGTTTGAACGAGTAGTCGATAGTTATAACTTTTAAATGATTTACATAATATTAATATTTTACGCTGAATTTTCCGAGATTAATTGTTTGACTCGTCCAAAATTGTTTTTAGTCACGCGTTAAAATCATTTGTTTTATCTTATTGCAACAAAAACTTCGACCTTACACCAGTGCCATATTTACAAAATACGTGGCTGGATTTAACTCCCGTCTCTTAACAAGCCACTCACAAGAAATTTTAAACCTTGTTAACATAATGTCAAAATAGTACTTATTTTCTTAGTCGTTATATTTTAGTGAACATGTTTAAATAGTTATCAGTAAGTAGACTTGTATATAGACTTCTACAAATGTAATTGTTGAAATATGGAAAATCCATTTTTAGAATCTGGGTTTTTATTTTATTAATGTAACAGAGTGACTGTAACGGTCGGCATTTATGTACACTGTATATCGAACCAACACCGACACACACATTAAATTATTTTATAAATCTCTTCTGAAAGATTACGTAGTATGCGAGAGCATCAGGGAAACTCAAGATAAATAATTCGCATCAGAAACCAACAGAAAAGTAAAATTTATAATGACATGGTTTTTTTTTTAAATTTAATATTTTATTAACTTACTATTTTAATGATAACATCTCTCGTTTATATTTATAAAAGACTTCGTGGTTCTATAAAATGTTGTGTATAATTAAATTGTTGTACAAAATTAAACAGCGAGATTGGGGCAAAGCCCCGTGCAGGCTTTGCTTTTGGAAAACTTTCTCCCCCACCATCCCACGATGCGACACGACCTTTAAATATTCCTTAATACTCGTCCGCCGCCTTAAACTGTGTATATAAATATAATCCCGTTCGATTAGTTATACGGTAATAAGAGTAATCACGATAATAAAGGGGTCGGGATGTTTTCCTTTTTTTGTATTTCATCCGCCGCCGCTCGCACGAGGTTATTGTCATCCATACCGAATTATATATGTTACGTACACTGTATATATACACGTACACAGTGTCACTGCAGGCACGACTGCCACAACAAACTATTATTATTATTATTATTATTATTATTATTATTATTATTATTATGATGTGCACTGCCGCCGTTATGCTTTCGTTTTATTGCCGATAGTTGTCTGCGGCGCGCGTGCGCACGGCGCGCGGAGAAGCGATCAAGAGTCTCGGCACTCCGCCAACCCGCGACCATCCACCCACACATCTGCCGCCCGCGACCCACCGGCGATTGTTAAGAACTCCATCGAATTACTCAAGCAAACATTCTGTAGGCGCCTCCGTGAATCGTAAATACGCACCGCCCGTCTGTGCGAGAGATACTCGTTCTGCTTTCGGACAACTAGTCGGGAGAACGGCGTGTTGATCGCGCACGCGCGCGGAACGGGCGAATGTTCGGTATTTTTTTTTATTTATTTTTTTTCCCTTCTCCTTTCATCCCGGGGCCTTCGCCACCGCCGTCTTGTCACATATCTCACACGCCCTCACCCACTCTCGACCGCCCCTCTAACTACCCCCTCACGCCGTATGCTACGCACAAACGGAATATAAATCCTGGCCCGTTGTGTTGTCTTTTAATAAAAACCAAAAAGTCCACAAAGCGAATGCCCTACGGGACGTCTATATATATATATATATATCATACGATTGTACGAGAAATGGTTCCACGAATAATTTCATAAACGCAATTTTGATGATCCTCCGCACAGACGGACGTGGTGCATGGGCGGCGGAAGAGCGGATTTCGTATATGAACTTTTGCTATATGAAATCAACCGCCAAGGGTAGGAGAAAATATAATAACAGTATTACATAAAGTACGTAGTATAATATATATACACTCTTGTAGAAATTTTATAAAAAAAAAATATAAAATAAAAAAATAAATTACAATAATGCAATATTTGTTCACGCCAAACACGTGCGTGAGAGTAATTTTTGCTGCGCTGTTAGAATTTTATTCCGTGCTGACTACGCACACTCCGTATGTTGTACAATATGTAAATCCGTAACGTGATCGCTTGAACGTGTTTCAGTGAATAAATTTGAATTTCCTAAATTTCACTAAGTGTTTATAAAAATCCCAAAAATGCATTATAATTGAGTTGACCAACGAAACAACGCATGTTTATTCTAGTAAATTTAAGTGAACAATTATTGATAATAGTGTATGCGGTTTTTTTTTTATTATTATTGTTATTTTTTTGTGTTTGAAAGAAGGGATATGATATAATAATTTAGGCTGAAACCTAAACGTATCTAAACACTTTTGTTATTTATTCAAAACTCTTTTAAATGTAGGTGTAGAATATTCTACGATAAATTTTAAATTTTAAATATTACATATTTTTCCGTGCGTTTATCTATATACCACACTCTATATACACTTTGATAGTTCAATAAAATTAGTTTTATACGATACTACACAATTTTATTTTTCAAAGAATCTCCTACCTTTTTAAGCATATATTATGCACGGACGTAATAATGGCAAAAAGGTTCGAGATCCTTGTTGGTGACATCGCATAAACTTTTCAATTAAGTTTATCCCAACGTGGGTTTCGCTTTTATAATATTTTTTCAGGTTTTATGTTTTTTCGTCGTATTTAAAATGATTTTTATTTTCAACTCTAACCTTGATGAATGGCCCGAAAACATATTCCATTCACTTAGTCAACTGACGTTTAAAAAGTTAAGAGTCGTATACGTTTGTTATTAAAAGTTATATTATAAATGGAGTTAAAAAAATATAGTAATTTTATTAATTAATATATTTTATGTTTGCTTTATTATGTAATAATAATATAGGTATTAGAAGAAATTAAATACACTTACAACATTTTAAATTCCAAGATAATTATTATCTATAACTCTCAATAGTTAGAGTATAGGAGATCAAACAATGTGATAATATGCAACGATTAAAGATAAATTTAATGTATAAGCTTATACATAAAGAACTTTCGACTATTGATTATTGTATAATAATATTATCTTTATCGCAACATAATATTATCATAAGTGGTCTTCATCCTCTTTGTATTTTAATGCTTCAAAACTTTCTAGACATACTGATAGTTTATATAGGCCATAGAGTGTACTACGAATATTTACTATTATTTTAAAGTGGTTAGAGTACCACATTAAAATAGTAAATCCTCTGGGGACATAATATTATGATATTAAGTGAATAATCCAAAACTTTGTACTTCGTGAACTGTAAAACAGATTGTTCACAACATGGCTGTAGAAATTATTTTTTTTATTTATAATTAAAAATAAAAATAAACAAAGTATTCAGCTAGATTGTTATAGGTATTTAAATATCATATTCATTATTATTTCCAAATATTTTATAAATAATGAACTTATCATTAAAGCAATAGCCTTTTTTCAAAATTATTAATTTATGCCCAGCTATAATATTAGGATATACACTATACGAGCATACGATAAAATGAATACGATTGAGAAAATAATGTATAAACCGATAAGATTTACTGTTTTAATTTATTTTTAAGAATAATTAAATGTGAAATGTTATGATAAATTTACAATATCAATTATGATTTAATATATTATATTATATTGCATTAAAGTATTATTATCTTATGAAATATGTAATATTATTGTATACAATTAATGCACGTGTAGATCTAATTGGTTTTAACCATCATGAAACGAATACTTATTAAACTGCGTGCACATCCTAACAAAGATGAGAATAATATAACATAACATATATCCTAACATTTAGGTTCGTTTACACAAAAACAGAAATCCACTTGTTAAAGGGTTTCTTAAGTGAAGCAATATATAATATTATTATAAGAAACATACACCATGTGGATACCACGTACACCACTAGCCGTTTACAAAGTGATCAATGCTTAGCAATTCATCGTCTGCATCGTTCGTTTTTCGTCTACTGCTAATCTTTATAGATTAATAATATGTTGTTTTTTTTTTTTGTGAAAAAGTGTGAAATTTGAACCAAAAAGTATTTTTAATAATTTTTGTGTATATACATTTTTGAATATTATTATCTATAAAAAATTATATATGATTTATAATGAAAAGTGAAGTTGATAATAAATGATAATTCTAAAAGAAAAATGAATAAACAATTTCTTTTTGTGTGTACAATATTTACTAAATAAAATGTCCATTAGATACTTACAATGTAATTTTATTTATTTCGACAATCAAAACTACATGGCCAGTTTAAATGTCAAATAATTTAAATGGTTTAATGAAACCATACGATTTTTTATTCTAAACTTGAAATGTAAAAATAATTAAAGCATTTTTTATTAATATAATTATTATTTAATTTCGTTCTACGTATTACATGTAATTAACTTATTATATTGTTTTTATTAAATATTATTTTGTTTTTATTTATCAAATAATATTATATATACAATACATTTTCATGTTTACGTACACATTGTAGTAATATAATTATCATATTTCACGAAGCGTAAAAATAAAATTGTATTCAGATGGATAATAATAATAAAAATAATAATATTAAGATGAGCCATAATCGGATGCCTTAAAATATAAAAGTAAATGACGTAACGCGGAGCTTTGTGTATGCAATATTGGTACACGTAGGGCAACAGTCTGTCAGAGCAACGATTTTAATAAAATATTTTAAAAAATGTTCATAAACAAATCAAAGCCTCATCATTTTTGTTTATGCATTATAATATTATTGTTTACAAAAAAAAAAAAAAATATATAATAATTTAGACCAATAATAACCTCTATCTTCGTATATTTTTTTTAAAATTATTACAATCCGTATTTTACATTTTTTCAATAAAAATAATATTATTAATTATTACTAAAGTTATAGTGCGTATAAACTCATCATAAACATAATTTATTTGTAGAACTTCAAAACAAATGTTATTGTAACGTTCAAATGTAAATGGTTAATTTATTCAAAGTATTGCGGGATAAAAAGTATTATTGTTATTATTAGTAGTTCAACCATAAAACTACAAGTTTGGATTTGATGACTATAATACACACATATATTTTTATGACAACAATTACGCATTATTGCGTTCTTACACAGTAATTGTATTGTTACCTTGGAGAAATCGGATAATATTTACATTTTTAGTATAAATAAAATGGTTGGATTCATAACAACTATGGTAACATCGATAACGCCAATTGACTCAGGTATACGATTTAAAGCATAAGAAAACCATTGCCATTGGATTTTTGAAATAGTTAGGTATCTATTTTAAATTTAAATTTTTTTCGAAAACTTTTTTTCTCAACTAGTACATAAATTATATTCATAAATAATTAGCTATAATTTTCATCGCTTGGTATACGTATTAAACTACAGACCAGGTAAATATAATCCCCAACCAATTTTTCCTAATATCGTATCCTCAGATACTTTAATACTATTATGATACTAGACCACTTAGCAGTGAAACAGACTTAAAATTCTGTATAATCAACAGATGCATGGGTGTTCACAAAACATAAATTGCAAAATGTATATAGTCACATAACAAATTAAATAACAAGAACGTCATAATTCATTTGGTAATAAATTAAAATATGTAACATATACCTATTTTCATCTGTGTATAGTACTATAGCGCTATTGATTTCATTTTAAATGTAATATTGAGTAGTCACAAATATTCCATGTATTCTAAATATTATTAAATATTTGATTAATAATTAATATTCAATTACTATACAATATTATTTTATTTAAAAAACCCATGAAAAATATTAGATTTATTAAATCATATGATTTACCGATGGGTAATAATTATAATAGCTGGCAGTGCCATTATTGCATTTGCATATATTTTATAGTATATGATTATAATACTGCTAGTGAAGTGAATGGGTTTCGTTTACTATTAATTTAAATAAAATTATTTATATTACAATTAAATGCAATTTTTATTTTACTGCGATTTCAAAAAATGTTAACTCGTTTTTATAATTCTAAAGCATAATTTTAAAAATATTTAAATTTATTTAATGAAGACAGAATGTTTATGAATTAACAAAATTTTTTTTTCCGTTTCTGCACATTACAAACAAATTTATTAAAACGTTTATTATGACTGAAACAGTTGTATTTAATTTAATTTTATATATTTTTGCATTTTTAATTATTTTTAAATTTAAATGTACTTATTTTATTTTATTATTTAATAACATATTTCTTATACTTTAAAACTTCTAGCCGATAAATATACTTTTATATGATTTTATTATTTTTCTTGTTGAGATTTCAAAGAACACTTAAAAAATATTTTTCTACCATTATTATTTATTACATTTACCACATACATATTACCGCTTGTTCACGCTACGTATCGTGTCATACACGCTTTTATATATATCAGCTGTAGGCATTATGGTTGTTATTATAACTCGCAAACGCGAACAATCTACTAAAAAGTACAGTACATTTTGAATAAAAAACATAATATATCTTTAACGCATTTTATTATATTATTTTTTATTGTTTTTAATGTATAAATTGATGTATTTTGTATATATTCGCTTGCAGTTTTTAATTTTTTTCAAGTCATATATAATTCTATTTTTAAAAAATAACGATTATATTTATAACTGATATTGTTCAAAAAAAAAAAAACCGGCTGATTTCTTGAATGACATAATATTAAATAACAAAATACATTACATTATAGTTAGCACTGAACAGATAAATTAATATAATCAAATAATATGCATTGCTAACTTAGTTTTAATCAAATTAGATTCAATAAAATAAAAATGGAAGAAAGTGATCCCTCTGCGTATAAATAACTGCAACGAGTTTCTTATAGTGCATAGGACTGATCACTGTTATAAGAAAGTATAACACAGAACGTGACATACTGGCCCAGAGTATTACTATCCAACATAATATTATGTAATATGATACCGTTTTGTAATTTTCGCATGCACCACAATCATAGGTATTACAGTTTTCGAACTCAAAATATGCGCATCGTTATTCGCTACGACGAAAATGCAAAAATTCAGATGATCCGAGCAGCCAGCGGATGCACAACAAAAACGTTCACGGTGTGTGATCCGACGGCAATCGGACTCATCGGTCTGTCGAAACCTCAAAACATTAACGTCGTGTACAGTATGGGTAAGACGGAATTATTATTGTAATATGACTGTTACTATTCAATGCGAGAACCGATTGTTGTGTTCTGTCCGTATAGCGAAAATCGAAAAACCGTTTCGCGGGTTCACTCCCGACGTACATAATATTATTATTATTTTGTACTCGTTTTTAATAAACAAAAAAGCCATCGTACCGCCACCGCTCGCGGACGTACTTCCAATACCATACGCAATTTCGTTGCTGGTCTCGTCGTCTACGGCAGACAAGAGGTTATTATTTCCTCTATTTTTTTTTTTTTTTTATTGTTTGAAAACATTCACGTAACCTCTCGGTACTATCCCGGGCGAACGATGCGTGTGAGACCGTTGAGAAATGCGAATAAAATAAATCGCGTGAATGTCTAAAATCGAATCTCGTGCGGGTCGCTCTACGGGTCACGCCAGGTGTGCTGTACACCATGATATTATTTCCCGGGTTAGTCGGAGACCGATATAAGTACACCAATATGATGCCTATCGGGTCTTCGTTTTACTGCTTCCGTTCGTTTCGAGAACCGTAAAGTTATTTCATTTGATTACAGTTTAATATAGGTAGACGTCCTATACGAATCGGTAAAACTATTTGAAAATAATTGTTATAATATAATGAACCACGCATTTTGTATGCAATACACATACCAATGCGAAGATAAAAATGATTTAGAGTTATAAAATCGTTTCGAAAATCAATAGGTGTTATTCTGCACAAAAATAATAACTGAATATACAAACACAAAACAAAAAATATATTTAAGCTTGCAAAAAAAAAATATCAATCGCACTCCAAAGTTACGCCTATATAATTACACGATCTCAATCCAAAAACATTAAGAACCGAATCGTATGACAATATTTCTATACCCCCTTTGAATTGTTTATAAATTAATTTATTTTTGATACAATAAAAACGAAACTCGATTAACCACCGCCGCCGGTGCAAATTCTATTGCTAAATTCTATTATTGACGGGTCGCGACGAGGGACTCCCACACATTAAAGTTTTTCGACCACCATTGGGCATTTTAATTGAAGAAACTACCGATACCATTACAACTACGCGAATCATTAAGTACGCATTTATTTCGCTAGCTAGTGTGACTACATACGATATAAAATCCAATCGGACGAATCACGTATCCTCTTCACCTGCACCATCTTAAAATTACTCTCAAAAAACTATATCATTATTATTTTGTATTTATTAATATTTCTATACCGATGTTTATTTGCCAATATTTGCTTAACATTAATTACATGTCTTGACTCAATCAGTCGAGATTTATTTACTTTCTCATGGTTTTTAAAGTTGTTTGCTTAAGTATGTATTGCTTCACCGAGTGTCTGTTGTCTTACATAAATAGACTTGTAAGGATTTTATGTATTTCAATGTGTGTATTTAAGGCGATTGATCAGTGTGCATTTGGCCAAAATTATTTCTTTGAATATGACACATGCTGATGCTGTTTCTTTGATGTTTATACGGTGAAAGAGTATTCAATTCTCACTTTAGTGGTTATGACTTCCTTCTTTATTTTGATTTCAAAGGTTTTTCCATTTTATTATGTTAAACTCGACATCCCCGAGTTTGTTTGTGATAGGTAAGTCATTTCAATTGATCTGTCATACTTCCATTGTCTTGTCTTGATTTTAATGATGTCAAGTGTCTCTTGATATTTTAGTTAAGTTTATTTTTGTGGAAAACTCAAATGAAGAAGTATCATTTGATTTAAAAACTACTTTTACATTTCTGTGTATTCCGGTATAAAATGAAACCCACGTGAATGTTATTTGTTTATTATATATTCACGAATATGTTATATACTAGTTAATTTGTGTGTGTGTGTGTGTGTGGGGAGGGGGGTAAAGTTTTGTAACTGATATTAAGGGGTTCGAATAAGATCACTGATAATGACAATGCAGTATATGGTTCAAGTTCTAAGATGAAATAGTTTTTAATTTTTCAATCGGTAATCAGTATTTAAGATTTTTCTGATCAACCTATAAATACCAAAAAGCCAACTATGTATACGTTTATAATCACATTATGCGACATAAAATGACGTCAACAACAATGATTTAGGTATAGGTAATCGTTCCTTCACAACCACATCAACCCACTGGACCCATATTCCGGCCAACTGGATCTCGGACGCCCGTCGTGATATAATGGAATAGAAACCATTTTAAAGCGGACGTATTATAATAATAATTATTATAATACAACGACTATTGAGGCTGTATATATGATAACGTACTTGTGAGTATATAATTATTATGTGTACGGTAAATATTTTGTGGGCACAACGGGTGGCGGTGACCAAGGAAAAGGACACTTAGACGTAGGTACAATATATATATATATAATATTATACACTGGCCCCACTCACCGGCCATTGTGCCTCGACGTCGAAACGGTTTGTGTGTATAATATTATTATAATGCGGCAGTGGGCTCGTGGGCGATTGTGCAAGACGGGAAATTAATTCACTCAGACTAAAACCGGGTTTGGTGATTAAACGCACACCGGATGAATTATATTCGCGCGTATTATTTTTAATCATTATTATTAAATTGGTAATATTATTGTATATTATTGTTATATTATCGTTGTCCGATATGAATAATTGTTCAAATGTGTGTAGGATATATGTTTTTCTCGAAAAAGAAATTATTGGTTTTCTTTGTGAACAATTATTTTTGTTTTAATACATAATAATAATATCATGTATAACAAAGTAATTTTTTTTGACTATTAATTAAAATAATCGTTACAATTGCTAATGCTCGTTGTACGATGGACTTAACCTACTTATACCGTGTGTGATATGCGCCAATAATTCTTTTTCCGACAAGATTGGACAACGACGGATTTAATTGTCACCACAGGTTTATTTTTTCACGCGATTCTTTTTTTTTTTTTAATTGAATATTTAACGCAGCACTTAAATAAATAAGCCATGTACGACGACCCGGCAAATTGTACCAAACGAACACAAAATAAGAACGTAGGTATATATTATTACTATTATTATTATTATTATTATTATACCCTTACGAAACGAGCTCATTGCTATAATGCAGCGACGGTACACACGTTACAAGCCGTAAACGACTAAATACATTAATAATGTTAATGTAAAACAACACAACGCTCTGAAAGCATCATAAATAATTTGTCCTAGACTACTGTTACAGTATAGGTATGTGCAGTATTATATACGCACATTATTTCGTAATTGTTTATTATTTGTGTTTATATTAATTATTATGTGCTACGACGAAAAACCGTATGTGTACAATATGCCATATGGCTACTGGTATTCCTACATAATATTATTCTATTATATACAATTCAAATATATTATTAAAGTCATGTTATTTGTCTATGGCCTGTGCCGGGCTAAGGAAATCGGTCAATTGTTCCTAACAGTTTCGTAATATTGAAACAAACATCTATTTTCGTACCATAAAATTCAATAAAACCATATCGAATTTGGAAAAGTGTAAAGCCGTTAAAAATATTTTATTTTTACAATCGTACAAACGATAACGTATAATGTGTATATATTATAGCAAAAAATGTAGCCAGAAATAAAGGTTTTCTGAAAAAAAGTGGCCCATAATAAACATGTCTGTGTTGATATTATCGTTACAAATGTACATAAATATAGGAGAAAAAATATCAATCGTTACGAATATGTTCTAGCATAACTTTATTCATGTCTTACTAAGAAGGGTACTTAACCTGTATCCCCTCCCCCAAATGGTTGTCGCACTTCAGTACAGCATCGGAAACATTTAAGACAGACTGTTGTAATAATTATACAACGTAGAAAATGTGGAAAATATATTATTTTTTTTTTCTTGCGTACCCAAAGAATCAATAATAACTTCATTTACGCCTTGCATCTCGGTCGGCTTTTCAATAGGTCGACTTTTTCGTTGTCACACATAGCTAATAAAATTAGGATGACGCCTTTTTCGCGAAGCAATCAAAACCACACATGGTCGCTGTACATTCCGTTTTCTCGAATTCTTTAGGGGTGCCGCTAAATACTACTATTCACCTCTGAAAACCCTTTGCAGAACTACGTAGCTTCCTGCTTTTGCATTGACCGGAATCTCGCTCGAACGCGGTCGTGACCCAATATCTATTTCTAGTATACAATATAACGTATGTATACGTACGACCATGCTCCGCCGACTTCGGTGGACTCGTGTGTTGTGCTATCGTATAACAACTCGAGAGCAGCTTGAGAATTATTCGAGAAAGTGAGTTTTTTTTAAAACTTTCGGCAAGACAACGTATTGTTTATTAATGGCGTATTACCACACATAGGCCGTATACTTTTATTTTAATATATTATAATAAACCCAGAATGTAATGACCACGTGATTAAAAATTTAAACCTTATGATATTACAATATTCACGTACAGTATAAAACCATACGCCATTTCTATCATTTTTATTTTTATTTTAACCAATGTTTTCTCACTTGATTGCATTTTTAACGGAGCAATTATTGTTAATAATTAAGATAATTAATGTTACACGACATGCTTAATTTTTTTATAGAGCCTTAAAAGATTTATCATAATTTTTTTTTAAGTGTTATAAATATCCATAATAATGATAAATACATTTTTACTTTTTAATATTACTTTCATATTAGTTCTTATATTATATTATTATTATAATACTTTTAATACCTTTTACCTTTGTATTAAAAATAAACAGTTTTATTATATTGCGTGCTATCGTTTATTAAAGAGTGTTAAAAATATTTCCTTTTAAACATTAATTTAAAACCGTATTTATTTTTAGAAAGCCAAATAAACGGATATATTTAGAAACAATTAATTAGCTTATTAATAATATAATATAGGTAAATATTTAAACCACTTATCATAACTAATTAATATAATTGGACAATTTTCGAGGTATGAAAGGTTCTTATTTCATCGTATAGCTCATTTGACATCGATATTGAAACTCAAAACGAGTATAATATAATACCAACACTTTGTTAAATTGCTATTTGTAACATATGGGTAGTAATCAAAAATCGAAAAGTAAGATAAGTTTCTACGTATTTTGGTATGATGAGTTTCATTTTATCGTAAAAGTTTTTTCAAATATAAATTTTTAAATTTATTGTTCTTTAAAACCCAAGTTTTTATTTATTGCAGTTCGGCTTTTGAATCCAATGAAATATATCACAAAAAAAATTACATTTGAATTCGAAGCATTTATTAATAACCGTCTTGGATTAACTCACTTCAGTAGTATTTGAACGCTGTGCATAAGTTATATTCGGTCATTGAATAGTTTTGGAACCATTATAGGTATCTGTAATACTCTAATGAACATTCTGAAATTTTCAGAGCACATTAATGCATTATTTTATTAAATAAGTTAAACTAAATTGCTTATTATTCGAACCATAACTAATGCAGTGAGAAAATAATATCAACCTTTAAAAATCAAAATCCGTTATCGAAATGTCTGATTAACTGTTAAGTCAATATATTTTTTTTCACTATGATTAATTATACGTTTATATATATATATAGTAAATAAAATATTACTTAAGATGCTTTAGCTTAAAATATACACAATATTAGTTTATTACTGGATAAATTATATTTTCTGAATATTATTATAATAATATTTCTAGGTATAGAAAATTTAAGTAAAAATGTATTTGACAATATTTCTGCTGTTGATGTATAACGGTGAACGCTGTTATTCGGAATAAATTATTATATACCCAAGTCTTTAAATATTGACAAACAATAAACGAGCTTATTAAATTTTTCTTAACATCATGCTTCAATATTTCCAAGATCTCGAGTAGTTTATTAAATTGAATCAATATTTTACAATAATAAATATGTACCAATAATAAAGCGAAGAAGAAAAAAAATTGAAAAATTAATAACATACAGAAAAAACCTTTCAAACCCCATCGGACTGGCAGTCACTATAAGTGAAATAGATTATTTTTCCGTTTTTTTTTTTTTTTTAACACACCTTCACACATTACATATAAAATATGACAACTTAAACTTTGATATCTTTGCCAGATACTATTTACGTTTATCCAATAAATGGAATTGATCAAATTTCAAACATACAAATAGTTTCGTCATCAACGGAATAAAAGAAGGGAGTGTACATTGATAACGGTCTTACAGTAGTAAATTGTAATTTTGGTACTCGTCCAACACGGAATCTAATGCCAACTTACACAATATCGACGTTTATGTTAAATGTTAGTTTACAAACGTACGATGTCTACAAATTAAAAATCATAACAATAATAAGTTGGACGCTGTGAACCACGTAAACATTGATTTTGCTTTTCTCCGTAAGTCATCTGCGTGCATTGTAAAGTCTCTTTTCTTTTTTTTTTTGCTATTCGTTTCGTTTATTATTCGTCCGCAAAAGCTACGTGCGCGTCCGCCTTTGATATGTCCAGTAGAAACATTTTAATCATTGGTAATACACTTAAAATCGATATATTATAATTATTAATTTCGCCGTCAAAATTACCCGAATCACATAAAATTAATCATCAAACATAACGGTACACGGACGCGCGCATATGGACAACGGACGCACACGCGCACGAGAGACGCGCAGTAGCTACTGATTAATGACGATACGAATAAAATACAAAACGGAGAATTCATAGAGTGTACCCCGCTGGCTGTTATTGTAAATTTACGAATGTCCAAACTTTGATTTTCATATCCAAATAATAGATATTATTCGGTGTTACCATAATGAAGTGCGCGCGTGGATACCGTTTATTGTTCGACATTGCATTTCGATGTAGCCGTGTAGGTAATTATAACATTATAAGAAGACGGTTCTTTACATTTTTGGTCCACTAAAATATTATAAATAACGCTTTCAGATACAGTTCTTGTATTCAAATAAAATATCATGTACAATAATATCGTTGTAAAGATAATTGTTTGCGTTTATTTATGGTGTTCAAAATGGAAATAAGTGCTTCGGTGGTAAGATTTTTCTTGTAACGTTCAGAATACTGTGTTTGGGACAAATGTAATTATGTAGTGTTTACCATAAATTATTCAATGGAAATAAAATACTAATAGCTTCCAATAAAACATATTATTTACACAGAAAATGCAAAAACCATCGTTAACATGAAGTATCTGCGTAATGTGGTTAAATAATGGATATTGTCCAATAAACCATATTTTAATTTCGACTTCATAGCTTCACGCAATTTGAATTTTAAATGACGTCTTATAATTTTGTAAGACAATTAGTCTTATAAAATACATGCATTTTATTGTGAAATTAAACATTATACGGGTGAAACGAATTATTTAGTTTAATCCAAACACTTTGAATGTTAAAAAAAAAAATGAACGTATGATATTTATGCAGTAACGCGTCATCAATTAGTTATTAAACTCGTCATTTACCTCGATGCAGGATAGTGGCAAAACACCATTATACTCAAAAAAAAGATTTTAAACTAACTGTATTATTTCTTATACATTTTTGATATTTTTTGTCACGGAGCATAATTATTCATTGCGACTAGCTAAACCAAAACGAGATAATTGAAAAGTTATCGTTGAACTAGACTCCTTAATTTTATAATTTATCTACAATTAAATAATATTATTATTCATTTATTTAATACTATACAATTAAATTTAATATCGTTTTAATAAACAAGCTATTAATTGGCACGTGTAAAATAATAAATTTTACTTGATCATTTTTAAACTTTTTTATTTATTTATTTAGTCTTAACAGTGATGCGGTTAAATTTAAATAAAATATATTTCAATTTGCGCCCAAAAATAATCCAAAATTAACTATGGTAGGTATTTATAGAGCAATTTATGTTTAAACGTAGATATAAAAATAAAATGTTTATACCTACGTTTACTGTTGAATCGCAGAAATATCATAGTCCTTATCTATATACTATAATATGTACATTATCGATTATATAGTTTGTTTTTGTATAGTATATTTTTAAGTCTTACGAATGTATAATATTAAATTGTTATGTGTATTATTAAAATATTATTAAAACTGAGATCACGTGGCTATTACAGCAAGGAAACAAATTGTTTTACTGGGAATATATTAGTTATGTTTTATAATACATAAACGCTGGTATTGTAGTTGAGGAAAAGCAATAAATTACAAAATACAAACGACGAATCAATACTATAACGATTTCCGGACTCGCAAATATTATTTCAATGTATTTTTTTCCACGTCTCTCGACGTGCAAGTTCTAAACAAAGTTGTCGCCAGTCACATACTCACAAAGCTATATATATTATACATATATATATACATACAATATCATATATCAAATCATATGTAATGTGTACAGAAGCAGAGGGAGATTTTGTATCCCCCCCCTACTCCCACAATGGAAGGTCAACATTCAGTAGAGGAAATATTTCTTTTTAACATTTATTGAATACATTTTTTTTTTCATTTTCATCAAGGGATATAGTTATTACATGATTATATTTTAGAACAAATATAGGCATGTACCATATAAAAATAGATTAAGAATGCTTCAACTTTTATTTGTCTATATTAAAGATGAAAATATTTATAATTTAAATTTGATTGATTATTTACTATAGAATATGTAAAGCGCTGTTAAGTTTACTGAAATATTTTAAAAAGGTAAACTTTTTTTCTTCTCGAGTTCTCCATATTATATTTTCCTAATTCTTATGACTGAATTTTATGTTTATTAATAGATCTTGTATTTTATGCATATTTTCATATAATTAATAAAACTATAAATATAACATAATGTAGTAAATAGTAATACACCTATAATTCATATTAATCATATAGTTTACTTAGTATTAGTACCTATAACTAGTTATCCGAATACATCAACCATGACGATATAATAGAATGAAAACTTAATGATAATAGATGATTACTTATAAGTTGTAATTTTCAGAATTCCCTCTTAATACCAATTTATTATATTTTGCAACACACCATATGCACTTTGAAAAAATGTATGTATATATATGTGTGTGTGTGTGTGTATGTGTGCGTGTATAATGTATATGTGTATAATTCATAGACCTACAAAATAAACTTTTATCTCATAAATATAGTCAGGAAAATATAAACAACTTATACTAGTGCACAATTTACTAGTAAATATAACATTGACATTTAGCTTCAAATTGTAAAAGATAAAGAACAAGCTAACCTAAGTGATTTTTGAGAAAGAAGAATAAAACCATCAACCAAAATCAATTAAATTTAAAAAAATTACCCAACCCCGAAACTTCCCAAAGAACACTCTCAAAAATAAGACATGCATTAACTACCTCACAATGGGTTACTCACCCCTCGCTCATCAATACCCAACGAGAATAGAAACTTTCTGTATAGCACCAGCTCCCCTTTAGAGTCAAGTAAGTCATCATTAAATAATGTCGGTTAAACGAAAGAGAAAGGAGATAATTGGAAATGTCCAGATACATCGAAGAATCTTTCTACCAATCGTAATAAAAGATTATCATATTAATACTGCATTGCATTGTTATATTTTTTTATGATTAATCTTAAAATTGCAACAAGCATATATTATGACACAGTATGGTTGTAAATCAATAAAAATGCAATTTACCGCCATGGATACATGAAATCTCGCGAATCGATGATAATAATTAAATAACTATACAATATAATAACACCAATAAGCAATAAATGTTTATACAAACTCGGTCGGACATAATAATATTATTTAATATTATTATTAATTTACTATAATAATATAGTTATAGTACATAAAGTACAACATAGAAGACAGATTTCGGACAAACGATACCGACCAGAGTCTGTAATAGTTACTTGGAATATCAATAAAGCCGCTCTCCCACTTCTGCATCCACAAGCGATACTCGCGTATAATATACGATACATAACCTAACCTGCAGTAATGATATACACTGAAAGGGGACCTTTAACAAGTCATTGATCATGTTTCACGTCATAATACGCTCTCACACACTCGCCATATACATACACGGAAAGCACACTCGTGTTTTCTGTACATGTTGCAGCTCGTTTCAGTCGTCAACTCGTGTCATCGTGATAGTTATACTAGCTGTAATTCGTGTTGTCGCGTGGTGATCGACCCATTGCGGCCGATAAAGCCTTCCGTTCATGTCAAAACCGTAATCGTGAAGCGCGTTCTCGTGTACCTATATACCTCCTGCGATAAACTACATCGGTGAATACCTACTCTTTTTACTTTTTTACTGTCCCTAAATATGATGACTGATAAATATATATATTGTGTAAAATAAATACATACTCCACTCAGGATCTAAAATATCCACCGAGATAGAAGTTTCTACATTATTATTATTATTATTATCGTATTACCAGTATAAAACTTTTATTAGTATGTCCCAACTACAGTATAGATGCAGTCGAAAATGGCATTCACGTATGCAGAAATGTATATCTCGATGATATTCTTCGCGAAAAGGTTAACTTTAGAATAATTCACTATATGCCGACCACAATGATTTCGACTTTAGATAAAACTGACCCAATTGTTATTGACGTTAATATTATGTAATAGACTCGAAATGAAATAATAACGCACTGTAATTGTAAATTTGTCGAAATGTTTCGTTGAAAATACATTGTGTGCTTTTATATAATATATTTTCAGTGTGATAAATTATCACATAATGGAATCTGTTAAATTGGACATATATAGTCGCTGCTCTATACGTATTATATGAAATACGTGCAGAATTGTGCACCACACAATGTATTAAAAAAAATAACTTGAAATAATTAAATTATTAGAGATAAACCGGCTGTGAATATATTGTAAATATATTGAACATTTACATAAACTCATTTGTCATTTTTAATTTAAATAGTTAAAAAAAAAAAACTAGAAACTCAGAATATTCCTTTATCCGAATATTTTTCTTTGATAAATGTATTATAAGAAAAAATAAGCGTTATTTTTGGATCTAAAGGGGAATTCAAAGCAAAATTAAATGGTGTTTTCTTCAAAAACAATTGCCTAAAAGTATTGTGCAGAATTAATTAAATATTATTTGACAAAGAGATTCAACTAGATAAAATCCATCAAGACCCAATGATTATATACTATGTTAAATATGCTCCTACTTCATTATAGATGCTTAACGATCATTTCCGATATACAAGTATTTATTAACAAATGAACGACAACGTTTCACCGGAGGAAAGCCTGAATACCATTTAATTATTAATTTTAACAATAAAAAACAGAAATATATCTTATATCCTTAATGTGTTCTGTAATTTGTTTATATTTTTTCATACCTAATAATAAACAATTTTTAATTCTCAATTATTATTATTATTATTTGTTAATGAATACTACATGGCATATTAATTTAATAAATTTTAGTTTGTAAAAATTTGTACTCTAATGATAATAAAACAATTAGATTAATAAAATTATTTGAAATTCTAAATGCATCAAAACAATTAAAGTCATGTAAAACGTACACAGTTTTATATATATTTTATGAAAATGTAATTTCGCGGAAGAAATTGTCGTGTGTCAAGAAATAAAGTATACAATGTTATTTAGATCTACACTTTTACTTTTACTGTTTAAAAATGTAGAATTAAAATTGTTTTGCCTTGGTATAGATATTTTAGTTAATTACATTTAATTTCCATTTCAAGTATAACACCGTATTAAATCAAAAAATCAATTTAAGTTTTTAAAATTACTTTTTCTCAAATGTATATAATAATGTGTATAGGTACCTAAGTTTCTACATCACCACCATCATAGTCGGGTAAAGTGCCAACTATATACAACACGTGTAACAACTCCAAGGTTAAGCAGTAATTTGTTGAAAAAGAAAAAAAATATGTATGTAAGGGACAAAAATTTAGTAAACGTGACTTGAATACAGAAATTTCGTGTAAAATATATTGAAAGATAATTTTAACAAGATTGCTATGAACCCGAAAAATGATGACATATCATAAAACGCACATACATTGAAAATGTAGACATTAATTCAGAGCGAATCACACGAATGGTATTCAATGGGACTTCATAAGTATAAGAGAAAAGTCTAGTTCAATTTTAAAAATGAAAAGAGGCTTAGCTTTTTTTTTTTTAAAGTAAGTGAACATAATATTATTCTTAATACTTTTGTTCATTTTATCATACACATCACCTATTCCGAAATAAAAATCATACTTTTAGATGCCATATAATAAATTATTACGTTGACAAACCTAAATGACAAACACGATATTTCTATTATACGAACAATTTCAAACTAACCTTTAACTCTTTGATTTAGAATATTTAAATAATTTTAAACATCGATTTAATATAAAATCAAGTGTATTTATTTTCAGAATTAAACCACGGACGAACCAATGATGAACACTACTCATAGGTACTCCGAAAGTATATAAAATATGATTCAATTTGAAAAAAACTATTTTAGCCGAAGTGTAATAATAACGCTGAACGGTTTCATGAACAGATGAACATGTAATTTAATTATTCGTTTAACACTCGTGCCTATCGTACTACCTATCTATACGTTGTATGATTTGAAAAAAATAACGATAAATAAATGATTTTGAAATAATAACGAATCTTTCGTGCAAGTGATACGTTATAAAACCGCTGTAATCTTCAAACGTCAGGACGATGCTTTTGAATAGTTTTCTGGGGCTAAGCCTTGTCTCTCGCGCCCGCCGATCGCCATCCGTGTGCAACTCAAAATATTCATTGCACCCGTCTGTTGGCGTGTAGTGATTAGGATAGTTTTGTTATGGAATCCAAAGTAGCGCCGAGTAAAACCTGCAGCCCATGCTTGCGGTGAACACAAAATGCCTACCTACTCGTCATAATCGTCGTTATTTTATACTTTTATAGAATATTTTGTATAACACGAACGGCCGCGATACCCAATCGTCTTATCGCCCTTCGAGTGCTCCCGGAGGATCGTAAAAGTGGGAAAGACAGGACTGCTGTCGTCGTTGAAAAAACTGTGAGTACTCGTATCGCGCCGTCTCTCAAACATTCGCATAGTTTATTTTTTTTTTTTCCCGAAAAAGACAACGAACACGACGATGAATTCGCTAGTTCACTATATTTGCATACGTATATACGTTACTGTTTAGAACGAGACTTTTTACGCCAAAACGAACGCTGTGGGGAAAAAATGTACCGGCACGTATCCACCAAAAAATTGCATCATGGGATGTCCCTTGGCATTTTCTTACGGCTTTGTGACATCGCGTCTGACGGTAACGGCGAAGAAGATCGATTGCGTGGATTTTTTTTTACGTTAGCTTTTTCCGTTCGTTTTTGTTTTCCCTGTCCGTCCAAATTGGCTTAAAAATACGAAACGCTGACGAAAACATTGTTTAACACTATGCACATTACTATTATACCACGTCAAGTCCTCGACGTGTATACTTTACGTTCGACTGTATTCCGCTATAGGAACTTTGTTCGAGACGCACAATCGTGAAATATAATCCGAAAAAAATTAGCAGTTCGCTTAATAAATTCGGTCATTTGACGTAAAATATGACCATGGCATGAACGAACTGTTTCATTTTTTTTTTTTTTTAAGAGTTTTTCTTCTTCAAATATTTAAATAATCATATTTTTAATATATTATACAAATAAAATCAAATAGAACATTCGTAATCAACGAAAACTTATTTCGTGTGACTTATATATCATACTATTACGCATATCATATTGTATTATATTATTATACACATACCTCGTTGTATACGTTGTATGTTTGAACTAAACTCAAAACAAAAATTATCATATACTTTCGATTTTCAATAAGTCGTTCCGTCAGTATATAGGTAATGGCAATGTTTTTCACACATATAAACACTTATCATAGAAATCGTGAATTTGTCGAGGTCAAAAACGAATAGAAAAGTGAAGTATATTATACACTTTTCTATTTCAGCTATAAAATTAGTTATACCATCACATTTTTATTCGAAGTAAACAAAAATTCATCGCTCGACTGTAATTTTATTCGGAATCAATATGTTTTGTAATGTAGCTATTACATTATTATTATTATTATTATTATTATTATTATGACAGTATTATCCAATGTATTATGGATCTATTTCAAAATATTATATAAAATAGTATTTCTAAGAAATAATTTGTCAACAGACGTAGACAATTGCGTATTCAATACTTTATGCACACCCATTTTATTTACATTTAAACTGTTCATTTTCCTAGAAATAAAAACTCTTTTGATATGCATTTTAATTTAAAATTTTAAAATCGTACTGTGTTATATAATATGGTTCAATTTAAAACACATAATTTATTTCGTAATATATTCAAACTATTGAATATATGTCAATATAAATGACTTTTTTTCGTACTCTATAGACTCAAAAACTACTGGAATGCTTCAATTAAAGTATACAATCAATAGATTCATTGAGCTTAGGATATTGTTCATAGTTTATTTTTAAACCCCCATAAAATGCTTTAGGGTGACTCACACATTAATTTAATTTTCACTCATGTAAATCGAATGTTTAATTTTTTATTTAAATTGTTGGCAATGATTACAGCCATTACAAGTAATAATGGTATAATAATTGGTAAAAAATATTATAATATTATGGCATAAAATATTTTTTTACGAATAGACTTAAAACAAATAAATAATTTAAAAAAACCAAATGCTTACAAAAACAGTTACAATGATTGAAACTTATCCTCAAGATTTGCTTTCTTAAATCTGGACGTATTTCTTTTTATGTAAATATACTATAAGACGAATACCGACCTTAAGATTATTTGATATAACTGTTGGCATTTAAACATTAGTTGAAAATGTCTCAAATTTTGCGATCACGTTAAAAATATGCCCATAACATGAATAAGTAGTGGAAAAATCATAAAACGAACCGTTTTAATCGTGTTTGTATTATATTATAATATAATATTTGAACTGATACAAAACGGTTAACTATAAATAAATATTTAGGTTTTATTAACCCGGCGAAGTCGCGTGATTCAGCTACAACATAAAACCAACAATAATATCGCGGTGCGTAGCGATATTATTAGCTCTCTTGAGGCGAGACGACGATGTGGTTCGGGATGCTGAATCGGCAGTAGGTCAACGAGCGAACAATATACGTGCGAACACGTCAAACAACGGACAAGTAGAAAATTACTAACGGTCACGAGACCGGTACATTAAGAACGATCGATCGTCCGGGAGACGTAAACGGACATGTCTACAACTACAAGCGTGTATCGCCTGCTGCCTGTCTCGTGCGCGGTTTCGCACTAACCGCCGTCTCCTATCTCGTCACTTCCGTATCAATTACATAATGCCGTCTGATTATTTTTTGGATCGCTAGTCGCACGGCGACGGAAATCCGACGCACCCGGACCACACGTCCGCTTATGTATTATTCAAAGGACGTCGGCACCTCTCCGCGGAATAGGTGTCATTGATTAAATATACAGGAGTTCAGTCCCGCGCACATGGACGTCTCCGGCGATGATTAAAGAACACACACACCCGACCTTTTTCGTTCCCGAGCGATCGTAATGGCACTGCGCCCGTGCACACGTCACGTGCGATATAATACACATACTCGAGCTTACATAAAAACATAATATTATATATTATAAAGGCGGTTGATATAGATGCGTTTATAATACATAATATAATATGATCTAACATGTCACGTCACTGCTTATTGGTGTATACGGTACAATGCGGTATTATAATATTATTCGTAAAAGATACGATAAGCACGATGGCCACCACACGGATGCAGTAATATATTATGGGTGGGGTAGGGGGTTGGATTCTGAATTTCGTGTACTCCTCTCGTGACTTTTTTTTTAGTTTTAATTGTTTGTACCATCCATCACATTTAAATACTAATTATTCAACACTAATATCGTGTGTTGACGTTTTCAAGAGAAACATTGGAATGTTTCGATAATTAATATCGAGAGTTCAAGAAGTTACATATAATTATGTGCGGTATACCAGCGAAATGTACGACCCGTACCGGACTCGTGATTTAAAGTCCGTACGCAACTATTTCGTTACGAATACCTACGATATCAAATTGTTCTTCATTAAAATCTTATTTATTTTATTGAAATAAAAACCCAAACCTGTGTACTAGCCGTACAAAAATAAGATATTGAGTGGTCAAATATTATTCCATGTAGCACATTTAGCGCGACGTCGTATATTGTATGTTATTTTTTTATTATTATGAAATTATGTGTTTCTGTGTATGCATATAAAAACTTACTATTCACTTATATTATACATATCACATTTATTTTATTGAAAAGTGATTATGATAAATACAAAAAAATTTCAAATTGTGCCACTGTCTGAGAGATGGCGAGAGATGAAAACCAATACGTGAACTATCGACGAATGCTTAGAAATCGATTCAAAGGCGTTCCATTGCGGAGCTGAAAGAGATAATTATTTATAATTTACATCCGTTGACGACGGCTGTGACAGTACCAATGAAACACTCGACATGCGTCTTACTAAGGTAAAGTCACTTCACTACGGCTGGAGATTAATAATTATTATGATCGTTTAACAGTAGTGCGAAGGTCTTGCGAATAGTCAGGTAAGGCATATACTATTGGTAAACTTCGTAATAATTGAACATTTTTAAAAATCCGATATTGATTTACATCATGTTATGATTGTATCTGTGTGTTTATATGAATTCTACGACGAAGAAATGTCACCTTAATTTTTCATCGCGCAATAATTTTATCGTCTATCTATATAGTAGGTACCTACCTATGTAGTCTCATATTAAACACTGCCATTAGTACTATAGCAGAACTAAATTAAAAAACTAAACAGAAAGTTATTTTTTTTTCATTATCTATTTAAAAGTACGATAAAGACTATGTATTTCCGGTTTGTAACTATTTTAGTTTCAATGTGATACTCGTAGGAGTTATTATAACTACTGTAATATTGGAAATTAGATTCTAAGACTGAATTATCTATTTCTAACGTTTATTAAGAAAACGCCACACCCCCATGTGTCGTCTCCTTTTTAAATACATACGACAGCAAATGCTCGTTAAGTAGAATCTATTTTATGTTGTTAGCTTTATCAAACTAAAAGGTAAGAATATCATCTGAGCCATCGCATAGATATTTATTGATATTATCATTTTAAAGAGAATTATAGATATGTAAGATATTACAACTTTAAAATGCTCATATAAATCACTTTACAGTTATAATATTAATAAAAGCCTTTTTAATGGCCTTAATAATATTCTTACCTTTTATTTTGATAATAGTCAAATTTGTACTCTAATAATTAAACTATCAACATAAAATTGATTTTGCTGAATGAAAATTGACTATGCTGTATGTAAGATGGAAACATTACATACGGGTGTGGTAATAATATAATTCATATAAAAGAATTTGTACCTATAAAATATTTTAAAGGTTTCATTAAATTAAATGGTAACCAAACAAAAAATATGAATTAAATAATTTTAAATTTAACACAATATCGTATAGTATTTTTGTGGTGGTCATTTATGTTGTTTATCTACAGTAGTCATTTAACAAATGGATTATTGATACCAAATTAAAGATTCCAACTAATATGTATAATCCCCTATGTTTTTAATTTTGCAACTTCTCAAATTTATGCAATATAGTTTAAAGTCTGACGAGCTCTTTTCGTTAGGTTTACAAAATTATATATAAATTATGATCAAAGATGGGCAAGTTAATGAAAACAATTTATTAGTTAAAATTAGTTAAGTCAAGTCAACATTAAGAACATTAATCTATAAGTTAATAGTTGTATAATAACAAACAATATATTTAACTCTTGAATTTAAAGTTGTATTATCAAATATATTACACATAATATTAAAGAGACTGTGAAAATTCATTATTATTATTTTTTTTTTAGTGTATCCATTTAAGAAAGTTTGATATATCCCTTCCTATTATACAATAATAAAAATAGTGCAAGACATTTAAAGTTGCTGTCAACTATATTACTATTAAGAAATATTTTTTTACTATTTTTACCAATTTTAAATCAATATATACGAGCACTATAAATATAATATGATTAAAGCAACAAATAACTAAATATTTAATTTTAAATACAGTTATAGACTTATAAAAAAGTAAACAAATGATGTTAATATAACGTATTATTTTTCAAATTAACTGGAAAAAGCTAAATTAAAATAAATTAGGTATGTCAGTAGTTAAAATATTAGGTTACGTAATTAATTGTTAGAAAACTAATGAACTAGTTGATCTAAAAAGTTGAAAACAATTCATTTTTTTAACCTTTTAATAGTCGATAACTAACTTTGCATAATATGGTTAAGGTTATAATGTTGATGTTCAGCAGTAATTCATTTTTTTGTTTAAAATGAACAATTTAAAATTTTTTTTATTTTTTATAAAAGATATATATAGATAATAGATTGTTTAAAATATATATAGTAAATATTTGAACCAATAGTTATATTATTTGTTGTTGTAATAATAAGATTTTTAAATTTATAAAACCTCATTAAAAAAAAAATAGTTTCTCCAAACAATCACTGTTCTGGATTAAATATGGATAAATAATTAAATACATTTGCTTATCTGGTCTTAAAATTAGGTTCTTGCCTTTAATGAGAATAATACAGAACGTGATAATCAATAGCCGTATAATATGTATATATTGGGAAATTTTAATACAATAATAATCGTGAATCGCGATAAATCAGATGAAGTGACGCAAAAATATTAATATCGTCTCGGAACTAAATATTCTGATATAGTGGTAACGTGACTACCAAGAAGTACATAAGCATTGTTTGTAACGTTATTCAAGTAACACAAGCTTTAAACTTTATTCCTATGCCTTTTGGATATTTAACTAGTTGAATGTCACACCACCTATACGTCTCTCCACGGCGTCGTGCAGTATTCGTTTATTTTATTCCAACAAGTCTTATGACTTCAACGATTGTTTTTCCTGCGAACACCATTATATTATTATATTTACCATTGCTGTTTCCGGAAACGCGAATAAATAGCGTACAATTGTTATGATTTTCATCATTTTAAAACAAAATTACAGTGAGCTATTTTACTGTTCTCTATACATGTATATTATTACATATGTATATGTATATATTCATTTTCTACTTTGTTTGTAGTTAATTATATGAAACGTATTATTCAGACGTCTTAAAACACAATTACTACCTAGGTATATACGATATAGTATACGATTTTAAAGGAAGTTATTAGGTTACACAAAGGATACTTCTATGAGATTGTTTGTTTATTAATGCATTCGAAATTATGTAAATTTTCAGTCACAAAATGTATCAAACAATAATTTGAAAACGTATATACAATATACATCAGCAACACGACCAATTAGATTTTGAAATAAAAAAAAAAACGATTTACATTTAAATTGAATTGTATCGACGTCAGTTGAATTTTTTTAATAACTTTTTACATACAAAAAAAATATTTACAAACCGATATTTTAAGATAATTGAATACAAAGAGTATGAACAGAGTAAAAATCAAAATTCCATTTTTCCAAGTTTTAAAATTTGATAAAATTAAAAAAGCAAGTAGTAGCAGCTATTATGCGATTATATGAATTTATTAATTTTTAATGTTATTAAATAAAAGTAAACTAAATAGCAAAATATTTAGTTTAATTCAAAAGTTTAAAGTGGACTTTATATAATAATCACTTTATCTATGATTGCAACGAAGACGTAGTTAGATTAATTTTCTCTAGTGAAGGTTTAATACATTTTTTTGTTATATTACATACAACGCACGATGAAAATAACTACCTATAAAATAATACTCGAATTTTATTACTATAAAATTATCTTCGTGTCACGTGACAATAATATAACGTCAAAAATTTAGTCATAGATTTAAAACATTATAATACGTATGTACTTGTACATAAATTTACATGTCATTATTTTTTAAGTTCATCGTATAACAAAAATACACTCTTAGGTTACACGTTTTTACCGTGGTTTGTTCCGTATCAGATACATCGATAACAATTTATAATAACACAGGACATACGTAGAATAAAGTAAAAAATATAGAAATATATTTCTTATTTCTTATTTATTTTTTCTAAAATAAACTTATATTTGTTATAAGTTAGATAATAAATGGTTTAGAAAATTATTGTCGAATTGTTCCAGGAAAAGTATGTGAAAGTCATGTATATATATATATATATATATATATTTATATTTTTATTGCTGTACCAACAATTTAACATGATTTTAAACTTATTGCTGTGAAAGTTTCGATAAAACTCGCGAACTACTTCGTTTCATAGAATTCGAATTATAGTATATGAGATTATATATTTTTTCTTTCATTTGCTTTAAGTATTTCATAATATATTAATTTTATACACATATACTTATCAAAAAATACTAAATAATTCTGCCACTGAGGTCTACGACACTTCGATTGAAACGATTGAACGATGGTTTACGGTCAATTGTAACGCGTGCGCACGCGCATGTAGTGTTTGAAAATAAACCCGGGGTGTGTTATTTACTGCCATAGCAGTTAACAGAATTTAAATGCGCATAATACGCGAGAGCATTGTGGCGGTGGAACGGGGGAAAGTAAAAAAAAAAAAAAAAATTCATAGAGTAAAATAATGCAATGATAAAAGCCGCGTACGGTCGTACTCGTATATATTTTAATGGTATTCCAAACCGTTGGGATTGCCGCATAAAAAAGATAATAATAATATGAAAACGTATATTTATAATATTATTTCATCCGTTTTGTGTGTGTGCGGCGTATGGGTAAAAAAAACTCCCAAAATATACCTGCACAAATAATATAACGGTACGGTGTATTATATTTTAACGAATTAATAACATATTCGACGGCGATGCGTATTACGGTGTTTTTCGGCATTAGAAGGTGTTCAGTTACAAAATTATAATTTAGTTCGACAATTTGTTGGTATGGTTTAACCTGAGGTTATTATTGTTGGTACAATATCATGTACGGTTTCGTGGACTAATCAAACAAAAAAAAAAAAAAATTAAATAATAATAATTATGTTAATGTTTTACTGTACACGATACACTTAATAATATATTTTGGTATTGTTTGGTCAGAGAACTTAATTAAAGTGCACTCGTGGTTATTAACGCAATGAGTATAACGGTCATAAAAATGGTAAATTTGTGTAGCGAAACGTTTATTCGACATAGATAATAAATAACTTAAATAACTATTTGAGTTTAATAATAATAAGTAGAAGGTGGTTATAGTAATAATAATAAATTCAGGTAGGAAATATTGGATGTGTTTTAATAGTATACATGCAGAGCTTGGTAAATTGTTTACTGTTGTTTAAATGGTGATCTCGCATTTGAAATGTTTCAACTTTTTACAAGCGTAGAAACAATGATTTTAGATGATTTTTAAATACGATTATGAATATACAGACATCAGTACTATACCTATTTAGTTTATTTAAGTATTTTTAAAAGGTAAACATTGTTTTAAACAGTAATCAACATTACCGTTACTCATTTCCACGATTATAATTTTATTTTAAAACATACCAATACATATTTTGTATTGTATTTAATATATTTATTTGTATAGATTTTATTGTATTGTATTGTGTTTTTTTTTTTTTTAACGCTAATAAAAAAAGATAAAAATGTTAAATTATTTTAAACGAGTTCAATATATTGTTTATCGAATGAATTATTTTCTGAACTGAAAGAAGTAAGTAGTTTAAGTTTGAGCAATAAATAATAATAGAATTTCCTATGAACAGTTTATTAACAGGTTAGGTGGGTTGTGGGTAGTAAATATAGAAAAAATACGCTTAATATATAAAGTGTAGAAATTTAAAAAAAGTTCTCATACAAATAAATTTAATTTTTAAATATTTTTATTTATTTGAAAATATTAAAAAAAATTAATCAAAAACTAAAATTTAAAAAATGTTATCAATTTTTCAAATTGTATGCAACTTTCTTCGAAATTAAGCGATACATTCTACATATTAGCATATGGTCTTTAATATTTTATTATTACCACCGTACGTATAAGGGCATATTTTAGTTCCGGTCATGGCTGAAAATTTATACCTAAGTTATTGCGAGCGTAATCGTTTTCCGCCAAAGTGACCCTTGACCATTACCGTTATGACCGTTTCCGCGACATGTTGTATTCAGATTTCCAAAAAAAAAAAATTATTATTTTAAATATATTTTGTGATCTCTTGAATCTATAAATCCGTCAAACTGGAATGATTACGATATACGTGCTTCACTTCACTTCACCTTATTAGTATCTATATTATAGCATGGTCATTAATTTAGCTTAATAATAATATATCAAATTATAAAATAAAATAACATGAAAAGTTACAAAAGTCCAAAGTGCAAAAATTTTAATAAATTATTCATTAGAAGTTTTATCATACGAGAAGGAAACTTTTTTTCGTAACACCTCCACCGTTGAATGCTATTTTGAAGTGTATATTATGTCGTATACTTATAAATAAATTTGAATTTTTGTAATTTAGCATTGTAGGTGTGTCCACGGTTACAAGTTTTCACATCAATACTTTCAAAAATATTTAATCAATACAGTTAGATTATAAGTTCAAAAATCAATATGGTATTTATTCGCTGACATTATCGTGTTATCGTGTTATCGACACTATAACTAAAGCTTTCGTCAGCGTCCGTAGTAATACACCCGATAACTGTTTCTTGCCACGTCAAAATGACCATAATACGGGATAAAAGGGGTTCTCGATAAATATCTAAAATAATATATATTTTTTTTTTCCGTAAAAATGGGAATATAACCTTTGGAAATAAACGAACATGGTTATAACGGGCGAGGGTCATTTTGGCTGAAAACGGAAACCTCCGATATTGCATTTCGAATATATATTGTTAACATACGTATAATGGCCGCGTATAAGCGAGTGTTTTGTTATCAATTATAATTCATAATATAATAATATAATAATATAATAATATAATATATATAAATAAAAATATTGTATCAACATTTTAAATGTAGTTAAATGCTCCGGGGAATTTCGACCAATTAATATCACGCCCCTTATCACGATGCTATTTTAATTTATTTACATAAAAAAAACGTCAAAAAGGTTAAAAAAATAGCCGAAATTACCTGTTATATTTCAACCCTGGTTCTGGTACATACGATTACATCGATACAATGGAATGGCGGTTCGTAATGTTCGTACACAAAAGTTAAATTCGTTGCAAAATAATATCTTATGTCTAGTTGGGTTACTGAAGGCGGCGATAACAATATTTGAGCGATTATTGTTTGTTTTTAAGAGTCGGATAAATTCATCGAATACAATGAACTCTCTAAACCCAAAAAAATTTAATATTAAAATAATAATGTAACGTTGAAATATATTGTTTGTGCGCAAAAATAAGCAACATGTACATATCTTCCGATGTTAACGCTGTACAAACAAAATTTAATGGTACACACATATATATACCTCTAGTGCATGATTATTTGCGACAACAACAAAAACGAGTTCAGTCACGTAACCATAATAGTTGGGTACTTTAAAAGAAAATGTATATTTGATGATAAAAGCTGGACGGTCGTGGTGTTTTAAGTTGCATTATACAATAGAAATGTAATTTTGCGCGAAGAGTGAAATTTAATTAGGCAAAACAGTAAATAAAATTATACGCACAGGGAAAATCATACAAAATAGTATAAAATTTACATAACACCTTTACGTTTAACTTGAAAAATTATTAAATGTAACTTGTAATTTGCAGCATTAAAAATATGTTTACACGAAACGTACTTTGTCTGCTGTAGCTATAGGTAAAAAATAAATGGCCATAAAACACAACAAAACGCCGTGTTTTTGCAGAAGTTTAAAGGGGATGGTAATTTTCAAAACGACGCATAACGACGATTGTGTAATGATCAAAAAATTACTTTCATAACGATTCATAGAGATTCGTCGTTATTATTAAAGAAAAAAAAATTGAGTTATTATCATGCTTAGTGAACCACAGCTAGTGTATAATTTATTTATAATACGTTCTACATTAACAATAAATCAGTGAAATAGATTATACCTTTAATCAAACTTGTATTTTCGAGGGGCCCGTTAACGTTCATTTATGTCCCCAAACGAACCATGAAGAATATGCACAGGCATTAATAATAAAATTAACGTCGTTGAATGAATATTAATCGAATAAAGTACACAAGATAAAGGATACTAGTAAAATAAGACACGACGAAGAGCTAGAAATTAAAACGGAGCAACGCAAGGGGGGACCGAGCCACCTATACATATCTCACCGCACTTAAAAAACGTCCCGTTTCACGTTTTCTTCAAAAGGCATGATTGTACTCTCAAGTATTAAGTTGAATCAAAACAATTTCCTCCGTTAATACATTATTATTATTTATTTTCAAAATTATTATCATTTTAATATTATAATCATAAATCATAATGAATACAATATAATTTAATTAAATATTTATTTTTTTGTTTGATAAAATTATTATTATACAGAATACTTACTTAGCTTAATTTCATTTATCGTCTCATTATTCTATATTATGTTTATCGTGTTTAAAATATTTTGAATTGTAATTTAATTTAGTTTATGTACAAAGATATGTTAAAACGAATATGAAAATCAGTATATTGTGTGATATACATTGTTAGTCATAAAGAAAATATTATTTGTTTCTAAAACTGTTATATTATATACGTACTCACATTTTATTACTACAGATTAAAAATATTATCGTATTAAAAATGTAAATCCTAAAAATTAAATGGCTGCTTGAGTTTGAATTGAAAAATTTGGTAGCAAAAATGAGAAAAGTAGATATGAATTAAATTATTACAGAGTAATGATTATGAGATTATAAGTACTAATGAATACGAGGACTCTTCCATACCATTCGTTGTGAAAACGTAATAAAATTAAAAATTTTAAGCGATAAGAATAATTATTCGAGTTTACACGGGACGCTCAAAATAGTATATTATAATACTCGTAATATAGAAATCAGAGTTCACTCTGTCATTTTGGGCTACATTGTTGAGCCTTGGATATAAGATAATAATATAATAATATTTATTTAAAAAAAAATTTTAAAAATACAGATTACAATTAAATAGGTTAAAATTGGTGACTTAGATTTATATACAAACGCTGGTATATATATAAGTATAAAAAGAGAGTAAAAAATATACGTGTGCGTTCTAATACATCAACCCGAATAGCAAAAAAGTAAAAATAAAATTTAAAACGTATCATTTTTGAACTTTGATCTCGTCGAACTCCGATCCGGACGAACGTATATAAAAACCACCGTTGCTACACCACTCACCCACCATCACCACACGCACGCGACGATACAATTCGATGTTACACACTTGTAATAACGATTGCATTTAAATGGAAATACTATTATTATATTGTCACCGCGCGAGTGCCGGGCGTGCGCATCCGGCCGGAAACAAAATATTATATTATAACGTGTATATATTGTACGCGCGTATATCGACAGCAATGTTTTTAACAAAAGGCTTATTGTGGCGTCACTTGGATGGTGTGTATGTGTGTGTGTGTGTGTGTGTGTGTATGTGCGCGCAGTTCTTTACGGCGGTGAAAGTAATGGCGAGGATCGCGTATAATATAATGGTGTTTTGTAACGGGCGGCGGCGATGGGTGACCGCGAGGAAAGGGCAGAAATCGTATAAATCACAAAGTTTACTTTGCGTAGCATCTCCCCCCCCCCCCTTTACACACATACAGTGTTACATTTACCTGTAAGAAAAGAAAAAAAAATGTCACCACGAGATTTATATAATTTATATATATATATTATGCCTGTGTGTCTGTAGGAACCTATATATGGGTATGTACGGTTCTCCCCAAAGGACAAGATATTTTTATTGTCGACGCGGTAGTGGTGGGGGGGGTAGCGGCGAAGTGTCGAAACAAATTATTTTTGTTTACGAGTATATAATCGCCCACTCACCAACCACTATACCTACTAAATGACACTGCTCTATATCGAAATAATAATATACACCACCGTCGTCGTCGTCGTCAGAATTAATTCGAGCGATTTATCGGTTGACCTTCTTACGCGCGTTCGAGTGAACACTTACCGCGGTTACCGTATACGTCAGTACTCGCTATAAAATAATAATGTAATATTATGATATAGTATTAAGCGCAAAGCTGCGGGGGAAAAATATGTACATTACATTATGTGCATTCGGTCGAATACGACATCGCTGTGGCGACACTCAATATCGACTCATTTGTAGTTCCGTGCTGTATAGTATAAAATCACATCAACTTGCGTTTTCGAACACATAATTTGTTTGTTGGCTGCTGTGTTTGAAAGGTCGAAATTCACCAACCAATACTGTTTGTGAATTTAAATATTTAAATTTCAAATTCATTTTTTCGTGCGAAATTAATTCCCATTGATATTCTGTGTACATATTTATACAGCATGACTCCCCAGAACGAGTATAATATAATATGGTTCATATATTTAACAGTGTTTTTTATTTTTACTTTTTATGGTTTATCGTATAATATTTATATGACTATAATACATTGATTTACAACGGCAAATGTGTTTGATTTAAAATTATCATACTCGAAATTCGCTAAAAAAAAATGTCATAGCAAATAATATAGCGTGTATTTATATCGGGTTAGCGTAATATTATATTTACGATGTCAATGCGATAGCCATTTATCACACAAGTTTTGAAATATACTTCTTTTAGAATTTTCGGGAAAAAAATATTTTAATTCGAATGTTTTTATCGCATCATCGTCATTCGTCACTGGACGTTTTCAACCTCAATTCTATTAAACCTCGGCTTTGACATTATAAATTATCACTCTGCAGAAGTTTATCAGCTTTCGATTACTTCTGAATAAAACCGTATTAGTTGAAAGCTAAATATATATTTATTATACTGTGGCTCCTATTCAGCTTCTCATGGTTTTATTATCTTTTCCGTCATTAACTAACTATATTTTAGGCGCTTTAATATTTGCGAATAACTGGTATCTTGAATAAATTATCTTAAGTATGTATTCGTTTATATTATGTTGTGTTTTTTGATATTTCTATGGCATATTTTAAGGATTGTAATATTTATTCATATTAATAAAATTGTATATCCAATTATTAATAAAAAATTAAAAATATTTATATAAATGATTATAATGTATAAATTTTAAATGTATAACTGCAATTCATATAAAGTATTAAATTAGATCAAGGAATGAATACGCAAATATAAATATAATATTCAAACTCGTACCTCGCAAAATATTACAAATCTTATCATGACTCACAGTTAGTAAATCACCCCCTCTTAAACCGTTACCTATATGTATTAGTGTACAAATTATAAGCTTTGTAACCTGGTATCGTATATATTATTATGGATAATTATTGAATCAGAGCAAATGTAGATAAGTATAGACATGTAATATTTATAACATGAAAATAAAGTCGAATTATTATTCGCGGTGTACGTTTGTTTGAGGCGAGTAATTGAAATTCGCACAAAAATTTGTATACATAAAGATCGTGACTAATTTATTTATTCATACTCTACAAGTTTAATTTCAAGTTTCAGCATTAAAATAAATTAAAATTTAAAAACATTTATTCAAAGTGCACATCGCCGTCGTGGTTAGACCTTAAATATTAAAGAAATTAACTTCTAACAAGTCGTTAATTATTTAAATATAACTACTGTAGTAATATAATAAGTAAAATTATTGCAAACACAAAATCCATTTTGAAACATACTCTAGTTTGGTGTCGGTATCTAATCTTGGTTGGAGGTGATCATCGTACCCTACATACAGAGCGGATTGTCGCAAAATTTAATTTAATTTCCCTTCTTATAACAATGACTCATTTTAAGTGTCAACTAAGTTTTGTACTTTTTTTTATTTAAACAAATTGTTTTTAATTGTATATAATTAATTATGCACGCCCATCTGCATTTATATTTTTCTAAAAGCATCTAATATTTCACAAAAAGCCCTATCGAAAATACAAGGTCAAGTGATAAAAATGAAAAAAAATGTGAACTGTAGAAACTTTTACTTAAATTTATATCTAGAAAAAATAGCAAAACTATAAATAATTTTAAAGATTATTACGTTAGAGTATACTCTGTAAGTGCACAGATATGGCAAAATTGCGCATCGTGGTAACAAAGATACTTATATATTTTTATATCCAATGTCGGTTCTCAAAATAAAACATGGATATACTTGCACCTTGATTAATTTTAATAACATTTCAGACACATACATTTGACAGTTATTTAAATCATTCATAACTTACATTATATTGCTGCAGCGTGTTTGGGTTAATGATTATATATTTTTTTCTTATGTATACTTACATACTTATAAAGTTTTCCTATAATAATATAAAATTATATTATGTGTATAGGTTTATTAATTGTTAATAAAACAAATTCACATCCAATTAAAATAACTTATTTAAATTAACGAAATTGTGAATAAATAAGAAATAACCAATAACGGGATAATATTTCGATGTATATATATATTATATTATTACATTTTATTTTATTTTACTATTTAAGAGACTGTTTTAAGTGAAGGTTGGATAAAATTAAGCTAACTTTATTTATCTCCCGTAATCGATTAATGGAGGTTCTGCGTTTAAATTGATGAACATTCGAGCTATGAGCACTTATTAATAAATACACGGAGTATAATGAAACCATATTATGGTTCAATTATTACTACATTTCAATCACAATCTAAAACTGATAGAATTCTATGGTTGTAAACACACAGGAAACATAAGTATATACTAAAATATTGTAATTTTTTTTTGTTTTTTTGATAATATTTAATTGAAAACTAAAAGATCTTAAATTTAAAAAATATAGGTCAAGGTGACATAGTCCAATGTTCAATGATTCAGGTATGAACCTTTTATTAAAATGTTTGTATAATTATTAACCCATCGTAACCTTTATTTGAAATAATATTATTATTTGCATAAGCAATAATGTGATGGCGAAAATATAAATTATAATGCGAGTGTGTAGTAACTAATTTTATTATCATCGTTATTTTAATAACGCAGAATCCAGTATATATACTATAATTATGTAGGCATTTAATTGTTTTGTATTTGACTTTTCAAACCACAAAATGTCCACAAACATTTTAGTTATTTAATAAATATAACCATAACTACAACTACTCTTATACACAAATTCTGCATTATTATATTTTATTTTCAAATAGGAAAATAAAAAGTTTATAAGTGTAATTGTGTAAGTCTAATTTTTAAATTTGTCGGTAGAGCTAAAAAACATTTAGCATATAGAATTTATCATGTTTATACATTTTTTATATATTTATTAGTTTTATAGAAAAAAATATGTGACTTTTTCTACGTCCGAAAAAGTCACATATTTTCTATCATTGATTTAAAAAAAACACAATATATTATCATTCAAAAAACAAGTAAACTATTATTTTATTAGCGTTTTTATTATTGCAGTTGAAAAATATTTGTTTTGTAATAATTTACACGCGGTTAGCTTATAATTTGCTATCAATATAATTTTTCGGTAAACAAACATGGTTTACAGTTTTTTTTAAATATACTTTTCGTCTAAGATAGATAGTTTTACCTTTCAGATAAAAAATATTTTGTTGATTATAATATTATTATCTCGTGCAAAAGTTATTTGTCTATGGTACATGTATTAAGAGCTAAATAAATGTTGTATTTTAAATCTACATCATCATATTATATATATTATATTATACAGTTTATACACTTAAAAAAAAATGGTTTATAGTATAATACTACTGTCATTTGAGTGATCAGTTCATTTCAAAAAACAAATTTTAATTTGATTGTTATTTCTAAAAAAACTGGTAGATAATTAAAATAATAATTGATTAAATTTATCGTCCTCTTTCTTGGAAACGATCATTAGTATATGCATTTTATTGGAACGATAACTCGTAATGAACTCGCAATATCCGACATATTAAACTTATTAACCAAAAAAATACTTAACAAAAATATTACAGATTACTTATTATCTATCCAAATAACCGATAAGGTCGTGTATAAAGTTGCAAGTTAATGTTTTGATTATTCAATAAACATCGATAAAACTGATTTTCTTATTTTTTCACAAAAGGACTTATTCATAAATTCATTAAAATTTCCAAACTAAAAAAATCTAAAAAAATGCCAAAAAAAATCAATAAGTAGTTATTGGTAACAGCACCTTAACCGTTTCTCTCTATTCACCTTTAACAGCTCTGAAAATACTAAATAAGAACAAACTACCACCGACATTATTTTTAATGGAGCCTTAGACTTAATAGTTTTTTACAATCAACTCGTTGATTTAAATGGTTCTGAAATTGTATTTTTAAATCATTCTTCGTCTCCGATGAAGTAAAAATTCAGCAACAAAACAAAGTTTCATTGATTCGTAATTCACTTTAAAAAAAAGAGAGATACAACTCACACGAAGAAAAATTGTGCCGAATAGTCATCGGAAATCTGCATCCATCACACTTCTAACAAATATTACAATAGCTGTAGAAGAAAAATCAGATTTAATGTTCGACAAGTTACTAATATTTTCCAAAACAATATGAAACACTAACTTCCATTGTTACGTATTGATCCTTGACCAGTAGAATAAATAAAAATATATTAAATTTAACTTTCCCTTTTCGCACTACAAATGTAGGTAGTAGAACCCCTCAGAAGAAAAAATATAATATAATTCTTGAACCACCAACACTACTGCAGCCACTCTATAAAATACTATTTATTATCTCCAAAATGTATCGATTATATTAAAAAGAAGTTATTTCTCAACAAATAGCGGCAAATCGTATGATTGAACATACAGAATACGTGCTCTCAATAAAGGTGACCAGCCAACATATTTTAAGGTTGGCATATCTGTAAGTAACTTTGATGATTTCAGAACTCAACTCTAAATAAGCACGGTACCAATTTAAACAATAATATAATTAATATCAATTAATCGCTTTAGCTTTATTAATTATTGTAAGACCACCAAGTAGCAAACACCCAATATAAATTTAACGGCCTTATACAGTTATTATTCTTGTTGTTCGATGACCATATTTCTGATCACATCACTTCAATGAATAATCTCAAACAAATAACTCTATTAGCAGTATTTTTGTTTTGAGAAATTCTACGTTGACGAACTCACTGATGTGTGTCTATTTGTCGCAATCTCCGACCACATAATACTGGTTCAAAATTTAAATTATTTTTTTTTTCTTATTTGTATAAAGTAATCCCGATTGGGTGGTCTATAAAATATAAACTTTCCAATAAATTTCATTATGCATAATAGCAAAAACCATGTGTATCGGACTATAATACTTTACAATCCGACCAATAAATTCAAACCATCTCAGAAACACTAGAAGCAACCTACCAACTATTTCAATCCCATGCCGAAACTCGCCCAAATCTTCTGACCGCTGGCCTGCACTATAGCATTATACCAGAAAGTTCTCTGAGAAGGCTCAAAAGAAACTTGTGTTGAGACTTTGCATAGCAAAGAGGAAAAAAATACAAATTCGAGATAAAACTGTTGGATACTGCTTCGTAATGTTTTAACTGACCATTCACTGCGTTACTGCGTATATCAATATCCGCACGTTCGCTTATCGTAAATATTATTATTTTACTCATCGTGTAATTTCAAATAAATGTTTAAAAAAAATATACAAAAACGTACGCATATAAAATGTAGGTTGCCACATATGATATATTATATTTTTAGTAATCAATATTTTTTTATCCATTAGTCATTTGATTGGATATTCGAGTGTTTTTTTTTTTTTTAATATATTTTGTATGCATCATAAACATTCAAATCCTTTGATTTTTTTTTTTTTTGCTTTAATATGTTTTTGTTTGTGACGGCCGTCAACTACAACATGTCGGCTTGAATGTTTAGATAGGTACCTATATATTATTATTATTATTATTATTATTATTACTGATACATTTTTTTTTCGGAGGTTGTCTTTTTCACCGTGTACCAGCGCGACGTGAAAATCGAATACGACGGTTATATTGTGTCCACTGCTCGCTTGTCAATTCGTATAAATCGAATGACTCTCATCCCCCCCCCCCTCCAACCAAGACCGCAGACACCGCTACTATCAAACGAGTATTAACAATCTCGAAATCAGCTGCCGCGTTACATAATATTATTATTATTATTATTACGTGTTTTGCATGTGACTAATATCGTTTTATTTACCACGACCGATAACCGATAATTATGGCGATACAGCACAGAGCACAGTATAATGTATTGCGGGGTCATAATAACATGATTATTATGGTAACATCATAATATTATTATCGTGCAGTAACAACATTTTAAAACTCTGTAATGAACCATATGATATTATCACGCCCGTGCTTAAAATACAGTGTTAGCATACTATATAGGTACTCGTGTGCACAACCGCGTTATCGTGCAGATAAAAAAAGGTGTACCTATACAAACGACCGATTTATTATTGGACATTATTGTTATAATCGTCGTCGTCTATGTTCGTTCTGTACCATAATATGATTATATTATTATTATTATTATTATTATTATTATACAAAATGTTTACACCGACTATCGACGACCGCGTATGTTCTATTTTAAAACTTCGATGTTTATAATAATAAAACACGATTTTATGACATGTGCATTAAAAATAGATAACTTTAATATTTATTAATCCTTTTTAAAAGCGTTCGAACCGTTCGATTTAGGTTTTATTTTTCCAATAGAAATATTTTCCATTGTTTCGGTCGTAAATTGGTATTGTGCAGTGATCGTTCTGTCGTGACAACAGTCAGTTAAACAGAATTATTTTTTAAAGTTATAATTCAATATCGTCATCTTGTATTAAAGACACGACGACTCTGCATTATGATATTAACGGTCGTCGCACAATCTTATAGCTTGCTTAAATATTCGAAGATTAATTCTGATGTGTTTTTATTGGAAACCATTAAGTCCGTTACACCGTTGTTTCCGAGTAAAACAGGAAATTACGGCGCTATAATATTATTCACTTCACGTGTGCCCTAGTGAGGCGTGGTCGCGATAACGCTGCAGTCGGTCGACTGATGTCGACGTACTGCTTGCGAATTGTGTGCGATATAAATATAAAATATTAAAATCCTCAGTTGCACGAAACCAAATGCATATCGTAAACTTTGTATATAAGATTATATTTTTATGGTTAAAATATAAATTTGAAAAAATTAAATAAATACGTTTAATCATTTTGTCTATAGATCTTGAACGAGTTGAACGAATACTTAATTTTAATATACTATTTGTATACTATTTATTTTTCGGCCAAATACCTACTTCTCTTAGTCACCGTGCAAGCTTTTAATAAGAAAGAAAAATATGATAAAGAAAGTACAGAAACAAGAAAAAGGCGTGGGACTACCGGCTGTAAATGGAATACAATAATTATCATAACCAAATTGTTACAAATATATTTTTATGTAATATTATACAGTATTCTATCTATTGGAAAACATTGTCATGATTTTTATCATTTTAAATTATTATATAAATAAACATCGATACTAAATAACTACTAAGAGCCACAAGCGAATCGGTGAGCACATCTTCACTCTTAAAATACGCCCGTAATAATAATATGTATATACGTTATTAACAAACAAATAAATTAAAACAATGATTAAAGATGTGTACGTGCTTTAGTCTGATAACTCAGACGCGAAGCAATCTAACCATTAAATAGATATCAGACAATTTATTAGTTGGCACGTTTTTAGTTCTATCCATTTTAAGAAAACAAAACTTTTTCTCGCCGTATTATAACTTATAATTCGTCATAAACATATGTAATAATAAGAAGATTTCAGTCGAAACTCTCTTAGTGCATGCGTAATACAATAATATTTAATAATATACAAATTATGACGTCAAGTAAAATTACTGGAATTTGGTTACGTTTTTTTAATAGCAAAAAGAAAATGTAAGGTCGACATTTTCACACGACGTATTTTTTCACCTTGACGATGTTCATTTGAAAAGAAATCTTATTTTAGCTGACGAATTATTTTGCGTAGACACAGTTTGGTTGAGTTGGCAAGATCATTTCAAACGCAGTAAGCTGAAAAATTGGTCAATCATAAATTCATTCATCAAATTCACGTACACAACAAACGAGATTATTAAAAAATTACATTTTACACTGTATAAACACGTATATTTACATGTTCACCTGTCGTATACAAACGACCACAGCCTAATATAATAATAGTCATCGGTGGAAATAATTTAATTCACGTAAATCGATACGCACTATTTTTAGTTGAAAAAAGCTATGAACAGTATAATACGTGTGTCTGTAATGTAATAAATTCCATCATTTTAGACTAATTTACTGTGAATAATAATTATTCGCTTGTTTCACAACAATTATGATATACATCTTAAAATATTGAAACATTAAGTAAACACTATATGTCCATATACCAGAGATTTGTTTATTTATTTCAGATTTATTCGGATTAAAATTTGTATATAATATTATCTAAAACATTTTTGTATATTATTATATTAAATGTTTTCTACTTACATCACTTATTAATAATCATAATATTATCAATTCAATACGAATAATATCATTATTTTTTTTTTTTTTATAATATCAGGTCATATCTTCATTTATTCATGATTTAATTCTTAAATTGTAAAATATTTAAACGATGTTTTCGTTTCAATTCTTTGAACTTACAAATTCTACTTTAAAAAGTGTGTTAAATTATTCGAATGAATCTCAGATCTAAAAAAATTAATATAGATTATACATTTATAACAATTCCTTTTAGTTTTCTTGACAGTTGTCAGTGAATATATATATATTTGAATTTTTATTCCATTTTTTACAATGTATAAAATAATTGAAGACATTTCAATTACCTACGCTGACTGTAAATGTAAAAATAACCGGATTTCACTTTATACCTACGTCAAAGTATACCAATATCCACATTTTTTTTATTTCTCTAAAATATTATGTAGTTGTAATATTGGATAAAGTATTGAATTTCGATGAATAACCCAATAGAAAAATATTTTATCTTTAACAAATGTTTTTTTTTCCTTTATGAAAATTATTTTAATTTGTTCGTTAGATTATCGAACATTATCGAGTATAATAATAGCTTAAATGTTCAAACTATATAATTATCAATGATACTTTATAAAATTATTTTAAATAATTATTAAGATTGCATTTCATTAAAAATTTTATTTTTATTTTTTTTTAAGAAAAAAGTGCTGATGGATTCAAAAAAAAAGTAAATAATGATAACATGTCCCATTTTTAAATATTTAAAATAAAGTAATCTGTGTATGTAAAATGACCTATGCATTTGCTTTTTGTTAAACGATAGAGGTTTACATTAATATGACATTAAGTCAAGAATCATTACATTTAGCTAAGGATGAATTCACTCAAACTTCTTTCATTTCGTTTATTCTATTTATTTAAATAATATAAATAAACGACCAATGTTATTGGCGTAAACTTAAATGTAATCTACATATATATTTCAAAATCATAATTTTACAACGTCGACCAGCGTATCGATGAAAAAACACTATTATTTTTACACCTGATCGTAGACTACCATGAGGATATTTGATTGATATAGATTTTAATTGTATAAAAAATAGTGTAAGAGCAAAGGAAAAAATATATTCATATAAATTGATGGAGAGAAACTTTAGAAACAAAAATTTGTCGAGAAACGATATAATAGTATAAAGTTTATATTTTTTAAAACAACATTTACGAGCTGATTTAATACGTGCCTATACAGTACACATATTATACGTGTATTACTTACGATATTGTATTTAATTTTGCATTACTGCGCATACTGTACAGGAAATCGCGTATTTATGGTTTTCAGTTGGTATTAAAACGGTGACATTATGGTGGACAAAATGGTAAAATTTTATATCTAGTAAAATAAAAAATACATTTTGTGTTAAAATTAGTTTAATGCATTATATTATAGTATACAAAATAGATAAAACTAAACTAATATCTATGTAATATAATAACATAATATAGCCATTAACAAACTATAATATAATATATTATATTATGCAAAATATTTACCTCGAAATTCAAATTGCCAAATAAAAGATCAAACTTTTAAACAAAATAGTTTATTATCTCGTTTTATATTGGGTGTAATAAAATAATGTAATAAATAAATTCTTCGCACATTCGCATATTGTTTGCATACACCGTAAAACTAAGACGCGAATAGAGAATATCGACAAAACGAAATTATTTTGTTTGCACAACAAAACTAATCGGAAGTTATGTATTGGTACGCGCATGATGGTTGTCGATTTTCCCATCTGATGAACTTTACGTTTTGTTTTGTTCCTTCCGAACTCAGCCGTGACGACCGAACAATAATATACAACTCATTTTAGTTTTATTACTTAACCAAGTTTATGTAAATTGAATTTGTCGTAAATTTAATTGGATAACAACCGTATGGCAATCGTTTTTATTGAACAGGACAACGTTAAATTGTAAACCGAACCCTTCCGAGTCCGTGTAGTTATAAGTGTGACGGGCTAAATTACAAGAACGATGAACGAAAAGCGATATAGTTCATGGAATATTTGATGGAATTAAGATCACATTATTTTATAATACAATAAATATAATGTAAATATGTAATACACTTCAATTTTAATAATCGATCATCGCCACAGTCTTTATTACATTTCGTTTTATAGTCAAAGGCACGGTGTGGTGTATTACGACAAAAAACGACAAAAAACGACTACAAAGTCTTAAAAGGATACCATTTCAACATTAATTGTAAAAAAACTTAATAAAGCTTATGAAATAAATCAAATGTTTATTACGAAAATAATTAAACTTAGAGTGTATTGTATAATCGCAAATAGAAAAAATTAGAAATATTCATAAAAGTCCAGTGTTTCTTGTGTAGTGATCGCTGTGCACGACACTGTGACTGTTACGACAATAATGTGACCAATAATAAAATTAACAATTATTGAATGCTAAACACAATTCTAAACGACCTGACAGTCTACAAAATCGTGTTTAATTATATAATTGTTATATTGCTATTATTAATTTGTTTCTATTCACAATACGGTAGGATGAATAAATTTTATCCAAAAACAAAATATAACATAATATAATAAATCAATACCGACGTATACCAATGAAGAGTATAAATAAATTTAAATTAATAATATGTATTTTAAAAATTTCACTACGTGCAATAAATAATTATTAATTTGTGTAATGCAAAACATTTTAGTTCCTATAAAAAATTATTTTTATTTAATATGGGTAGACATACAATTTTATAAACGTTTAAATTAAAATGTCCATAAAAAAATCATGGTGATTTTTTTTTTGATTTCTAAATCGCTTTAAGTTCTACTCATAAAGGTATACTCATAAACCTTGTATTACATTTTAAGGCATATTTTTCAAGGACAATACAATTATTTTATTAACATTTATAGAATAAAATTTTAAAATTTAAAAAAAATTAATGTTTATAAATATTTTGAAAATCAGATAATGTCGAGAAGTTGGGTAATATAAATAATTATAAAAATGGCAGAAATAAGGTTGTTCATTTTTCAATTACAAATAATAACAAAATCTGTTTAGTAAAAAATTAGCGTAGCGTAAATAATATTATTTCCGTTTACCATAGTTTTTTTTTAGATTTTCTTTATTATTATGATAAAAATGGTGATTTTTTTACTTTTAACCTTTTGTAAGTACCAACTAGATCCAATTTTCTACCAGAAAGCACCCTCAAGTTGAAGATAAAATCATTTTTCTGCTACAAAATGTGATGAAATTATAAAACAAAACAAAAACACACATTATTGTCCCAGATCCCAAAAAGTTTATTATTTTTTATAATCAGTTGATTTTATGTTTTTTTTTTATAGTTTTTAAGAACTTTTTAAAAACAAAATAAAAACGATATTATTCAGCATTGTAGTCAATATTCGCTTCTGTTCACGATAAAAATTAAATTTCTTATTTACATTACTCTTAACTGTTGTCTTCTCGATTCAGTCCTTCTGATACTATTTTTCTATGATATCTTGTATTTATTTTACGCTAGAACTAACAACTAAAATACTTATGTAGGACTACTTGGACTACGTGTATTTCAGTTATCTTAACTCTTGTTTAAATATGCTGTTATTAAAATTCCATTAAATTTGCATTGTACTCATAAAAGCCCTAAAAAATCGTAATGTATGACGTAAAGCGTAATGATTTACCTATAAAGTATACTATATAGTATACTATTTTAATATAATATATTTGACTACCGTCACACAGTGTATCTATAAAATAGAATATTTGTACCTCCCCCCCATATTACAATATAGGTGCCTAGAACAGTAATAGGGTTTTCGAATTGGTTAGCTAATTTTGCCACTATCTCGTCAGAACACGAAACACCGAACGTTTTTAAATATTATTATATAGGTGACACAGTTTTTCTGTTTTCTAAAATGGTCGAAACCGGAAAACGGAAAAGCACGGTGTGCTATTCTATACCATATAATGAATACATTTCCGTACTATAATACCGTATATATCATAATATTATTATACAGGTATATATACAGAGCATAGTGAATAAAATTATATAATATTATTCGGTCGTCGACTATGACGACGACAGACTTTCGTCGTATAAAATGTAGACCTTTCGACGGTGTGCGGTTTGGATCTGTGAGAAGGTAGTGTGGCCGTACTCCAGATGAAAGAGTAAAGCCGTTTCAACTGTTTCAACCAATCCGAGTGAGTGTATATAATATATTATACTGCGATCTTCGTCAAAACAACTACCTAAAGCGTATAAAGGCGCGTCGGTGCATTTTAATTTAATTGCCGTGTTACATAGTCAGACCTTATTTGCTTACAATATAATATGTGAAACGCCGGTGGTCATAGAACATATTACATAATACATACGTAGTGCGTGTACCTACTTATGGATAATGATGTTATTGAAGTCGCGTTCTGATTAAGATTTCTACAGTTATTTTATCCTCCCTCTCCCTACCATAAGTCCAACGCGCACAAACGACGACGACACAGGAAATCGCTTTCCGCACGAAAAATTCTCTTCGCTAACGGTAATCAATATCGTATATAGTACGACGATAAATATTGTGAGACAATAAAACACAGTATGTTACTATCGATTAATGACGGTGGCGGGTCACGGTGACCATCGAATGTGCTGTGTACAGTGTGTGCACTTATATAGGTAACGCGTTTTGGCGAGGGTTGTGTTCTTTTCATTTTATATCCTAGTTTTCTTGCACCTTTTGCAATGTTTCAATTTAAACACAAATACCGTGCCGATTTTTTTACGGTCAAAAAACGTAGTTCCGTTACTCGCCTCGGGTTTCGAAGTTTCTAAAACCGTTACCTACCGCCCCCAGGATATTTATAATAATTCCTTTTTTCATCCATCGCACAGCTCCGGCGTTTGACGCAAACAAAAACAAACCATAGCTCCGGGGACGATGGCGGGGACTAAAGATGTGTACGTTTTAATTAAGTTTTTGGGTGGACATAAAGGAAAAAGTTGAACGGGCTTGGTCGAATAACGTTAAGTTAAAAAGCCACAGGCATTATTCGTTTCGAAAAACAATCAAATTTTTTGTAGTTTCGCAAACGATTACAAATAAAAAGTGTAAGTACCAACTACTCGAGAGAAATTATGGTAAACTAACTGAAAATATATATTGTTGCAAATGATACCTGCTACTATATTCTACCTCTTGTTAAAAGCTCTCTTGCATTTTGATAAATATTTTTCCTGTTTTTATTTAGACTTTTACAACAACCTCTTGACTCGTAATTCATTCAAAATATCAACAATTCTAAAACTTATGACTTTTTTTTTTGTCTTTAGTTTAATCTGTCTATTTAAACAATTTTTATTTAAATAAAAACACGGTATCCGTTATATTTGTCTAAGCGTTTTATGAATTCAAAATATATAAATGTTTTACTAATTTTAACAATGCATTTTGTAAAATAGATACACCTATAAATATTTTGGATATCGAATTTATACCATTTATAAAAGCTACACTTCCATTCAAAAATAAGCAATATGATAGTATAATATTAGCAAAGTAAAATATCTAATAGATTACAAAGTTAAGTTAGTGCTTTAACTTTTTTAAATAATTTAGTGCTTAATAATTATTATTAGTTATCACATAGTTTTGGTATTAAATCCTCCGAAATAGATTGCAAAACTTTAACCACCCACCTCTTTTAAACAATAATTAGTTGACTTTCTTCGATTTAGTGTTGTCTCGGATGAAATTCATTCGTTTATATTAAATAGGATTCAAAATTGCGTGTAATTAAAGCATGACTTAAGTAGAATTATACATCAAATCAGTGAACTCGGTGAATAAAAAACCGCATAATCGTATATCAAACAATTCTAAATCACTATTATTAGCAGTAACGCATATCATTCATATCAGTAATTTTTATTACAAGAAGACTAATCGAAATCGATACGATCGGCTGATTTATTATATGATGGACTAGCTGTATCTAATATAATTGTAATAATACGCTCAATATAGTGTTTTAAAATCAGAACTTTTTTCGAGGATACGAATCGTCATTCATGGGAGACGCGCGAGTAACAATAATATTATTATCATCGGTGTTATTATTTTTGTCAAAGCATATTGACATATAATAATAATAATAATAATATTTCGTAAATAACGACAATAAATCCGCGGTATTACCTCTCCCCCCTTCCCCCGTCAAAGTCTAGAGTGCGCGTCTTATGTGCGGCTAAGCGCATTCGAAATGTTTAGAAAACAAACTTGTTGGGCTCGAATGCAAACATCTACACCGAGATATTTATAACGTTCACATGACAAGTACAAAAGGGCTTACACTCCCGGGCGATGTGTGTGTGTGTGTGTGTGTGTGTGTGTGTGTGTGTGCGTGCGTGCGAGCGAGCGATAATAGAATAATAGTTTGTCGTTAGTAAATGGATGTACAAGATGAATGGAATACACGATGTGTGTGTATAGAAGACACGGCCACTTTGGTTTAACTACGTTCATATTATATGGTTACCACATTTTGGGCGGAATGACACGCGTTCGAGTAGTATACAAACGCCTAAGGTCGATTCGCCATATAACATCGTTTAACCACACATGGCGCGCCGCGTGCCGTCCGCCCGCAGTGGCGAACGCGTGTGGCCATCGCGTTGACAGCAATATTAGAATTGTGGTGGGCCCATGACAATATTTCCCGGACATAATTCGTATCACCACAGAAAGGGAACATTTATATTGAGTATGTGTTCTGATCGTTTGCAATACAGGCGGTGTCATAATATTATCTCGAATTGTATCAACAATATGTGCGGGAAACGCGCAAAAGACAGGCGTTTGCGCGCAGACGATCTCGCGAAAACGTATTTTTCATTTCGTTAGGAAAGGTTTTTACAAACTATTTGTGAAATGTAATTTAAACACGGAATCGTCAATGTAAAATAAATTGATTGTTTTACGAATTAGCTGAGTTTTACGTGCCATCCATAGAATCATATTTTCAAAAAATTATTAAACAAATCAAAAATATAAAAGTGAAATGCAACAAAAATGTTAAATTCATTACACGAACGTAATTCGTTGTGGTTAAAAATTAAATTATAATATAAATTTTGTAATTTATAATTTATGTAAGGGTTTTCCGTGATCATAGGGATGGTTAATAAGTAGTATTTTGTCGTCGGATTTTAAAAACTATAGTTTATTAGCGGTTTAATAGTGTTCAATTATTTGTGATTATGGGTTATTATCAAACAGAAAATGTCGATAATTTTATTGGAATTAAGTTAAGAACTTTACAAAACAGTAATACTACGTAATCTTAAAATATAAAAAAAATCAATTATATTTTGAAATATGGAAGTATAAATTATCTTAGCCATGGCAATGGGGTAAACACATTTGAGATATAATATTATGTTACTGAATACTGACCGTTAGTATGACAATATATTATTAAAAAGATACGTATACTAAGTATAACGCATAATTTTCCCATAAATCTTCAATGTAGTTGACGGTCTTCCATTTACTAATATTCTCATATCCTTTTCATTCGTTGAAAACAGAGACATTTATGACATCGTTCATTGAAAGGGATAAGGAAAAGAAAAAGGAAATTATTTAAAAAAATAAAAACCCCCTATCCGGCTTAGAAATTTAGAAAATCGACGTAAATTATCGGACAGGAAATCTAACACGAAAGAAGCCAATAAATAAGCGAATGCTCAATCCGACCAATTCACCTATCAATATATACACCAATTTAATAATATACGTAATTTATAACCATAAAAAGAAACAGTAATAAAAGAAATAGAAAAACATCAACAATATCCGATAATGTTATTTAATTAATTTAATGTTTCGAGAGTATATAGAATCAAATAGGTAGACATGTACATAATATGTGAGAAAGGTCGTTATAGTGCATTGGTAATCCGCTAAGGTCAAAAATCATTCGCCGAAAATTGAAAACGCGTTAAGCCTTTTCCGACCCGGATGATAGAAACTTTCGGTAGATAGGGTGTGTAGAAAATTCGCCACGAATCTATATACGTATATAGATATATTAAGATGAAATCCGTGACTTGCACGCTTGCTTGTAATGATTCCATCATTAATAACTCTTGTTATTTTGTAGTCTCTGAGGCTTTTAAATTCGGCGTTCTAATTATCTAAGCAAAGTTTGTACACAATTAATTATTGAACTTTCTAAACGAAATGGGTTTGTTTTTCATATAATATGTAATGACCGTGGTTGATTGAAATCCTCTTACAGGGATTCATGTTTCAGTTTTAGTAATTCGTCGGGTGGATTAAAAACCATCATTCGAGGTCACGTCGCGGATCGGATTACAGACATATGAATGTTGAACGTTTAAACATCGAATTCCATTCGATTTTATATCAAATTCACAATATTTGAACTGTATTTTTAATTTACGTGCACTAAATAAGGTAATTTTTATTAAACAGTAATACACAAATGTGGATGTATAACACCACATTATCTTTACTTAATTTCTTAGCATTGAGAATGTTTATTTTTATAGAATTTCAATATGTACTTTACTTAACGAAATTTAATAAAATGTACATCAAATAAATTGTTATGAGTATTATATTACATTGTATTAAGTAATACAAATCTGAAAATTTTACTTGGACAGTGTTAAATATAGTGAATGATTTAAAAGTATTTACATTTTTTTTTTAATATAAAAATACTACTTAGTCATATTATAAATATATTTTTGAAATTATATAGAGCTTTAATTAAAATTTAAAATCATACAAGTTGATTAAAATGTGTTTTTAAAAATTATATAAATTATGTCTTACTTTATAAATATAAAGAAAATACTAAAATTTAAATATTTTACGTTATTCATTTACATATTATTTGCTATTAAAGCAGGATGAAAGCGAAATTGAATAGTTAAACTAGAATGGTTTGTTGGAATTTATAATTAAATAAATCTATCTTATAATAAACGTAATACTCAAAGATTAAATGTATTTGTAATAAGATTAATATTATATATTTCAGTTTAAAGATTTTACATTTAAACATTGTTTTTCCATTTACATAAATTTATTCTAAGAGTTTATTAGGTTTTTTATCTATACAAACACTCGTAATATTTTTGAGTCTTTCAGCTGTTATATTTTTTTTTTTTTTTTGGGCTGAAACCCTTCTCACATTTGCTGTCATTCCTATTGTAATTTATTTCAACTTTTTATTCATAACTCACAATAATGTTTTATGCAATATGCAATATGTTTTCGAATTATTGATGTCTGAAGAAAAATAATTTTCAATTGTTTTCTTTTTTATTAAAAGTTTATCGTATATACATTCGTATAGCGTCTAAACATAAACGATAACCTATTTGACTATAACTCTATGAAAGATAACATACAAATCACAAGAAAGATGTATGCACCAGTAAATATATTTTTTATAACACCTAACTATTAATGTATGAATACAAATATGTTGTATTCAATTTTAGAAAATGCCAAGCCCGCTGTTATTTTTCACGAACAAAATTCCTTCGCGAAAGACGTTAACAAACATGATGTATTCCAAATATACAAATTTCCATAAAAATAACTACATTGTTACTATTAGAACTCGTATTTGTTTATTTTAATTTCTACGATTCTAATTTCTTCACACGCGGTAAATCATTTTTAATGTAAATGTATCATAAAAGCGGTGTATTGTATTATAACTCATTTTTTCCTGTTTTCAAATCGTTATAAGAATTTCGAAATATTAAAGTGTTATGTTTTAAGTATTATAAAAGAAATAAAAAAAAGGCGTTTCATTTAACCGATTTTTAATTTCAAAGTATGTTATTTTTGATTTTCCGGAACATTAATATCTCTCAGTGAGTTCCGTACTTAACAGCCGTTTTTAACGATTACATTTTGTAAAGAATTTTTAGATGAAACGTAGGTAGTGGCAGTACAGTTATTCATCAGTCATACTGAAAGAGTAAAATAAACATTTGTGATTTGTTAATGTACATATTTCTTTTACTTGAAAAATATAGGCGTGTTATTTTTTTTACATATTATACAGATGAAATTTAGTTTATTCTTAATTAATAATCTTAATGATCATTGTTTTTTTATTAGAATTCTCAAAATCTTAAAATATTCAATTATTTTTAATTCGTTAAAAAGTAATTTAGTAAAAAATCCTGCCTCGGAGTTAAATTTTTGAAAAGTTACTAATGTTCTTTTTGCAGGAAGAAAAAAAATTATAATAATTTTTCAAAACGGTACAGTTTTGTTCTTTCGTATAGAGTTTAATATTATTTCGGAAAATGTGCCAACTCAACAATATTATACACTTAAAATTCTAATTCTGTACAAAAATCAAATCAATAAATGAACTGTGGATATTGTACTATTAAGTTATAAGTAGTGTGTACGGAAGATAATTTTCACTTGGTTGCTGTAAATTGTAATTACCTGATCCGTCTCAGGTTTAAGTCAAATTACGATGGCTATAGCCTTTGACATTATAGACACTAACTAAATCAGGTTCCTAAACTGTCTTGTATTTGGAATATCAATTTTTGGTCGAGTGTTCTTTGAAACCTCAAACGTTTTTGTGTTTTACGGCTTACCACTAGACTAATAATTTAATATGACTCGTTGAGTTCTAAATATGATTTCGTAACGATACTTACGATAGCGCTTATAAATTAAGTAATATGACGCTCGAGTACTTGACAGATCTTAAATAGATGTTCTTTGAATGTTTCTTTACTTCTTGCTACTTTTATATTTTATTTAAGCTCTTTTAATTTAATTGCATGACGTGCATTAAAAATATATAGATAATAACAAAATGTATATTTCTGTTTGCCGTTAAAAAAATGCTTATAACGCATTAATTCACTCTAAAGAATACCTCGATAAATTTATAATTTTTCAATAATGTGTTATGTTCAATCAACATTTAATACATAATATATATCATCAAAAGTCAATTTATCACAGTTAAGGCCACCGAAAAAATTGGTAAAAGCGTAAAACTCACGCAAATCGCGCGCCGTTGGTGGAACTACTGTTTTAGTCTTCAGATCGTCGCACAATAAACCCTCTCCTGTGAATAACTACAATATCGTAAAACTATAATTACGTATACATACATAATATAACATTTTATTATTATATTCGAATATAATATATTATTATCAGATCGTCTGCACGCTGTGATTACAATATTCAATAATAAAACGTTTTGGGCTGTGTTAGTAATATTATTTACAGTGTCGCGAGCACCCGTAATTATTGTCTCCGCCGCACCACCGTCGTGGTCGTTCGGCCGCGGTCGGTGGCATCGAGCGCACATAAAAAACCCCACGTCTCGATCCGAACAGAGTTATTTATTTCACGTCGTAAAAACTCGGCGCCGGGTATCCTTTCCGCTACCAACGAGCGCCGCCGTGTCCACTCCGTCGTCAACAATATAACGTCGGCGAAGAGGAGAAAAAAATGTATCCCTAACAATACGACGACACGTTATACATGGTATTATATATATGTATGCGCGCATGTATGCACTCTTTCAACAAATACGTGCAAACGTCTACCGGAAATCGACTGCTATCCGCGTTTTGCGAGGACATACACACATACACACATATTATATAATATACTGAAATATTATGTTTTACGCGTTTTTTTTATACCATAAACGCGGCTACCAGAGTTGTGATTATTATTATTATTATTTTATCCATGACAATGCGTAGACGCAGTGGTAAAGAGAATGCTCATCTATCTACTAATTTTTCCTTGAAGAAATTCCCTCGCCACCTAAGTTGTGATTATCGTGTGATGTTGTTTCGATACAAACGCGATGGAGATCGCTATTGTATTTTATTATTTTTTCCCACTGCATGAACGGCACAGAAATACTTGTTCGCTTAGGGGTTGAAATCCATTTAAAGTTGTATTATAATAAATAATAATAATAAACGAAATAATTTAAAAAATACGTACCTACGTATGATATATGTCTTGAAAGTATTAAAGTTTTAGTGTCTATAATAAAGAACAAAAAAAATGTATGTAACCAATGACCTTTGAATTGCTTTGTAACATTTTGATGTTAAAGTTAAGAAAAAATTCATAATCCACATCAGAATTAATAATTTTTATACTACAATATTATATGCATAGCATGTACTTGTACTATTTAATGTCGGTTGAAGAATTAATTGAGTTTTGAAATAAAAACGTATCTTTTTTTTGTTTTAAGTATTTTTTTATTCCATAATTCACTTATTGAAATGTTTATAGACCAGCAAAAAAATATTAAAACATTTTTATTAATAATATATATATCAAAAGACCTCATTAAAAAAACTATTTTTTATGAGCTCCAGATATCAGATAACGAAAGTGCCATCTTCAGTATTTTCGCACAATCAGCGGAAATTCTTAAAAAAAATAAAACACAAAAGCCATATGACTGAGAAAAGAAAATAATAGTATACGTAAAGACTTCAAATAGATAGCAGATAAAAATAAATAATGATGAATAAAGAAGATATTTCGCCTATAATGGTTATTAAAAACAAGGAAAGATCCCGATTGCGTACGATTTACCTTTTTGGGAACACGATCGCGTTATACTTGTCGAATAACAATGTAATCCTATAAATGCGATACAATTTCGTACTAAATAGGGATCAATGTAGTCAAATTTATTTTATTACAGTTAAGCAATACCAAAAATAACACAATCAAATTAAAGGTTTTATTGTTAACTCGAAAAAAAAATACTAACATATTTTATGGAAAAATGAATTAATATTATCTTGTTTGGTAATACTATAGATAAACATCATCATAAAAATAAAGTTTTTTTCTAAATTCATTCATTTTTTTATGGATACCTTTTGAAATTGAACACATTGTTGTTATTGTTTCAAATTATATATCTTTTTATCATTAATATTTATAATATTATGCAATCAGTTGTTCTACGTTTTATGAAAGCTTTCTGGTCTTCTAGGCTCATTATGTTGTTCTATAAGTGTATTTCATTTTTTTTGTTATATATTATAATTTGTTGTAAAATGTGCAATATTTAGCGGTATCACCAAAGAATAAAATATACGTAACGAACGAAATTATGTCCTGATGTGTATATATGTATAAAAGCGTCGTACACCGATGTAATCTACCCAAAAACAGTATACAGTTATCGATAAAATAGTAACTATTTAAGTAAGTTACTACTCATCAACGTATTTTCAACGTGAAAATAAACCAATGACATACTTCGTACATTGTCCCTAAAACTTAAATTGGTTCGAGTTAATTTAAAATTTTCAATTCTAAAGGGAAAACAAATCGGCTCGTTTCAAACTTTTAAATTATTTCTACGGATCCGTTTGTCCGTGGCCTCATAGCAATACGTAGTGAGACTTTCTTTCAAATTGGTACCTGAACAGTGAACATATTCCATAGGTCTCTTTCTAGTTGTATCTTTTTCAATCAACTCCGGCCATTAGCTCATCTCGGTCGGTTTTTCCATTTTCCTCTCATCTCACACAGTTTCACGTATGTGTATTATTTCTGCGTTTCTATATATATATATATATATATATATATATATAATAACGTCTGTATTTTGAAACTTTTCTCACTGCTCACCGGTTTTTCTCTACCACTTTTTTCGTTATCGTTTAGCACCTATATCCATCAGAACTACAACACTGTGCGGATCGTCCGTAATCTTGTCCTCGGCGAGAAAGACCACACTCTTATCTGACCTTGTGGCGGTGTACAAATGTGTCTATAAACATTATATTGCTGTATTCCTATGTTTGTTGAAATGTATTCTTCTCCATCTTTAAATAATATATCTACGTGTGTGTGTGTGTGTGTGTGTGTGAGTGTACAGTATGCGCGTACTAGCCATTCGACGTGATGATAATAAAACATTCGGCAGGTCTCGAAAACACGTTATCCCGCACCCGTAACAGCACCACCACCTACCGAGCACCTAGTTGCCAGTTATCTTTCGTTGCCGTGCACATCTGTATCGTGTGTTGGCACGATGAAGGGACAGAAAAAAAAGCTGTACAGGCATAATATCGCGCAGGGTGTTTCAGAGTTTTTCGTACAAACTTTGAGCGAACTATTTCCTCGTGATCGTAAAAACCAAGTCGATTTTTTCGTTTTTTTTTTTTTTTTGAAGACATCTGCACAATAAATAATACATCGTTTGATTTTTAACATGATATATTGCTGTATTATTATTTAATATGCATATACCGAAACAATAGTTTCGTCTTCTAAAACACCATTTTTATTTTAATAATGATTTGTCACACGATTTATCTGGTATTCAGACACAAATGTTATGTCTATCGTCACTAATGATAAACGAAAAGTATGCTTGAAACACGTTCGTTTTTTAATTTAAAATAATAATTAAAGGGCTTATCAATAAAATTATTTAAGTTATAGTGTACTCTTAAGTACTTAAAAGTATTTAAAACGTATATATATATATATGTATATATATAATGTAGTTCTTGAATCTTCTCATTAACGCGAGAGAAGATTTTAGAGAAATGTTATTTTTAACAACTTAAAAAAAATTTAAATAGTTTCAAAAATGTTGATAGTTTTAGAAATAATAAGTGTTTTAGGTTAAATGTATCACCCAGTATGTACGTGTGTCGGGTGTGGTAAGAAATACGATAGTTACTCAACTGCCTGAAAGTAACGGCCCCCCAAAACGTAGCTGGTCGCTTCATAACCGTTTTATATACTTTTTCCCTCCCAACAAGGTTGAATAATAATTTTTCGTTATATGTATAACAACCATTAACCAAATGACCTTTTCTTCTTTATAGTATATTATCTACTAACATATTATATTGGATTTAAATTATAACAAGAAATTCAGAAGTGTAACAATGTAAGCGCAGTTATAGTAGTTGTACTATAGAACACTTGGTGTTATTACCTGTACGGATAATATGTAAACATATCGTATTCACTTTAAAATATATTATTGTTGTAATATTGCTTACAACGTAAAAAAATATAATACTCGTATACGACATTGCGTACATATTATACAGCTTTGATGACACGTTACGCTCAATGTTTTAAATCGCCAATGCAAGAGAATCATGCCCTGGCTATAACGCATTAATATCGTTAATATTTTAAGGTTATCCGACACCAATAAAAATATTGCAAAATATTTAATGCATAATAAAAAGAAAAAATGAAAATTGTTAGCTACAACACAATGTTTGTGTAACTACTAATAATTTTAAATATGAAAAAATACATCAACAACGCGCAATCTAATTGTTTTACATTCAGAAGCAAAAAATTACAATTGCATTTGTTGTAAATTAATACGAATTAAATATACGACAATATTGTATATTTATGAATTTTTGTTTATATAACAATTAAAAACATAGGAAAATTTAACATTAATTATATTTTTAATTTTAATTTATTAATATATACAATACTGCTATTCATTTAGTATGTCATAATAAATGTTGATTTATTGTTTGTTTATAATTATTACATAGAATATCTCATAGAATAATACTATTTGAAATATTAAAGAATATAATCAACAAATAATAGAAAATATATATTCTCATGGTTATAATTCAGAGTATAATAGAAATTTAACAAATTATGATGGTAGTTGATTAAATAATAAAAATGAGAAGCATTCGCATTGAGTAGACGTATTTACCAAGTTAAGTTTGTTATGAATATAAATATGTTCTCAAGTGATTTATAGAAACTGAACATAAAGATTTTAATATGTTTTTAAATTATAGATAATTATTAATTAAACTGTATAAATAATATTTCTATAAATGTCGTTTAAACGAAATACGTATAAATTAAAATAAAGGTAAAACAACGCTAAATGATTATTTTTAATTAATTACTAGGTCGATAACATTTAGATGACGCTAAAAACTTATAAACAAATAATATTGGGTCCATCGATTGATCTTCAGAATACATCAGTTAAATATTGATCCGAGTTTTTGTCACCACCTCTCTACCGATGCCTATGAGTTTTAGAGAACAAAACCATAATACAATGTGGTAGGTATTTGTACAAACGTACTATAAAGTGATTTTCAAGAGCTTGACTCCTATCATTCGTTTTTAAAATTTTTGCGACTCAATGACTTTGCAACAAACAATCTCGCTGATAATATGACCACGAGAACTAAGAGAAATATTATATAAAAAGTAAACCCTCGATCTCGACACAGTTCATACAGCATTGACAGCAATATCGAGCTCAGAATACCATAAATGGAATATGAAAAGTCTATAAAGGAGCTTGCTGGAGCGTACAAACATTTCCCGTTGGTGCGCACGTTGGACATAATGACTGATCCCGAGATAAAAAAAACAAAATACGTAGGTCTTCATCACTGTGCGGAAGTTTTATGTTTTCGACGGTGATCAAAAGTATATAACGGTCATGGCCCAATTATCGGTGTATCATATTATTGTCAGCAATACTGTTGAATGCAACTATTCACAAAAAGCAATGGAGATAAATGTTAGTCCCACGGGACTTTGATAGAGGCAAGTTTTACAATATTATAACATCATGTTTGATTTACAATGAAATACTTTCGTCCGTCGTTTCGTCCCCTTTAGAAATTGCACAATAACCAAGAAGTCATATATTATTTTAAGAAGTCTTATAACCATTATTGTGACGATTCTAATAATACACAAGTATTATATTAGATTTTCTTCAAAGAACAATTCCTTTTATTCCTGAAATTATTGCTTACATTCGACCAACACGTGGCAAGCACGACTTTCTCGCATTACACAGGTCTGCTTTAATGTAAAATGTCACAGCATTAGCGATGTCGTTCAATATGATCGAACACAATCTGAAATAGGTCGAGTAGCTTATACAAGCCAACTTCGTCACATTGTTTGTTATTTTAATAATCTGATAAGCAACAAAGATGATAAACATTTATTGTCAAAGTTTCTCGATTTACCTAAAGTGAAAAATTGAAAAAAAAAGTTTTAGTAATTTGGCGTAAGAAAACTGTGGCCTTTAGTATCAAATGTTGTTTTTTTCCTAAGTAAGGGAACTAAAACGTCTCTACAATTTATGATCATTAAAGTTGTTTTTTAGTCATACCTCAATGTATATATTATAATAATATGCAAATTATATAATAATGCAAAAAGTAACTTTAGCAGAAATATCACATAATTTATTAGATAATGGTTTTCAGTATAAAATTAAATTTAAAGAAACAGTTGTTTATAAACTATGGAACTTATTTTGAAATCGTCATTATAACCTTTTACCCGAAAGAAATCTTATATTAATTATTATGATTTTCAACGCCTTATTACTTATTATGCTAACAGTGATAACCTATGTTATCTGTGATGTAAATAACACTGAGCATTTGTTACATAGCTATGTGATAAGTAATTGCTGCTATTAGCTAGATTAAATTTTAAAATTTTCGTGAATACTATTTTCAAATTATTTCATACGCCGCTTGTATTAACAGCTAATGATTGGATATTATTAAATAACTGGTGTTCATTTTTAAAGTGCATTGGTGGCACAGTATTAAAGTCCAAACTTAGTACAGCGCTCTGTGTATGCAATATTGGTGTATGCCAGACAAGAAAACTCAATGAGGTATGCTATAATTTATTAACGATGCAACATTGAACATTAGGCAACAATGAACCGTATAGTGTGTTTAATAAATGTATTATTTGTTGAGTGAAATTTTCGTTAACATATTTAATTTTAAGACTTTTTTTTAAAAATTGTCAGTACTATCGTTTGTGAAAAAGCGTATATTTAAGTTATTTGAATGGTATTTTCTAAACTAACCTATATTGATTTTTTTCAACACGGTTGTTCGTCTTTTTTAAAATAAAAAAAAATCATACAAGATTTGTATGTTTCTTTCATCAGTAACAGTGGTATTTTTTAAAATGTTTGACAATATGAAACAATTAATTACCACATACCATGATTTTTATTAGCATAATTTTAGAAGTAATACGTTTTTATTTTTTTTTAAATTAATATTATCTAAACAGATATTAAATAAATTATAATATATAAACAAAAACTTAAAGATATTCTATTTTTTTTCATTTACTGAAATATTATATTATAGACAATATAATATTATATCATATATAAATATTATAAATAAAATTCAATTCGAAATGTTTAACGCCCATAAAATAAGCTTGAAAATAAAATGTACGGAAATTTCAAGAAAATTCTCGATAAGTATCGAACACCATACTATTATTATTATTACCCTCGTATTGAAAATATATAATATGTATAAAACTGGTTACGGAACAATTGACACGGTTAAACCGTAAACTCTTTCGACTTCCTTAACACCAACTTATACTTATGCAGCAAAACGAATTTATATCTATGCAGTATTAAAGTAAATTTTGTATTTATTTCTTTTTCACGTGTTCTGTAGAGCTGACTATGTGCAAAGAATAAAATACTATTCATGCTCAGTGAACTCACTGATTTCAGTTAGTTATAAATCTATATTTTCAAAGTATTTAAACATTTTAAGCCAACTGATTTTCATAAATATATGAATCATTCAATAACGTAAATTAATATAGATACTGAAAAAAGTATAAAATCGTATTTTTATATATACAGTACTCAATAAAAGTATACTGAAAATTAAAGAAATAAATGAGAGAATGAAAGATACAGGATTATTTCAAACTTAACAATTTTTTTTTTCATTGACATATTTAATTTATAAACAGGGTGGGTTCACGAACTAAATGCTTACATTCATTATTTTTTTTCTAAAGATTAATTTATTCAAATTCTGATTTTAAGAATAATTAAGTGTTCTCATTTATTTACATTTTTTATACCGTTTAGGACAGTCTACTTAAACCAATCTCTTTTTTCAAACGATAACCAATCTTTTTTTTTCATTGTTTTAAATACTTTTCATACTTAGTTCAATTATATAAATTATAAAATGTTGATAGGTTTATATTAATTATTAAATTTTTCAAATTATCAAAGCCTCGCGATATCTTCAGAGATTATTACCATAATTGACCATTTATTTTTGTAGTACTTGAAGTTAAGTAACTCAAAAACTACCTGTTTAGTTTTCAATTTAAATACATCGAAATTATTAAAAAATTCATCTGATAAATGACTCACTGTTAAAAATAGATGGTTATCTTTAAAAAAAAAATGATTCAGTTTCGTTACAAAATACTTTTTTACTCCAAAAACCACATTTTTTATAAATTTATTATTGATGAAAAAATTGGTGTTAGACTGTCAGCATGCTTGTCGAAACACTATTAATATTATATTATATTTTAAATAGGTATGTAAGGTAACTTTGAATTAAAATCGAGCTAATACATTACATATTTCTATAAATCCATAAAAATATTTTATAGCTAGTTCAAACAAACTCTGTTTAAAATCGGAACATTTTTTAAATTTGACATGACATTGTAAAATTAATCAAATAAAAGTCAGTGTTTGTTGTACAATACCGAAGTTTCAGAAAAAAAGTATACGTACATCAGAGTTTTATTGATGACAAAGGTAATTTCTTCCGTACCGTAATAATATAATAACAGTATGCTACCGAAAATCAAACGATAATATTTTAAGTATCTCAAATATTATATTCTAAAAAATACGCTTACGCATTCTTACTTTAAAATATCCGGTTGCGGTTATCTAATAACACAGATTCTTTCCAATATTAATTCTGAGTATAGCTTATAGCATAATAAATCATATTAAATTTTATTATTTATGTACCTACTATCTACTTATAAAGAATGTTACTACTACTTACTTAAACAAATTTCATAAAATGGTAACTAAACCAAAATAACACAATCAAGAAAATATTGGACCACATGACGTTATTGTACCATCGCCAAATTAACTTGCCAATTTGTTTATCATTTAATGTAGTGGTGTTGTAAATATAAAATGAACAATATAGATTTTTACAAGATACTAGCTTAGTGTTGTAAAACAAATAGTAATACATTTATATATTTATTTGAATTAATTTAAACTTTCTCAAACTGTAATAATGAGAAACAAATAACATACTATTCAGTTAACTGATACTTACTATGCATGTATTATTCAAATTTAAATTTTATAAACTTCATACAACTCAGCTTAAGTCCATTTAAAATAATAAACGTTTAAAATCGAATAAGCTTCTACGAACAACTTCTCCGATTACAAGAAAAAAATTAAAAGTTAAAGTTAAAATATTGTGTAAACTAATTAATAAACAGAATTAAAAAGTTCACAAATTCAATAATGCAACTATGTTCCTAAAATGAATGTCTATATTGCACCTTAGATAGAAATAATGTAAAAATTTAAATTAAATTACATTTGGTGTAAATTTAATACATACACCAATTACATTAATTTATTAATCTACTATTTAAACTATTCTTCTTGTATCATGGACGTAACAAAATATTAAATTAGTAAACTAAACAAATATACATTGACAAAAGTAAAAACCTTATAATGACTCGTTTAAAAGAACATAATATTTTATTTTTATTTTTATTAAAAAAATAAAAACTTATTTATTATATTACAATTAATTTTATAATAAAATGTTATTTAATATTTATATCCATAAAAATGAGAATGTTTCAATTTAAAAAAAATATTTTTTGTAAAATGTGAAATTCAATAATTCCATTATAAATTCAAGATCTTTGATGGAAATACAAAAATAATTAGTATGAAAAGTAAAATTTATTAAATAAATAAGAAATACTCAAAATTATAGTATAGTTCTTTTAAAGTTTCACCTAACAAATTGTATTTGTGGTTTTTTTAACTTTATGAAAATATTTCACATTAATTGCTCATATATAGCCATACAATATACAAATGTTATAATTTATTATGAAATTATTGAAAATTCTCTTATGAAAAATTGTATAAAATATCTATAATACCTATATATGGTCAATTTATTTTTGATTCAAATATTGAAACCATAATATTTTCATGTCTTTAGGACATACTACTATAAACGCTGTATCTGAATAGGTATAATTCGTTTGTTATTTTATTACTAAAAACTCAATATACATTAAACAACCATATTATTTTTCTTAGTATAAGGCATCGCAGTATAGCATGTTTTGTTGTTTTACGAAATATTTTATAGACGTAATTCAACGGTAGTTAAATAATTGTATTCGTAATAGTATATTCGAGGAATCCGAGTAATGAAAAAAATAAAGTTCCTTGCAAGGCGGTCATCAATATGAAAATCCAACAACATTATAATAATTTCAACAAATTAAATTTAATCGCGGTGGCTATCGTTAATGCGTTTTCAAATGAGAAGTACAACCGAAATACTCGTTCTTCGTCTGGCCACACGTGCAGAGAGACAACCACATTGCCCCCTTAAGTCTTAATACTCGCAAAATCAATATCTGCAGTCTTGTCGTTTGGAATACGTCGTTGTTTTATGGGTAATGGGAATACAATAAATTTGCACGATCTTGTGTATAATAATAAGTGAAAAAAACGTTTATCAATACTCGTATGGGATAGTCAGTATATAGAAAGATGACGAAAAACTTCGGACTTTGTTGATGATGACGATGTTATAGCTGGTTAGATGAAAACCAAAACGATTTTTGTGCCGTAACGAGATGTCCATGCGTTGTACCCGCGACGACAGTACGCGAATACACATCGCGCTTAAAGGAAAGGTCTGTTGCGAGCGATCGAAAATTAGTGAGCGTACCCACACAACCAACCAATACACACATACACACAAGCACAAAGGGATAACATATTACATATTACATACGCACGGTGCGCGTCGTCCGTAAGTGCCATAACGAGTTTTGTACTAGACGCGTTTTCGTTCTTTCAGTATTCAAGACAGCGTGTACGCGATTACTATTATACGTCCGTGTGTCTGTGAGGATGAGCGCGCGTATGTTGCAGTAGAAGGTATAGCCACGCAAAAACGGTGTAAACGAATCGAGCCCAGCAGGTCTTATACCGTCGTATACACTAATGACCCGTTTACTCCGGTAGCGGAGAAGGCGTCGGGGAAACGGCTAATGGACAATTACACACGTGGCGGAAGGAGACGAGTCCGCCCGCGAGAGTATAAGGGAGGAAAACTTGTATTTTTCCCTACCAACCCGCTCCGTGTCACCATACTGGAAGGTGACTTGTGCAGCGGGGAGGGTGGTCGAAGTGAGGGGTATAGAAAAATTGCACCTCGTTTGCCCACGCTAACAAACGTGCGCGTGCGCTCAGCCACTCGAAAGGATTTCGACACACCGCGCCGGCCAGAGTGTTGTGTTGGGGACTCCTCGTCTCAAGGGGAGGAGGGGGGTATAACGGTACCGCCACCGATCGGACACGTACAAATCGCAACGACCCACTAGAAATCTGAAACCGACAAGATTTACGGACGCCGACGGGAAACCCGATGATAAATCCGACGTGCGTATACAAGTATCGGCGACGGACGGCGGTTTGTGTACGTCATATATAACATGTGTATGTGCGGACGTTCATCGGTCGCTATTAACTCGATATCGTGTATTATATTATTTTAAGCTCGCCCGGGCCTTACGACGGTAGAGGGAGACGAAAGGGAGCGCTATTAGTTTAAGACCGCGATTAATATGTTATATATCATTTCATATACAATGCGGTTTATCGCTTCGAAAAGACATGATATATCGTACGTATTTGCGACGTACGTTGGCCGCTACCATTTAAGTAGGAACATTTTTTTTTAAAAAAAAATCTACGAAATAAGCCGGCAGACGCATCAGCTCCAGGAACGCCGCTGGACGAGAGACCCTCGTGTAATGTGGATTGTGGTTTACGGTGATTTCAATCGTATCCAAAGACAGTTAAACGCAACGGCTACAACCAGCCTGTGGGTTTCGATGATGTAAAATTAGGAATAGAAAACGTTTTTAAAACAACTTAAAGTAACGAAAAAAACAGTAAAATCGAAATAAATTATATATGTAGTCTAAGTATAGTACTCTATTTTCAAATTTGTATTTAATTATTTTCTTTAGTTTAGAACATATCTGTAAAATACTAATATTACAATTAAATGTTTAAAATGAATGGAATGGAATTTTAATTTGTATTTATATTTTAGATTTGGGAATAATAAAGTTGTTATCAGACATTATTTATAAATATATTTAAATATGTTTTGAATTTTAGACGTTAAAATAAATAAAACGATGACGAAATTTTAAAAAAACGTTAAGTGTAATCGATATTATATGATAACCATCACATCGCCTGGTCAATCAAAGCACGTGCATCATGATAGAGTTTCCGCTAGAACACGAAAATATTGAATTGCCACTAGTACCCTTCACCACAAAAAAAAAAAAAACATAAAACACTGCTATGATAAGATAGTTGGACATTTATTTTTCTTTCAAGCGGTAACTTGTTGGCCATGTTGTGTATACCTATAGCTGCGACCTCGGAACACTGTTAATGCTTCTCTTCTACACAGTACGATAAAGAATCTCATCTGGTCATCACATTTTTTCGTGGCGTCCTGAAATTGTTCGATGGGACAACGATTTGAAAATTCATTCCGTGAGAAGGCATGTACAATTGGTAAAATTGAAATACATTTATGTACCGCCGTGTGTATGGTTGTATGCGTGTACTACACGACGAATCGACAAACGCTGTCATTCCGCATGAGTGGCTCTCAGCACTAGTAGATTACCAGTAGAATCGTGAATGACAAAAAAAAAACTGTCTTCCCCTCACAGAGTTTGATTCGTATCATCAAACGAAAAGCTCTTTTGTGCGTACGAATTCGTCGAAATAGATTCCGATTTCCCGGACTTGTTGAAATATCACGGATAATATTTTACAGCACCACAATACCCGTATTGAGTTCCGACGTAGTCTATCGGACAAACGAATCACTCTAACAATAATTAAAGTAAAAAAAAAAATAAAACCTCATAGCGTAGCTATACGCGAACAATAGACGATGACAGCCGTCTGTTTAAAATTGCGGAGGATCATCCGATGTATTATTGTCGTTATTGTTATGTACGTCATCATCGCTGCGTATTTAAACGTATACTCATCAGCCAGTAGTGGACAAAATATAATACATATAGTATAGTCCATTAGTCCAGTATAGCATTTTATATTGAATTCAAAAAACTGTTCTGAAAAGTTCTCATATTCAATAGGTATTCAATATAATTAACGAGTTATACAGATCAGGCTGATGTTGGAAATTGTATTTTGTATAATACCGATTATCTCCGTGGCTATTGTTTTTTCTATAATATTATTATTATATTTCCGCATACTTTCCACAAAACATTTTAAACACAATGCGAAACTAAAAACAAAATGTGTTATTAGTTAATTTTGCAGCCCAATATTTACATTGTGCGTGTATTAACGATTCAAGTACCTAATTAAGTAATATGACATAATATTTAGACTTTTTTCTTATTGATTTGTGTATAGATATTATATCTTATAAAATGTCTATATCGATCAATATAATCTGGAAATTGTCGTTGGGAAATGCGTAGAATGATCTAGAAAACTTGAAAATATCTATTCACGCATTTAAACGGAAATGGAAAAACCAATTCCAAACACTAAACGCTAGTTGGTAACTCCGATTATTACGCTTTCAAAGGTCGAGTGATACATCGTTTTCAGTGATAAATTCAATGTCAAAAACATCAGTCGGATTTTAATTTACAGGCTTTAACGACTTTTTTTTAAAATTATTATTTTATAGACTTATAATTTAAAAATCAAATTGGAAAAATAGAAATAGTTTTGTCACAATAGTGTACACAGAAATATTAAATAGTTAGTACTATTGGTTATGAGCTGTTAAAAAAAAATAATAATAATAAAATTAAAAACAACAGTTACTTATTTTATTATAATAAATTATAAATTTTAAATAATTACAAAAAAAGTTCATTTATGACTGTTATTTATATCATATTTTTTTTAAATCATACTTTATTTATAAAAATATAAAATATACCATTTAGCAATTTTCTTTAAGCATTTTACGCATTTTAGGTAATTTGGAATATAATTTATTCCAATGAATATTACTATTTGTAGCTAATGATATATTATATATATATATTTATTTTAAAGAAAATTGATGTATATAATCTATACAAAAAGTTTAATAAGTAAGTCTGATCAACGACATACTTATTACCATTGATTATAAATACTAGTATTACATAATAGTTGAGTAGGAATAAAAAGGTTCTCAGCAGTTCTATCTAACAAGATTATTCACTAATATCATGTACATATAATTATTAACAATTTTTATTTTAACGTCGTATAATATTATATTTGTGTTCAGTACACCAAATTATATTTTTACTGAGAATTTTTTTTATCAAAAAGCAATGGTGACACACACACACACACACACATATATATATATTTCGTATTCTGATATTGATATTTATTATTAACGACGCATTGTTAGCTGAAATGAATGACGTAAGGATCCATATTTTTGTTTGGAACAAATATTTATCGTTTTACGAACAATCAATATCTTTTTTGGGGATCCACGTATTATTATGATGACTGATGAGCATGTAGTTCATAATTCTCTTAAACATTTTACACATGTCACTATATAATCCAATCGGTCTGTGGCCAAGAGATTCAATTTTTTTCTTCAGGTCTATGTGCTGTGATGTAATTTTCTGTTTGTCTAATCGTTTTGTATTTTCCCTTCAACCCGTATAAAATCAAATATTCTGTATAATACTACGAATCGTTGCATTTGTTTTAAAACTATGTACTAAAGACCAAAGAATAAGTAGACTATCTGACCTTCGACGTTTGTAATAATTGTTGAAGACTTCGTTTAGTGGCTATGCTAATTTATTATTTTATAGAGTGATTTTTTCGGAACTATAGAAGTTTTACTCATGGGTGATTTTGGAATTGCATAACTTAATTTATTATTTTGATATATTTATATATTATTTTTTTTTTAAATAACAATTTACGAAACTCTATATACCTGCTTAACTCGAGAAAATATATATTATTACTAATTCAAATATATGAATAAAGCATGTAATGAATATTATGGAACTAAATATAGAAACTAAATACTATATACACAAAGAACTAAATACTTTATAAAAATATGTTCATATTTAATAAAATTATTGTAAAGATTTAATAAAATAATATTTGGTTAATAAGTATTAATCTGAAGTGATTTTTTCTTGAAATTCTAAAAAAAATATTTTCAATTAAGATGACTTTAATTATGATGTCGAAGAGTATCAAACAACTGGATGATAATTGAAGTCTGTTTAATGGTCTCTGTTTATTAATTTGTATTCCCATATAATATAGAAACTTAAAGATATTAGTGTTTCAATTTTATTCTCATGTTGTAATTTGCACAATTGCCTTATTTTGAATGGGTGCCTTTGTCGTATAATAGACAGTAGAAACTTATAGAAACTTGCATTATCTATACCGTTATTGAAAATCTTACTGTACATTTTCATTGTTCAATAATTTTTCAGCGTTTGCCTCTGTGCTTTTCGCTTCTAAAGACTTCCCAGTAGTCTGTTCTAGTGACAAATATATGAAGTTTACAAATGGGAAATGATATTCTGTACACTTTTAGATATTAAATATGATGTACATATAAGTGTGTGAGTTTAAGTTATAATAAGCAAATTCACCGATTGTCTTTGTTTCATTTAAATCTTGATCACAAATAAGTTGCTATGGTGCTCAAATTAAATTTGAAATTATTTATATTTAATTTAACTATTAAAGTTATTACCTATACTAGATTTAATCAAGCATTATAGTTCTTTTTATGCAACGTTCTTTTTAATAGGATACGTGTTGTTGTTTTTGAAACTGTTTTTATTTCTATTGATGATAATGAAGATTAAAATATTTTGATCGTTGGCAAATTTAGCATTTAATTTCTTAAAGTATTTACTTATACTTTGACATTATTTATTGAATAAATCAGCATGAAAGTGATTTTCAAGTACTGTGGTGATTTATATTTTATGTTTTATCATTAAAAAATGACCGTTACATTATATATCATATTTAAAATAGTTCATTCATTTTTTGACATAAATTACTTATTGTGATATAAGTTAATTTTGGATTATATTGACAATGGAAAGTGGTTATTGATTATCTTATTTCGAGTAGTTTATCTTGAAAGTTATTTCAGATAATTTATTAATAAAGTTTATTAATTTCGTACTGTGTATTATTTTTGTGCACATTTGAAATATTATTATTTGACGTGTCCGAATATAATTAATATAGTTATAGAAACTTTTTTTTGACATTTTTACAGACATTTTATGATATTGGTGTTGAATCACTATAGGATTTATCAGTAAATAAAAGTTAGAATTTTGAATTTTTATGCATTATGCCTTAAAAATATAGTAATAATTTTGTAGATAACTCATTTTTCCATAACAACTCCTGTATTCAGAAAATACAAATAACCCTCACTCTGATCTTTAGATAAATTCACTATTAAAAATCGATCACAAATAAGATGTTCGTATTGAAGTCTAACACGGACTGTAAATAACAATGCTATAATATGTTTATGATAAATTTTAATTTTATAAAAAGTGAAACTGATTACAAAAATAATTTTAGTATCAGACAATCCAATACTCGTATAACTACATAAAAAACTTATCAGAATAATATAATCAACATTGTCTTTTGATTTATACATAGATAAACTATCGATAAAATGATAATTTAACTGTTAAAGGTAATTCATAATATTATTTCACTTTAATTCGTTTTTAGTAGATAATTTATAATAATTGTAAGATATAATTTGATCAGCTCGTAATATTTTTTTCAAATGTAATAAATTGTTGTTAATTTGAAATTTTAAGTCACGCCCATTTCAGTAGCTCATTAACGCACAGTATATCAATTTTTACTATTCAATAACTAAATATTCTTTATATTTTTTTTATTATAGTTAAAATTATTTCTATAGTTTCTAATTATTATATTATTCGTCAACGTAAAGAATAATTATCTTTAGATTATAGGAATTTTAAGATTCAAATTTAGTTTAAAGTTAGTTTTGTTAATCATTGTTATAAGACTCGTCATAAAATTCTCGAATTTATTAATTAATACATATGACAATTTGACATACATTATGCAGTGAAGATGTTTTGAAATATATAAACTTTTCTAGTTTAGTAAAATTTTACATTGCTATCTAGTTTAAAATAAATATAACATAACTTTAACTAAAGTAACTCGTATTAAATTATTATGCAAGACGAAGTAGCTTATACTTTTATCATAATAATTTTCTAACGACCTATAGTCGATCCTATTGTTGAAAGTTGTTTATCATACCAAAAGGTAAAGTACAAATTGTCAATCTTATTCTCTAAACTTTAACAATGTGGAAAATAGCATACAATTTGTTTAAAACTACTTTCAAGTTAAGACTGTATCAATGTAATAAATGTGTGTTTCACAGTTGAAATAAAATAAAATATTTTAAAATATACATATTATGTGTAAAAGTGAATTTTTATGTTAAATTGAAAAATATTTAATTATTATAATTAAATATTGTTACCAGACTGATATTTATATATTTTATACGTAAATTAATTTTATTCACAAATTAACATCAATGTACTATTTATTATTGTTCTTATCATGTTTATCTTTTAGGTTTTTTCGAATGTGTAGGCATCTCTATTTTTTACTTTATTCAATGAAACAGTGAAACAAGAATATTTTTTTTCTGAAAATTTTGATAGATTTTAAATATTCAATATTGAACCCATTTGTTTATTAGATATTTATAAGCATTTAAAGTTAAGTTGAGTGATGAGTCTGCGAATTTTTACTACAAAACGCTCTCAGTTTTTCTAAACTTTGAAAGTTTATAAATAATAAAGAATTTGTTAAATGTACGATATTTTTATTTCAACGTTTAAAAATATACCCGTTATGGTACGTGCAATAAAAATCAGTACTTATAAACAAATTAAAAAATTAGTACTTGGAAGTCACAAATATTTAGTTTTTAAAATGCTTAAAATGATTTATAAATATTTTATTATTATCTAACTAACCTAACTATTCGTTTGAAATTTGATTTTTAAGTATTCAAAGTACTTGAAAAAATATTTTGCTTTAGAATGTAAAATAATAAATTAATTTTGCTGTACAAAAATTAAAAAATTTAAAAAAATTTAAAATTTAAAAAGAACCAACAATATTTTATACTAAAATGTAAAATGTATTTTTTTTTGTACAAAACTAATTACTTATTTAACCTAACCTAACCAAACTATTTCTTTAATTTAACTTATTTTTTTTCTACGAACTTATTTGAAATAATTTTGATTAATTAGAATGTATTTGCATAGTATTTTTAAGACTAAACCAAGGACAAACTCAACAAAAATTGTAATCAAAGGTTCACCATATTTCTTTATTTTTTGGGTAATTTCAGATAAAATAAATTGGTACACATGTCAATAATTAAAATTTTAGATAAATTTCATAAATATAAATTTTAAATTTTAAATTATAATGACTTTTGTTATATATCAATAAATCTTGTTTTTTATCAATATTATAAAACTGAAAGTAGTACTCATAAATGTTCGTATATATGAATACAATAGTATTAAATATTATATACAATTTTTTTTTTAATTAAAAATTGTTTTTATTTTATAAATTACAGCACTTTAATTAATATGTATAACATATATTTTATATTTATTTATGTTAACAGGCATCAAATATATGAACAATAAACAAAAAAATACAAGTAATTTGATCTTCATAATAAAATTAATTTATGAAAAAAATACATAACCATATTCCATGAAACATTGTAACTACCGTTTAAAAAACACTTTTCATTGCTACGATGACATAAAATACAATAGTAAACCATTAAACGGAATCAAAATTAAATAGCAAGAAGAAAAGTCAACGAAATATTCTAAACTCCATAAGACGATAAAACACATGGAAATCAAATTAAAATTTTTCACAACATTTGTGGTTTTTAGTGACGTTTGAAGTACGTATGCATATTATCGTTAAACAAAAAAAGTCAGTTCACAGTGATAAAAACGAAATAAATGAAAAATAGTGAAAAACACAATTGGCGTACAAGAAAAAAAAATAAAAATAAGAAGAAGCGGAGAAAAATCGGAAATCCGGTGGCGTGATAATGCACGACAGCGGACGCAAACGACGTAAATATACAACAATACCATTTTAAAATAAAAAATAAAAGTACCTACACCGTTTTGTACTGGTGACAACGTTATTCTCATAAAAAAAATTGTCTCGTTAAGAAGCATTGCACGTAGAGATGATAAGAGAGTTCAAAAAAAAAAAGAAAACATTAGATATTTAACTTTTAACAGTCAAAATCCTTTTAAAATCCCATTAAACAAAATGACTAACCGTAAGAATAAATGGTAACCAAAAAAATTTAAAAAAAACCATTCATTATTTCACTAATTTTATCCTTGTCTGTGGTACATATAATATAAATAATAATTATAATTCGTTTAATATTCCTATAACAAACTTTATTAAAAATATAAAAATACTGATACCACATTGTTGGCATTAGTTATATAGAAGAAATACAAACAAAAAGTAATTCAATTGGTTTATGTTGAGGGCAAAATACAAGAACATATACGGAGTATTGGATGAAACCTTATACTTTCATTATAATTTTGACTCGTTGTTGTACCTATAGTTCAATTCATTGATTTTTTATAAACAAATAAAATAATAATAATAATTATTAATATTATACATTTTTTTTTAATATTATTCATTTTACATTATTGCAATTAAACAATAATAAATAAAAAATAACAATAAAATAAAAGTAAATCGTATTTTAAAATTATTAACAATAAACAAATACGTAGCTTAAATCCTGACCACCCATCTGTTTATAGATGATAAATTATTTTCATTTAAATATTTTCACAACTGAAATTAATAATTTTAAATTCAACGAAATCAAATTATTTGATTTAACATTATAGTTTACATGTTCAAAATAAAAACACATGATTTAAAAAATTAATTTTAATAATTTTTAATTTAAACAGATAGACTAAAACGTATAGTCAAATAGAATGAAATTTAAATGAAAAATAAACAATGTTTGAAGATTCATTTTAAAAGAGATGGATGTGATTTATGTATCTAATTATTTTAATGATTTTTTCCTCGTCTATTATTAAATAGTTTTTGCTGCGAAAACTTTGTACAATATGTGTTTTGAGCATGTAATTTTTTCGAATACACTGATGGAAATTAGTTCCGAGTAAAACTATTTTGAATATTATTAAAGCTTACGTTATAATATTGGAGCTGGGAATAGTACATCCTAAAAAATTATATTATGAACTTAATATCCAAAATTTAGAATCCTCTCTAAATTTAATGCAACTCTAAAAAAAAGGTAAAGTTTTTAATTTTTAACAAGGTTCTACTTAAAAATAACACTAATTTATTATAACGGATGACGGGTACTATGGTGTATCAATATTGATTTTATAGTTTCTAGACAGATTATTTACGAAAAATTATAGTGATTCCAAATATTTGTTGCCACCAACACTCGTTATTTCAATTTCAATATTGTTTGTCGAAGCATGCTAGAAACGGGATAAAAAATAAAGTATCAAATTAATAAATAATAATATGCGTGTGCGTGTGTGTGAAAACTTTGTAGCGTATATAAATCTAAAGATAATTTTTTTATAAAATCAGAATTTAGTGTTAAAATATGATCTTGAGATGTACGCGAAAATAAATTACCAAAAATATAAACAAATGAAAAATAAAAACTTCTTATTCTCATTCAAACATAATGTATGAAACGAATATATAGTAACAAAACGAGCATTGCATTTCATTCAAAAAACAATACGTTGTGCATCGAAATTCTAGCCCTAGTCATAATCCTAGTAATGATAAATTTACATGACGTCCATATTTATCATATACTATTTGCTATCCAGATCTAATATCAGATAGTTTTATTTTCGTTTTCATCGATTTTAATTTATAATGTTAGGAAGTTGATTATGATATTTTACTACTAACAGTATAGAATTACATTATAAAATCGTTAATTAAGCCGTATGGAACATTATTATAATACTCACGTTACTGCAGTATAACCACAAGATATAGTAGTTGAGAAACAAAAAAAAACTGTTGGGGCAAACAAAATTGTGTATCTATAAATTTGTATGAATTTAAATTGCCTCTAACTGACAAAACTGATTTTATACATTTTACTTGATAATTATTGTCATTTTTTTTTCTTCGACTTTAATTTAGTTTCACTAGAAATGTAAATTTACAGTAATTATGTTTATACGACCAGCACCAGTTTCAAACTGATACAAATTTACATTAGCAGATGTCACAAATATGTCCCCTTCACCATGTAAAGTAAATACTTCATACTTGTACCTGTTCAAACATTATAAGACTAGTCGAAAAGTTTTGAATTAAAATAACAGTTACCTATTATTATATCGAATGTTACTTATCCAAACAAATATTATATATTGAATAGGATTTATGTATCTCTTAAATGTGTCCATATCATAATTAAAAGATACGTGTGGTTTATAACGATCTCACGTAACTTTATACCGAGAATTATCGTTATAAAACAGTTTATATATGTTACGCTAGTCGGGGTCGTCTAATTGCTTGAAACTTAATGGAAACGTGAGATTTACCCAATAAGACGCGCACCACGTCACGCCAATTTATCTTGTACGACCGCCGATTTTTGGATCATTAGTTTCAACTATAACTATTATTATATTTTAAACCCAGCCGTAATTGAATTTTCACGGATCTTTTACGGCGGGATGGTATTGGGCCTTGAAAAGTTTAAGATTTTTCTGGGCCTGCGTCTATATATCATCTGATATGTAATGCGATATATTAATCATATAATAGATTGCATACATAGTATAAACTGTACAACGCATGTGATTATACGTATATTATTATTGTCATTATCAGTACTTCGAGTTTAACGCACCAAAAAATAATGAAATTATGTATACGAGTATACTATGTACATAAATAATAAAAATAGTAAACTTATTATATGCATACGTTTTATATTTTAATATTATGTATGGTGCAAATCATATTCAAATAAGTATTAAATATTTATCTATCAAATTTGGCAGAATCCATAACATATTTTCATTAATTATATAATAAAAACAGCGAAAAAACCAGTTATATGATGTATTAACTTCCAAAATATATACAATAAAATGTTGCATCTATACAAATTAAAATACTTAAATCTGATTTCCGTTTCACTATTCCTTTGGATATAGAATAAAATTCATCGACAGTTCCAATTATTACTACTATCACTCGTTTTATTGTGCATCATTGAAGTCCCATTCGAGAGATGATTTATTTTTAATCGTGCCCAAATCCGACGTCGCGCCAGGTACCCATGTAATAATATCATGTTAGCAGGAGGTCGTACTGTAGACGTACAAAAGAGAAAACGTTGAGGGAGAGAAGGGGTGAATGTGTACATATAATACTATAGTATATTATTATTATTATGTATACCAAAAACTTTTTTCTTTTCTATTCTAATTTTATTTTATTTTTTACTTCGTTGGGCGTTTTTCATCGTTATTAAACGCAACCGTTTCCGAGAGAAATTATGAATTATATTTTACGCGGGTCCGGGCTACATAATGTACACGGTGGCGGATCGCGGTGAAAACCACCTAAGCTCGGAGTCGCGTATTATATTTTCAGTGCTTGCCTTTATTAAAAATAAAAACAAACGACTCCGAAGACAAGAATATAAAATTAAGTTACATGAGACAGAGCAATGGCCGTTGCTTAGACGACGATGTCTTAATAAAATACGACAATACACATACGTGATTATAACCATTTTTGTTTGTTTCACTTTCTATTTTTTTTTTTTTTTTGTTTTTCATTCAACGATATTATGATATTTATGGCTTACGCGTTTATGTATATATAAATGTAACTCCACATATATATCCATTGATAATATTCAGTATATATTATAAGTACCTACCTATGCACGCGTTATAAGCCTAACTGTACAGGCGATCAAAGTTTTCGTTACCAGTGTAATTTTTTTTTATTATATTATTATGATAATAATATGCTCTCAGTCAGTTAATTAAAAAAAAAAAAAATATATATATTATATATATATATATTATATATAAAGAGAGATTTTGAATTTTTTACAATGCTTTCAAACCGTATTTTTTCACGTAATATATAAAACTCAAAAGAAAAAAATAAACAATTAACTATAAAATATAATATGCAATCATTAAAATATAATAAATAAAATCATATAGGTAAGTATTACCACATATTTTATAACTAAGCTTTAGTGCACAGAATTGATTGAAGCAACTTGAAAATATTTTATAATGTTATATTTATTATTTTTAACGGTAAACAATTTTTAAAATTTAGCAACAAAACAAAAAAAAAACGATCATTTTAATTTATGGCAATAATATTATATGTTTTTTGTACTGAATAAAAGAAAAGTGATTTCATAAAAAAATAAATTAAAACCTACTTTTTTTATTTTAAATACATTACAGAAAAAAATGATTAATTCCGATCGCAATAAATAATCCTATACTTAAAATATCATAACCATACGCCCAAAACAAAATTAGGTAATCGAAAAAACTTGTATAAGTCTACGGGATTAATTAAACAGAAATATGTGTACCCATACTGCTATTATGGTGAATATTCTAAGAATTTAATACCGATATCCAAGGTCTCGGTTCCAAGGGACTCTTCTCGGTACATACATAATTAAACGCATGTAAATGTACCATGAATATTAAATATATATATATATTATATTATTTATAATTTTATTTAACGATTGTAGACATTTTAAAACCATAATTTAAACTCTTTTTTTTTTAATTTATCACAACCATAGTAAAACACTTAAATACATTATTTAATTAAACATAGTTAAACGATTGATTCTTAAATTATTTAATCTTGTGGCGTCGTTTAGATGTAAGAATACTTATACATACGTAGATATAAAATAAGTCTTATGGGACTTTAAATTAAATTATAATGTGATATTATTGAAAAGAATTGCTAATAGTTGTTTTTTGGAAATTCGTGTTAAGCGCGTATGTATTAACTTAATTTACAAAAAAAAAATAAAAATAGAAGGAAAAAACTGAAACACTCGTTTTAGACTGTGGTTAATAGTTACACTTATGTTTTTATTTATGCGAACATAACGTTGATGGTTTGCAATCCTATTTAGAAGGAGTGGTTTGCGAACTATTACCGTTTAAAGTTTCGGGTCGAAGGACGTGCGGATAGTGTAACGAAACAGACGTATATTCTCTTATCGTGTAGCTCATCAACGACCCCTTCTAAAAATTTAAACGGCAGTAGCAGATATCCATAAACTACCGGTGGATAGTAGTAGTCGGATATAGAACGGTGGCGGACCATATACATTTATTTATATATATAATATATATATACATGCAGAGAGAATGAAAGTGCACTGGAGATAGAACCTATAATCTAAATGCATAGTTCACGATCGAGGTTAACGTTAAGTAATAAAAATATTTTCCCGTCAGAAGTATTATTGTATACGATATACCTATAGATTGCGTTTCGAACATTCTAATAAAGGTTTGACTGCGTATAAACCGCCGAAAAAATATAAAAACCGAAATAAAAGTTACCGTGGCGTTTTGGCGTTCGGGATTATTATATAAGTATAGAGATCAAGTATAAACACTGACAACCCCCTCGGAGAACGTATTGTTTCAACGCATAGCACCCGATCAGTTCGTTTCGAGTTGGACGTATTTCCCTCGTCGGCATTGGTCTTATAACGTTTTGATAATGATATGACTTGTTAAAAATATGAAATCATTAAAAAGTATATTCCACTGTTGAACTTTTTTTTTTTAAAAAAACCATATCATAACATCGAGATTGGTGCAAACGTTCTTACCTGATGGGCAGATGTTAACGATTAAATACAATTCTGCGATCTATAGCTGTGGATCTAAATATGATGTATATTTAATACTAAACAGAGGTCGTATGCGCAATACAGGGTCGTCTGCCCTCGGGGAAGTACATTATACATTTATTATAATATAACTTGGTTCGCTGTGACGTAGGTAGGTTATTTCAGTTTTTGCTAGAACGAGATGAAAATATAACGACCGGCATAACGATCGCATGATAAATTTATCAGTCTTCGGAGCCAAAGAATTTTTCAGTGACTTTCCGCCAACTGTTTTTATTACTGAGTATTATATTCATAATAATACATGTGCGATATAGATTTTTAGCTTATAACATAGACGTATAATATATATGGCTACTCTCAGTCGTGACTTAATACGATTTCTTACGGAATAGATGCCGATTTCAGTTATAAGTATAGAAATAATGGTTAAGGTTTTTAATTTACTCCAATAATTTTAGTTTTAAGTAATCAAAAACCAAGTGACATATAATTCCTGTTAAGTGTTCGTTGAACAATACTGTATAATATTGCAGAATATATTTTAACTATTGAATACATCAACCCATATGACTACACCTCCTTACACTGCTTTGTGCTTTTCTACATCCGAAAATTATATGTATTATAGATATGAGGTAAACATTAATAATTGATCAACAATCAAACTTATACGCGGTATATCGTAAATGGTAACAATTAAAACGTTATATATCTCTGTTGCAATTTATCAGTGACAGATTAATACCAAACGGGGAATATGACAGGATTTTGATTTTATAATATTAGACAAGAAACTTAATTATACTGAGTACAATTTAACGTATATTGAAATAATTTGTTAATATAAAATGTTTTACTTCACCGACAATCTGGTACTGATACACGGAGCAAGCGATAAAACGAAACTTATTCGGCACACAGATAATATATAACAGGTTGAAGAAATATTATTATACATTTTGTTAAATAATCAAATATAGTTAAACCATAAATAGGTGGAACTCCACGATAATACAGAATGAATGTAATTGAAAACTAACTAGTCACTACTGTACACAAAACCACAGACATTTTAAATATCTTATGTTTTATTTATTTTTCATAAAACATAATTTGTTTTTTAAAACATATTTAAAAAATATTAAATACATTTTATTTCAGTAATATTAGTTAAAATACGGACCCTTTGCTCCGAGCCCTATATTTTTAGGCATCAATTACTAAATGTCAAGAAGTGCTCAAGCACACCCGGCACCTTCCATACGCACGCCTATGCGTGCAACGTCATTATAAAATCATCATAATATCGCAACATAACATTAAATATTTTAAGGTACAGATTAATATCATTTCACTCGATTTTATTTTTCACATACAGTTGTAGACAAGTTATGTATTATCGGTTATAAGTATTTGAATTTCACGTCACAACTTTTATTCGTGTTTTTCTTATAGTTAAATCTTCATTAATTATTCAGTAGAAATGGGTCGTGTTCTCGTATTATATACAGATTTCAGTATATTACTGTTATACTCGACCGTTGGCCTAGTGTCGCCACTCGGTTTGATTTATTGTCAAAACAGTATGTAGTATATATTTATTATAATAGAAGCGTGAATAGCATAAGTACTTATTGTAATTTTTAAGTTTCTGAGAATATACTGGAGATTGCATTACCCTAGTTTGATATTCAAAATCAGGTTTCATATCAGTCGGATCTCAAAAATTAATTGGTTCCCGAATATAGGATCTCAATCTGTTCTTACGGACCTTTTGAATTAAAATTAATTAAAAATATCAATCTAGTCGGTTATTTAAATTCCACAACCATTATTTCAATAATTTATATATAGTATATACAATCGTCTATTTCGACCTTTGGACGGATTATGAATTTTATCTACGATTATCAGCTATCACATTATCCACAGTGTTTCGTTTCACATCGATAAAGTTTAATACAACTCTCTTTTAGCATCCTTCACCGCTCCATAACCAATCCTATACTATATATATATATATGGATCACGTTCACGGTATTACTCATGGGTGTTTGTTTTTCGACATAAATCCAGGAAAAGAAGAACAAAAAAATAAATGCATAAAAAAAATATTGCGAAATCGACTTGTGTTTCTATACACGTAAACAATATATCATAATAGATCTCCATCTCGAAAGTCGGGTGGACTTTGTAACTACGTAGCAGCCGTTGAGTAGAAATAGCTGCGGTAAGAGAATCATAATACGTACCACGTGTAACACGCTCTTGCGGGAGATATGCATTCGGAGGGTTGTACTAGCGGCAAACGTTTGACATTGTATTATATATGTTTCCATATTAAAATAAAAAAATCACGAGATAGAAAGAATGGAGACGGATAGAGAAGAATTTGCAAGTATATGTAGTGATGTTAAATTTACGAAAAATTCTAAAAGAAAATGTTCAGAAATTATCAAAATGTAGTCTTTGAAAAAATAAAATCTAAAAGTATAAGCTTTTAATAGATATTATATAAATTATATAAACCTCCTGATTTCGGAATATTCATACATATCTAATATAATATTATAACAACACATTGTATGGTCTGTATGTATTCATGATACGTTGAATATCACTAGTTTTTTTTTAGTTCTAACACAACCCCATTACATCGAATTAATTATTATTATTGCGTTTTTACGTCACATTTTTGGCAGTGTCAGCGATAAAAAAAATAATACACTATATTTTATCTGTTTTTTTTATCCGTATCGGATAATTAGTCGACAGCGGAAACCGAACGACTTGGAAACTCAGTACGACGAACATATTATTATTATTATATCTAATAATGTATGCGACATTGCTACCACGTAAAGACAAAGCATTATGATATTATATACTCTTACCTACCACATTTGCTATTGTGTTGTTTTGTCTGTTTTTATTATTATTATTATTATTATTATGTGTATGCATATGTACATTACTTGCCCGCCTTCCTTTTGTTTTACGTTGTAAACTATGGGTTGAATGGAAATATATATACATACCTGCAAGAAAAAAAAACAACCATTAATATAAACATTAAAACAAAATAATAATAATAATAATAATAATAAAAATAATAAACATACACCTATTCATTATAATATATAGTTTTATTTTTTCTCCGGTCAATTGAATAATTTACAATACGTGTATGATAATATGCATATAATAGCAGCGTATTTTTATTTATTTTTTATTTCCAGTGCGATAAATTAAAGAGGTTATAAAAAAATGACATATTTATTATACATATTATATAGGTAACGCAAAAAGCACATAAAAACCCAAGCTAGTATATGAAACGCACACATAAATCTGTTTAAAATGAAATATACAATATATTATTATTATAATATACACTTTAATACTAATTTGAAAAATTAATCTAATTGGTACGCCGTCCGTTCCGGCCTCCGTGGAGTTCAAGGTAGGTATACACCATTAATTTTCCACAAAATAAATGTTCTCTTGAGGCGTTGTTTATTAAACAAAATAAAAGAATAATAATAATAATTATATGTCAATATCCAATATCCATAATGGTGTTAAATTATTCTCGTAATTAAATGAAAAATTAATTTTGCCCATATTAAGATGGCATTGTTTTACTCGTGGGGTGTAATATTTAAATAATAAATGATCAATCACAACGTTGAGGTCAATGAAATAAATAATCGACCAAAATGTATTTTCAAAACGCTTTGTGTGCACAAATCGTCGGCGAAGTCGTTGTGGTAGAGGAGTACAGAATTCGCGGTGCGCCCAAGTTAATTTCCACTAATTATAGCCGTCGATGATCTCGAGACTTTTCATCAGCTTTCTGTTTAGCTTCCTCGTATGTAATTTGGGCACTTGTACTATGTACACGCTGAACGGTTCACTATAATCCAAATGGTCGACCTCGAACGATATACGATAGCGTGACCCTAAATAATGGGTGAATAAAACGTCACCGTCGATGTCACAACCGTTCCAGAATTAATTATAGAAGGTTTGCCGGCATATTATTATTATTATTATTATTATAATGTGTTATCGAACAGTAAACGGTCTCTACTCAAGAAAAAATATGTAAGTTGTTCGGTTGCAATACCCATTCAAACGTGTACGATATATTAGGTATATTATATTACCAAATAGAATATCAATCGAAATCATCTGTAAAATAACGATTAAAGATAGTTCCAATGTCAACTGCCCAACATTTTTCAAAAATGGCATGTGATGATTAAACAGCCAACTAAACCCATACCGGGTTAGATGGAAAATGTTTACGGTTTTACCGAAAATTCTGACTTGTGAATCTGACCACCGGACATGTTTGAAAATCACCTCCTTGTCTGTAATATAACGCTTATAAGTACTCCGGTTATTGCCAATTACTCCGCAATAAGATTTTATTTTCATCACGTATTTTGTCCTTCAAAAATGATAAAAAATAAAATAAAAAATAAGAAATAAAATGCCCTGAGAAACGGATTATTATTGCCGAGGCTCTACCGCAATCAGCCATTTTCCGGGATGAATAATTCATTCCCGTTTATTTTAGAACTCCTTGACTAGGTTTATGGAAGCACGTGAAAGTATAGACCGGACTACAGCACAGCCACACGGTCGTAATCCCACAGGTACTCGTGCGTTCCGGAGCGATATTTATCAGACTTAAGTGACTGCGGTAGGTATGTGGACGGAGTGCAATTTACACACGGCAGCGGTCTCGGCCGAATCGAATTCGTCGGGCTGTGTTATTATACAAGCGAGACAATGTACGGCTGTAGTGGTGGTACAGGCTATAGTAAAGTACTATACGACGGTCGGACACTAAACTCGACCCGCGTACTTTAGGGACGAAAACCTAATTTGCTAATGAGAACGAACGATTTTGCGAAATGAATCGTACGAATTCCTCTTACATATACAGTACAATAATATAATATAATATATATATTATTTACTGTGGGTGCTTCTCTATCAAAGAAAAGTTATTTTAATATTTTTTTTTTTTTACTTAATTTTAAATCGTTAGTTTTTTATTTTTAATATTTTTTTTTTTCAATGATAACGTACATTTTTAATTCCTTACTAAATAACACGACACAAAAAGTTATTTTTAGATATTATTAAAAATCACATTTTCTTTGAATATCTGATGATCTATATGTATTAAAAGTTTAGACCAATGGATTTCGTGTATCCCGAAAAATGTTTGTCCACTACTCTGTATCTTTGTTTATTCAAACTTTTAAACTAATTAACTACTTTTCTGAAATTTGATATTCTTATATTTTTAAGTATCAAAAAATACCAATACAAATTTATGCTGTCATTCAAAAAGGAAAAACTTAAATAAAAAGTAATAACAAAAAATATCAAAAAGTATTAATATTTAATGACTAAAAGTAATGTGTAAAAAAATATTTTTGTTAAAGTAATTAATAGTTGTTGAAATAATGAATGATTTACGTTAAATGAATCACCTGATATATTACATTTACAAGCACATTTGATTTCACATTATTGAACATACCGAACTGAATTATGGGTATTTATTTATACATATATACCTATATTGGCTATACCTATAAAAACAAGATTAAATCATACTCATTGCGTTCGGGATAGTAGAAAAACATCGTTTACGATTGGCTTGTTGTTTTATTCGTTGCTATGTATTACCTAAATCGTACTTATTTTAGTCTTGAGACGTGTCTTACTATTTTAATGTATGGCCAACTCGTGCTAACGGTAATTGGATCACGTTCGCAAAACACCGCGTTAAAATTCGGATGAACGAATGCCTCATCCGTATTCTTGCGTACGATATTATTCTTGTATATGTGTTTGTTGTAAACTCTGGTGGACGGTAAGACATATAGTTTACATTATAACCATCTATTTGATTACTGAAAAATACTGATGAGGGCGAGTACGTATCGCCGGACAGTGTTATTTAATACATGTAGCTTCAAAGTTAAAGCCACGCAAAGTACAGTGTTCAAAAAGTCTTACATAGTGTGATTTGAACTAATTAGATATTGTTCCTATGCGCTTTAACGACATCGGTAACTCCGTATGACACCGATTTCGCGTGTGTAATAACGCTTCCCAACACATTTCTAAAATTTAGCGTTACTGCCGCATGTATACTTGTAATATACCGCATAAACATAAAGTGTCATAATTATATACGCGCTTACGTTCGTATAATAGCATTAGTAAAATCAAAAGTTAAATTATGATCCGATTTAATGTATAATCTGATATTTGAATATTTATAAAAAAAAATATAATATATTATATGTCAATAAATAAAATAGAATTTCTCAGAGAGAAATAAGCTAAAAAAAAAAAAGGTGGAAAAACGTCCACCATATTATGGTGGTATAAAAAGCACGTTATTTTCAGAATCAAAATCAACACAATTATAACTATTCCTTCGTGTTGTTGTTCATAAGCAATTATATGGTTTACGAGTACTAATATCGAGGTAAAAACGACGGTGCTTAATAATAATAAAAAAACGATCAAACGTACAATAATATATTTTACATTTATATATGTTCAATTTAATTATATATAATATTATATTTAACAAAAAAAAACCATGTAGCTTATATTTGTACGTTTAATCTACACAATACACACACACGTGTGTGTGTGTGTGTGTGTGTGTGTGTGTGAGTGCCAGTGATATGCGAATAAAATGTGGAAGAAGATTTTCTTTCTGTATCTGTCTACCTAACGTAACAACATTGCAAATAAACTATACAATATATACTGCCACGAGAGTCTTTAACAACCTGTAGTTTTTCTGGGAATTTGAAACATACGATTTTCATATAATATATAGAGTGGATCACGAAGCATGCTCATGCTTATTTCACTTATAAATCTTTAACAAAGCATTCGAATTTTAGTTTGTTGAATTTAGTATACATACTTAACGACTTTATTTTCAAAGACTTGAAGTTCTCATACCATACTTTTTTTTGAAAACATTAATCGAGAAACAAACGAGTAGTGTCCGTGTTATAAAACTTTATGTACCGACTAACAATAATAATCAACAATAATTATTTTATTACAAACATAAAATATACTTAGGTATGTAATACTCAATTTATAGTCCTTATTATACTCGGAACATTTTTTATCAATTATAAAATTATATTATACCTATTGATATAAATTACAACGATCTTCGTTGCACTCATATCGTTAAACCTATTATCATCGGGTTTTTTTTTTTTTTTTTAGAATATAATTTTTAATAATTGTTATAAACTATTCATTTAAATTTCAATTTAAACTCTTAAAACAGTTTAAAAATTAATAACTAAACCATTTACTACAAAAAGGTTGGTTTTCATAAAAAAAAAATATATAATTGTAAATTTATAGAAGAACACTATCTTAACGAATGGGATGAAAAATCTAAGTATTTTAAAACATGGTCTTTATGTATACTTTTAAAAATCAGCATTTAAATTAATTAACGACGAAAAAAATGTAAATGGCATGCCTGATGAATCACACGGTGTATTATTGCTTTTTATTAAAAAAAAAAAGATCTTTTGTAGTATAGTATATACTACTGAGTATGTCAATGAATATACGTATCTATTATACACTTCATTATGTGTAAAGCCTGTAACTCTGTTGTTACTGCTGCAACCTTTCGTTTTATTGGGTTTTGCAATAACACAACATAATTTCTTTCTTTCTTGTGCATCGTATATACATATTTTTTTCCATTCTCAATGCTTCTCATTTGATTGGTGATCCACAATAGTATGACGAAAAAAATAGATGAAACGATTTTCATCTATTATTACTATGTTGGTTATTTTTTCGACCATATTTGTCTATACTTGGCTATATTGCCATAGTATTCCATTCGGTAAGTAAATGACACACAACCAATATCACCGAAGCTGCTACCTATCCCGTAATCATTTCGGGTCAACACTCAGCAATTTCGAACATTTAAAAAAATAATATAATAATAAAGCCACACACCGCAGTCACTGATCGTTTATTACGGTCTATAACGAGGGTTAATATATGTATTATGCGCAGGTTTTCGTACACGTAACGTGATGATACTCGTAATATGTGCTGATCACGTTACGAGTGTGGAGTGTGGACCCTAAATACGATACGTCGCGTCGTTGTAGCGCTGGTCCCGGCTCGAAAAACCTTTGGTAATAGCGCGTAATAATCCTGATCAATACCACAACAGTCGATCGTCATAATATGTCAACACTTAAGTACTGGACCGTAGAAATCGCAGTGATTTCGCTGGGGTTCATTTTTATTTTCCTTTTTAGGCCACTGTCATCCATTTTGTTTTGATTTTTCGCGCACGATAATCACTCATATATTATACATTTTACCATTACGACTCTCGTGGTATATTATATACAATACGACGACGTTTACTCAACGCATTTAAGTGTTATCCGCGTTAAGCCACGCCAAGCTTTACTTTATATATTCCGGCAAGATGTTAATTTATGCAAACGCTTGTTTATTGGTGGTGAGTGGAAAGCCGATAAATTTTAACGGCATTGTTATTACTACGTTATCAGCTATACAATCACCGCGGAACCCAGTAAATTCGTTTTATAGTTAATAATTAGATTTTATCATTTTGGACTTTAACACAGCTAAAACAACTACTGCTGCGCCGCGCAAATCGCATGGCCTATAAAAGTGATTCAGTATTCTTCGGAAAATATGTGCGTTTTCGAACAGAAACCGCGTACTTACAGTGTATACATATAAATGACTATACAACTCTTTCAGCCGTGCCTACATATGAATATCGCGTGCACACTTAGTTATATTATTATGTATATAGCGGGCAAATGACAATTTGATTTAAATCCACCAGAGAGCACTTTGAACATAAGCCAATCCAAATAATTTCACAGCCATCAAAACCATCGCGGCGTCTCTATTGCATAGAATAGTAGGGACTTAAAGAGCTCAAGGATTATCATAATCTCTGTGGTTCCACCACTGCCGCGCGCCATTATGTGAACGGGAGAATAATGAATTAACGTATATGGTATTCTGAAAACAAAAAATACAATTCACCGCACACCAAGTATGATTATATATACCAACATTACACTGTTAATAATTTTAAACATTATTTTTGTGCTATGTATTATAATTATTTGATATCACATCAGGACCATTTAAATAACGTTGCCCATGTACTTGAACTTACAATAACTATAACATGCAGTTGGATTGAAATTTGAAAATTATATACCTTGATTGTAATTAATATCAGATAATTTAAACATTACTCTAATATTAAACTTGTTAAAATAATTTTGTGAAATAATAACTAATAATATTTTTAGTCATCTAGATCAAAAATAATTACAAGATGTTTGAAACTACGTATCATTCAGTTTTTTGTTAGACAATATTTTATTATAAGCTGTTTATAGTTAAAATATAGAATTTAAAACCAATATTTAAGTTTATATTGATAATTATTTTATTTTACTATTTTTCTAACTACTAAAATTATAGATTTTTGATTCTTTGTCACAATCGTCAACTCAACATTATAATATTAAATATACATATAATTTGCTAAGAATTCACTAAGAAATTTATATCCAAATGTTGAAAAAAATATAAATAATTATTCGACTGCTTTAACTTATTTTATTGGATGGAAAAACTTCTTTAATACATTAACGAAATTTAAAACACTATAACTGAATTACTTTTAAAGTTATCATACATACTATACCCACTTCAATTAACTGCATTCAACTGTAAATTGTATTGTAAAAGAAAATGTTTAGGTATCCACAGGACGTTTTCAATTATTACTTACCACAGTAATGTATTATAATGGGAATAACATGAATACATTTTTTTTTTTTTTAATACTTAATAAAATAACTAACTTAATTAATTATATTTTTTTTGGAAAACAAATGAAAAAAAACGCTGAATAACAGTCCATAATATTATACGATGTGCACATCAAACTTAATATCATAAATAATATTAAATATACGTGTCACGTTTATATTACATGTATGGTAAACGCAGTAGTGAACGAATAGTCCTCGAGAAGTATAATTCCTTTAAACAGTTTAAAGTTCCATCGAATGGGAATTTATATTCGGGTCAGAATTACGGTGAATTATTCATTAGGAATCTAGTTGCACTCTCCGGGTGTGCACGATAAATAAAGTTTAACCGGACATGCAGTAACTAGTAGTTCTATACTATAAGACTAGTATGCTCCATAAAGTTCTGAGAAATCGACCTTAACTAACTAGAGTTTGACGATTTTTCAATCGAGAACATTTAGGGCCGCATACATTTCTGTGTTGTATTAAATCGATTTCACAAGCATATGAAACGCATAAAACGATACAGGGCTTTTTAGATTCGATGTGATCTATACGCTATTCAATATTTATGTTTAAAAAATTAATGATCTTAGTAGTGAAAACCCATACACTTAATTTAAATACATTTAGATAAATTTGATCTGATGTATTTACCTAATTACATTAAACACGCAATATAACTACGCATTTAGATTAATAAGAAATTAAGATTTTAGAAGGCCCAATATACGATCTGCACATAAATAACCAACAATAATAAGATATTGAATCCACGGGGTCCCGAATAAACTATTATATCAATCGTCTCAATTTATTAATTTAATTGAACATCAAAAACTTACTTCGGAAACTTTTTACTTTATATAATTCGTATAGTTAATTTAATGTGATATCATTTTTATTCCAATGACTTTTCTTTAAATCTTAATTAATTTTATTAATTTTTAAATAATTTTTCGTAAAAAATATATTGAAAATGTATTATTCAATATTTTTTTTATGTTAATTAAAAATTATATTTTTCTTATTAGAATTAAAATTTAAATAATATTGAAAAATATATTTCATTCTATGCTTAATTCAAAAAATTGTACTTATGTTTTTATGTGGACATTAAATGAAAACTACATAATATCTATATATTTTATAGTCGTAAGTCATGACTGTTATTAACTTTCTGTACCCAGTCATATTAAGCTATATTATCCTTTTTAGGACAACGTTATATTGTATACATTTATTTAATATATATGTTAATTTAAAATTATTCATTGATGGTATGAAGACTATTATCTATTTTAATGTTTGTAATTATATTTGGTTTTTAAAGTAATATAAAATATTTTATAATACTTAAATAATAATAAATAATTACACATTAAATTAAATTAAAATATTTGATAACTTTTCTATAGGTATCTAAAAATATATTATTATGTTTTTTGTAATCCAAACATTAAAAATTTAATAATCCGAAATCATTCAAAACCTAATGATAAAATCACAAGAAAAAAAAGTATTACTTAAAAACTAAACAAAAGGTAAAATAAATTTATTTATATTCAAAATAAAATAAAATAATTTTACTCTACTAAAAAAATAAATTAAAAATAATAACTATATACTTTAACTATAATATTATTATATTCGATTTAAAATTTGATAAATAATGGAACATAAACTTTTATTGAGCATAAATTGATATGTAGAAACAACTAACGATAAATAACATAATATACAGATCCTTTATGTTTTTTTTCTAATAATTTTTCTTATTTATTTATTCCGCCATGTTGATTTAATATTTTCATAATTACTTTAAATACAATTTAAATCAATACAATATAATAACGCAAAAAAAAGAAAAAACTATATAACTATATAGATAATTTAACATTTAAAAATAATTAATATAAATTATATTATATTATTATACATAAAGAAAATTTTGATGAAACGATTTTTATTTTATCCAGAAATTATAAGCCATTTGAAAAGTTATTTCATATTTTAATACTGTTACACATTTTTAAAAAATAAATTGAAAGTATCACATCTTGCATTATAACTTAAAAATTAAACTCTTAATTCTAAAATTTAAATTTAACATTACTCAAAACTTTCATTCCAAATTCAAGAAGAAGTAGCACCTTTATTCTAAAGGTGCGAATTCTATAATATTATACATATATTTTATTCAAGTTATGAAAATGTTTAATCAATACAAACTTCCGCAATAACTTTCTCTACGTATATAAAATAGTAATCAAATGCATTCAATAGATACGATTCTAAGAAGCTCATTTTTTGAAACAAAGCTTTAAAAGAAGTAAACCTTATTGATCTTTGGAAAGAACTGCTCCATCAGTGTCAATAAATTAAGAAAGTTTTTGGTATATATAGTATTTTAGCTTTTTAATGCGTTAAACTTTTAAATAGAGTACTCGTCAGAGCTGTATAACAATTTCTATAAGGCCTATGCGAGTACCTAATAACTCAAATGAATCATTCAATTCAATATATTCTGACTTTTTGTTAAGTAAATTTATTTCACAGTTTGTAAAATTCGTAAAACATTTTATGAGGATGAAATATAATATACCTTCTCGACTGTTAGTTACTGATATAAAATAAATATTTGTAGTTAGAACTTTTAAGAAATTTTATTTTTATTATTATTATTATTATAATCGTATATAAAACGATTTTATTTTATTGCCCATATTTATGTATTGTACAGTCTAAAATTGATTTATAGTCTTTCTTGATATTTCTCAACTATTTTTAGTACCACTCATCGTTGGATTTTATATTAATTAGATAAATAAAATGTTAATAATGATTATTATATAAAAAATACATAACTATATGGAATGGAAGTGCTATAAAAACGATTTGATAATAATATAGCACTTAATCTATATATTCATGAAAATGGACACCATACCATAGTAATAATTTTGTTCTATTATACCTAGGCTCTACCTCACTTAAAACCTATCTCGTAAATTATTTTATATTAATACTATTAATACTATTATAGGTATTATAATATCTAGAATTGCGAATACATTTGTTTTTACACAAAAAATAATTAACAAACTGCATTGATACTTATCTTATAAATTATGAATCAAAAGTCTAAGAAACAATAGAAAACATAATAATATTTTTTTTAACATAGATATGTTTATTTGTTGTATTAGTATATGTTTCTATTCTATTTTTCTCTAAGTATCTATGTTTTTCCTAGAAATTAATGCAAAATATAAAAATTTCACGTTACAGTACCAAGGTCATTCATTGTAACTAATACATAATATAATTACGTTACCATAGAAACTTTTAAAAAAACGGGCTCATAGATAAAATTCTTCCTTAAATATGATTACAGTTCGTTGTTTTTCTGTGCAGCCAAAAAAATATGTAAACATTTTTTTTTTGTCTGAATACTTAAATTGAATAAAACGCATACCTATTATGTATAATCCTAACATTGTGTACGAAAAATTATTTCAACATATTTATTTTATAATATTATCAATTATGCATAATGCAATATTACAAATATTTACTAATATTAAATTAAATTATTTCATACGTAATCAAAGTTTATTAAAATAAATATTTATAAGTATACAATTGAATTATTATAGCTATTATATGGTATAGGCAAAGTATTATATTGCATTTAGTAAAACTTAGTTCAATAAAGACTTTATATATAGAAGACCGTAATCAAAATAAAAATATTTCCATTGTACCTATAAAATTATTATTTTTCATCCATTATTCAATATAAATGTTTTGTGTAAAAAAATACAATATAGGTATAAAGATAATTGGAATAAAAATGATCAGATATCTCACAAGAAAAATGTAATATAATAACATTTCTTCCAATAAGAAATTATTTTAAAAAGAATGTATTTTTTAATAGTGGTTAGAAAATCGCACGTGTTTAACTTTGCTATAAATAAAATTCTTATTTCGAAGAAAATAAGATATTTCTTATCGTATAATAACATACTGCTGGAATTTTTGGGTTTGATTTCACACGTAAATAACAGATAAGTAGCATAAATAAGGAAATAGAGTGAAATCGTGGCGATTTAAGTCCGTATCAGTTTCAGGTTCAATCTGTTAATAAGCTCAAATAAGTGACTTAAAATTTATGACATAAGCAAACTTAGTTTTAAGTATCGATATTTTTTTTTTTTTTTTATCTACTATCGATATATTATATTGTTATATATCTAGTTAAAGAAAAGAAAAACGTGATATTTAATGATCATTCCTAATTATATTTTAGTTTTTATGATATTATTATTTAAACCTTTTTAATCTATATTATATTAATAATATGCAATAGAAAAGCAATTAAAAAAAAAAAAATAAAAAAAAATCGAGATCGTTTGAAACTCGACCTATTCCCCTATTATTTTTAATGGAAAGTGCGACGTATGTACAATAGACGTTATTAATTTCTGAATTTATATACGTTTTGATATACTACAGTTTTGCAATGCAACGAAAGGAATGAAAGAAAATAGACGCAAAATCTTCGGCCTAGACCCAATTGACTCAGTGTGTGATGGGGCTTGCGTTCTAAAACGCCCATCGTATCTCCGTATCCGAATAATAATACAGCATATTATTATCATTATAATATACAATAATAATCATATATTTTATAACGTCATCGGAATTATTGTTTTTGAAACGATTCCAAACGACCCAAAAGAAGAGATTATAACGGCGTCGCCAGCCTGTATCTACATAATATTGGATATAATAATGAATGGGTGACAGCAGCATCGCCGTAGAGAGGGTTTAATCGAATACGCTTTAATTCATATATTATATAAACACCGAAGAAGAATATATCGATGCCGCCATCATAACGCGATTGAATAATATGATATTATTATTAATTCTATCTCTATTATTTCTCGCCCTTTATCTGTCTCCGGATACAGACGCATCGTTTTTCGCCGTTGTACATTATGTTGAAGCAAAGTGAAGACGGTTTTACAGACCTGCGCCGTTGTAAGTATGTGTAGTAAATTAGCACACGTAAAAACATTACTATGCGGTGTAATTATTAGGGCACTTAGGGTCAGATATCTAAAGGGATGAAAGGGAGGAGGGCTACAATATCAATAAAAAATATATGCAAGCAAACCCACAGCGGACTCTCAGTCTCGACATTCCATTTTTTTTCATAAATAAAGTGTTAATAAGCTGCAACATAAGAAGATACACATTTTTCAGTATAGACTGTAATTATTAATAACAACAATTTTATTCGCTTAAAACGATAACGATATGATAATTTTTCCGCCAAGCTTTGATTTTACAGATTTTATTCAAATAGTTCTCATCGATGATTGTATATGATAATATTATAATATATGTTTTTGAACAAAATAATTTTTTCGACAATCGTGTAATAATAAAATATATATTTAATTATCGACGTGTCATGGGAAACAATGAGACAAAACGTCTATCCATTTAAAATACAAACAAATAATTTAAATAATAAATTTAATAGAATATTTATTTTATAAATTTGAATAATTGAATGTTATACGTAATAATAGGTCATTCTACTAAATGTCCAAATACAATAAAAACAATTTTTTTCAAAGTTTCCTCAACCTAAGGACTCACACCTTTTTACTAGACTATTTTGTATAAACAATTTCTTATGAAGCTTATAAGGCTAATTTTTTTGGAGGAGGGGCGCTAAATCTATATTTTAGGAGCTAAGCAATGCCACCCCTAACATCCCTTATAGTTGAGCAAATTACTATGATGCGTTACTTTTACCTTCTGTCTTCCTCTCCAACTGAATAGTTATAAGAAAGGAATACAATATAATAATATAAGCCGTCTCCTACAGTTAAAAATCAAATAAGCGAAGAAATATTGATATATTTTACGAATGGATAATTTTGGGATATTTTAATTCAAATGTTTTTACTATATTGTTTTATACCTATTCTAATTTGGAATACCAAACGTGAATATTCGTCTGATCAATGTATTTTATTTATTTTTTTGTGAGATCCAAAATAAATAAAATTCTCAAGGTCCATACACGGAAATTAAATTTACGCTACTCGACTTACAAGGACAGTCCAAATTGCAAAACTTGCATTATTTTCTGGGGTAATGTCTAAAAGAAAAAAAGAACGAGTACTTCCATAATATTTTATAATACGGTCAAAGTTCGTCGTATATGGTATATGTGTACTTACCAACGTTCACCGCACCGGTGTTGTTTTCGGAACACAATATGATTAATCGCCAAGACAATGCCATACAATATATCGTATGGACGCGTAGTAGTAGAGAATGAAGCTTTTAAAGACACATGCGTTCGAATGACCCGACTCAGAGAAAAAACACGATTTACGCGAAACCAAATTCCGTCGACCGCCGAGAGGCAAGAATAGTAATAAATACAAATTATTACCGAAATCATTTAATATTATAACCGTTGTGCTATTATTTAATATTGTTGTTGGCGTCCATACGAACATTGTGTCTTAATGTCTTAGATTTTTGCAAGGCGTCGGCAACGATTATGTACGTAGTATTTAATTATTTATCGCCAAATAACGTCGAATAAACAATTTTAGTCGTTACCAGTAGAATATTTGTAGACTGCTAAGGGATATAAGTAGAGGGAATCTGCTCCTTGACATTTTTTATAAAAATATATTGCAAGGAAATTATTATCTGGTAGTAGATGATTTTTTGATGTCTGAACAACATATGTTAAATAATAATACTAATTAACGCTAAAGTTTCCAATGCAGAATCAACATTCTAAGAAAAATGACTTAGGATAATCTAAGCTTATACAATATATAAAATATTATAGATACTACATTAATATTAAAATAATTAAAGACCATATAAAATAACTAACTGAACTATCTCGCACAGAGTAAAAGTTGATTAAATAGGTCGGACTTAATGGCGTGTCACAAGAATATCAAAAATGTAGTCATTGATGAGTTAATTAAAAAAACAGAAAGTTGGATTTCATTTTATAAATATAAGCAATCATATAATAAGTATTATTTTTTATTTTAAAAAAACCATATTAATTAAGTTTCCAGATAATACATTTTCCATATATATTTATAATTTAAGTAACATATGTTTTGTTTAATTAATTATAATTTATAAAGTTATCACAATTTTAAAGCAACTTAGTGTGTGAAAGCTACGAAACGACAAAACCCTTTGAATTTTTCACTTAGTATAAATACATATCACTCCTCTACCTCAAAGACAAAATCTTAAGTACACTACTAGTCACTACAAACGATATTCGTTTATCATGCTCCACCAAAAATACGTAACTTTATCGTTTTGTGATGGTTTGGTATCAAATATATAAAAGATTAAACTGCCTCCACCATAATATTATGATGTTAGAAAAAAACAAAAATAATAATAAAATACAAATTTAAAAATATTAACTAATGACAGCAATAAAAAAAGTAATAACACCTATATTATAAGTAACGTAGTCTTTTGTTAAAAAATAAAAAGCAACAACTTATTGTAAAAACTTAAAATCAGATACTAATCATTAAAATAAATACTACTAAGACGTATAAATAATGTATATAATATTTATATAAATATATATTTAAATGGTTGCTAATGTTTATGTTTGTGTGTGTTAAATTATCATAAATTTAATATTTATCTTTTTAAATTATATTAAACATTATCGCATTATTCAAAATTATGTTACAAAAAATTATCTTATATTCATATTTATAGTATTTCCTTTTTTTTGTTGCCTAAATTGGTTTTAAAATATTATTAACAGTTTTAATAAATATTTATAAGTTATTTAAATAAAAAAAAGTACCTATACAATATAATATATATAAATTCACCGTACATTAATATAATTGTTTCTATTAAAACAAGAATGAGTGTTGATAATAATTTTTATTTGAAAAATTTAAATCATTTTATGTGATAAACGTTTCAATAATGGCAATTCACTTGAAAAAATAAAATATTGATAAGGGAATTCAGCATTATACAAAAACTTTACAAGTCACTTTAGTAATACATGCTACTTTTTGTATTAATAAACAAAATATTATCATATCTATCATTCCACTATGAAAACTTTAATATTTTAATATCCAATATTATTATCGTAGACCATATAAATACATTTTATTGAATACGGTTTAAATTAATATAATTTCAAGCTTTTTTAATAAATACTATTTTTATCCCATCTGCCCATCTAAAAATACTGAATTTGTATTAAATTTTTAATTATATAAACAAAATGCACTTAAAAACTTTACTCTCGATTTCTTATGATTAGATAGTACTACTCAAAACTTTGGATCACAATAAAATCAATATATTTCTTACTATATTTAAAATTTTGAAAATTCAAATTAAGTATACATTTTGTACTTATTAAATAAAAAGGAACTTCAATATGTTTAGATTCTAGAACCAGTATTCGTTACCTTAAATGGTTTATATTTTAATTAAACAAAAATTAACTTTACTTTTATATCTTAAAATTCAAAAACCATGCTAAATTTTCACTCTGATATTACTTACATTATATTAATACATTAAGAATCTTCATTTTTAGTTTGTAATACAATCAAAATTCTATTCGTTTTAGATTAGATTTTTGTATTATTCAGATATTGCACACACAGCCTATTTGATTGTAACTTATTTTTCATTGTTCATAATGCATTTTTTAAGGACATTATATGATTTCTTCGCATTTCTTTAAAACGTTGACCTTAATTTACAGAATGCTTTAACCCGAAAACATATTATGTTGACATTTGACTAAAAGTCGTGAAATATATCTTTCCATTATCAGTTCCTGTCTCTTATGACTTTTGTACCATCATGTATATCTTCTAGATAAAACGATTTATTAAACGTGCACATCCGTGTATTTCATGGTATGTATATTTACGAAACGTATATTTTTTATAGTATACAAAAGTTAAAAAAAAATTGTACAATGTTTGAAAATGTTCAAATGAATCATTATAGTAAAATATTAAGGTTTTTATTTTCTAAATTGTTTTTAATGATGGACGTGGAAAATAAATTATAGCATTCATTAATTACGTATAGTTCTCCCGCACTATATAAAAATAAAATATAATTTGTTTTGTATTCAGGGATGAATTATTATACATTATATAATATTATTATAATGATACACAAGGAACATTTACATTTGGTACTCGCAATGCTACTGTCAAAATTTGTGTTTAATGTTACTGTTTTACTTACATCGAAAAAAAAATATAAACATACGATTTTCTTATTCAATAAACGCTTTTTAAATGTACACTAATAATTAAACATTTTAAATTCACAATTAACCAAAGTTTTCATTGGTTTTGCAGTGGTATTTTATATTCTGAGCGAAGGCGAAGGAATGTATAGTTTTTAATTACTTTTATTATCTTTTATTGTTAAAAAACTTTTCGTGTAAAAGGAATGCTCAAAAAGTTTTATATAACACCCTTAAAGGTAGGTTAGTCAATTTGAATGGTTAATAGTAAACTTAAAAAAATAGGCGATTTGTCGATTATTCAACTGCGTCCCTGTGCATAAGGAAAAATTACCGTCAGATTTCGAAATGTTTTAAATATAATCAAGCTTAAATGAACTAAGCGAGACGAATAGTCAACGTCCAGTCTGTTATTTAAATTATAACGTTTGTACATTCTTCCTATATTAAGTCGATGAAATAGCTGAAATTCATTTTTGTGCCTATAAAACGAATAGTTAATACACGAATCAATACTTATGCTATGTAAATAAATTAAATAATATTAGTTTTGTTGTCATCGAATTAATTTAATAATTTATTATATTTTGTATTTTTGTCCCATACCATCTATGTGCTATGTCAAATATTAATATTACTTTTTTGTACTTTGAAGGTTATGTATGAAAAGTGACCCTGTGAACATCCTAAATATGGATTTTTGTTGCTTATGGCTTAGTGTTGTGTGTGGATTTCCACCCAGCAGCTTTAGTATAACTTTTCACCACACCCCACATACATAGTGCGTGCTTAGGATAATTTTCACACAGCTATTACCTTAATAAATCTAAAGAGGGCCACCTTTCCCAGGTGTGACACCAGAGTTTTGGCTTAACAACCTCGCAGGGTTACTTATTTCTAAGTAGATATTAAGCTAATTAGATAGAATTTTAGATTACGCCCAACAATTCTGATAAAACACTAAACAGTTACTTTAATTGAAGCTCCCCAATTTAACTATGATTATTAATAGCTACGAACGTAGTAAGAATGGTCGTACATGATTTAAGTAAGAATAATAATTATTATATTATACGACTCGTCTCCGGCGGTTTTGTATCGACCGACATAGTCATTAATTTATAAAGTGAGTCTGTTAAAACTTTGTAATTTATAAAACAACAGGCATTGTTCTCGTTATTAACACTTTCAACGATACATTTTTTATAATTTATAGACGTGAGACCGACAAAATGCGCTGTTTTCCCCTTTTTATACATAATATTAGAAATGTTACAATATTGAATTTCTAGCAGAATAATAAAAGATGTGTTTATTCTTTGGGAATGAAATTTTCGTTTAATATGCAATATATTTATGACTACTTAGATACTAACAGAATTTAAAATCCCTTTATAATATGTTATTTTTGTGTTCTACAAATGTTTACACGAAAAAATTAAAAATCATGCGTTCCAATAATGTTTAGTGCTTTGCTTTTTTTCTTACGATATTCTGATGTAATAGGTAACTCGAAAACCAAAATATCATTGACAATCTTCATGTAAAAGTCAGCTGCATAAAAACTAAAAAGTTCATATACTACTCATAATAGGATCTATTAATTTGCCACGTTCAATAACACAAAAACTAGTACGATACAAAACATAAATTTAGAAATAAAATTAACTTTTTCTTATTCAATTGGAGCCAATGAAACATGACTTTGTAGCAATTTCAAACGTGCATAGTTTAAATTAAGTAATTTAGTTTTTCAATACATAACATACTTAATCGAAATATTGCGATAGGTATTACACTGGATGACGGCCAAATCCATTTGGTTTATTGTTAGTGCAATCCATAAGGGAACGCTAAAACTAATTTATACACGTACTTATATCAGTTTGTATTATAATTCGATTTTTGTCGATATTGTTGAATACGGATAGGAAATCGAAATGTCGCAGCGAACGGTCGAGCAAATTGAATTGAATTTTTTTTTCAAACTGTACTACATCGTACGTTATATCTATCCTAATAAAACAAGTAAACGTAATTTATTTATCTATGAAAAGTACGGAATAGTAGTTCAATGTTCACAATTATTACAAATATTAATGACAAAATATAAACTTAAGTTATAAATATTAATAAATACAATAATGAAAAAATTCAAGATAGTTGATATTTGATATAGTGTTTGGAATAAGATAAAGGTGGTTCTATACATTGGAAATCCGCAACATGCTTGCAAGGGAGGTGATTAGCAGCATAGTTTTTATGTAGTTTATATTGTAACAGAAAAAGGAATGTTATTACATGAAGAAAAAAAAGGAACTTTAAAATGAATGCAATGAAGAAGATATTATTATTATTACACTGGCGTGGAATCAGGGTTTATTGCTAAAATAAAATATTAGTGCTTTAAAAATATTGATTTCTCGCTTGAAACATAATACTATCGTTAAACATATTATATCCAATAAAAATATTTTAATCGTACCGTAAACTACGTGGTAGTGGTCACAATTCGGGCTAGCAAAAATAAAACCCCCGAAAACACAGACAATATATTAAGTAATTGATTTAGTTGCCCCAAAACCTAATCAACGATTGTACGAGTATTATACTGATTGGCTAAAAATATACAAGGCAACGTTTGTTTCGGAGTGCCAAAACTTGTCGGATGGACCGTTAGGTGTTCCAGGGCTTAAAAGTTTCTCCGTGCTTTTGGTCAAATGAAGAAAATTAATGTCGTCAAAAACAACGAAAGCGACGTGAGGGAGACAAAAACCGACTATACAACTACCGCCATTAAAGACGGAATGGAAGGAGAAGAAAAACGCGTTTTTAATGAAGACACAAAAGGTTCTAAACGGGAGATTATGTCGAGAGAAGAGAAAAAACGAATAAAATAATAATATGGAAACAGTTAGAATTGTGGTGAGGAGAGGTAGTGAAATCGGTTGGACTGAGGCTGGTATAGGGTTGGAATAACAAAAAGAGTTTTATACTCGTTATACATGGACATTATGTATATATATACACACAATATAAATGCATATATTTTTTATATTATTATTTTGACAAATGGACACTATACACAGTCTGTTGACTGGTGTATTTCGCGCGTCTCTCACAACTTAAAACCATCTGCGCCTCTAATGGCTGGCGACACGGCGCCGTATTTTGGCACCGTAACTCGAAAACGCGCCCCGCACTCCGGAGTGACGCCGCTCGGGGGTAAACATAAAAATAATAATAATAAAATTTCTCCAGTTCACGAATCTCGTCGGTGTCCGCTGCTACCGTCGTCTTCTTCTGCGTAGCAGTTTATTGACCACGTTCAGCAACGACGACAACAACACAGTTTCAAACGATATAATATAGACAACGAATACGACGACAACAACTACTACGCTATAATACTTAATAATAATAATAATAATTATAATTATTATTGTTCTTATTGACATCATTGAAATAGCAATTTTAATAATATCGACGAAATGGCCGAACAGCTGCCCAACTACGATTTACGGTCAGAATCGACAAATCAGCAGAGCAGTGAAGATCTCGAGACTCGCAGACTCGAGCTGTAGCGCGGTTGGCGATAAAATAATGTTCGCGGGGGACCACCGCCTCGATATCATGACAGGTTGCGAGTCATTGCGCTGACGCTCGAACGGCGTTCCAAAGTTTGTTCGTTTCTCGGTATTACTCGAAACCGTGAAAGAGTACAAAACACCGCGACAGTATAATAAATATAGTTAATTTATTCATTGAACGATGAAAAAAAGAAAAGAAAACGTTGTTTTTCATTAGAGTTATGAAACTTTGTCCCGGGAATTGTTTTAATAACAGTTTGTTATACGCAGTGCTATATTACTCTATTTTTTTATTATTATTATTATTATTATTATTATTATTATTTCCCTTTTTTCTTCGCTCCAGTCCATGTCGATCGGTATTAACATGATATTAGTGTTTTTAATCCACGTGCTGAGTGATTTTTTTTTGATTTTTCACTATTAATTAATCGGTAACGTCATCATTGATACATTTTAAGTACGAGTGTAACGAAATAAAAATATTATATACCGATTCGTAAACAGCTTATTTTCATTGGATTAGATAAAGGAAAAAATAAAACGTGCTCAACCTTAATAAAACGATTAAATTACGCAATTTAATTCGATTATTTATCCAACATACGGACAAAAATAAAATAACAAATTAATGTTGATAAATTAAAAAAAAAACCCTGATCAACATATTAAAATATTACGACTTAGTCGGTTGATAGTTAAAATATTATGCTCAGAATCACATAATGTACAATACGCGAAGTCGGTCGGTTTAAAATTATAATATACTATAGTAATACCTATCTGTGCAAATTTATTAAAACGATCCTCACGACTATTTTGACAATACTACTGTGGTGTAATATTTTTATTTTATTTTAATGCAAACAAACTTTTAAGGTTTAAAATAATGTGAATTGATTAGGTAGCTTATTTGTGAGATTATCAATAAAAGCAGGTCACAATAATTTTTTATTATTTATTTTAATTCAAAAATATATATACCATCGTCCGTCATGAATCTCTTACAACACAACTACATTAAATAAATTATACTATAATTGGATTTATACGAACGAATACATAATATTGTTTGACAAATAATTTATATCAAGTTGACATAGAAACGAGGGACATGTAATTTGTATTATATACAGTCAGTTCACCTTTGAATAAAAATTTACAAGGCTTCGTTCATTTATACATTATCAAATATTGGAAGCCGTATTGCTATACTTAATTTGAACATATTATTATCGTAGTGCAAGATGTATCCGAGTGAGTATTCTTTTGAAGTGAGATGATCTAAGTAGAAAACAAAACTAAAAATAAACTGAAAAATTATAAACCCTTTTTATAAAAAACTGTTGTGGGTTAAGAACAATAATTGGGTGGTTTGTCTTTTGATAATCGTGAAATAGTCATAATTTACACATACCATTGACAATTAATACGATAAAAATTTATTTAAATATTACAATGTATTAATTGTGCCACTATAATTTTAGTTGACTTAAACATTATGGTAGAATATCTTACTTTATTGGTAAATTAATTAGGTATGGCAGATATTAAATATCAAACAATATAAGTTTCACACAATTTTCCTTGGCATACAGTAGTGTTTAATTAGGCATTTCAACTTTTTCTGTGCCCAAAATGTATTTTATTAAAACTGACAGAATATTAACTAAGATGTATTCAAAACGGTGTCAAAAACTTTCATAAATATACCAAATTTAACACGTTAATATAATTTTGTTCTCTAATATTGGAACTATTAAAATATACTTAAAATTATTAAATATTCCATACATACCATTAACATTGTGTATTAAGTATAAAAATATTTATTTTTATTTAATCTCTGATACATCATTGCTAAACTTAGACTCAACAATATTCTAGAACTAACATTCACATTGAAAAATATATTTATATTAAGACTTAAACCTCTATTAACATAAGTATAACAGTTCAGTTTAACTAAGAAATGTATTTTAAATTTTTATAAAAATGTAAAAATATAGGTAATATTATAATAAACATATACTAAAAGATTTATTTTAAATTCTACTCACGATTATATGAAAATTAACTTATTGTTTTAACAATATACTTCATAATAAAGACATTAATATTTTTGTAAAATATAAATTAAGTTTATTTGTATTCAAAATTACTATTTATGTATAGTCGAAAAACAGTAGAATGATAATTCAAGTAATAAAACTCGCCCTTAGATTTTATCTTACGATAGACGTTCAAACCTAAACTTTTAATAATAAGTTTTCAAAACTTCATAACAATCAGTTTTAAGTATACCAATTATTAAACATTCAAAATTAATTTCAAATAAAATTTGATAAAAATTAGTATATAATCCTAACAATATAAAATCAACCTCTGATAAAACTAATTTTGAAAGTTGGCTTTTTTATAACTTATGAACGGTAGAATATTATACTTATAAAAGCTTATTTACATCTCTCAATTTTAAAAGAGTACAAAATTAGTCATAAATGTAGTTATTGGGCTATTTTAAACTCAAATTTAAAATAATATAACATTTTTATTTATAGTGAAGAATTGTACATGTCCAATAAAATACTTTTTTAAGCTTGGTAACTGAAATGGTAGAAAAGTAAAGGTATTTATAAAAATACTTAGATCCTAAAAAAAAATGCTTAAAAATGTGTTACTATACATAAAATACGCATATGCATTATTGAAAAACGTGTATAGTATGTATACAGTCGGACAATAAAGGTGGTGGAATCCATTAAAACAGGGATTAAGAAATAAAAAAAAATTGATTTATACATTTTTAATACGCATGTTTTGAGCATTTTTATATTCAAAATATTTCTCTTAAATAAACAATTCAATATGCAACATTTTATGATTATTAAGTTACCTAAAAATTCCCACCTATCTGTTTGTTTTTTTAATGACTCGTGCGTGTATTTTAAGAAAAAAATATTCTACGAATTTGAACTATCAAATTGGATACGAAATTAATAGAAATAATTTAATAATATTTTAATAATGGCTATTGTAAATATATATATATAAATTTCCATGATAACGATTTTAATGTATTATATATATATATATATATTATTTTTTTATGTTGATTTTGATAACTTTGTACGTATAAAGAATAAATAACAATAAAATAATATAATATGAGTGAATTATGCAGATAAACTCAGTCGTGCATACTGGTGTTAAATGTTTTTAAACATTTTAAAAAGATAGTCGAACATATTTTTACGACACAGCTGCAGGGAATGTTATTATAATATATTATTTATACTGTATACGAGGAGAGCGGTGAGTCAATTATATTTAGCACGGAAGAGTGATGTTGACTGCAAAATCATTTCTCGCGTGACATTTTCCATCGGATTAGTACGAAAACTGACCTAAAAATTCGCTGTGCCGTAAGTTTGGACGTGGGTCTCGTACACAACGAGTTTATTTGAAAACTGTTAAAAGTTGGCCGTCACGATGATGTGTATATAATATGTATAACGGTCGAGGTGCGGACTTCAAGTCATGGCGTCGTGTATAATGCGGGTCGGAGACGATGGCCAGCCGGAGCGACAAGGATCGGAGGATGTGGGGTTCGTGGTTTAGTGTGATTAGGTAAAGAGTAACGTGCGTGTAATAATAATAATAATAATAATAATAATATCATATTATATAAATATGTTTATATTCTCGTAAGGGAATCGTCCGGGCGAGGAAATGCACACAGTTTGGCAAAAAGCGTTTTAGGTTAAGTGACGCTTCTGGCAGATGATCGATATTGTATGCGAATATTATACGTGCCCACACACACGAAGACGAGCAAATGTATACACACGCGTTTGTATACAACGATGTATAACGCGTACGATATGTATAATATACGGTCGATCGTGTCCGTAGTCCGTATAAATATATTACACCGGTGTGTACGGTATATAGGTACCCATAACTCGTAAACAATAAAACGCAATACGTGTACCTACCCTATACGTTTATATACATAATATTATAGGCCTGACAGTATCTAAGGATATCGGTATACCGTGATTCGATAATAATTACCGTTGTTACCGTTCGTACTGTATGCCAAAGTAATTACCGAAAATAACGTAGGTATAATCATATCATCTGGCCTCGGTTTAAACCGGATACCGGTCCGGATTGTATTCGGACGAAATCTATTTTCGGTGTACTGTGTTTAAACGACATGCGGACAATAAATGACCCGAATTCCTACGTTGTTATAGTCTATATGGCAAACTACTGGACCACAACGACTGCAAAAAGCTCAGAAACCTCTGATCGATAAACACGGTTCCCGGGTTGGAAACACTGTTCTAAATTGTCCGAAAATACTATAGGTAGGTATACAACCGGCAATACCGTTAATATACCGGATACCGACATCGAAATTTGAAATACCGCCAGGCCGAAAATATCATAATACAATATCGTGCTATACAGCACAAATAATACTCGTATATAAGGTAGGCGGTATTCGTCGCGAAACTGCGCTGCGAGAAATCCACAGTCGCGGCCGCGTTTCGTGGCACGTTATAATATCGCGTATTATTATAAATCATCTATCATATTCGCACGTGTGTAAGTGCGTGCATGTACGTCTGTCGCGCCGAACCCGACGACACACGCTCGGCGTTTAATAGCTTTTGAAAATACACACACGCATTTCACACGCACCCGTTTCGCGGGGAAAAAAACGTTTTTCTCCCATTTGCGAGCGCTAGAGGATGACAGGCGGGTACGGGAGAGACACACATCTCGCATGTGTGTACAATGCGCTTAATGTTCCGAAAGAAGAGTGATCAAAGTGGTTATTTTCACCGTTGGATTGGCAATAAGTCACGCAATACGTGTACACACATAATACGTATATGTAGTATAATAATGTACGTATAATGTACAAGCGAAACGACGACGACGATGCCGACAAAATGTAACCCCTTCCACCGCATCCGTTTTATATACTTTTATTTTTTTGTCGAGATATAATGTTTTTTTGTAATTTTTCAACTCCTCGAGAACACCGCGTACCATCCTCACAGTCGTTGCCAGTCGATAATTTATTGACTCCGGTGCGGAGTTGCTCGGAATTCGATTAGGTCAACTATGGCTACGCCTCCTCATCATTTTCATCTTTCTACTGCTGCTACTGTCGTCTTACGCGTGGTAAGAGGATTTTCGAAAATCACTATTGTCCCGTTGCAGATATCCACAAACATGAATCTCCTCCCAGAAAAAAAGAAATAGAAAAATACTAATATTTTTCTAAGCACTTGGTATCTGTAATACATATCTATATAATATGTATTATATGCAATCTAGTATGTGGTTGAATTATTGAACATAATAATAATTATGACTGATTATTTAGAACAATCGTGCAATGAGAAAAATCGATAACGCCGAAATAAAAATAAAGCGTTTCCTATATACCAATAACTATGATAGTGATTCTCGATTGTATTATTTATTATTGGTGACAAATTAATTGACGATATGTATTATAACGACAGTCGTAAAATAAAATAAAAATTTTAGGTATCATTACTATATATTTTAAAATAATACTCTGTTGTGCATAATATATTAAGACTTTAGTACAAGCTTATACACTTTGAACGACTGTTCCCTATAAATACTTGTTAACAATGAAAACTTAAACTCAAAACTATAATCTCATTTACATAAATATTATTCTGTAAAGATATAATGTCAGTTATTTCTAAGCAAAAAGTTAATAATATTCAAGAAAACACGATCAGATTTCATGATGTGAAAAAACCCGTTGTTCGTTATAATTTTAAATCTAGAATAGCCATTGAACGCTAAAGGTACTAAATAACTACATTCATAGTTTGCAGATAATAGTATTGTAAATGGCAATTCACGATAGCATTTAAATGAAGCAGTATGAAAAACTTCTCACGAGCATGTTATTATTTTGACATTCTTCAAATTTATTTTGAAAGTACTCGCTACCAACTTTAGAAAACTTTTAAAATCAATTATGTTATGAATACAGATGGTTGAAAATATTATCCTCGGTTTGAAATAGAAAATATTACGTTTAAAAATTAAAATTGAATATAGCTTGATTTTAAATGCATTTTAATCACAGACATAACATACATAAAAAAATTCGTTACTCGTCATAGTTGATTTAAAAAACAAAAATATTAGCAAAAAACATACATTTATAGCACATTAATTATTTATTAAAAATGTATAAGATATTGTTTTATAACTCTTACTAACTGAAAAATATTTAAAGATAGCTTTTAAAGATATCCATTCAGATTTCAAAATAGTCTTAAACTTAAGCCAATTTTACATAAATTTACTGCAAATCTGGTATAATGAACGGGGAATCAAAATTAATGATTCCAAGTTCATTAATTGTACATTCACACCCAGACCTAGAAATTGCACATACTACCGCTTAATAACATACCTCAAAATGTTGGTTATTCAGGTTATCATCTACAACGCTGCGGTTAACTTCCTCGGGTTTCCATTATCAGAATCAAACGACTAGCTTTGAACAATCTATTCCATAAACTACTACTTCTCCTAACATCTAAACATGTTACTCTTAATAATAAAATATTCTTTTATAAATAGAAACTAATATCGGCCAAACTTCCAAATTTAAACATCCAATCTAAATTGGAATAGTATAAATACCATTGTAAAATTATCAAAGAGCATTCCTAAGTTTCAAAAAACAAATTACATCTCCATTTCAATAGTTCAAAATGTTACCATACTCTCTACAAACGCTTCCACTCACTTATTCAACCACTTTAATTCTTTAATATTCACTAATATTCGTTCGTAGTATTTTAAATTATCCAAAAAGATGTTTCTTATATTATTTTATAATTCAAATGAAGTGTTAACATTTTAAGCAGATATAAAATTAACTGCTTAATATTCACGATTTTTTGTCAATGTATGATTTATTCACTCTAGAATTTTGATTACATAATACAATTCATCACTTGAGTGTAATATAAAATAATTATTTAAAGATTATGTAACATTTGTATACAATATGTTTATATATAAAAAAATTAAAGCTTAATTACAAAATATTAACCAACACAACACATTAATATCCTGGCTCTGGTATAATATATAAGGTGGTATTATAATGTACCTATGCAATAATTTAAATTACAAAAATAAATAAAACTTAATTAATATTACATTTTTTTTTATAATTAATATTTACTTGTCTAATATTTATATTTAATGGTAGTTGGTTTTTTAAATGAGGTTTTAATATTTTTTTGTAATAAATTTCATAGGATGATTTATTACAAGTAACACTACTAATTTCGATATTTCACTAGACATTTTTTAACGCTTAACACGTTTCTCGTAAAATCGATGATTTATTTCTTAAACGTATGAAAATATTGTTTAATATTTTTTATTACATTGATATATTATTTTTAAATCAAATAATAAAAATAATATAGTAATTGGTATTATATACTGTTACACAACATAATATTTTTTGCTTAAAATGTTTTATACTATATTATTATCAAAACTATTGCCCAAAAAAATAATTTATATCGTTTTAATCATACTTTTTTGTTTGAAAATTATGGTGCCAAACAGTATCGATGGGGCAATTGAGACCATAATAACTAATTCATAATATAGGTAAATATAGTTTGCTTATTCGTGTACTGTATTGTATGTTCTTGTGACACTTTACAATATTAAAAAATCTATAAATACATTTAGTAAATAATAAAAGTATCGTATGAACACACTAGTGACTACTTTTTTATATAAGATCTTTTAATTGGTATATTTTAGAAATTTTGTTAAATGGGCAAACAATAAATTTTGTGGAAGAAGAATTTTGAATAAAAGAACTATATAATATTAAATTCAATTTTTTTAAACCTAAAAGTAATGGTTTTATTAATTATAACGACTATGGGCGTTAAATAAAATCAATTTTTTTTTATTTTATTTTAAAATTTAAAATTCAAAAATAAAGTGTGCTTAAACACTTTTATACATCAGAAATCTAGTCTATAAAATACATTGAAAATGTGACGTTTGATTATTCCATTAGATTCCTGAACTTGATAATGAACTCTTGGTATCCTTTGAAATTGAAGGAATAACAGTATGATATTATGCCAATAGCAAGCGTTCCACTCAGAATAAAGTTCAATATAGTTCAATATTTAATACCAAATAAGAATCTGATTGAATAAAAAACACAAATGTACTTTTGAATAGATGATCGTATACATGGACATGAAATATTATTCTATAAAATGGGAGATTTTTCGTCGTTATAACTTATAAGATGTGAAAAGGTTTTCGATGAAAAATACCGAGAAAATAATCACACAGAACTTTCACAGAAAATCCGTGACTTTTTAAACGTTATATCTAAACTGCCTTTTGAAAAACTGTACTTTGATGATACGCAATAGTTTGCAGAGTAAGATAATTTTAATAATTAATACTAGTACCTAATAAATTAATGAATTGCGGTTCGTTACAATTCTAACGTGTATTGAAAAACGCTGATACCTCAAAAGCGAATATAATTGAACGTATAATGATAGCATGAGACAAGATATATAATATTATTTATCCCGGTATTATGCATCCCAAAGACGTATAGTGCTGAATGAGAGAATACTGGTTAGTGGGTAAAATCGGTCACAAGCGTTATATCAAAAAAAAAAAAAGCTATCATATTTTAAGGTGAACCAACACTTTTGCTTAATAAATGATGTTATCGTTGAATATAATATGACGTTTTATGATTATCATATGGTTTTTTCGAGAAAAAATGCGTTGTGATTTCTTATCACATTATTATTCTACAACAAGAAAAATGATACATTTCAACATCATTATAAGATTACATTGTTTACCATATTTTCATTATTTTTTTTGTGTAAATTACATAGATATTATTTTTTATTTGTAGTATACATACAACAAAATTTTGTACTTAAATAAGTTATTTATATTATATTACTTAAAACAATATTATTGAAATGTTCAGAAAACATTTATGAAAGGAGTAAGACCGGTCAAAATTATTACATACATAATTAATAATTATGTGGTCACTTTCAAAAACAAATAAATAATTCTTATTTTCACCAACTATGAAAAATGTTGCGAACGTTGAACTGCTTAGATTTTAACTAAAACCAGTCAAGTCATTAATATAAGGAATTTTTAATATTGCTTAAGTAATAGATAATATGGAAATTCGCTCCTATAGTTTTAGCCATACGGTAGTTAAAATATTTATATTTATAGCTATATTATAATACGATCGCGATTATAAAAAAATTGTTATCATGTGATTTGAGTGTTGGATGACTAATAAGTGTAGTCAACCCATTTATAGCAGGACGACGTGAGTGTGAAAACTCCATTTCCGCACGAATAAGGGAGGTTAAAAACCTATATAAAAGCCTTCACTATATTTTTTTTTAGTCATACGTATTTTAAGCTCTTTTCGTTTTTAAATGGGAAATTTATTACGCACAGCATATATTATACACTCCGTTCCCGCTATCCTACCCCACGGGACGCATCGGTATAACCTGTGTTTTTATCTGCTGTCCGACTGCCATTAATCCCGTCGTCGGTTTTGGAACTCAATTGAGTGACCATCACCGCAGGGATACGTTACGTGTGTAATGTGTATATATTCCGTTTTTATGTTTTAAAACAAAACTGTGTATACGGTCAGAATTTAAACATAAAAATATTAATAAACTAACTACCCGCTCGAAACTGATGACGAATGTTTGGTAGTTGGGGTAAACCTGCAATTGTGTATATACTTTAGATTATTATTATAACTGTAGTATATTTCATTTTTATCCCCCGAAAACAATCACAAAACATGTGATATTTTTTTTTTTTAAATGAGATTTTAAAAATGATATGTTTGCGTATTTATATTCATTAAGAACGTTTTCAGTGGATCGGAATAATTAAGAGTGTTGTTACACGGTGTAACGACAGAAAAATAACATATTATTAATATTTTTTCGTGTTTTAGCAAGTGACTCTTATAAAATGTAATATGTAAATCGAACATAAAAATAATTTAAAATAATTACTTCGATATACTTTAAGTTCCTGTCTTTGATATCGGAATATATTAATTATTTATTTAAAATTAATTTCACAAAATGTATTATTGCGAGGGTAATCGAAAGTTAATACGTTGTATACTTAAGTTAAAAAAAAACTATATCATGAAGTTAGAAATTAATTTTCTCGATTTAATATTTTCAATACTTAATGGGAATTTACCTTACTTTCTTTTATATATCTTGTTTTCTAGTCAACTCTAAGTTATTTCCATTTTCATTAATTCATATCATTCAGATAGACAAAAAGCTTCTAATTTCATATATAAACGAAATAAAAGAAGAGATATTAATATTTATAACTTAAAAGAAGACATTAAAATTTATTTTTTATTGAACCGATGCGAATTTCGCTATTTCTGCCAGCTGGCTTTTTCTTATGTCTGTTCTGATAAAAACTCTGTACAACATACTTTTAACTTATTCGATAAAAAATATATTGCTTATTTATACATTAAATTCTTTTACTTATGTCAAATATCTCATAGGAAGCTCCAAAAATATTGAACAAAAAAATGTGTAAAACAGATAATTTGTAGTGGTAACAGTAATATTCAGCATGATAAACTCCAAAACTTAAATTTAAATATTATTAATTATCAATAGACTAAAAATACAGAATTTAAGTGAGTACTATGCTTCTAAAAATATAATCAAGTTTACCGATTATTTATTGTATACCTACAATTAATGAAGTTTTGTATCACGTTCAGCGCCCACCTACTAACAAGTTTTCACGATTCTAAGGGAGTCGTATTATAATGTTACATCTACTGAGATGATAAAATAGGTGTACTGATGTGTCATCAAATAAATTTAGCATTAATTTTTCATTGTTTTATAATTATTTAAATTAAATTAAAATATTTTATCAATTAATATTTAATTTTAATCGTTGTCTATCTACATTGAGAGCAATGAGGCGTTTTTTATTCACCAACATTTATATTAATTATATCATTAACAAGAAATACATTCAATTAAGTAAGTAAATTATAGTTATAATAAACTAAAACTAATCCTTTTACTAACAAATAATTGATTAATAAAAGACTTGAAAACTTTTAAAACTAATAAGTTATTTGAACTAATAGATCTTAAGAATAAAAACTACATTCATTATTAAAATAAACCTTCACTTAAAACTTCCAGTTTCCCAAATTAAAATTAATCAATTACGTATCTACTATATATTTTTTACACATTCAGATTTTAGATTTTAAATAAAATCATAATAAGTATATTAATTTTACAGATTTAATATTTATATTATTGTTTTAGTATATTTTTTTTTAGGGGGAAGGGGAATACTTTTTACAAGGAGCGCTCAAAAACTGTCATACAACCCTATCGGCCTATTGGAAATTAAACCTAGATGGCACTAAGAAAATATTTTTTTTTATTTTATTGATACTTTCACTAAGCGTAACTACGTAAGTACTACCGACAACCGTCGAAAACAGTTGAGACACGGTTTTGACAGAGCTCGGCTCAGAATCGTTTTCCGTATGAGATGATTTATCGTTACTTTTAAATGTAATACCACAATATACTACTATCCTACACCGAGATGAGCGAAACAAAACGAGTTGCGAACACTATTGATCTATATCTTGTTCGTTTTTTTTTTTATAAATATTTTAATTATTTACAACACGATCTCTATGCTAATATATTAAAACTATTTCCTATAGATATAATTTACCGTTTTTGCTTTAAATATCATAATATAAGATATTGACCTATAATACGCACGAACATTTTGATCTTATTACATTAGTATATAAAATATTTGTTTTTACGAATTTGAATGCAATAATACATATATATATATATATATATATATAAATGCATTACCTATTATATATTAATAAAAATCATATCAAAATATATTTTTTTAGCTATAGTATGTTTAGAATCGACTAGTTTTGGGCCATGTTCGCAATCTGGGGATGCCTGGTGTGGTGGGTCAATATAGTAAACATCACATCTTAATACAGTACAAAAATTAATATGAAACAATGATGAATTTGTCTCATTCTGTCAGAAACAGTCTGAAAAGAAGATTGGATAACGGGTGATGGGTGAATGGGGAGGAGACCCTTTATGCCTTTAAGACATTTCTCGCCGTACACACATAATATGTTTTATTTTATTTGTATTATTTATAATCGTTATTAACTCTAATTATAAACATTGTGTCATAAACTGTTGAAAACTCGTTATCGTAGTTTATTTTTAAGTTATGGATATTTTATTAATAATATGATATTCTTTAAATACGAGTAGGTACTTATCAATAATATCGTCACAGTTCTTGATTTTTTTTCCAATCATAAAACTTACACCTTATGTCTTAAAATGGAAATATTAAAAACTTATTATATAACAATCTTCCTAAAAATTATCCTCTCTTAATGTCATATTAATTTGAATAATTTAGTCCCATCGTTTGTAAGGACCCCAAATCAATATTAAATTGCCTGTTCGTTAATATTAATCATAAATATAAACATTATCGAGGATCTTTTAGGATAATTAATAGTCATGCACAAAAACTTTATTTTCGTAATATCAATATATAACTAATAATAATAATGTTAGGTAAAAAAAAACCCTTGTCTATTTTATGTCAACTACGTTATTAATAAGAAAAATCACATTATTTAATTTTTGTAGTGGACGATGATGTCCTGAACTCCTCTTGTATAATACAGCTACAGAATTTAAATTGTCTCTTATAATCAAACATATTAAAATGAACAATAACTATTATTTATTTTATTGTTAATATAAAATCAATTTTAATTTGTTAAGATATTTTTGTACTAGCTTTCCTATAGGTGCTTTCCTATCTACTATAATAATAATATGATCTATTATTATTTTACTAAATATATTGTCAACATTTTAATATCCACCAAGTGTAATTTTGATATTTTGTCGTATAGCTTGTATAATATAAATTACTAGGCACAAATTACTTTAAAAAATATGATACAATATATATCCGTTTGGTTCCGACAAGTTTTTTAATAAGTTTTTTTTAGAAATATCGTTTTTATTTATATTTATAATTTTATAAACAATCACTTATTGTAATGACACACAGTAAAACTCTTTAAAACGAAACTTGTTACAACGAAAAACTCTATATAACGTAAATATTATATTATAATGGTTGGTTTTATTTATAATCTATTTTATAATTGTTATACCCTCTCTATTACGAAAACTCTCTATAACGTTAGAAATCTCTTGGTCCCTTCAAATTTGTTATAGAGAGTTATCACTGTATATTAAATTATAAGGAAACAACATAATATACATGCGTTTATAGGAAGCTAATATAAGTAGCACTGTCTAACTAAAGAATTTATTATTATTTATATTTCAAGTGGATCTCAAGCCTTTTTCTGACGAGCAAGTTTTCTGCGTGCTATATACAGGAATGGCAACGAGTACAATAATTATTTTATAGACGGATTACTAAACAAATAACATAATTTACTATGGATCATGGACAGTATAATATTTTAACTATTACCTATTGTAAACAAGAGGTTTTAGATCTTTATGAACACTTTAATTATTAGTGATACACCATGTTTATGGAGTTAATTAAAATATAAGTTTACAATTGTATTGTTACATTAACGACTTAATAAAATGCTTTGATGCATTAATAGCTTAATAAATAAATAAATATTAAATATAAATTGTATTACCTAACTAATAAATTGTAATATTATTTTGGCATATTATAAATTTTCCTCGTTTATAACAGATCAGAAATTATTTTTTCATTATTTTAGGTTTTTCAGACTCATATTCTAAGTATCAAAATAAAATCAATAAAATAAAATCCATCTTACGATATAATTAAATATATCCCACAGTTGTATTATTACCAACATACTTTATACATCAAGTAATACGCATTTTAAATTGTTTGTGTGCATAACAGCTATACATTTTTTAAAAATAATTTTCATAATTTTAAATATTTTAGTTAGGTTTACCATGAACAATATAATACAATAGCGTTCCGTAGATTTTAATCGACAGATTAAATTACATACTACGGTCTACGATTATAATTGATATTTTGTCCTCAAGGATATGTAATGCTCATAAAACTATGTGTTTATGTGCAGCTACAAGTTTACATTGCATGTATTTATATTGTTGTTTTAAATTAAAAATTAAAAAAAAAGTAATTATACACAAAGAGTTGATTCCGCAGTAAAATAAAAATGATTTTTGACTTGACAAAAATTATAATATAATATATACAACGGAATAACCGAGGAATTTTCTTACGTCTTACCTGTAATGACGATAGTAATTGTGCAGACGACGAACAGCATGTCGGAGCACTGGCGACAAAATCCGTGCCTTAGAACCATGATGATGATTGCTGTGTTTGTAAACCGCCGTTCGATTGAATTAGAATATTAATGAATAAATTGCGAATCGTTAATGCAGTTGTTTAGTTACTTTCCCGTGTATAATCGCGTAAGGTTCAAAACGCAAACTACGGTGTGAGAGCCATTATTCTTCATGTAATAAGAAAACGACGTGTAAGCGGCTAAAATATCTGTGGAAAAAAAAATAAAAATAATTACTAACAATTATTAGTAACAAAGTATATCGAAACTCTCGACTAGGCTTTATTGTAAGATGTACGTAATAGGTTTTACGCGTACGAAAAGTGCTGTTTTTTTTTAAAGATGATGTGCGTTTGTTAAATATATAAAATAAGAAACCTAGAAATCACCTGGCTGTATTAGCATTAATTCATGTAAAAACCCGTAGTTAATGGCTAGTAAAAATAATAATCTGTTAGATATTAAAAATAGCTATAATTACAGAGGTATTGATCGATGAAATCCAACGTACCTATTTTTGTTTACTTAAATTATAAGGCAATAGATAACAAAAACTCATTTTAATATCGATTATATAAATATCGACACTCGCCACCGTTTATTTCCAACCCACCATTTAATTTCTTAGAACTATTATAGGTATAACCATAGTATAATGTATTATTATTTTTTTCTATTTTATTTGTTATCATTTAATGAGAAAGATAACCTATTATAGTTATCGTAGATAGGTTAGGTTAAATATCAAGTATATAACATATATAATATATGAATTTGTACTAAGTTTTTATAAACAATTAAATTAATATTATTGTTAATACAACACGAAATTAAATATTTACTTAACTTTAAATATAAACAAGTGGATCATGTATTTCGAGTGGAAGTTATCTGTGGAGATAGTGGTTGACAATTAAATACTTCAGAAAACTATACAGGTAGGTGCAAGTGCACTCGAATGCACCTCATACAATTATGTCACTGCTTATTACCGCAGATTTCTCATGCGCACTGTTTTCATTCCATCATAGCATTCATCTAAAGACTACATTGATTTGTGATCCCCACGGGAATAAACACTTTTCAGGGCACAAAAGAGTATAATAAAATAAACCCCCTTAGTTTTGACATAACATTATATGTACCTATATATAAAAGCTCCTTTTCTGTCATATAAATATGTGTGTGGAATGTAACGACAAAGTTCTCCGAGTCACTTTACGCATAATGTCTTTTGAAAGATAGGGGATGCACCAAAATCATTAGCGTGACACACTCGAAATTTTATAATTACGGACTTACGGTAGAGGTAGACCGTATTATTTATTTAATTGAACAACAACTCTAAACTTGTCAAAATATTTTAAATAATAATATTTCAGAGACAGTGCAAATATTTTCGTTGAATAATTTAATTAAATGTTGGTAATTTTGTGATGAATTGATAATTTATCATGAAACCGTCTTATCACCGAATCATATTTAAGTGTCAAGTGCGGGAGGTGACCATAATAATATTATATTGAATTATGATTTTATGTGTAATGACATGTATTATACCTAGTACCTACATCTATTATATTTTATAATTTAATATATACGTATATAATCCTAAACAAAGTTTGAATAAATAATAAACAATTGTTGGTAGATAATGTAATTTACTTGTATTGGTAAAAACTCAAATTCCGAACGGGATAATAATTATACTTTATGACGGACATTTTGAAAATCCCAAACGGCAAATGCGAGTGTTTATGTCCATATAGTAGTAAGTCCAGTCGGATGATAATAACTATTTTACTAGCCCAAAATGTTTGTATAAAATACGTGTATTGCTGACTATGTGTTTATGTGTATTCTGTAGAAGACAGGGACTAGTGTCTGTGTGTGTATATATATTTATAAATAAACAACACGCATTAAGCAATATTATATAGAAACGGTAGGTCACATTGGAGGATACAAACAATGCGAATCGTTCGACCATAGAATATGGCGTGAGTAACGGTAGTTATATTGTTCCACAAACGGATTTCACCCTTCTTTTTGCTATTCTTCCCCTGTTGCCGCATCACCCATCTCACGTTGACCCTTAGGCAGGTAAATAGTGAGTCATATTATAATTCATGGATAAATGTTCCACACTATTTACCGGGTAATTACCACGTTTTATTGGGCGTACGGTGCATAACGATTCTATGACAATTCAATGGTAATTATACGACCATTTACATTATGTCACGTATACGGTACACAATGCCATATACCATGTGTACACTAGCCCATATATCGGTCCCCTTCACCACCCTGCACATTACAATTACTGTTTTTACTAAAGGCAATTTAATAAATAGGTATATAATTATTAATTCCTATTTTGTTTTTATTAAGTATTATTATATTAGCAGTCAACATTGTACCTACCCAACTGTTAATAATTAATAATATTGACATCACCGACCTATGTTGAAAATAGATTTAGTCTGATTTTTTAATCTTAATATAACATTATAATAATAATGTAATTATATAATTTATAATAAATTATTAAAGTTTATAAAAATAAAAAAATTTTTATTTAGATAGAAAACCAACCTTGGCAATACATTAAATCAAAGATAGTATAAATGCAGGATACGGTAGATGTTTTATTATTATTAAAAATATTACAATCTATATACACAAACGGAATAATAAATAAATTTTTGAATTAACGAAATAATATAAATAAAAAATTGAACACTTGAGGGAAGAACCGTTCAAAACATCACTTAAATTTGATTTTTAATTAACTTGATCTTTTCTTTTTTGTGTGATGCAGAATGCGTTTAGGTAATTACTATTTACTGCGATGTAAATTTTTATATTGTTTAATAAATAATGAGGTTCATTTTTCTTTGACTAATCTATTTGCGTTCAATAAAAATATTTATAAAACACAATACTTGGTATTTCGGGTGGTTGACATTTTTTAAATTAAATTCGTCAATGAAAATAATCAAAAGTTAGTTAAGTAAGTTGATATTTAGGGTTTTAAATTTGTTTAAGAAAGAAGTTGATTGGACAGTTTTCGTTTCAATAAATATTTTAGATATTACTTGTATTGGGTAAGTCTTGAGTGTTTAATGTTTGATTTAAAAACTTGTAAATAGGTCTGCCGATCGGAAATATGACCGTAGCTTTAAAAACTTAAACATTGTAATAATTATTACTTGTTAGTTATATATCTTAAATTTAGGTGTTTTATATTCTCACTTTGTAAAACATAGGTATTTTATTTCAAAAATATCTTTGTTGTTTAATCAAGGTTGAAGGTGAAGTATTTTTGAGAGATCGTTTTAGCGTTTGTACAATATTACTCATTATAAACTTGTTTTGTAAATTTCTTTACTTGGTATTATTTGTTTTCTTTTATTCGATATAATATAAATAAGTCAACTTTGGATTTATTAAGAAATTTGATAATATACCTATACAAATTTAGTAAAAATATACGGTTAGGACGTAATTTTTGTGCGTTGAAATAACTTTTATGTTTAAATTCAGCAGGTGATTCGATTACTTATTTAATTTTTTTTTCAGTAGGTAACATAATTTTGAGAGAAACATACAAACGAATTAATATAGTTTTTTCATTAAATTTTTACATGAAATATAAAATGAAAATGCAAAACATAGAATTTGCAATTCTTTGTTTTTATTATTATCAAAATTATGGTCTATATTAAAAAGTCACTTAAAAAACTTCTAGTAATTGATTTTTGTATGGAGGTTTGGTTGATAATTTTAATTTGAATATATTACTATACTATAATATTGATTAGTTAGAGGGGTTTTATCTCAAGAGGAATTGAGATTTCTGTTGAGAAAAAGACATAACATTTTTAAAAAATGTCCAAGAAATAACGAAAAATAATAAATATAGACGCAAACATGAAACATATCAAGTGCAGGACAACAACTGACGAGATGGTAAGATGAATCTTAAGTAAATTTAAATTTTTTCATATTATAATAGGTTTTTTATAGTTGAAAGTTTTAAATATTATCTTAACATTTAAAACTTTTTTTTTAGGATTATGTAAAATATATGATATTTTCTTAGGGGTATATTAAATGTGTATAGTAACAAAACGATGTTCTAAAATTATATGACTAGTTCTTAGATTGTTTCAATCGTGAAAAAAAAATAAAAAATAAACTTCAAATGATTTCGAATAGGTAAACACAACTGTTTATAAGCTATTGGTATATTTATTTTTTTTAAATACTGATTTTTACATATGGTTTTATAGATATGTACATTTACTAAATAATTCAAAAATAAGGAAACAATAATATCGTGTACTTACTACTTAGTATTTGGTATTTTTGTACTCATAGACCTTATACTAATTTACTCAACATGCCAGTAGTTCCAAAAGTCAAACTTGGGTGCGCTGTTACAAAAAACTGCGTGATTATAAAATAATTTCAAGTTATACCATGTGCGTTATTACACTATTTGAGTATTTTTCTATTTCTAATAAATCCCTCCATTATTTTCTTAATGAAATAATAATATACATTATGGAATTATCGTTATAGTTGGAGAATATTAACCATTAATAACAATGTGTTTGGTTAAAGGTATTGATGACTCCAATATTCTAATGTGCCACTAGGAAAGACCCTATAATATAGTGGCATCCACCCACATCCCTTTTGAATGTTTCATCTGTTACAGAATGTAGAGAAGATATATTCTCTACATCGGGGTCTATTAATATAAACTATAAGATCTATGGTAACACTATACATATCATGTTCTGATGGGAAGTAGATTTTCTATACTTTCTGACAAATCAGTGCAATCCACACCAAAATAATTCCTATTATTCGCCTTGACCGATGACACTGTATTAAAAAAAAAAAGTGCTTACCGCTTTGCTGTGTACTTTACAATAGACGTCAAGCGTTTTTGTAAAATATGTATTTAATTTGAATTAAATGATTATTTATCATTGTATCAAATGAAAAACTATTCTGAACAAGACAATTGGTCAGACTAAATACACAAAGTAGAAAGTATATTAATTCATGATATGCTTTTGATGTTGCTAATATTAAAGTTATTTATTTTAATATTAGTATTACGATAGGTAGTTGAATTTTTTCCGAAAAAATTGCATTTATTTTGTTATTAATATTTGTTTATTATAATAACATATATTTATTTTAAGATATATAGCAAATAATAATATAGAAATTTCAAGTATTTATGGTTTAAGAGTTTCAAAAAAAAAAAAATTGATTTTGTCAAAAATTCGTTTGACGTAAAAATACCAAGAATTTTTAATTTTTACCTCTCAAAAATACAAATAAAATCCAAATTCTTTTCAGAATCCCACCATAAAATTTAAAAATCAACCACCTATCGTATAAATACACACAAAATAAAATGACACATCATTGTAAAATTAATAGATTCATTACTCCGCAAAGTTTAAATTGTGTATAGTAAAATTATTAGAATGCGTGAATCGGTTTAGTTTAAATAACATTGATTTAGTCGATAATTTTTTGGCTAATGTTTCTTTTGGTTATTCTGTAATTACTGCTTAAACTATTTATATCCAAGCATAGTTTTTGTTGTTTTTAAATATTAATCAAAAAAAAAATATTTATATTAGACTACATTATTATAAATTATTATTATAACGAATCGGTTTTGTTGGTCTTTAAAATAAATAAAATAATGCGATTTGTTGTAGAAACGGTCCTTAATTTTTTTTTTAAAAATAGTCAAATGCCCTTTTCGACTAAGTATGACATTTATTTTATTGCATTTAAAATCCATTTCTGTCTGGAGTACTGCAGAACGAACGAAAGGTCATAAAAATTCGATGAGAAACCCTTGAAAAACTTTGTTCTTTTTTTTACAGACCCCAAGAGACAACACACACGTATTATGTCCATTTGACACATTTGAATTTTTTCTTCTGTTTTTGTTATTCTGTTCTTACTTGTAACACAGCAAATGTGGTGTGAAAACAGATTTCCAGCATGAATACAAATATCACCATTATCGTTTCATTCGATAGTTAGCTTTATAGGAAAATTATTCACGTGTTCAACGGCAATATACATTACATTCGATCCGTTATTATTTTACTAGTCATTTGGTCCCGAACACAAATAATAATAGGGTTACTCGATATCCTTGATAAAAGAAGAAAAATACTTACATTTGACGTAAGTTGATTTACTTGGATGGAAAACTTTTTTTACCCACTTTAATAAATATACATAGGTTCTGCCAATGGAACATAAAAATTGATCTATATTATTTATATTTATTTGTACATGATAAATATATATTACATATATACATAAACAAATAAACAAATAAATATAAAAACATGACAGTAAGAAATATCTAAAAAAATAAATTACTGACCTATACAAAGTTCATGCAAAGTTTTGGTTTAACTATTATTAATTTATTAATAAAAAGACTGTACGTACACGCAAATGTTTAACGCAGACTGTACCCATGGTAAAATAATAATTTAAAATAATACAAATATACAAAGTGAAAAAAAATAGAAATATGAATATTCTCATTTATAGTACCTACAAAGTTATTACTTGGGAACTACTTATACATTTCCAATCGCTACGCTATTATAACTTATAAGTCGATTCGTAAAATCTCGTATATCGTCATAATGTCCCTGTACTAATAGGAGAATATTTTTTTTTATATAATTTTCCTGCCGTATTCAATGAGAATAAATCATTTCGAAGAAAAATATACACCTTGTTATGTATGGTCGTAAAATAAAACGCGTTGAGCACCCGCTGGTCTTAATATACAAACGCACACACATACAGTCGACGACATAGGATACAGATTGATGTTCCTCGTAAAATTACCTTCTATTTTCCCGTTTTTCGAGATTTGATAAAGGCAAGCAAAAACAACACGAGCCGTGGGTATAGGCTGAGAATTGGAAGGAAAATCATAAATAAATAATGAGCAAACGCGTAATAGAAATACTATAATATATTGACGACAACATGTATTATTTTTGTATGCGGAGTGGGTATACGTACATCCAATCGTGCGCACCTACATTTCTTTTTTTACTACCGTTTAAATATTTAATCTCGATACGATGATACCCAATACATAAAATAGGGAAAAAGAGAGAATAATTACATATTTTTTTTTTTTTGTGATAGGTCGGCAATCTACTTATTATTGTATTATTATTGTGATGCTATGAAAATTTAGTTTACTATTATTATAGTCTTGAAAATTATAATTTGTTATGTAAGAAATGGAAATCATATTTTTATAAATTATTATACAGATAATAATATAATACTTATGGATATTGTTGGTTTGTTTTGTTTTCGAGTAACGTTGAAATAGTACAACAGTTATAGTCCATAAAACTATTACCTGCTGAAACCATTTATTTCCAATTCGGGCTTAAAAATGGGATTCTATATAGTTTACTACACATTGTCGTTCTATAGTCTTAACAATACCGAGTATAATATTAGGAGGAACCTACACGATGAACATTAACTACCTAGTCTACCCACCACATCGAGTTGATTTATAAACACACACTCACCGTGTTACACGCGCCGCAATATTATCTAGTTTGTACTCTGTAGGTAGGTACACACATTGCTGAAAATATGCCAAATTGTCTTACAATATATAATAATATAAAACAGGTTAATTTTGGATATTGTAAAACAACACCGAGCTTGGTGTGAGCACACTACCTACTGTGTAAACTCGAAACATTTAATCTCATATTACGTGCAAACTGCAAAGATATTGACAACACAAAATCAAATTATTGAACACCACATTCATACCTATATATTATATTATTATGTGTACCCAGTACATATACAACTAAAATATAAAGTGTTCACTACACAAACATATGTGACATATCACATATATGTGTATATCGTATACGATGGTAAAAAGGGTCCTAAACCTATATAATTTTCATAAATAAAATATAATATATATATATACATGTGTGTCTTTGGACACGCCTAAATAAAATTGTGTTTGGATTGCCATCAAACGCGCATATACGAATATACACGTATAAAAATATTACAACGCACAGCTACGGTTGTATTATTATTATTCCTGAATACAAAGTCCCCCTCTTATTCTAAGTACCCTTCAGTACTCGTGTAATTCGTATAATTATTATTATCCACTAATGATGTTGGGGCTGCACTATTATTCGCGCGGTAGCGGTCATTGTACTGCAACTGATCGAATGAAACGGGACGGATGACAGTTGGTTAACAACATTTCATTATGAAAATAAAATTAATAATTAAATGTCTTTTGATGAAGGACAACGTAGTTAACGAAAACGTTACGAGAAAAATAAATTATGTATGTGCATTGTGCACTGTCAACACCTAATGCCAAATAGTATACTTTAAATATTATAAAACTTAAATTTATAATCGGTTGAATGATAAAAAAAAATAACGTTATAATTAAATTATAAAAATGTGGCTTTATGTTTTTGAACACTGGGATGATGGTTTAGTATAATATATTATATAATTATAAACATTACAGCTTAAGATTTTTTTTTGAGAATTAGAATTATTAGAAAACCGAATACTGTGTTATACGAGTACACCATATAGATGTTGAGTATATTTTCTTTAAAATTAATCTTGCTTTTCATGTCACATGAATCAATATAAACAACACTGTTATACATATAATACATTTCTTACTAATCCATTTGTCAAAACGTACGAGTATATAATAAAGACGTACTAGTTTTCAAATACTCAAATACATCGTCGTACATAATAAATAAAAACTAATGCCGCCATAATAAATAAATAATATTAATGGTAGATTCATTTTACGTTGATTTACAGTATTTTTAAATAGATTTAAGATTTGAAGTTGAGATGATTTTAAAACCACAAAATTATGTTCAAAAAATGAAAATATTATAATTCTTTATTGAAGATCTGAACATTGTTTATGCTATAAATTCATAATTTTTTTTTATATATTATTTATATTTTTAATACCATCACATTTATCTCTTGTATTTTGTAATAAATTATGTACAACTAGTAAAATACATATTGCAGTACTAGAGAACCAACTTAATATTAATCAATTTTTAATAGAAGTAAAAATGCGTTGCATAGAATTCAGTGTTTGTAAAATACATAATATTATAAATGCTACAATACATTAATGTTAAATATTAAGCATATTACTGATTCAATTTATTTCGAATTAATTCATTCATTAAAAATTAGCTTAAATTTTTTATATTATTAACAATTACATAATATGTGGTTGATTAATAAAATAAAATATTAATACATTTTATTATTTTAGTCCAAAAAAATTTCCTTTAGGTTATGTAGAATAATATTGATCTGAGCTAAGGTAATAGCTATAATTTCAAATCCATTTAGTATTCATATTTAATGATAATTTTATACATAAAAAAATAAAATAAGAAATAATAATTGTGTTTTACAACATTTAATTAACTATTTATTTATTAATGAACTCCAATCTTTAAAAATTCGAAATGTGTTAATTTTATAAAAATTGTTTGTAAATTCTATAGGTTATTCTGCTGTAAAATTAAATTATGCTTATAATATTAAAGTATCTAACATTTATTTCAGGTAAATTTTAAAATCAAACATTTATAATAAATAATAATGTTAACAATAAAAGGATTATTTTTTATTAAAATGCACTAATTGGAATAACATATTATTATAGATATAATATTACGTACCTACACGTCATAATAGTAATTATTTTTGAAGTTGATTTAATACGTACACCGTTTATTTTATGGATATTTTTTATGATAGTGCAAGTAATACATAAGTATACATATTTTATAAGTACCTAAAAAATAGTATCATAAAACTATAATTTTTAGTTAAAATTAAATTTCAAATTTATATTTATTTATTATTATTATTATTTTTTGTAATTTTAATTCAAAATACACTAGTTTAAAAATTAATTTATACTCCGTTTATACAGTAAACAGTTATATTTAAACATTATAATATACTTTTAACTAGCTTTATAATGGTAAGTATGTAATTATAATGTCCTTATGATTCACATAAATATAATAATATTCTGTAATTTACAAGAAAATAAAAGAATATTTAAAAATAAGTATAAGCCTTACAAGTTTTTACTTCTTAAGCTATAAAATAAATCAATTTTCAAAACTTTATTCACCATTTTGAACATTTTATTATTTTTGTAAAAATTATAAACATATACAATAATTATAAATAATATTATCAATTGGAAGTGATTATTTTTCCTGGAATATATTACGCAAATATTAAAATTAATTGTACGCAATCTTTCTATTGACAATTTTGTATCTTACCCGCGTATATGTTTTATATTGTTAACTCACCTAATATTTCATATTATCTGTTGTATATTTTTATAAAATTTTATATTGAATATATACGATATAGGTGATTAGTACTGAAGTCAATAGACTTTATACCATGAAAAAGTGTGAGTCATTTATGAAATACCTTAATAAACAGCTGTATATTTTTTAAAATATAAAAATTATTCAAAAAAATGTATGCTAAAAAATCCCTTTCTTATAAAAAAGAAAAAATGTATTCTTTGATAAACATTTGTGGTTTACTTTATAGTATTTAAATTTTTAAAATGCGTTGTGGTTTTATTCTTATGAGAAGCGACGTAAATTATTATAGTCGGTCACGCATCTCGAAGGATTTTTAAAACCTACCTCCTTAGTAGTTAACGCGGAAAGCTATCGACATTCAAAAAGTATTCTTCGTGAAAGGGGAATGGTGAGCGACCAGTTTATAGTGTGGCGATCGTGTGAAAAAGTTTTTATACGACCGAATCGTTTGTATCGGTTAACTCGTAGAATATAGTAAAAAAAAACTCATTTGGAAGTTTTTATACGGATAAACTTTTATAAAGATTGTGTTTTTTCTTCCGATTTTTTAGCATATTTATATATACATATACATATATTATCATATCGATCTGTCTCCATACATGTGTATGTCATTAACTATCGTATACGCAAAAATATATACGTCGTTATATAGGTGCATGGAAATAGTTTATAGAATTCGGAAAATTCGTTAAATCGAGCAACGTCACAAATAATGAAAGAATAAACATGGATCGACGATGCTTTTGGTACCATCGTATTCACATACATAATATTATATAATAAGGACGCGCATCGCGAAGACGCGTCAACGATATACGTTTTATTTTTCCGATAAATTCGCAGCCCATAACCGACAACATGCTTTGGATGACCCCCAAGTCCGCGTTTACTAACCTCTCTCAAAGTCCGGAGTGTAGTGCGGTGGTCATCATGGCGGTGTGCTGCAGATTTCCACGGATTCTGCAGTGAAAAAAACGCCAAACGAAACAAAACCGCACTGACGCACACACGCGAAACGATTTCAATTTTGCCGGACGAGAACGAAAAACTTTTCTTTTAAAAAAATCAAAAAAAAAAAAACACATTCACACACACGAAATAAAAACCAGCAAACGTTTAGAGGGCGCGGCGCGAATCTGACGATGGTTGGAAAATATTGTAATATTATTATTATTATAATACCGTAAGGCACGCGACGATCTCGACGGCGGACGAAAATCGCGAACGGACAGACGTGCGAGACCGGCGCTCGCGTTCAACAACGGAGTTGGAAATGATTCGGTGGCAAGCTTTTTTCCCGCCCGGCCTGCACCACCACGGTGGAATCACGTCGAGCAAGTTTTACGCAACCGATGGCGCGACGTAGCGGACTTTTCCGGAACCGAGACGACCGCAAGCGGCGGCTGACGGCATAGTGTACCTCGCGCACTTCTTCAACCGGTGAATTATAATTATAATTTATCATTTATTATTATTATTGTTATTGTTATTGTAATCGGCGAATCGCTTTTATAATCCCTCTTCGCAATCTCTGGTTCGATCACGTGACGTCTTCGGCGTTATAAGATTAAAAATATTAAAGAGATCCGACGTCGCACGACGAACCATTTTTTTCACTCATCGTATTACGGTACAATATTTATATATAAAAAAGGATTTATTTTTATTTTATTTTCACGTTTTTTTCTGTGCTCAGATTTACATCTCAAACGGTTTTAAGATGAACGGCAATAAATGTTTACAGCACTCCGATGGTCCGAAATTCAAATGCTTATAAATAATAAAATATTGGTTTATTAATATCCGATGTTCGTGTACATTTTCAGTTTGTGAATGTATTTCGTTCTTTATTAATTAAATATAATTAAAAATATTTAAACAAAAAATAAATGAAAAAAATCATCTAAAAACTGCGTCGTATACAAAAACATTTTTACTTCTTTTATAATTCGTTGAAATGTAATATGTAATATGACATTTCGAATAGTTTTTTTTGATCTAGTTAATTAATTAAAAATATGCGTATAAAAAGTGTTAAAAAAACTATTGATGTTAAATAAAATAAAATGTTATATTTTTTTCTTGCTATTTTATAATGATACATAATATATATTGAATTAATAAGCAATACCCGCATTTAAGAACAATACATCACGCGATGAAATTTAATGTTGCTCTAAGTGTACAAAAACACGATATATATCCAATATACCTATTACCTACTTAATAAGAGTATACTTTTATAATTATTTTTGTATAAGAAAACTTATTCGTAAAAATATTGGTTATGATAAATAGACTTAAAAAATAAAATATATTACTATAATTTATAAGCCTTTATAAATATTATTCAATATAAAGATTAATTATTTTTTTCAAGTACAACAAAAATAAATAGACGATTATTATATGAAAAAAAATATTTAGATCTTTATTGTTGCATTATGTTTAAAAGACAATTGTCAATTATTTCCATAAGATAAACAATCAAAATATTTTTGGAAATTCAGTTACCATTTATTACATAGATCATATTAAATTAAGTAATTTGATCATTTAGAGTACAGTCCTACAATCTCACTACATATTATACATAAATGTATAATATTTCTATCTTAAACATAATCTTTATACCTTGTTCTTCCAGTCACTAAGTCTTAAATAATATCACAGTTGTTAACAAATAATTGAAAATAAGTAAATCATATAATATAATATAAAATATCTCAGTCAGTTATTTTATAATAATTAATGTAATAAAAATTAAAAATCCAATCATTTATTCTAATATGAATGGATAAAATAACCAAAATCAAATTATTTTTATGATAACTCATTAAATTTTAAAAATAATTCGTTTAAATGTTCATTAAACATATTTTTTTATAAAACCGTATATAAATATACTAGGTTAACAACTAATTATTTCAAAATCTATTAATGTTTTTAAAAATATTATTTTTATATAATTTCCAGCCAAGTGATGTGAAAAAAATATTTTTAAAAGCATTAAAAGATTTCGAAGTAATGAGTGAGTGTTATTCAATAAATGAATCGCCCATTATTGGGATGCCGGATGCATATATAATGGTATTCAAATAGATATTCAATTAAATTATACTTATTGGTATACAAAAATAATTTGAGTGAATCATTGAGTATTAACTACTAACTAATTATACTTCGAAAAATTATAAAAATAAAAAACGCGAAAATTTCATTTATTTAGGTCAATAAACATCGTTCAATAAATACCTACTTTTAAGGTAATCGACCTAATAAAATTTAGTAATTTTTACAGTTAAAGTATGAGATGGCATAAGATCATTCCTAAAAAATTCATAACTAATATTATTACCACGAAAACAGAAAAACATCTCCAAACGACGAAAACATAAAACCCCTTATTCTCTTCGTGTGATTTGTCTCTGAAAGGTATATATGCACAGTAATAAAACTAATGTCAAACCATTTTGTCACTCAGATAAATGTTTCCAGTTTGTAATTTTCCACCTTAACTCTTTTTATCGGGATCACTAGAAATTTATGTACTGTAAAACCCGTATCAAACAACTTGGATCGTTACATATTCTTTAAAAGATTATAGTGTTCTCCATTTATTGGTTTTGTTTTATATCGACCAATTTAATATGTTGAAAAAGCTTGCAAGATCGACAGGAGAATAATCGAAACAAATGTTGACAATCCGTTAAATACAAACCAACTGGAAAAAAGCAAAAAAATATACAAATTCGTAGGAATAATTTGATCTAAAACATAAGTATCCATGTATTAATAGTTTAAAATATATTATAAGTTTTTAACATTCAATTTCTGAAGCAAAATACAATTATTTTTTGTTAAATGTACAATCTTACTAATTTTACTATAGCTACCAGATTGTATCACAAAATATGACCAGTTAGATTTTATTTTTTTGGATTTTCTATGAAACATTTAAGATTATTGTTTTTATCATGTTCATAGATTCTATATGATGTTGATATTTTTCAATGATGCGTTATTTTTTATCTTTGGTAGGTAAATGTTATGTCCAATATCCCATATAAACCTACAATAAAAAAAAAATGAATTAAAAACTAAACCCAGATCGAATGTTTGAAAGGTCATATTTGTGATTTCCCAATACGGTAAACCGAGTATTACTTACAAACTCTTTTAAATTCTGAGTGGAGCAATGAATGTAAACATTTTACAATAATGTATTTTTTTTTTTTTTTTTTTTTTTTTTTTTTTTAGTCTATATTTCAATTGTCGAAAATAGGGGTGGTTTTGGATAAAAAATTGGATCTAGTAAAATTATTAAAATGTAAAATTCTCAGTATTTTTTTATAACTAAGAAAAACAAAAAATTAAGAAAAAAAGGGAATTTTTAGTATATGCAATTTTTGACAAAAATGTATTCTTTATTTTTGGTATTATTCGAAAACTAATAGCTGTAAATATTTATATTATTATTTTCTATTTACGACAAAATGTTTGAACTAATTGTAGGTATAAGAAATTTTTAATTTTTTTTAATTTTTATAACTGTTGATTAAAAATTATTCATTGGAAGAAACTCTTGAAAATGTATTATAAAGGTCCTTATAAGTTATTAATTTCTATAAATGGCTCTAATATATATATAAAAAAAGATTACAAAATATACTTAATATTTAATGATATAGACTGAGAGATCGTTTCCGTTCTGAATTGTTTTCATATACAATGAATTGTCAATGATACATCTTTGAATTCAAATTAAACACAACTATAGGTCATGAAGTGATACACTCAACACCAAATTTACATCAGTGGCACTTATTCACAAGGTATTCCTACCTTTTTTTAATTTAATCAAATTCATAATTTCGTATTACTTTAAATTTGAAAATAATTGTACAACATTATTTATTATAGTGCATCGAGGTAAGCTAAGTGAAACAAACACACACATGATGTACCTAATCTGTGTAGCTCATTCGCTTTTGTAAAATATTTTTATAATTTTCAAAAACCTTGACTTGACTTAATTAGTCATCTCGTTTGTAACATCTGCCTAACAATTTTCTTCATCGTCTATTTTAAATTTATTAAATAAAATTATCCACGTGAATGGATAAAAGTTGTTTGATCATTCGACCGTGTTATTAAGCGTTGCCACATTTTTTTCAGTAAAGTAACGCTCCAGTTATTCAATTCCTCTGATTTCCTTCATTATTTTTTCTACTTTTTCATTCCTCAAACAATGCAACAGTGCAAATTTTTCCCGATGTATTGAATCTTAAATTTTATATGAAGTGTTTTTTTTTCTTGTTCGTTTCAGTTATAACAATCATAAAAAAATGAATACGTTGAATTGTTAATAATTAACATATTAAATTACTATGAATATTTTCTATAACCTACTAGTTTTCTTATTTTTAATACATTTAACGATATACATTTGTTTGTAAAATACTTCTTAATTATTACTGTACAATTACTTTATATTACCTAGAAATATATTTGAAAACAATACATTTAAAATTATAAACAACAATTACAATATTTTCTATTATTACACCTTCGATTAAATATACTAATAACAATATATCATTTACATTAAACGAAAAACAAAGTTAGGTAGGTAATAAGTTCAGATATTGATCAATGTGAATGATACGGTTAAAAATGATTACCAAAAGAGAACCATGTAAACGTGAATATATTGATGTTTATGAAAATACGAGTATATTTCTTACATTTTTTAAATTCTTGAAAAATAACGTTTTTTTTGAAAAAATTATATATTTTATTATTTATATTTAAATTTTTTTACTTTTTTGAATGAAAAAAAAATACATTTTTATTTCATATTCCTAATTAGTTTATTTTTTAAAAATATTGATCTAAAATATCAAAAATTGTAAATAAATATTTTTCCTCGAAATATTAATTTTAAAATTATAAATAGTAAAAAATAAAAATAATATTTTAATGATATTTAAAAAAAAGATAATAATTTTTGAGGTTTTAACTGTTAAAAGAAACACTTCGTATGTATAATAATATTTATGTAAACAATACGTTAATATATTAAATTTACGCGCAATGTATAAAAAGTTATATTTATTTCTATTATTTTATTTTTATATTTCAGACGTCTCTATCAAAATGTTAAGAATAATAAATTGTTTCATTAGTATTTTCCATCTAATATAGCTTACCATTGTACAAATATTCACATTAATGTCAGACATTAGAGTATAAATTTAATTAAAAAATTATACAATATTCTAAAAAAAGTATATTTTTTTATGTTTGAGGCATAATATTATCAACATAATGTTTGTAGTTCATAAATAACAATTAAATATATTATATTTAATCGTTCTTTCAACTAAAACCAGCTAGTGATTCTTCTAAAAAAATAACATTATTTTAATTAATATATTATAATATTATGCATAGTTATTAAAAGCTTGTAAAAAAAAAATAAAAATAATATTTAAATACTATACATGGATCGTTTTAACGATACCTACTTCAAGTACTCAAACTTTTTTTTTCTAAAAATTTAGAATTAATTATAATTCACAAATTCAGCTACTATTTATTATAATATAAATTATTAATATTTTTATCGTTTTTAATTAACATATTTTCATATTTACATAAAAAAACGTATACATTAATACATTAACTATTAACATATTACTAGAATAATCATAATATTATATTCTTTTTATTTTTTTATTATCATGAGAATTGTTAGATGGTATAGTTTCTATTAATAAAAAGTAAAATTAAGTCTTACAATACATTAAACATAATAAAATAGTTGATAAAAAAAAATAAATATTTCTTTCACCAAACAGCTCTCGAGCTCACGCCTCAAAGCATCGAAACTACTATGAAATATTTTAAAACATTACAGTTTTGAACAAAACAGTGGATATAACTATAACACTCAGTACTAAATGTGTTATTTATACTCCGGGCGAATGGATGATTTATGATGTAGGTAATATATAACACTATGGCCATCTAGCCTAGATGATCTAGGCACGATAATAAAACTGTATTACCGTACCGAGCATTGAATCCGATTAGTTACCATCGTAATTATTGCATTAAACTTTAAAATTTAAATATACATAACATATAATATACAAATATATTTATAGAAAATAAAATGGATACTAGATAGACTATTTTCAAAAAATAAATTACAATATAAGTGATTATCTAATTTACTTTGTTAATTCTATATAATATTAATGATTACAGATTTTGAACAATTTTTATTTAATTGTTTCCTTTTCTTACATACAGTATGTTGTACTTTTCAAAACATTAAAATTATAGAAAAATAACTGCAAACAATGAAAACAAAAAACTTATATTTTTATAAAGTACATAAATATTTTTTCCCCTTATAAAATCGTACTTGTATGCTGACTTATGAATTTTCATTTTTCATTGGTCATTATTTTTAAAACTGAAATTATTATAATAATATCTTGGAGTTGGTATAATTTTATTAATATTTCTCACACAATAAGAAACTTGTTTATTTTTTTTTTTCTAAAATCGTACAGACCATTTTCATTTCATTATGCTACAACTGGTATTTTTACATGTAAAATAAATATAAATAACATTAATATTATTTTTTATTTTTAAACAAAACGCCAATAATAGTACTTTTTATCATTATTATTTTTACGAAAATGTTTAATTTAAATGATCAACTCATCTTCTTAATTTTCATTAAATATTTGTTTTAATAAAATAATAAAATAAACTTATGTAAGCGGAAAAACCCGTTCATCACTTATTAGTTGTTTGTAGTATAATTAAGATTCCAAAACCTTACTTTTGAAAGTTCGTTAAGATTTTGAGAAGATTCTGCCGTTATTTTCCAAAATAAATTAATATTCACATTACCAATGCATAGTTAAATCTCTCCAAGCCAATGCGATATGTTTTGAGTACTATTTCGTTTTATTCTGCCATTGTAAAGTTATCAAATTACTGTTTCTATATTAAAATCCTTTCAATGATTTAATCGACTATGTCTTGCCTGGTTCAGTAATATAATATGCATTTGAATAACAACTTTTAGGTTTGTTTTCAATTTTTAAAACTTTTAAGGATGTGTTATTTTTAACGCTTTAATTAAAATCTTCACAAATGCGTCCTGTAAACTATAATATCACAAAATATTCTATTGTAATAAATTTATCTTTAGATTGCATTATTCATTATTATTCAAAAAATGTACTTCTCGGCCGTCTATGAATTATATTTCTATTAAATAAATTAAATTATTAGTCATGCATAGAGTTTAAGCGGTACACCGTTTAAATTATAACATCTAAATTTGAAACCATGGACCTTGTATTAGGTATTTGTATTGTAATTAAATCATTCTAGTTTTCAGAAACGATGGCGTTTGAAAACTATTTCAAACTAAAAATTACTTTTTCATAAACACCTTTAAATAAAGTGGTGTATGCAGTATATTCTAAATAAAATTCAAAGATTTTAAATATTAAATTATTGGTAATTTAAATTCTTTGGGGTGGTTTGATTCTGTAAAATTTTTAATATATTGTTAGGTTTTGTTTAACAAAGTTAATTTTAATATTATTATATTTAAAATATCATCGGAAAATTAACTGTAGTAGGAAGTCACCGAGGCTGATACCTTTAAAGTACGAACCGATAATTTATTGTTTGAAAGGTTCAATTAAAAATATACAATTATTTCATTAAAAACCAACAAAACCTTACATCGCGCCATTTAGTTCGAATTTAATGAATAATAATTAATGTTCATAAGAATAAATTGTGACGCGTATAATCGAAATTTCAAACTGAAGCGAATACCGTGGCTAATAATATTATTTTCCACTACCGCAGACTCAGTAGCGATAGAACGATCACCCTTCGCCACGTTTTTTTTTTACGTAATTTTAATATTCTATGATTTCTTATATGATTGTAATATTTTAATATTATGTTAGACATGATTACCAGCAATAGAATTTCACATGATACCGAATCTTCACAATATTATATATTATAATGTATTACTGGTGTGATCATATGCATATTTTTTTTAAATCCAACTTTTCCTCTTGGACAACATCTTGATCCATTACCGACAAGATTATAAAGTATTTTAGACTAAAAAATACAAACACCTCACAGACGTGATTGTAAAAACAAAATGACATTGAATGAGTATTATTAATGTTTTATTTGGATAATAATAATATATTATGAAGATTTTACGCGCGTGTTCAACCGGAAAATAAACGGCGACAACGAACAAAAATCGTTTGGAAACAGTAATGACCAAAAAACGATTCTTACATTTCACATGCGGTACCTAAACTTGTTATTCGAAGTTTTTACGATTAAGAAAAATGTCGTGGTGGGGAGGACAGTGGATTATTTGTTTTTGTATACGCACAATCGGTAATCTAATAATGTCGCTTTCACGTCCAGGCTCTAAATCAATTCTACAGACCGCACAATGCGCCCGACATTCAGGACCCTTTTTAAACGGTAATGTTGATGCACACGTAAAAAAAAAGCTGTCATTTCACGCCTTTGCAATTACACATTGTTTGAGGCACTCAAAGGTCACGACGTATAATACATGCGTTTTTCGTTCGCATAAATATAAACCCTGTATTATATTACGATGACGATGACGATAATTACGATGGCGTTGATGACGATGATTGCGATGATATCGCAATACGATAGGCCTACGCGCTTTCACCCTACCCCTCTGAATCGAAAAATTGTAATTAACGTTTTCGCATAATATCGCACAATTAGCGATTGGGTAAAATTGTTTTCGTTTGAGTGGCGCATATGGCGAGCGTATCATTATAATGCATTATGTACGATCAACATTATTGTGCGATATCAAATACTCGACAACAGTTCGTCGATAACAAATAGAAGCAGCCGGTCTGCCGTTTTGTTCAACACCGTTTACATGCATTTTATGCAACGTCACACCCACATTCCAGATCGGGACACGTTTAGTTTCTTAACTATTATTGTGCATGGCGGACATTTGCAGTACCTGTGGATAACATATTGTCTGGAGTTTAAACTAATTTGTTTAATTTGGATGGAGCACGGATTTAAAAATGTTTAGAAACCATTAACTATCATTATTATAATTAAATATCAATAACATTATACTATTATAAAATTTATTAAAATATTAAAATAAATTTTTTTATTATTACCTAATGTTGCTTTGTAGGTTTCACTGTTTTGCTACTTAAATAGTAGAAGCAGTAGGCAGTAGAAGCGCCAATTGTCTAATACAATATTACTAAACATAATATATTAGTAAACAGAGATTAGACGTATATGATATAATAAAACTAATTTAGTTATTAAAATGTATTTTATTTGAATGTATATTAATCATTTAAATCATACTTAAATGGCAAGTACCTATTTAACATATAATGAAGGTATACTGATTTTTAAGTATCTTGTCGGTTCCTGAATATCATGATATTTGTTTCGACTATCTAATATTTGTAAACAATTAATAATATCTATTGCGTTTATACATGTCATATTATACATATTTGAAAATAATTATGAATTTAAATTTCCTGATTTAAAATATAACATATTCATTAAAAGTTTTATCGTTTTAATTATTTTTTTTTATTTATACACGTTTCATAAATGTTATGTAATATCGATTTTACTCATTTAATGTATAATACAATATTATACTGTGTAAAGTCAGATATTTATAAATTCAAAGATGTGTATCTAATTAAAACAACAGCAAAAAACTTTTAACCGTATAGTAAGTAAATGAGAGATTAATAAGGATGACAGACAAGTCTGGCCTTCCCAAAATAAAACAATTTAATTTAATCAATATATTATATATGGTACATATAATTGTTAAAATATTTATTTTTCTCATTTGTTTTTTAAACACTATATAATATTATATATAATATATTATGTATAGTATATAAGTAATAAATATATTGAATTTGTACAATTAGAAGTGAAAACTATTTTATTGTAATTATGATAAACATTTATCGGCCCTATTGATTTGGTTTCTTTAAATGTATTCTGATTTATCCTGGACGTATGGAAATAAACAATTATAACAACTAGTACTTCTAAAAATGTATAATTGTTGTGTTCAAATTAATATGACATCGTAATATTATTATAATGTCTAAGTTCGTTTACATTTCTAGCCGACTAAGTCAATCTTTGCACTACATTGTTACAATCATTTAGCCATGTGATTCATATTATGGTTTTAAATATAGCTCGAAGCATTTAATGTCAATTATATGCATCGTCATTTGCCGTTGTACTTCAGTCAATAATTAATGATATAGTCAACGCAGATAACAATCATTAGGCTTCGACTGAGTTCCTTTGTCTATTTTATCTAGCATTTCGAGAGAGAGATTTGCACATAATACTTGACAATACAAACATTTTGGAAAACGCATTAATTCAATGATTGGCTTTTAATAACTATTGTATTATTTTTGCTCAGTTGTTCGATTCTCATTGCCAAGTTAGCAACAAATAATCAAAAATTAATTTTTCTCTTTTTATAAAGTTGTATTAATTTTAGTTAATAATAAAATATAAATTAATGCCAAGAGCATGATGGTATTTTTAGCGTAATTAATTATACAGTTTGAAATTTTACGCAGATTTTTTGTACAACCAGTTAAAAATATTTTAGCTGAGACAAAACTCTTGAAACAAAAAAAGTTTACGATAATTATTGTAATAATTAATTGTTATAAATTAATAATTTATAATAATGAATATAGGTAATAATACCCACCCAAATACCTATAAGGATATAAATTAAATTAAATACAATGTATTAATAAAAAGTTCTTTATTTTTTGTTTTACATAATTTTTTTTTTTTATCCATTTGTGAATTTATATATCATGCAATTTTAATGACATGTATATTTATATTTAATATTCCGAAAGGTATTTCGTACATAACGAAATAATACATTAAAAAGCGTAAAATACAATGTAGATATACATACTTTTTATCGACATCAGAATTTTATCAAAACTTAGTTCACTAAAAAGGTTTAATAACTTTAAACGCCATACAGCGTACTAGAAAGTAGCTTTTTCAACTGGAAGCGGTACTTTGTGTACAAAATACAACAGTTTACTATTTTTCTTTTTCATTTTTTTATTAATCTCAATTCTAAAAGCGTTTACATGTGCGTGCATTTAATGACATCGTTCGCAACGATCGTTCCTTCGAACGTTTCTCATTGGTATAAAATATATTAAACCTCTCCTTATCAGTATTCTGTATTCTAAAACAATGATATACCATTTATACAAAAATGTGATAGGTATGAGACTTAACAAAACAGTAACATATTTAAATATTTGGTAAGAATGTATATAAGTACTGTGATATACTGCCGTTTATTAAAAACTTACCAAGTCCACAAATTAATTGGAGCAATGTATTTTTATACACGTGTCACGTATACATGAATGTGTAAAGTTGAAATCTATCTTAAAGCTTATATTGCAGAAGTCATTAGTTCTTTTATGCTTTTTAAGTAGTTATAAAATATATGATAAACATTAAAAAGATTTTTAATAAACTGTGTTTTACAACTAAAAAAATAATAATAACACAACTATTTATATTAAGTATATTTATTTTGTTCAGTTCTCTTAAGAAACGATATGACGTGTTCTTCTTTGTTGGATCCGCATTCAGTAATTACGTACTTTACCTTCAGTACCACTCTACAAAAATTGTTGTCTCTCGATAATCACATAATGATTCGTGAGATTTTCATGTGTAAGACGAATGTGGCTGATTATTTGGTTAGGTTTAATAGAATTACGTTTATTCACGATTTTATTGTAAACTATAAGAATATAATATATCTTGCTTATAGGCTATAATATGACTATGAAGTGACAAAATTAAAATAATAGATACCCGGCGAAGGATAAATCTTCTAATACTCAAGGCGATCGTTTTGGGCGATATTATTATAATATGATAACTGTGAATTAGATCTGATAGGACTTATTGGGACAACTGACAAAACAACTAAGATTCGATGGTTTGCTCCGTTAGTCCAACAGACGTGCTCATATAAGATATTTGTTTATAATATGATTATATTATTGATAATTTCTTCACTATTACATCATTCACAGATATTGACTAAAACTATTATTCAACTCATCGGACCAAATAATACCTATTAATTATTATCTTAAATGTTGTATTCGATTAGGTCACCCATATTAACATATTGACATACGACATTGAATTTAAATCAGGAATCGAACCGAAAAGAACTGGTTAGCAAACACAAAACCTTGTATAGATTATAAAACCAAAAATAACCATAACATGTATTTTAAATCTTCAAAACATTCTGAGACCAAAACCTATTTAGAAAAATATAAACTATGGGTTTTTCCATGAGTACTAAGTGAAGAAAAACAAATTATTTTTAGACTAAAAATATTAAACATATAAAAATACTAAATATTATAATATTATTTTTAAATGTTGAAAATATAATTAATATATATTATATAAAATTACAACATGTAACTTATTTTAAATGTAAATCACGTAATCGCGTATTTCTGTAACAGGATTCAACAGTATAGAATAATATTTTATACTTAGTACAAAATAAACTATTAATACAGTAAACTTATGGATATTTTAAATAAAATATGTTAAATTTGTTATGTATATATGTGTGTGTGTGTGTGTGTGTGTGTGTGTATTTTTTTTATTTGAATGTGTGTATATAATTTACTATAGGAAAAATGCTTTAATTTTGGTGGAAAATTATCTAATTGGTACTTTAAAAAGTTTAAAACTGAAAATTCTCAATATTTTTTAAATAATCAGAAAAAATTAAAAAATAATGCTAAAATAAGTGTGGGCAAGTGGATATCGTTCTGCTGTATACTGGAGATGGAGAGTAGGTCACTATGATGGATGTGTTAAATTTGAATGCAATGACAGGTATCATTGTATACAAAAAACGATTCTGAACGGAGATGATTTGTCAGTCTAGGATAATTAGTAGGATTACTATAATTATATTATTCACTATATTTAAATTGTAATATATTGTTATTTTACGCGATTTCGTAAAAAATTAAATTTCATACACTCATAAATTTTTTTCTATATTAACGATGGAGTTGTTTTTCACAGTTATTCGAAGAAAAAGTTATGAAGAATTTTATATTGGGTTTTTTAACCTTAGGTATAAATCACAAAAATATTATGAATTTTCAACTTCAAAATTTCTTGCAAATTTTCGCGATTTTGGCATATTTTGTAAACATTTGAATTTTAAATGCTTATTAACAAAAATTTTAACTAACGATATTTGATTTTTTTTACTACGGTAAGTAATAAACCTCGTATTAAATTTTAAAGATTTTTTGGAGTACTACATTTTTTAATAGGCATTTCATGTAAAAAAATTTAGAAAAATCGAAAATTGCAATTGTCTATAAATAGCTTAAAAAAAATTAAAATAATTTGAAAATTTAATCGTAAATATATAACGCTAATATAAAAATTTTGTGAAAACGAAGTATTTACAATTATTCGTTTTTGAGTTACAGCAAAATAAAAAAATTGATTTTGTCGAAAACTGTTTATGCGTAAAAATTCCTGTTTTTTCGTTACTTTTTTTGGGGTTTTTCCTGACATTTTTAAAAACTACTGATCATTTTTTATTATTGACCCCCTAAAGTATCAACTAGATTCATTTTTCTTTTCAAAGAGGGGCTGAAGTCAAAAATCAAAGCATTATTTTTACTCCAAAACGTGATGACAGATACAAAAATAAAAAATAAAAAAACATACATCATTGTAAAATCAATACATTCATCACTCCCTTCAGAGTCAAAAATGGAAATGTATACACTGATTTACTGTTTAGACGAAATCAATTTTTATTTTTTAGTGTATTTGTCTTAAAAATGAATATTTATCGGTGGTATTTGATATTATTTTTAACAAGTAATTATAATACCGTATTTATACATGATAAATATTTTTGACGCTTTTTGAGTTATGCATTAAAACATTTTTAAATTTAATATAATTTATTTAAATTAATTTTCCATAAATGTCAATAAAAAATTGTTTGTTTAATCAAAAACCTTTAAAAGTTAATACAAGGTTCCTTATAAATTATTCAAAAACCAACAAAAAATATCAAAAATACATAATTGCATTTTTTTCAATTATTAATTTAACTAGGTTTCATCTATATTAGTATAATATATCAACTTTAAAAGTAGAACGGTGTTTATAGTGTTTTACATTTTTCAATTGAATAAGTCTTTATTGTTTGAAAATAAAAAGTATAAATTTTCTCGGCTACATAGAAAAAACAACGAATTATAAATATGTTTAAATAAAAATTTGTCTATAAAACTAATTTTAAAGAGGTTTCTATGATCACGTAATTATATGCATAAGTTGCTAATAAATTAGAAAACAATAACATTGTACCCAGCTCAAAAATATATCTAAACTATTAACTAAGAAATAATATAAAAATAAAGGGTTGATATCGGTATTCAAAATTCTAACTTTCACACTACAGTTTGACTTTATAAAAATCCAAAACTTAACCTAAGCCCTCAAATTCATTGTAAAAATATTCTAAAATCAATCTTAACCGTTAAAATCATTATAAGGTCCCAGTATTTTCATTTTAAATGTAAAAAGTATTTATATAGGTACACAGAATAATATTATCATAGCTTTGCATTTTTATTCAGTCTCAGATGCATATACAGATACGTGGTTAGGAAATTTACGTACTAGTATTGCAAACATTCACGTCTTAGATCATTACAATGATTTCATGATTCTGCTGCTTTTCTGACTTATACGCCCAAACAGCAGTTAAAACGCTCGTCGCAATAAAAACTCTACAAATCAAAAACAAACTGTTCTATAATATATTCGTCAATATTCTTCACGTGATTTATTATACGTGTATACATAGTACGTACATATGTTTATATATATAAATAGGTCCCCGTGGTAAAGGTGTTTTTGAAACTTTACACGTTAGGTTTTTTCCGATTTTAATTGATCGCTTACGGCCGTAAAATGATGTAGGGATTGTAAAAATGGCTCCTATTGTCATTGTTAGCCAAAGGGACATCGTTAAAATTTTGTTCCACCAGTACATATACATGATGTATAAAAAGGAACGTTTGAAAACCGAGACACTACGTTGTATTTTTGTAATGTTTTTTTTCTTTTTTTCTTTTTTTTTTATTTTTACCTTTCTTCTATCTCCTTCCTCTCCCGGCGTTAAGTATATTGTATTACGACCGAGTATCTATCCCGTCTGAGATTTATATAAAATTAAAAAAATATATATTATAATACAATAGATAGAACATAATATAATTTGAAAGCTTTATGAGTATAGCAAATAATTTCTAGCAAATTTTCAATTGAATATTACTGAATAATATGTAGAACTTATATACTGGAATCATTCGATATCGCAATGTATAGATACATAATCGAAATAAGTTTTGACTATCAAAGCTCCTTGAATTCATATAAATTAATAACACGAGTTATTTAACTTTTGAAATATTTACTATATCACTACAATACACAATCACCAAACAATAAACAAGCACTTTGTCTCTGAGGAATTTTTCATAATCAAATTTTAAAATGTATCAAAGTATACAACTTTGTATGACTTATGTCGAAATATACACTTTTATATTCTTATAAATCCTCTCAAATATGATTAAATTAATGAATTAAACGTTTGGATAATTGTATCATAATTCTTATAAAATAACGGTAAATCACTACGTAATAGAACAGAAATAATTCTAATATATTCGCCTAACTTTTGCTTTACACAAAAATACAATAGTATTGATACTTTGTATGAGTAAAACTAGCTAAAATGTGTCAAACGTTCTAAAATTGTGTGTATAGGTACCTACGAAATACTTTAGTTAACTGCTGATGATCAAACTAATAGGTATGATATATTTTCGTATCGTTTTGAATATAAAAAACCTATATCCAATACATAAATCATACAATGCTACTTTAAAAACATACTTAACTTGTTAACCTAACTTCAATAAATTTAACATTGGTAACAGATACCTAAAAATATTATTTTGTAGTCACCATTCGTATTATATTACTAACAAAAGTAATTTTCGTCCACCCTCAAAACTCAGTCTATTTTCCATTTACGCTAAAAGTTCAATTTCGATTATGTACATTATTGTGCATGTACTTTGTTTATCTCACTACAGCGCTACAAAACCTGAACACGCTCTCTGCTGTACATGTCAAGTCTCCTAATTCAACCTCATTCTTATTATTGATCAACCCTTCGAATGTGTCAACCTTAATATTTTGTTTTGACAGTAGAATCATTACCGTCAAGGTAAACATAACAATATAATGAATTCGGATTTCAGAATAGTGTCCCGTGAACACGTTCACAAATAGAATATCACACGAAAGACGCAATTCAATAGATTTGCCCAGCGTATTGTCCTTTCCGTTCGCTTTTATTATAATATTATGATTAAAGAAGTGATGATAATAACAGCAATAAAACATGAATATTTTTGTACTAGTACAAGTACAAAAAATATTGTGGTGACAAAAATTGTCTCAATGTAAATATCAAGTATTATCTATTTAGTATTAAATGATAAAAAAACAATAATTACTGTGCTATAATCAAAAATTCTTAATAATTGTATGTAAATATATTTATTTCATTTCACCGAGTAATAATTTTTAAGCACGCATTTATGTTATCAAAAAACGATATTACGCCAACCAAATTTCTTTATAATTATTATTAATATAATTTATACTTATAACTCTAATATTTTTAAATTTTAAATATGAATTAGCGAGATACGTATATAAAAATTGTACTGAATGACATTATTGTATTGTGATATTGTTTTTTACCTCTATAAATCATGTATACTAACTTTTGATCTCGCGATCTTGATTTACTTGTGCCATTTTTTGTGTTTTGGCTTAAGGGGCAATATTTTTCATTCCCTAGAGTATGTACAATATTGTTTTGTCCTTCTTACGTTCTACTCTTTATAAAATCCTGGAGGACCTAATAATACGACAAGTCATGGAACCGATAGAATTCTCAACAAAACATAAACAATTTTAGCGTCATATTTTCAATTATAAAACTATAAAAAAAATTGATACCAATTTTTTCTAAGATTAGTCAGCCCATTCTATGGATAAATAAATAAAAAATGATAATATAAAATACGTTTATATCATTCAGAGGTCTAATACCAAAAATGTTAAAAACTAAGTAGTCAGTGATTGACGATGTGTTCAATCAAATTATATATTCTGTTAATTATATATTTTATATATATATATATATATAAATATGTATATTTTATTATTGTCTTAAAAAGTGATAGTATTTTACTTGTCGATAGCATGAATACCACAGATTTTTGTAATGATTTTTGTATAATGACGAATGGGACAATAATATGATAGAATAAAATTTGTAAAATTTATAAGTAATGCCTGAAAAAAAATTATTCTAGCACAAATTTTAATGATAAGAGTTAGTCGTAATGATAAAATAAAAATCAAGTGAAAAAACATTTCATTGTGTACAACGCATCAAAAACCAAACTTCAAAAAAATAAAATCTCCTATAGCCTATAGCCTATAGGTTTACTTCAAATTTCTATTTACTGAAATGTTATTTAAACTTTTAATCTGAAGCTTTTACAGACTTCGATAAGAAACAAACCATCTTCTACCTACTCGATCAGTCTCAACTCTCGAAAAAGTTGAAATACAAGTATGTATCGATCACCACGGTATCCGTTATATCAAACTATAGAAATACACACATCGCATAAATGACAAACACACTTAAATATGACACAATAAATATACTAACACTTTTAAGATCATTGTTATTACTCATATCGATTACATAATAAAACAATTATACCTATACCAAATGTAAAAATCAAGTGACTTTTAATTATTTTATTAGAAACTGTAAGCTAAATATTAAATCTCATATCAAGGATCTTGGCATAACTTTATCCTATGACTTCACGTTCAATGAACACATTAAACTAATTTTCAACAAAGCAATACGAATGTTTGGTTTCTTAAAACGTAACTTTCAAGAATTTAACATCGCTACTTGTTTGAAAACTTTATAGCACTTTGGTACGTTATCTAGTTCAATATGGCTTTATAATATGATATCTTTATCAATTTGGTCATATTACACGAATCAAAAAAGTACAGAAACGTTTTCTTTATAATATGATAAGTTACAAATTAGAAAATTTTGAAATTTCAACTATTACAACAGCTAAAGAGCTAAATCTTTCATATTTCAAAGATAGACGATTTAATAATGATACTATCTTTTTGAATAAATTATTAAATTATTTAATCGATTGTCTTGTGTTATTAGCCAAAATTTCACTTAATGTACTACATCATTCTCTCAGATCTACTAACACAATTTATGTGCATTGTACAACTACAAAGTCAAAATTATAATCATAATGGTTTATTAAATATAATTTTTTTTTTTATCCACCATGCAAATTGAAAAATACTTAATTCTAATTTTGTATTATTTTTATTATTTGCGAAACACTTAGGTATCAATTGACTATAGTTAAATATAATCTAGTATATTATATTGTTCTGTCCTGTTATTCCATGTGACTTGTTTGTAAATTATTATTTATTTTTAATAATTACTGTACTCTTTTCCCTTACAGAGCGTTTAACACTTATTGTGAATTCCATACAATAAAGCTATTATTATTATTATTATTACTATTATATAAAATATTTATTTTCTTGTTTGAAAAAACACAATATTAACTAGGTAGGTACCTACCAAAATTTCCTCTTTAGTTTGGTAATATTTAACCATGAAAATATTGTTCTATTATAATATCTTTTAGTAAAAATATTTTATTTGATTAATTTAGTTTGTGCATGTTGTAAGGAGATCGTATTTAACTGTCCGAGCAACATAATTTTTACTGCAGATAAAATTGAATTATACAAAAAGAGGCATAAATTAGATACAAATTGTATTAATGTCTTTCCGGTAGTAGTATAATCCTTATAAAAAATTGTATTTATTAGTATTTTGTATTCAAGTATCTTGCTTTGATAACTAGGTTAATTTCTACTATGATGTTTATAGATAAATTATTATTATTTTTATAAAAATATAAAAAATCCTATTATTAGATTCATAAAATAATACAGTTGGACAGCTTAAGAAGAAAAAATGTTAGTAATAATTTATTAATTTACAGCTTTATGTTCCGAGAAATAGAAAATCAGAATTCTTTATTTTTTAAATTCAATTGTTTTTTTTTTTAAGTCATCAATTTAAATTTGTTTATAATATATTGTTCATCTAGTTGATTAAAATTTATTTTTACTTCACTAATTCTTGATAATAAGCATTTTATGGTATAATTAAAACGATGAAGTAAGGCGTGAACCTCTGAGTTTTATAGAATTAAAAACATGTTTACACGTATTTTTAAAGTTAATAATTTTACAAAATATTTCTTCTCAGCACTACGGGTGAAATAATTTTGAAATCAATGTAACATACAAGCTATTCTTTAATATTCTCCGTCGACTCTATTAGCATATCCCACGAGAATCCAAACACGAGGAAAACATATTTTAGTGTTGTGCTTACCAAAACATCTTTATTCTGTATCGCAAGCTTGTATAATATAATAAATGTCAGATTCCATAATATTTAAGTAGAAAAAAATGTACCTTGCATCTGCTGTTTCCAAGGGCAATTTGAATAGGCAAATGACTTTATCCCATCATTGAAACTTTCAATTTGAAAAAAATACCTCTAAAATACATTAGCTAAAGTGTGTGTAGGTATTTTGTATAGGTATTTCAAATCACGAATTATATTTTATATTTTTTCATACAATTCCATCATTTACATTAAAATTATTTATTGAATTTAATATTATATAACAATTTCAAATTGAAAAAAACAATATTATCGTTATATTTCTTTATCGTTTCAATTTTAAAATCATTGTTAACAAACTTAAATCACATACACAAGGCGTTATGAACATGTTTGACTTTCTTTTTAATATTATAAATATTATTGGAAATTGTATTAATATTTGAAGTATCAACAATTATTTTTAAGAAAAATGAATAAAACATTGATGTAAAATTTTGGTTTTTATTTACTTTTAAAATATTTTAATAATATACGAGTATTATATGCAATGGTCAGTATAAAATGTATTAATAATTTGTAGAAAACGTAACATTCCGTAATTATTTACAGACAATGTTTTTTGTGCGTATGATGTGACTAAATATCATAAATGACATTCAGAAAGATAAATTTGCAAAAACGTTCAACATTCAATTTAAATATATTACTGTTTTGTGAAGAGATTATTTTTTTATTTCGTAATTATTTACTTCTCGCTTTTCATTATTAAGTGGGTGCTGATGAACGTTCATTGTATAACTTGAATTACTGGACACGAAATAAGAATGAAAAAATAAGAAAACTAAAAAGAAGTTTAAATTTCATCAACGTAATTAAAATAACAAGGAAGTCGAATACATTTACCGAGATTTTCCAGAGTGAATTTAAAAAAAAAAAAAAGAAGAAAAAAAAGTGAGTGTCGTGAATAATACAATTTATTCTGGAATTCTATTCCAGATATGATAGTTTTCATTACTTATTTTCGGTTTAATAACATAAAATTATTATTTTATTTTTATAACTTACCTAATTACCTAGTATGTTGTACTAACCTACACGCGTACCTTCCAACAACTGCGACCAAATAACTATACTGAATACTGTATTAATATACTATAACATGGACATTCAAAACAATTTTTAGTTTTTATAATAGATACATAAAATGTTTAAATATATTTGGAATAAGTCTTCTGATATATCGTATACAATTATCCCATAATTACTATATTAGTACATTACATATAGAAATAAGTCATAAAAATCTATAGTTTTATTTCATAAAAATAAAACCATTCAACCCGGTATTGAAAAAATTAAATTAATTATTTTCTATTCAAATTAAGTTTTATTGTTTGCTTTTCAAAAAAAGTAATTAACTATTTCTATGCATTTCACGACTTATTTATATCTACTTATTATTAAATTACTCCAAAATTCCATAATTTGGTTGTGTAATGTTGTATTACTGACATTTTATGGTTAAATTTAAAAGTATAATATTCCTATACAAATATTAAATTATATTGTGTTATGACTTGTATTAATACATACTACTTTAAGACATTTTGTTTAATAGTTTTTGGTAATTTTCACCATTCATATAATAGATAGATGTTCACCATCTGGAAGATAATTACTAACTGTATAGATTTTGATTACAAATGATTGATTAATAATTTATCGTTATGTTACAAAATACTTCCTATTCAAATATTTATACAAAAATTTAAACTATTTAGGACGAAATTGGAATATTTTAAAGAATAAAATATAAGAGTAACAATGTTCTCTTATTCAATGACTATTTAAAAAAAAAACGTATTTACACAATATATCACATGAACATTATATGTTACTAACATTTATTATTTTGTACTTTAAAATGTAATAAGTCTACGAGATGAAATAGTAAAATATACATGTATTCGTGTAATATTATAAATTATAATTCGTTGCATTTAATTTTTTTGTTAATAGATATGTACCTATATTATTAAGTTTCAATGAGGAACTTGTCCCAACTTTGTGAATAAATTACCCAAGAAAGCAATAAGCATTGTATTGTTCATCAGTAAAGTAAAATTAGAATGTGATTAACTTGTTCGACAACATTTAGTTAAATAATTTAAATAAATTAAATAAACATAAACTTAAAATGTGTTTTGTCAGTTTTTATCTATGACACTATTAATTAAATACATAGTTTATTTCAAAAACAGACATTCTCACAAAAAAAACTTAATAATCATTCTATCTCACAATATTTATTTCTATTATTTCATTCGATATTATTCTATTTGATAAATTTCATTTGTTGAGATTTAAATTATAAAAAAATATAATAAAAAATTATAAAAATAATAACATAATTCTAACAACTAATCACAATTATAATACAAAAACTGAAAATCTAATATTTCCAAAAATAAACACCTCTAAATTTTATAACAGCTATTAAATTACTGTTTTAAGACGAAAAGGTCCCTCACCTAATAAAAAACTGTCAAAAATGTACAATATTTAAGTTTCTGATAAAGAGATAGTTAATAAATTATGAACCAACTGTATAAATATATTCTATCTATAGTATATCTGTTCACATGTTAACTGTACCTTATATTCTATTTTGTTTATAATTTAATCAAATGTTTACTATTATTATTAATTTATTTATTAATATCTTAATTATTACGCTATTCTTTTTCTTAGAGACTCTCGTCTGTCAAAACAAGGATCTTTATCCTTAGTGATAGATGATGCAGTATAATCACAAAATCTATAAACAACTCTCTTTGTAAACATGAATATTGCTAAATAAATAAATATTATTATTATTATATAGAAGACTGGCCAGTATCGGCCATTGTGATACAGATAGGTATATCATAAAGCAGTATGATTCTATTTACAATTAAAACTATTGAATTTTTTAAGACAACCTAATATTTGAAGGTTTTTATTCAATGAAAGAAAAATGTTTTTAACAGTTTAAAACTTTTTTTGTCATTGTCTAAAATGTAGACTAAATGAAAAGTTTTTAAACATTTTTGTTTTTTTTTTAAATTATTAAGTTATTTTTTTCCGCTATGCATAGGCTATTCGTTTAACGTATATTTTCACGGCTTTTGTTTTTGTTTTACAGTGTTTATTCAATATAGGTTATTTAAAGCGATATTTAATAGGAACAAAATATTCGTAGCTTATTCTTTACAAACTACTAAAAGTACTCACCCAATATCGTATTTCATGTAAAGTTGAAATTTTGACTTATTAAATGCGGTCTTATTATATACAATACTGTATTTTACAAGAATATTTTAAAACCAACATATACAATTTATTATCAAACTTTTTTTCGACCGTCATTAATAAAAAAAAAAAATGAGGATTTTAATGAATTGACTCAGGGTATTTTATATCATTATGTATTATTTGGTGAACATTGTGGACAACGTTTTGGGTTCTGAAAGTATGTTTGTCCCTGTGGACTGTGAAACTACAATAGTTGAATTGAAGATATAGAGTATAAACGTGTTATAAAACCTAATCATGTCTCATTATTGTGGAACAAAGTGTTTGTTTTCATTTAAATGTGTATAAAATAGAATATAACAATAATCAGAAATTGTTTAGTATCCATAAACAGTCATACTAGTGTCGTCGGAGATGGAATAATAAATTATTGAAGCTACTTTATAGTGACCCAAAATATAAATAAAACTTATTATCGCCTTAACATTAAGAATGATCATAGTCAAATTTGATTATGTGTTATGTATATGATAACTTATAAGTTATGAGTAACACTATTATTAATCAGGTATGTCATATTAATAAATGTATACAATATATGAAATTATATTATATTTATGACATATTTTAAACTATTTACGAAATCTAAAATATTTATAGCTCAACATCAAATAAATGAATAAAAATCCAACAATTCTGATCATTTATTTTGACATGTTTTAATTGTGTTCTTAGTTATAAATTAATTTTGTTATCATCCGAACGGTGTGTGGTTTTATTTTATTAATTTATAACTAAATTACCAAGTTTACTTAAATGGCTGGTTAATAAAATATAATCATGATGTATCATAAGAAAAATTGTATACCTATGTTAATTTATGACAATCAAAAAATCAAACTTTAAATTTACACAAAATCCAATCTTTTTTTTCTCTATAGCAGTGATTTATAAAACATAAACTCACAATGTTCACCTTAATTCTTATCATGACAACATATTTAAATTTCCGACAAACTTCAAAACTTAATTTTACTTTGTACAATTGAACGTGACCAGACTATTTTACCTCATAGCAATAGTCAAGATGGCCTCCTCAAACATATTCTTGTATTTGAAAATGTACATATTATATATTATATTTTCGTTATAAAATATTAACATCAAATAGTCATATTTTGATAATATAATATTTATTTTGAAATTCGCGTTTACTAAACTAACTCAAAAACGACTTAAAACAGTCAACATTTAATTTTCGTGATATTCTTAAAAATTTGGTAAACCAACGGAATAACTACAAAACTATTTCATTTATTTTTATAATTAGATTTATTTAACTAATGTTTATACATTTTTGGCTAATATGACTTAATAATTATTTTACACGGTTCTACTTTGGTACTCTTATACTCATATCAAATATTATAATATTTATTATATATTTAAAATGTTCGCACAATATAGTTTATATTTATCTTATCAAGTTCAAATACGTTAAATTTATATTATACATGTTGTTTTATTGAGTCGTGATAATTTTTATAAAAAATAAACAATAATTCCCAGAATAAAATACACTTAATTATTTGATATTTGAATATTTGCACTGAAGAAGCACCAAATTGTAGACTTTCTGTGTGATATGCATTTCAAGTGTCAAGAACAGAACACCGCGACAAGAATTCCCAATATTCGTGGTTCTCTGTTTAATGCATTCTTGTGGAAACTGGAAACGATTATGGAAGTTCAATAATTAGAGCCGGTGGTTTGTGCGTAAATGGCGTTCATTGGGTACAAACTATATCACATAGAACCTGACTCTAACTCCTTAGATTATCTGAAACGTAATTCTAAAACATTCTAACTTGATGAACAATGTTAATGTAAAATAAAGTTAAATTTCTTCTCTTATTTTTCAATACGACAAAAAAAAAAGGTTTCACAGAAAAGTGATTGACTTCGTTATCATGTCAATTTTGCAAAATTTTTAACAATTATTATACTATTGCTACTTTGTTGTATGATTTTGAATGGTTAAATTTTTAAACAAAATTTTTCCATTTCATGTGATGAATTAAATCGGTCATTATCATAATATATAGAATTTGGTTTTTGTTATTATATTATACATAAATTAAAGTATATGTAAATTATTAACTCACACTATTTATTAAATATAAAAAATAGAACCGAATCTTTGACAGTTAATCTTAAAAATATGAAAAATAAATAAATATACATGTTTTAAAAATTATTTATAATCACAAAAAGTTTAGATATTGTAGACCTGCTATAGACCTCAGCAACACTGCAGCCAAATAAAACAAAAAAAAAAATTAAACTATAGAATCATTTTAAAAACTTAAACATATTATTATATTAAAAAGATAAGATACGGTACAAAAAGTTTTAAAAGTTTCTATAGCATTATTAAGTACGAAAATCTTGATTAATTACAACTTTTTATCCTTAACGATTATGATTTATCATATAATTAACACAAAATTGCTTAAATGAAAAAATAATATTAAAATGAAACCTGCTTTAAGTTTATTATAAAACGAAAGTTATTTTAAATAATGTTTAATAATATAAAGATCTATTTTACGAAACATCAAAAAGTTTTAAAATGTATTTAAATATTAAATAAGTAATTATATAAATTAAGACGTTAACACACAATTTTGGAAGTAAAAACCCCTAAAATATAAGTCAATTAAGTCGCCTACAACGCGAATCCTAAACTTTAAGTTATAATTTCAAAACTACTCATATAAACTACACTTATAAGTCTTGCTCTAATGGATACGAAAAATCAACCGTTGGAAGATTTACATATTGTGCATTGAGTTTAAATAAACCTACTCATACTTATTGACTATCGGTATAGAACACTGGTTTTGGATTTTCTCAACACGGCGCAAGATACATTATTATCATCATTATGCATTTGAAAGCTTGATGTATTGAATGTTTATCATTAATTGCATACGATAATTAATTCAAAGTTAAGTCTGTTCTTACCAGAGCTCTCTCGGATTTAAACATAAATTAAGATTCATATGTTCACTTGTTTATTGTTCACGTGTATTTAAATTTAAAAAAATCAGTTAATTTAATTCACGTAATTAATTTGTAAACTATGGATTACACGTAAATTTAAAATATAATGTTTATTAAACGCATTCAATTATATTATAATATTTAAAAAATATAAAAATGTTAATAATTGGTGTAAAAAATTAAAAACTTAATATATCAGTAACTTCTATTATAAAAATAAATGTTCATGGCAATCAGTATTATCGTTAAAAGGCGGGATGGGTTGTACAACTACTTCTGATTCAAAATAAATAACTGATCACCGATCGCTGCTAAATAGAAACTAAAAACTATGTAAATGTACTAAAGTACCTATTGGAAATAAATTTCCAAGTGTAAACGCATAAATTAATAAAAACAATTCATGGATTCGAAATAAGGTAAAATCTAGGTTTTTTAAAAATTCAATCTCTTAAGGATAGGAAGAGAAGGCGTTTAGTTTGTATAAGAAATTACATTTCTATTATTTGTGAAATTTACTTTAAACTTGGTATTAAATATTAATACTCTTTGATACAATTAATGAAAGACTTATTTCGACGATTTTAAAAATTAATATCCCAAAAGGGTAAAAATGGGTGATTTTAATTTTCAATGATAATTTTCGCTATAGATATTTGTTTACTATTTTTTATTAATATAGCCATTAATAATTTAAAAATAACTTAATTATTTTTTTTCTTATTTCACAATAAATGTAATATTTTTTTGTTTTTATTAAACTATTAATAACTATACTCTAACCCAGGAACGGCCAACCCGCGGACCACAAGATTTATCAAACATTTTTTTATATTGGGGCAAAATATTAATATAGTTTTACATGTAACCCACAGGATTGTAATGTATTTCCAAAGTGGCCCGCAAGATAATTTGGGATGGCCACCCCTGCGGTCTAACCCAAGACATTGGCTAGCGATTTTAGATACACTGCCGATAATAATTTAAATTACGTTGACAGATGAAATATATGTATGTTTAAATGCATCATTATGGTATTGGGTTAAAAAGTTTTTCTAGAATGTGCGTACAATTGCACGATATAGAATCTATACATTGATGCTTTTCTGAAAATCGGTATTGATCGCATTATTTCTGTTCGTATTGTTACTGATAAAATAATTATATTAGATCGTGAATTCTGTAAAAATATTCACACTACAGAAGAATTGTTGAGCAAAACAAGTTTATCTCGAACTCCAACTGAATAATGGATATAAAAATGATTATGTAAAAGATCAATTGTTTGCCTAATAATACAGTTATAAGACAGACAATGAAAAAAATATAACATAAATAGAATAAGGATAAATTGTAAAATATCTATTTATGAATAACATGATGATCACTGAACAAGTCAACTCATACTCAATAGAGTTTCTATTCATTACTGTACGAAATTGTCAGGAGTGCTTTCTCGTAAGTTGAGGTAAATGAGAGGTACCCTTCATGTAAAATAATGATGCACACAATTCGCATAACAGTACACAAACAGAAAATTATCTATAAATAAAAAAAAACATTCATTATGTTAAATCAATATATTTGTCACTCGGATTCTAAAATAAATATCATTGATGTATCTGATATGCTTCAACATTTAATATATATTATTGTACAACAATAAATACGAGTGGAATCCACTATTGTTTCGATCAAAAGAAGACATCATTAGATTTCCATTGCCTACTGCCAAAAAAAAAAACAAAAAAGGTCTATACAATATATTCCGCACGCAATGTTTTAAACAACAAATTCATTAAAACCGTGTTACAATACCGTTCACAATATGATGCATATTTTTTCATATTCACATACTTACAGAATGAGGGCCAAATTTCATAATAATATTTCGTCCACTATTTGTGAATTACGAGCGATTAAAGTTTAGGAAGTGTAAATATTTATGTTATAAATTAAAATGAATGCCAAAAAACTACAGCAATTCTTTTTACATCAATATACTAGGTTTGTGCCAAATGTTTAAATGTCCGACCCAGAAATTTTTCAGACATCATGAAAATATGCACTAAAATTAGCTAATGGTATTCAGTGTACAATTTATATATTTTAGAATAATTTATACCCAACGCTAATAGTTTTAACAGTTTCATTGTATTATCTCACTGGGCTTTAATTTTTATTTATATTTAAATGTCCTTCCCACGCCGAAGTGCGTTCAATGGAAATCCTCTTCATCCGCTCGCAATCAACCCAACACCCATCGTACAGCACTTACACAGTTACACTTATTGTAAAAAAATTTGAGATATATATATATATATATATTACATATTTTTTTAGTTTAATCATCAAGTAAAATAGATAATGAAATACAAAATCATCTATCAAATAGTTATATAGGTATTTAAAATTAAATATGTACAATATTAAATATTAATTCTAAATCTATGATTTAAGTTGTATAGTATTTAATAAGTATTTTTAATATGGTTGTTACCAAAATCACTATTTTTTTAGTTAAGTATTTTTTTTTTATTTAAATGTAATTGATCTAATGAATATTTTACTAAATATAGCTTTAACAACTACTACAGTGATTTTTAACTATAATTTTTATTTAAATTTCTAAATTAGTTTATAAGGGTCTAATTTTTTTGTTTTGTTTAATATATGACTGTGATGTCTTCTTTTTTTTAGATCCTAAAACTTTGTTGTAACTGATCAGACTCTTCTCGTTTTTTTCTCATATTGCCGACACTTGGTTCTCGGCTAAAATATGTTTCACCATAAGCTGAGTTTCACGGGTTTGACATGTGTGTGGATCGTTTTTTGACATAGAGTAACCGTGAGTAAACTTAGTATGGTCAATACTCAGTCCATTAATATTATCATTTCATATTTTCTGTATTTATTATTTGTAGACCATTTCTAGAAATTTGGTTTTATTTCGTTTAGTTTTTTTTTTTGTTATTTCTACGATTAATCTAAGTTCAGATGGCTCGTATTTTTTATTTGTTTTTCATGTCAGCATAATATTATTTTTATTTTTCTGAACTTGTTTTTACTATGTATTTTCCACTATAGATATATCTGCTGTTTCATTTTCTTGTATTGTGATATCAAATAATTTGTATATTTCACTTAAACTTTGTGAACGTCGGTGCTAAACTATAAATGTATGAAGCAAGACGAGAATGGACGTACCAAATTACCAAATTAACATTATTTATGCCTTTAATAACATTTAATTATTATGACACGTGACTTTTATACCTTTATCAACAAAATGTTCGTCCATAATCGATTTTAAGTCATTTTGGATAGGTATTATAGTGGGTATGCCATGATACGAAAATAACAGATAGAATGTCGTAATCGGTCAGTGTATAGGTAGAGACGTTGGAAAAAGTTTTAAAATTAAAAAACTAACAATACGGATTAGTGGAAGGTATTTAAAAATATAAATGAGAAAAAATTTTTAGACTGAAACTTCAAGAGGATTCAAACAATCGGATTTACTACTGTCGACTTTAACATCGGACGGCTTTAATTTTTATTACCCTTCGTCATCCTCTACGTCCACGCGCTTTTTCTTTATTCTTTTTTTTTCTGTGTTATTCAACTTATTCTCTTTTACTACCAATAATTATTCATTTACTAATGGTTTTTATAATTAAAACCATGATTATAATTATTGTTCATCGCCTTTAGGACAAACCGAATCATTAATGACGAAACGCGATGTTATTGCAATAATCACCAGGTCTTTGACTACCTACTTTCCATTCAGATATTTTGGCATATATTTTTTTCTAAGTTATCGTGAAAATTAATTATCAACATTTAATGATAAAACATTTTAATTAATTCGATTTTGTCTTTTATGACTTAAATTGCAGACCACCCGTGATCCAAAACCAATCATGATAATCTTTTTCATAAATCTAATATTAATATAGGTAGTTATGCAGTCGAAAAAATTAATAAAAGATAACTTTTCAGATAAACCTGTAGGTACACAATAAACATTAAACACCAACACCAAAGCCTGCACAATTTTCGTTAGTTTTGAACGATATATGTATTGTAAAATATATTTTAAAGAATCAACCTGCTGAATGACTTATACACATAAATTTACAAAAATTGAATACATTTTATTCTCAGATTAATTTTACTCGTTTCTAACGGCGGCCATGCCCTTCCCCATCCCATCCGTAGAAATTGGCTATGTTTTTATGTTTTATTTTAATATATCTACCAACTGTGCTCTGAAGGTTACTAAACATTCTAACAAAAAACATTATATTATGTTATACGATCAACGTAGTTTTATAATATATATTCCGTTCTGTTCATAAATATATGTATGAAATCTACCAATAAATAATAATAAAATAACCATTTGAAATGATCAGGATTTAAAAATCAACAATTTATAATTTAATTATTTACATTTTTTTTAAACTATTATACACCAAAAATCCATTAACGCGGTAATTTTCTTTCAAAGACTATATTCGTCATTATTTATTCCAAATTTACTTACATTCAGCAATAAATTGGTTAGGAACTTACTTCATAAATTAGTTTTTAAATTGGTAAATTGAAACCACTTGGCTTAGTTATTCGTGTTAAACACCTTAAACAAATCAAAAACATTAATATTCCCAACTTTCTAAAAGTTAAATATAATTTTTTCTAGAATAAAAAACAATTTTATTATTTATTATGCATTATATGTGCATCGTACAGAAATTATTTAACGCACTATGGCGTGTAAAAACTAGACTAATAAGAGCACAATATCGAAAAACTGATAAAATTTACGCTAAGTGTTTAGAAATGAAGTTCGAAAAGAAAAATGTATTGATACGTTTGGTGTGTCGAAACTAAATTACAGTTCGTATTTTAATATTGTAAAAAATGTAAATTAATTTTTTTACTTATTATGTTATTGTAGGTACCTATAATTAAACAATGTTTGTTCTGTTAATTAAAAAGATATTATTATTCTTCTCATTGTTATTTTTATCTTTGCTCGTGATTGAATAATATTTTAGTTTTCGCTGCTTGGATCTTAACAGGACAAAGTAGCTCAGTGTTGGAGTGATCGACTTGCGAATCACAAGTTGCTTTTATGAGTATAGTGACATTATCTAGAAAAAATAATATTATACAAAAAACAAAAAAAAATAAGAATTATAAAATAATAATATATCTTTGTTTCCCGACGGGGTTTTTTTTTTTTATTTTAACATCCAGTAATCATCTCATTCCGATAACAAAATTGATACAAATTGAATCGTCAAAAGTCGAGCGAATACCGTAATATTAACCTCGGCTCGATTTCAAACTGTTTGAATTATTACAATGTATGGTCTTGAAAATGAATAAAGTAGAAATTTGAAAACTGTAAATATTACAATACACGTGAATGTTTCGCGGAAATATTGTAGTTTCTCATTTCACATATTATATAAGTACGCTAGAATATCATAAACTTTCAGAAAACGTTCCGTGCATTTTACAGCCATAAACAGCTATAAATGTTATACGTAACGAGATTTTTATGATAACAATAAAACAAAAACGTCAACTCTTACACGTGTACGAGACTGATAAAGAATAATAATTAGCTACCCTTCGCAGTGTCGTCGGAGCGTCTTATGTCATACCCTCTGGTGAAAGATTTTCAACATTTGCACGTACACGCTGCTGTTTACATAACGCACTGGGTTTATCCGTTGACGAGGAAATTCGATACGAACACACAAAATATCGCAATTTACGTCAACCAAAGTCGATGATTGTAGTCGTATATGCGAAAACGGAGCATTGCGCGTCGCACGACAATGGTCGGTTTCGATTTCACGAAATCGAGAACGTGTTTCAAGTAAGTCTATAAAAATAAACTCAAAATAATATTACATATTGATATAATATCTACGTGTTATACATTAACTAAACATGTTATATATCCACACAGTTAGTCGCGGTTACGGAAAAACCAATATTTTCCATCGGGTTACATAATTTAAAATATTAAAAATGCTTGCACTGAACAAAAGATGAAGTTCAATTTTAATCGATACTTTTACTGACGTTTAACTTACTATATAAAATATATGTTATGGTGCATACAGTTAACGTATTAAAAAACAAAAAAATACTATTAAATTATCCCGTATAAATTTAATACTGTAATATGCGTTTATACATTTAAAGGGGTATACGTATACATACACACACAAATTTAAATTTTAATATTTTTAAATGAGAAAGTATTCACTGCACTATAAACGGTTTTTAAAAGGTCATTATTTAAATTTTAAAATGAAATAACTCAACCGACTAACCACGTCACATTAACCGAATTGAGTGTTTCATAAAAAGAAAGCGCTGATCCTTTAGCTAAAAGAATGAACATTATAGTATTTTACCATTACATAACATTTAAATTTGAAAAAAAAAATTGATTTAAATATTTGCCTTAGTGCAGTGTTAGATAACATATATTATAAATTTAAATATTTTAAAAATATGAACATCAAAATATGTTGTAATTTCTTTCTATATAAAAAAGTATTCATTTTATAATTGTACAAAACACACACTCTGACATCATTGAAAATAATGAAACAACTTATTATCTAATATGTCATGCACTAATATTAATACATGACAATATTATTATCGTATAATTTATATACAAATGATTTATCTACTAATATTATGATAATATTTTGACAAGTTAAATATATTATTTCCTATTTACACTTGGTAAAAATGAATACCTAAAGCTACATATAACTTTTTAATACTGGTACAAATATTTTTTAAAACATGAATCATAAAAATAAACGTGAATTGTTTGAAATATAATTTAATCAGAATTATACTAACAACACTACAAAAAAAAAAAAAAAACAATAAAACTTCTAATGAAAAGAAAATACTGTTGAGTATATAAGTAATCAAAAATATAATAAAATAGACACTTAAATAATCATCTATAAATAGATAAATTAAATGTGTACATATATAATTATTATTATGTATTTATTTATTTATTTTATATTTTAAATTTTTAAAAGAATAAATAATAATTTTTTGTTAAAATAATCACAAACAATGACTTAAAATAAAAACAAATTACAAATTAAATACTATGAACGTTTTTAAATTTATTTCATTCGATTTAATAACTAATAAATATAGAATAAAATTGTCATTCCTTATTGTAGTAAATAAAAAATGCCCTAGAAAATATTTATAACAAACGTCGGTAATGAAGTATACTCTACAATAACATGAAAAAAGTTTGAAGTTTAAAAACGTAAAAAAGCAACATCAATATCTTTAACGACAATAAAACATCATTATGGCCACCAGAAAACTTAAACAATAAAACTCTACAATATTTCATTTAAAAATACAAAAAACTTAAAAATAATAAAAATAAATTTTTGAAATAAGATTCCTAAAAATTGAACACGATTAAATACAAAAGTAATAAACTATAAATATTTTTAAAGAATAAGAAAATAAATCTAGAATAGTCGTTTGGTGTTCTACTAAATACTTAATCTAATTTGATAACTATTCAAACTCAATGGAACATCTTCTTTCGTTTAATTACAGGAGTACCCGGTTTATCTCAAATTAATACTTAAAATTAAACCTCAAAACCCGTTCAACCAATGAATTTGCTCGAATTTTTTACAAGTTCTCCATGAAAAACCTCTATTTAAATTCTATTCATTTAATAATTATCTAGCTTCAATCCTTATTATTTCACTAAAACGAAACTGGTGCCGTAACTCGAACATTTAAATAATTTCAAATAATCAGATTTCTTAACTAAATGAAATAATTTTTAATTCATTTTACATAAATTACTTATTTTACTTATATAAATTGTATGGATTGTAATTTAATATAAATAAATCTAATTTAAAAAAAAATATTGCATCTTCTTAAATCACCAAACACAGATGTTACATAAATAATTTATCTAAATAATAATCAAACATTAATTTAAAATAAACTTGTAATACATTCAAAATATTTATCAATCACATCAAATAAATGTATAAGCAAAATGTACATAGCAAAATATAATATATGCATTTTTATACAATTGTGTAATAATATATGTTAAGCTATTATAATTAACTAAAATATAAACAATAATTAAACTGACTAATCAAATAATATATTTCTTCACACATAACTAATCATTTACTATATTATTATTATAAATCATGTTGTCTTGTATGCATTTATGATATTATACAAAGTAAATTTTAAAGTTTATATTACGTATGGTACTTTTATCGGGCTATTGAAAAAAAAAAATTATAAAAATACAATATAAATTTGTACAATTGTACAGTAAATTATATTATAATTATATCACGTTCTATGAAAAAAGGAAAAATCCATTTAATTATCTTGATTAAATTACCTACCGTAACATAGAAAAATTTCTAATTGAATCTATAGATACAAACTACCTATAAAGGTTATGTGCAAAATTTACACATTATAACAGGGCACCACAAAAATAAACAATAATTTTATTTATCTTATTATTTTCTTAATAACAAACATATACATAGATTAGGGTAAAATATAATATAATATCACAAAATACACAAAAGTTAAAATAAGACAATCATTGAAATAATATACCCAAAACTATCATCAAGAAATTCATTGATACAATTTAAAGAAAACTAAAGTTTTTACAATCTAATACATTTTACATTTACACTTACTTTCAGTTTAAAACAAAACTATTTCAATTGAAGAATTTAATTCCATTTCAAACATTTAACACACACTCACTTCAATAGTATTCTTAAAATAATATTAAAATAAACTGATCTCCAGTCACAAAGTAATCTAATGAACAATAAAATAATATTATACTTAACAGGCAACAAGACTTTAAATACAAAACTCCATTTATACAATTAAAATGTATTGTCTTCGAAAGGTATGGTTCTAAAATACTAATTTCTTGAACGTCTTTAAGAAATTTCAAATTAATATTCACATTGAATTAAACGAATAAAATGATATGGATCAAATAATAATAATAATAGCTCAAAAGGCAAAACTCAAAACTGAAATATCAACTTTGTAAGCCATTCAAAATTAAAAAATGTTAAATTGATTAAATATTACCTAAATATTAATTTTACTAAATAACTTTAAGGTATTAAGGAAAGATTGCGATAATGTGAAATAAAAATGAAATTCATTCTTGTAAAAATCTACCCGTGGACTTTATTATTATTAGCATTATTATCATTATTTAAACGAATAAATAATTAGCTAGTTCTATTCATAAGGGTAAATGGGTCATTTAATTAATGATAGCATAATTTTGGTTCCTAAATAAGTAATTTTTTTAATGTAGGTACACCCACATACTTGGAATCCATAACAATAAAGAGCGAAACGGTCATGAGATAGTATTCTATCCGCACATAATAACAATATTACTTTTAATGACAATGAACAAACGCACAAAAATCACTTAGATATATTATTTATTAATGCGAACCTACGCATTTTTTTTCGAATACTATAAAATGTATACGAATAAAAAATGTTGATTATGACACAAAAGAATCACAAATAAGCTGCGTTATGCGAGCTATAACATATATTAAGCTGTAATGGCAAAAATAAAACCCACAATGTCCGCAAAGAGAATTCCCCAATAAAATATTATGTTTTCTATTATACACCGGGGTCCTATACACGAATTTTTATCAAAGATATGTACTTCGATATTATATAAACATAAAACGTACATATTTAAAAAAATAAATAAATAAATCAAACCTAATTTTAAGTTTACTAAAAGTTGATAAATTCAAGGTACGCGTAGTTTTGTATACTGTACACACATAATAAATCGCATAATAATTTAAAACACTGTAAATAAGTTATTAAGTCTATCATAGCAATCTTCAACACACGCAGAGTAGATAACCGTGATTAAAAGAAAAACAGTTGAAATTTAATTTTATCTTGTAAAATTATTTAAATATAATATTAATAATAATATAGTACAGCCTATTATGTACATTGCTTATAAAATACTTGTTCAGATATCAAAATATTAAATTAACGAAAGCTGAAGTAAATACAATTTTATTTGTGTTATTTATAAAATTTAAACAAAGGTAAATTTAAAAAGTAGAAATTATTTTTAAAAGCGATGAAATAATGTACCTTTTGATTTCTATTTATTTAATGAAAATCGAAAACTTTCTGCTACTTTTCTAAGAATTCTCACAAACACTACAAAAATTGAACTGAAAACTTGACTTTTATTATTTTTATAGTTTATTTTGAGATAAAATGTATTGATTTATTTTAATGATGTAACTATATTTTTTTTATTTTAGTGGCATAGATTTTAAGAAAACAATATTAAAAACCTTAAGTTATATGCATCGTGATACACATCGGTAATTAAATAATCAAATTACATGTGACCTACCCAATTACGAAAGAAAACTATTTTATGAACATAACTTTTATATTTATTGAAATCTATGAAGTTAAAATAAAGAATATTTATAAAAAAAAATGTATTCATTTTTTAGAGAAAAAGTAATGTTTTTAGTTCACAAAAGTATTTTTGTTGAATTCGATGAAGATAAGTAGAAATAAAAATAACAAAAAAATATTCGTTCTATATTTTAGTCTACTGCAAAAAGCCTTCACCGAAGTAATAAATCGATAAATTCTAAAAAAAGAAAAACTTAGAAAAAATCAGATCTAATACCATCAAATTATTATATATTTTGTTTAAAATGAAATAAGTTTTGATAATTTCGGGGTAATATTAAATCATATGATTTATATAGTTTAATATTATATCGATGACCAAGCGCACGCATAATATTAAATTAGTCACAAATATTAAATTATTCAAAAACGTCAGGTGAAAGGTTTCATCATTTTTATAATATATTATCAACAATATATTTTTAAATTGAAAATAAAACATACCTTTATTCAAAATCAAGTAAAACCTTCAGTCAAATATAACCTTTCAATTTTGAAACGTCATTCAAGTATTGACTTTGAAATAAATTCAAAAGTCGTATTCGAGATATTAAAATATATAATTAGATTTATAATAAATGAAGTTATTAGTTGTTACGTTTTTATAATTTAAATGGAAAATTATCATTTACCGTATACCAATGACATTTAAATTTAAATATTAATTTTCGATTATTACAAAACAAAAAGTATTCCAATAATTATTGGCGTTAGTATAAAATATTTTCTTACAAGTAACTTGTAACAATTGTGTTTTGTATTTATCTAAGCTGTTTGTTTAAAGTCAATATAATGAATTTTTATTACTCATGCTGACATCAGGACCATCTAACCGTTATCGGAACTCAGCTAACAGTTGAATGTTATTCGAAATGAAAAATACGATTTTTCAACTATCACTGTTTATATATCTGGTAACAATTCCATTTTTTCGTTAGGTAGTTAAATTCGATTTATCTTCTCGAGCTTTGTGACTTTGATAAATCTTCCAATCATAAATGTATTTCCCACTAACCACCACATCTCACGAATTAATTTTCAGAATGGTGTCATAATGATATTAGATATTGTAGTCCACATAAAAATCGTACGTGATATTATATTTTTATGTTTATTATTTCTTATTTTCTAACTATTTACTAAACTGTCGATGATAAAAGGTATTCAATATTATTTTTTTGTTTTTATCAGATAATTTTTTTCTAGTAAATTTAAAAGCTATACTTTAACAACTTATAATTTGAATTTTCCCTAACCACTAATCAGTTCTGTAATCGTTAGACGAATCGACTATTCAGGCTATTCATCCACGGTTTCACGTTCAACATTTTAGAAACCAATGTCTCAAAATATTCATGTTTGATATAATGTTATACGTAAATAATAACGATACTAATACAGGTGATAGTGGATTGTAGCAATATATATTATATATATGATGATTTATAAATATCGGTATTAATAACAATCATTAAATTATATTAAATTTAACAATAATTATATTATATAATAACTATTTCAATGTACTACACAGACACAATGACTTTTTAGAGAGTAATAGAAGCCTCGTGGCGCTCCTTGAATAATTCTAAATGGCTTTATTAAACTAATTGTCTGACAATAGTTCACGAAATGTTGAACTTGAAACTATGGGTAGAAGAATACAATTATTATAAGCTTATCTGTCCACTCCACTTTTCATACTGGACACAACCCGTTTAGATCCGACCAAAATTTGTCTCGTTTCGATCAGAATGGTAGTAGTCTTAGGTGGATTAGATTTTTTTAAATATTATCAATTGAACTGATTCGCGAATTATTACAATCACGCAATTCAATTTATATAATATATTATTATTTAGATCTGATCAGATGTTAATAACCTTGAACGTCAGCAATCAACTATTAAGGTATTTTTTTTAAAACGCATATCGAACAGATAATTTAATTAAAGCGCAATATTATTTCGTTTTAAATTTTAAAATTTAACTTAACGTAATGGTAATAATATAAAACCGACTCAAATGGTAATTAAAATAGTTATCATTAAATTAACAAATAATTTATACATTTTAAGTTGTAACTACTCGTAACTCATATTTATTCGAGCTGACTAAATTATGTTAAAAATGTAGTCGCAATAATTGTATAATAAATTTATATTGTTGTTTCGTATATGATGTATTATATACTAAGCACTTAGAGAAGTTAGTTACCTATCTATAAATTTTAAAAATTTATAAAACATCATAAAATATTAATGTTTAAATATTTGTTGATAATTAAAATTAATAATACGGTTTAACATCATTGTTTAATAAATAAAAGAAAAAACAATAATACTCGTAACATTATAGATATTAAGTACTTAAATAAATACCTATGATATATTTATTTTAAATAACTCGTGAAAGAATATAAACACTAACAGTGTAGACCTTTTTTAAATTTAAAATTTAAAATTTATTTTTTACTATGTATAAATTTACTTTGAACAATGAAATGTTGCAATATCTCAACATGATATCTTTGATCATGGTTCTTGAAAAATTATTCATCTTAAATATTTAAAATTTCTACATCGCGTTTCATAGAGTATAAAACTACAATATAGTTATTGACAAGACTTTAATAGAAACCCAATGCTATTAAAAATGAAAAAAATATAAGATAGGTATCTAAGCAAAGTATATATATATATGTGTGTGTGTGTGTGAATTGTGCACTTTACATAATATGTACATAAATTTAAACTAATTTTTATTATACACTTTTTTTAAGGAACTTTCATACTCGTATTTGAACGAGTTTATTAAAATAAATAAAAGTAACTACTATATGTTTAAATCAATTTTAATTTATTTAGTTGAATTCTTTAATTCTATAATACTCGTGTAATGAATTAAAATTAATTTATAATTTTTAATTATAAATGTGTGTTATTAATAATATTAGTTAGATTCAAAATAATAAAATTATATTGAAACTGTTACCATTAATACATATTAAACGTCTAATCAATGGATGACTTCTTTCATTTAATCTATAAATTTTATTTATAAATCACTTTTTACGTTTATATTTAGCCTGCTTATATTCTGTGGAAAACTATATACATTTTATAGGAAATATATTTATTTTAGAAATAAAAATAATAAATAAACCATCGCATTTAAAACTACTAAAGGTTATCAAAAATATCTTAAGTGAATGTTAAATTATAATATTATTTAAAATTATAGGTATTATTTTTGTATAATCTTTAAATATAACTTATCAATCACGACATTGTGTAAAGTGATTCACCAAATATTCTAATCACCAATATTTCTATTAATAAGGAATTTACTTAAATGTTGATATTTGGAATAATATATAAGTGTATTAATTAATGACTATTATATTTTCAAATATTTAAAATTGTTAATCAACTTTTAATTTATATTATGATGATACAATTTTTTTTTTTATAGAAAATTATAAACACTCTTTTTAGTGGAAGTTAATAATCAGATAATAACTGAAAATGTTGATGCTTTGAAAATGAAATACGAGCGAGTAGTTTCTGAATAATGAAACTTTAATTACATATAAATAGTCTATAATAGTTGGTTTAAAAGATAATATGGTGATAATCGGGCTGTAATGAAAATCATGATGAATAATATTAGTTTAATACGAAATTGTAAAAATTGTGTGAGCATAATAACTACAAGACTTTTATGTAAAGGTGTAAAACTATTATTAAGACCTATTATCCTTAGTACATATAGTTTGATAACTTAGAAACTACTCGCTCAAATTTCAATTTAGATACATCAACACTTTCAAAAGATCCATCTATTTAACAATTAAATAGTATAAAACTTTAAAAATACTTATAATTTTTAAAAATAAGAATTTGAATAAATACATAAGTAAAGAAAAAAAGAGATGCGAGAATGCTTGCTGAATCAACGGAATTGCCCTATTACATTTTTTTTAAAATAGCATTTTTCTTATTTTTTATGATTTAAAAAGTATATATTATTCCTAGTATTATAATTTATACAACGTTATTGTTTCATTGACGTATTTCAATAATACGAATATTGCTACACGGCGTTTTGAATAGGCATTTTAGCTACATCACTGTCTAATTTCCATCTCATTATTATGGTTTGTTACAATACACGAAATTATGATGATGTACACAATACGCAAAAACAAAGTAATAAGTATAAGTAAAATTAAAATTATACATTTATATATTGTAATAATGTAAAAATAATAAGATTATAAAAGTAAAATAAAATAATTAAAACGATCACAAGCCTTAGGGGTGATGTTTCCAAACATCGGGAATACTTCCCGTTACTAATTTATTATATTTAAACTTCTATGAAATTATTAAAATTATGATATGAGCGCATATCATTACAGTATATATATATATATATATATATATACATATATATCTAAAATGTAACACAACTATTAAATAAATTAATAAGAAAAAAAATAGTATTTTTTTAAATTTAAATATTGTAACTGAACTTATAATTTATAAAAGTGTTATTGAAATGTTTTTAAAATTTAATGTATTTAATGTAACATTATACGGATTATAAAATAGGTATTTATTATCGCGAATATTGTAATGATGTGCGTCTAAGCAATCATATATTTTTTAAATTTAATGTATAATAAAATAATCATAATAATTGATAGCCATTAAGGATAAAAATAAGTTAAAATTAATATTGACTAGGATAAAATATACAACGATAAGATATTACACACACACACACACACAAAATTTGTATGAAATTTAATTTTTTACAAAATCGCGTAAAATAACAATATATTACAATTTAAATATAGTGAATAATATAATTATAATTATCTTACTAATTATCCTAGACTGACAAATCATTTCCGTTCAGAATCGTTTTTCGTATACAATGATACTTGTCATTGCATTCAAATTTAACATATCCATTATAGTGACCTACTCTCCATCTCCAGTATACAGCAGAACGATATCCATTTGCCCACACTTATTTTAGCATTATTTTTTAATTTTTCCTGATTATTTAAAAAATATTGAGAATTTTCAGTTTTAAACTTTTAAAAGTAACAATTAGATATAATTTTCCACCAAAATTAAAGCATTTTTCCTATAGTAAATTAAATAAACACATTCAAATAAAAAAAATACACACAACACACACATAACATTAAATATAAGAAGCCCAATTTCTAGTCACACCACAAACGCATTATTATTGTCATTTTGTACAGACGGTCAAAGGTGAGTGTAAAAGACTACGCAGATCGTCTATGCAGTAAGAAATATTTAGTTAGTTATAAACGCTTGTAATAATAATTTATAATATATATATTATATATGTGTGTGTGTGTGTGTGTGTGTGTGTGTGTGTGTGTGTGTGTGTGTGTGTGTGTGTGTGTGTGTGTGTGTGTGTGTGTGTGTGTGTGTGTGTGTGTGTGTGTGTGTGTGTGTGTGTGTGTGTGTGTGTGTGTGTGTGTGTGTGTGTGTGTGTGTGTGTGTGTGTGTGTGTGTGTGTGTGTGTGTGTAAATTAACAAGTAGTGAATCAAACAAAAAGTCTTTTTATTTTAAAATATAAATCGGTCACCTCATTTTATATTTCAAATACTAACCACGCTTTCAAGTCGCTACAAGGATCGGAGAGGTAATATTACTAAATTATAATATAATAATTGATAAGTAATTAATTTAAAAACATATAACCGTCCCCAATAATCTTGGTGTCTTTTCAATCATTACAATATACAATTATAGAAACTTGGTATTTCTCTTTTAGCAATACTTGTAATTTTGTAGTTAATTTGAATCAGATGAAATACATAATAATAGTTTCGAATAAATTATTTATGTTATGTGTTTAAAAACAATATTACTATATCTCCATAAACCAAATTATCATTACTATATATGATAAAGAAATATTCTAGTGTCTGTAAGTTAACGATAATATCTATCTAAAATGAAAACTAGAGTATTTCGCATATGGCAAGTAGATTGTAGAGGTACTTATACAACTGGATATATTAAATAATACAAAAAAATATTATTATGTGTTTCTCATATTATGTTGTAGGTAATAATGTTATATTTACATTTATGAATCAAAATTCTTTTCTGTTTGATTTAATATTTTTGTAACTGTTGTTGCCTCGCCTTACAATGTTTTAAAAAACATTACAAAGATCTATCGAAAACAATAGTTTTTTAACTGTTTAACAAAACCAATACATACACACCTCACCTTATGTAAGCTATATCGTTCAAATTTTTATGTTTTAATAATTATTACTTATCATATTACAATCTGTGAACAAAATAAAATCGTTTTATTGTTGTTCAATATTATTATAATTTATAAAACATGTATATGTTACATAAGTATGATTTAAAATAATAATTCAGACACAGTCCGACGCACGCGGAACACTTGTCAGCTGCGTTATATTATACCAATACTTATTGGTAATCTACTAAACATACAGTATTAAACAGTATTACAGTAATAATATAGGTCAGATAAATGTTTTTTTTTCAGGTAGATAACATTATTTTCAAATGTTTAAAACTTTACTCGTGATACCTTAGTGTTTTCGTTAAAAATTACAACCATTTCATAATGATTGCGACAAACAAATAAGGTTGTTTCTATTATTTATTCACAAAATTACTATACTTAATATTAATGATATTATATATTTTACCACGCCAAAATACACTTTTTAAGAATAATTATTTTTAATGCTTATAATAACTATGACCTACTTGTCGTGATTTACAAAGTAAAACAAGTAATCTTTTTGATTTAAAAAGTTAGGCTACATGCTAAATATTTTATAAAATCTAACGATGACGAATGGACATTTTAAAATGTTTCATAATATCATTATATCATTGTAAATAATTATTTAATTACGATATTTTTTAACATATCAATTATTATGAGCTTTGCATAATTGACCATAAACGATAATCATCTTTCATTATAAACAATATAATATCTGTAAGTTATACGCATATGTTCTATGCGAAAAATAATAATATATTTGATTAAAATGAAATTTAAAAATGTTTTATTTTGTACATTTAAGAACAATTTTAAATTTAGAATAATTATTTAAACAAGCATATTACAATTTGGTTTGTTATATATATTGATATATGTCCTGATATTATTGCATGACTATATAATGTTATTAATGACTAAGAAAAAAACCCGTTTATTTTGACTCACAGGGCAATAGCACAATTTCATTACCACAAAGTATAATACATGTATTCATTAGTTATCCTAATTTTTATTTTGACCTATAGGTCACGTATACGTGAATATTTATTTTTAGACCGAACCTTTGAAGGTTTATACCCTTTTTCATACATTTTAAATGCGTTAATTTAATTTCATTGATTCAATGACAATACAATTTATTTAGTTATTTAATTTTTCATTTATTTTTAAACATTTTGCATTCTTATTCCAGTTAAAGTGAAGTATTTACCGCATATAATTAACTTTTCTAACAAAATCCACACAATAATTAACACACTCGTTATTATTATTATATCGTAGTTTTTTAAATAGCTTAATTTATAAAAAATTACAGTAACGTGCATTACACAATCTTTAATATTGAAATAAAATTATCCAAAAAATATGTATCCGCACACAATTTAATTCGGCGATATAATTAAAAAATCAAAACACTTTGGAACTAAATTAAACGAGACCCTCTAAAAAATGATTAAACAACTAGCAATTAAGATAACAATTACTGCGAGTCCAGAGTTTGGATAACAGCGTCGGAGAATTCTTCTAAGACCTAACAGAAACAATACACATTTAACAACAAGTTCCATTAAGATTATTTAAAATATCGATTTGTATGTGAAAATGTTCGCATTAAATTTAAATTAATAATACATACACTGTTACACTATAGTACTTAGCTGTAGCTCGGTAAATGCACAATATATATTCCGAATGGTTCTATACAAGAGTATAGAGTGATATAACGAGTTAAAATTGGTTCGAGTACGGTTTGTCAGTTTTTACCCAGGAATTACTGTTTGAGGCAAAAAAAAAACTCTAAAAAAGCACTTTCACGCGGTATCTCACTAAATTCAACACGAAAAATACTTAAGAGAGAAATTCATCAAATCTCCCAATTGTTTTCCGGAAAATAGCAAACTCTAGTTTTCAACTCAATTTTAAAAATAGCTATTTACTCAACGTTTTTCCTACTAAAAAAAAAAAAAAAAAAACACGTGTACTAAGTATATCAATATACTCGCGGTCAGGTGGGTATATCTATCAAGTATAATGGACCTTTTCAATTATATTTCGTTCATTTCACAATAATATAATGTTGTGTATCGCCTTAAAATTTATTATTATTAATTAATACACGATTATTTCTCTCATTACATCATCACATCGATGTACAAAAATATATTTTCGAATCAATGTACATAAAAATTAATATTATACGTATGTAGCGTTTAAAAATTGAGACTTTGAGTGTTAACATACATTTTAAAATGTAATCTTAATTTTAATACTCTGCACCCTATTATGGACCCGATATCGATTAGAAGTTTCTGATTGGTCTATTTAATTTTGTTGCCTAATGGTGCATAATAATAATGATAATTTTTTATGCTGGTTGTGTCATGAACAATATGATTATAAGTGTTTCTGAAAATACAAATCATATTAAAGGAATTTGAAGTAACTTACAGAATATTGAATATATTGATAAATAAATATCAGAATACCAACAATAGTAACTAACACTAAATGGAATGTTCGGAGATTATTACCAAATGATGAAAATGTTGTAGCATCGTAGGTGTTATTTACTTAATATATGTATAAACTGTATACATTCTAGTTCTAATATCAGTAATAGTTTATAATTAGATTAACATATTTTTAGGAACCTATTCAACTAAGTTATCAGTACTTTTAGTAGCATAACTAAACAGGTAAATTTTATTAAAAACAAACCGTCATAACATATACATAATATAATATTGACTTTGTTTAGTCATACATTATTATTTGCATAGAACAAATAATATATTCACATTGATATAGGTACATGACAAATAAAACGACCACATTTTTATTGGTACTACACATCACACGCCTGAATGTCTGATTGGCATAACGTTAAACTATATTGCCTACCTCGAGGGATATAGATTTTTAAACGTGTCCGTTTTCGCGATATTGAAATACGCAAATGTAGTTTTTGTGACAAATCACAAAATCAAAACGAGCCATAATAGTTCAAAGTTTGGCCAAACAAACCGAAAAAACAGAAGAAAGTGAATAATCTTAAGCCGTATTAAGCCACGTGTATAAACGGAGGGTCTTTAAAATTCTTTGAAATTAATGTGTTTCCCGAACCACGGTAAAAAATGAAGAAAGCGATGAAACGCTAAGAATAATAATAATAATCTGCGTTTAATTAACGCTTGGATTGACGTTATTAATGTCAATTGTATACAATATTATGTGACCGCAGTATGAGCTAAATCCTAATGGAAATAAAAAGAAATATACGTTCAAATACGTTTTGTTCCAGCCTCCACTATTTTCCCCTTGCAATTCAATCATACGATTTACTGAACACCCTTCAAAAATGAACACTTGTGCCTTTCCGTTTTACTGAACAGCCACGCAGATTTACCTCCGTAAAACGCCCGCAGAATTCTTTTCCTATATTTAATGAACTAAATGTGGTTATTAGCTATAGTTGTGTATAAACTAAACAACTTCGTTAATATTAATCATATTGAGTTAAAAACAATAAAACAAAACATAACCACTGATATTATTATTGTTATAAAACGGCGAAGTCGAAAAGTTTTATGTTCGTGAAGTCAATATAAATTATAACCATATTCGGGATTTCATATATATTATAAATGTATTACAAGTACACTACACAAGTGCTTATATAGGTAAATTAAAATATTAATGTTATATTTTTTTAAGAATATTTTATTAGAGATTAATTCGAGATTAAAAACTCACTAATTATATTTAAAATAATGTACAGAGTGATTCGCCAAGCATGCTCGTCCTTATTTTTTTGCTTTAATAATGAATGTATTCAAATTCTGATTCTTAGATTTTTTTAAATAAACTTAAAAACGATATTTTCAAATTATTGAAATTTTATATATTACTTAAGGAGTATCTTGTGGTGATACGAACTTCAGGTACCCCCTTTTTTATATATAAACTACTTAGTAAATAATTATTTTGAACTTTGAAAATTTTTATGTACCTAATTCAAAACTCAAACGAACAGTTTCATAGCTATTACTTATTAAAATATTTATTCTAGAGATAATAATAGTTCTTAAAAATAGTTCTACAAAAATATGAATTAGATGTAATATTGGATCTAGTATTTATTATTGTATTAGGATTGTTTTTACAAATTATAAGCGTTAATAATAGATTAATATAAAATATTTAAAAATTCAAAACACCGTAGCCTCTTTATCTTTCAAACCTATTATTCTTAATAAAAATTCAATAACTCAAAAACTACTTTTTTTAACCATTTTAAAATATCAAAATTAAAATTTGAATAAGTTATTAATTAGTTATTTAACAATTTTAGTAATTAATATTAATTAATTTGTAAAAATGGTCCAAGATTAATGCTTGATTGCTAAATCCAATAGTTTATCTATTTTATGTGTTTTCTAAACCATTTTTAAAAATTATAGTCCTTAAAACGTCATAATTATTCAAAAACTATTTATTCAATTGTTATTATTTAAATATATAAACAGAAAAAAAATCATCAATTTAATGATTTTTAGTAAAAATGATGTTTATCATTTGAAAAAAGAAGTTCGTATAACGAAAATATACCTGGATAATTTATAAATGATAAAAAAAAATGTTTTAAGAAAGTTAATGCTTTTAAAAATACTGAGTGTTTTTTAATGAATTAATCACTCAACAGATTATTTTTGAATAGTATAACATAGAATTAATATATAACCTATTTTCTATACTATAACATTAAAAAAATAAAAGGTGACTTAAATAATTTATTTGCTACGTTAATATTTACCTAACCTAACATTAGTTTAATAAGGCATAGTAATAACAGCTCATTTAGTATCGCATATATCGGTATTTTATTACTCGATGAAATAATAAATCAATATTAAACTAAAATATGTATCAATACGTCTAGGTCGTTTTACTAAAGACTTCAATTTTATTACCTTTTTCTGTTATTCTTCCAAGTTATTTTCCAATGAAGACAATCGCCAGGGGCTCTCTTTTAGCCTGTTTAGTCGATGTAATTTTTCTTGTCTGTAGACTGTAATACTTTGTATTATACCAATGAAAACCAAACTTTTTTTCAGTGGATTCTGATAATAAAATATTTCATTCGTATCGATATCTGATACAAACATTACAATAATATCAACAAAAAAAAGAAATTAAATTATCATGAAATTAATTTTATGTATTACATATTTTATTTCATCTTAAAAATTGGCCACGGATCACTACTGAGGATTTGGCAGGCCACACGTGGTCCGCAAGATACGGGTTGGGCGTATTGTACAAGGTTTTGGCTCCTTTCGGATACTATTATAACTTATGACGGTTATCCTTTTACATTCTTCCATTACAAGGATTACCGTCATTTTCCGTGACAAAATCCTTGTCCAGTACTATATTCACGCGCTCTATTATCGTCGCCATGTAGCTGGTGAACAGCGTTGAGTACCATGATTACTGCTGCTCTCCACCGTGCGCACCACTTATATTATTATTATTATTATACTGTGATACGCTCTGTTATTATTTTTTAACTATCATTGTATTACACTATCATAATTATTTTAATAAATCAAAAAAAAAAAAAATTTTGAATACCTTTTATATACATTTATTCAAATACGTTTTTCATATACAAAATAAAAGTATTCTTTACAAGACTCATTGTCTTGATAAAAGTCTTAAAATTTAAATATTGTAGAAAGTTAAACGACACTTTTTAAGTTTGTACATTAAACCATATAATATTACAATTTGAATTTATAATTTTATTTACTTACAACGTATAAGTAAGTACCTACATCATAAAATTAATTAATGTTTATGTACTATAGGTACTGTACACATTAATATATTATATATTAATATTTATTTATTATGTGTAGTGTAAATTTTATATGTAACCAGTGACCACTCCCCTCGGAAAACACGCCACAAAACAAATAGTTTTAATTTACAAAAATAACCGTGAACAATTTGAATTAACTTATTAAATGTAATATTGTCTTATCTCGTTAACCGTTATATTTAGAAATTGACTTGACAAGGTCGTCAACGAAAGAAATAAGAATAGACAATCAACGATTTATGATTAATCATTATAATGTTATCAGCAAATTGAGTCATATCCTGAGTGCAGATACTGTTCTTATTTTACTCTATCGACCTGTTGGGCTAATTTAATAAATTTAGATAAGAGAAAAGTATGAAGGTGCTGTAGAAAAATATATATCAAGTCATTAAATACCAAACAATCTTAGTGGTTTTTAACACGCAACTATAGCATACCTCAGCTAGGTACGTAATTTAAAGGGCGTAAAAACTCATTTACAATAAATGAATTAGATTAAATACGAACCGAATTAGCTATAGGTATGCACAATATTTTGTTGAAATTATTTATTTATTAAGTGAGTGTCGAATCAGAAATACCGTATAAATAATTTTTGGTACAATCCGTTTAAAACATTTACCACATTTACACAACATTTTTCTGATTGCAATGTCACTTCTCTTTTATATGAATAAATAATAATAACTACACTTTAACGTTGAAAAACAAGCAAATTACTTATCAAATAGTATGTCAAACGTTAAAAAAGCGTCGATTTTATATTTACCACCTAATAATATTCTGATTTTGGAATAAAACTTAAACACACAAAATTGTACAAAGCCGGTGTGAGATCAACATTTTTTTTTTTAAACCATCAAATCGTTTTAAAAACAAAAAACATATAGCATTATAACACACACAAATCATCGTAAATTTATTTACTCGAAATATGAAATGGCATAATAACATTCATAAAAAGAAATAATGCGCCCTGTGGGTTAACCCTTCTAAAACCATAAAACAATAATAAATAAATAATAAAGAAAAAAATGGTCATCATTATTCCGTATCGATTATAATTTAGGGGCGTAAGACCAATATGTGATATAAATGTGCAATAAATTTACATATTGTTAACCCCTCAATAGAATTTATTTAGAAAAAAATGTTTGTTTTAAAATACCTACAAAATATATTATTTTGTAGAGTGAAATAGAAAAAATAAAAATAAAATTGTATTATATTAATATAATAGATACCTGATACTTATATAGCATAGAAATTCAATAGTTAAAAATGTTAACCTACATACATTATTTTTCTGAAATATATTCCTGGTTCAAAACGATAATTGATAACTAAGTGATCGTGAGTATTGTGTTACCTTACCTCATGATTTTTCTAAGTTATGCACATTATTACCTATGAGCTATATGAGACTCCTGCAGTAGATATAGGTACCAATATTACTTATGTATCACTACCTGATTGACAGAATGGCGATGGTTTGAATATTTTTTTAATAATGTTTATTGTTTTTCCTTTTGATGGCCGATTAGTCTTATTGGTATAAGTTAACAACATTATACTGTAATTATTATATACCCTTCTATCTTATAATGAAAAAAAATATATTTTTTATATATCTATGAACTATTAGTGTGAGGGACTAGGGTATTTCTAATAAACAGTTTTATTCGGCTGTTCGCACACTGCCGGGAAAGACCCCAAGAACATAAAAAAAAAAAAAAAAACCACACGTCGCTTCTACAAAATAACTTATTGCGAGTTTTCTCGAGCGTGTGTCCTGTACAAGTACAACTCCTGTATTTAATTGCGTAGTGTCTACCGCAAAACGTTTTATTATAACATTGTTACGAGCCACCGCGCGTGTGCGGCGTCCGCTTGTGTGTCTTGTATATAATAATAAGCATGTCATAATACTATATAATACAATACAGCGTAGATAGGTATTATAGTTTTAGTTTGCTGCAGGTAACGACGCTTTATTAAACTTTGAATTGGATATTGGCCAGAGGCGTTTGAGGAGTCTACTAAGCGTATACAGTAAGTCCTGCAGCACACAAACGCTATGTGCACGCCCTTGTGCGTATTATAGGCTGCAGTTGTTATCCGACAGCGACAACTTGCGTGTATCATGTGTATGTATAGTATAATGATATCCTAATATTAATGGGATAGTATAACCTCTTTGCATAATTTTTTTACATGTCTACCGTATATATATGAAAAAAAAAGCAGGCAAATGGAGACCGCTCTGCTGTATAGTAGGTGTCGAGCGATTCATTGTAAATATTGTAATCGATGTGTTAGATTTGAATTTAATAATGTGATAAATCGTAGATGAAAAACGATTCTGATCGGATACGGTTTGTCAGTCTATATATCACTAGCATCTATATAATATGTTGTGTTTTTTTTATATAACTATTAAAATCATTTATTGTTATTATAGTATTATTGCAGCAATAAATATATTCAATTTTTCTTCAAAAATATTGCATTTTTATATTAAAAATGAATATAATTTATACCATATTTTATTATTTTTATTATAGTTATTAACATTATCTCTCATTTTTAGACCGTGATTAGGATTAAAGGACTCCCCAGGTGTATATAGAGTATATTATAGAATATATAGACAAAAAAGCAAATTTAGAATCCAGGACAGCCGATATTCCTGATGAAAATTATAAATATAATCCCAAACTATATTTTTTCAATGTTTCAATATTTATCATAGTGTCTATTCAATTTTTAGTAGACTAAAGAGAACAACTATTCAATTTCTCGGGTACGATAATTTTAAATATAGAAAGCGTAAGAATATTTTTTGGATATGATCTAATTTATATTTATGACTTAATTGTTATAGCGACCATATTATTAACCATATCCACGATCAAAACGAATCAAAGAACAACAAAAGGATTTTAAAACATATTTATAAGTAAAATCATCCTATTTTTTAATAATAAAACTTAAGATTCTGTTTGATTTATTAACAATGTTAGTAACGTGGAAATCATATTTAAGTTTAGGATAAAAAAAACATCCAGGTCCACAATAAGTCCACAGTTCAATATTATAATTCACCATTGATATCATAATTAAAGTGTGAAATCACTAGAGCTCTAAAAAAATGACATTACCTGACATTTATATTAATATTAAATATAAAATTATTATTAGCACCTACACCATTCATAGAAAGTATTTAAATCGAATTTAAGTAAATCAGAAATTACTCGACAATTGACTTTGTGATATGTTTCATTAAAATTGTATCATTGAAATTAAACTTTTTATGGAGAGTAAAGACTACAAAAAACAAACGACAGATTTTCCAACAGATTTCTCACGTCATAAAATTAAAACAAAACAAACAACCATGATAGCGACTAGCAGTAAATTTTGGACAGTTACATTTAATCAACATACCGCCGCAGTGTGTTAATAAGAAGAAGTAATGATAATATTAATTATTTTTGTCATTATTCATTATTCGACGAGTTTTGTAAACGTATTTCGACACTTTTATCACTTTCATTTATCAAATTTATTTTCCTTGATTATTTTTGTTATCATTTTGATTTCTCCAAAATAGTTTCACTTCACCCGTTCGTATTCATAACTCCCGCATTTTTTTTCTTGTATTAGTTTTTGTTGATAATATTGATGGTAATCTATATTTTAATATTTGTATTAATTTTTATAACACGCCTCTGTCCAATAATCTCTAAGAGTCTTTTATATTAAATATAAATATATTTCGTCCGGATAATCTCAAAAATATTGAATCGATTTAAGTGAGGCTTTTTGTACATTGTAAATGATGTTTCGTCGACAAAGTATAAAGACGATCTACATAGTTGGCCGATCCAATCCTCATTGGTTTTTGCTACGTTTACCTTGCTAGACCCGGTCTTACATCGATTTTTAAAAACATTTTAATACAGAGCCACTCGCTTGATCGTGTTAAAAATCCGTGTGGTTTACGTAATTTGTTATTCATTTTTGCCAGCAGAGGTACGCCAATTTGCTCATGAATGATTATTTTACCACTAAACCGAAATACACACCGAGCGCCTTATTTTACAACTGTAGACTTTTTCTCGGGCAAAATCAGCAAGTACACAGCTATAATTTGTGAAAGTAAGGTACGCGGCACACGGCCAGCATTTATGTAAATAATTTAATAAAAACACGCCTATAGAATCTAAAAACGCTCTTTTTCGTGAAAAATAAGTTGAACATCATAACAATATAATCGACAAAATTATATATTATTGCACACTAGGTAATATAATACCAAGTTCTGTGCTAACATATTATAATACGCATTTTAGTGTAAACAAATGTTTTGCAACGGATAGCTATACAGTCTATAACAATATTTATCATGGTAATTTTGTTTTTCAGTTTTATCTCGGTTAAAATAATATTGTTATATTTATTATTATTCTCGTGAACGAAATTATATATTTTCCGTGCGCATAATACAGACTTAAAATGAGTAGATAAAAAAATATGTTTTTTGTGGCCTCAGAATGATTCGACACACCAGTAAACCACTGCAATGAGCCCTGGTGTATAATGTATATAATCCCTTCGCGGTCCATAACGCCACGAACAAAACGCATGAAATCTATACACTAGTACGCGTCGTCGGCTCCGTCACTATAATAATGATCAAACAACGAACATTTACATAAATTTCCATAATTTTTACGAGCGCTTTAATGATAATAGATGATTTAATTTGTTCTTTTAGAGTTTTAATTAATATAATATAATATACATGCGCCGCATAACACTAACTGTAACTTCGATTGGATGTTATATTGGGATTCGACTCTCTTCTCTTTCACACTCGACATTTTTTCTATAATCGCATCCTTATTTTCGTAGCAACGATTGACGTTTTCGATTCGATCGTGTGACCCTACAACACACCTACGAACAATACACTGAATTATTTTCTCGGGAGGTCGTGTTAATAATAATTTTTCCAAAAAAACATATTTCCGATGGCTATAGTAGATGAGAGGGGACATTTTATAGAAATACATTTTCATGAATGAAGACATATCGGGCAGAAAGGGGTATTATGGCCCAACCAACCCTCTGTGCACTTTTCACGACCTATGGCTGTAGAAGAACAAATGTATTATATAAAGTACACGGTGCGCGTGTAGCCGTGGGGTGAAATAAATGGAACCGCCGCGACGATAAGTGAGTGACACCGACGCAAAATGGAAAAATTATTACAAGCCGCCACGGCACGTTGTAATGATAACAATAGTCAATAATAATGAAAACATAATAATTAATATTGTGCGAGTACACGCACTGCGCACAACTTTTTATATACACAACGACCCATAATATTTTAACAAGGGGCGGGTTCGGGTTTATGGGTAGATGTTTTATGATTAAAAGTTTAAAAAAAACAAATAAGCACTATACAGATAAAATAAATATAATTTTCGTATTAAGGGAAGAGGGTTGAACCACTATCTACCCTATAACATAAACGACCGTGGTATACGCGGACAGTCAATACAAAAAACGTAGGTACTGCTCCGCTATTCGTATAAGTCATATTATGTCTTTCGTACCGCATTTGTATAGCTATGATTCGTGTAACATGTTACCTACAAATCAAAATTATATAATGTTGAACGATGAACATTGTAGCGGCGAACACAATTTCACAACGGCTATAATACGATATAAAATTCCAAACGAAACTTATCATAAAGTAGGAAGGTAAAATATTATTACTATTGTTGTTTAACTATAAGCAGGTACAACGCTACATATAACATGTATTATATTCAGAGGCGGATTAAAGTATAATATGATGACCCTTACGTGGAATATATTACGGGTGTCTCGAATAAATAAAATAAACAAAACACCCATGTTTTTGATTATTAAATAACATTTAATATTTTTAACTTTAATTATTATTATTATTTCTTAACAATAAATTATAAAAACAATCAGATCGGGTAATTAATATCATACGGAGTTGGATTATAAAAATATGAATTGCCTTAACACAAATGTGACTTAAATTAATAGAATAATAATTTTACGCCACAATTAAAATTGAATACCTGAAAATTTTTCAACTTTATTGTCAATAAATTATGAATTACGCGTCTTATTAAATCAATTTTCTTAAAATATCATACAATACAATAAATACGTAAAATACAAATGATATACCTATTATTTTTTCGACGAAAAAAAAGTTTAAATACATGTAAATTAAAACCAAATAATTTATAGAGCTCCAGAGCCCTCGGCCTCAGTCCATTAAACATTTCCCCCTAAATTTGGCTATGACATAAAATAATATCATGTTATATTATTCGACGATGAAAAAATTCCGTTTTTATAATCTTTAAACACCTCGAGTAGCTTTTTCCATTTCGCTCCGTATAGTTGCAGTACCAGTACACTCTAACAATATATATCACCGAAAACAGAGTCGCTCGTGTATCGCTTCGCATACAACGAATATATATATATATACATATAATGAACTATGATATACGTAGGTAACATATTACCGGATAAAATATACGATTGCTTTTCCACTCGTTCGCTTTTTCCGCTGTATATACGACCTATTATATATTTTCTTGTCGACAAAACGTACAGAAATGGTGTACGCTATAACGATGACAATTGTATGACCATCAATATACGAAACGCGTGGATTGCTCACGCCTGTCGACGATGTTATTATACTGTATACACAAATGCAAATTATACACCGCGTGTGTACATAATATTATATCGGACGCACTCGCGAAATGTATGCCTAATAATAATAATATTGTAATTAATGTCATTCGTCCGACGACGATTATTGATCGTAAGCAATTTGTCTTCGAAAAACAAATAACGGCATTACAATTATATTATCAATCGGCAAATAATCGTCCGCATTAATAATATTGCTCAATAGCAACGATTTGCAATGATTAAAACAACGAATGTCTGCGCCCGAGTTCGTAACTATATATGACATAGCTGTTGTCGAAATTTGCAAATCGCCACGATTGAGTGATTCGTTTCGGATCCCCTTTTTTTGCAGTGTACTATGTGTATATACATATTATCTGTATAGCATTATTGGGATTTTGAAATAAAAATTAAAACGGTTTCCGTTGTTATATTACTATACAGGAAACGAACGTTTCTTGCTTTTAATGTAATTGAAATATTATCGCTTTTAAAAGCCATTGAAAAAATAAAATAAAAATAAAACAGCCGTTTAAATTAAAAATTCAACAATTTAATTTAATTTTACTGTTTTTACATAATATAATATATATATATAAGGGCGTGTACATAGAAAACGCTCTACGGCTTTACGGTTTGACTCGAAAAATATTATTTTCGATGAAAATATCAAATCGTGATTGGTACGTATCCAGGTGCGAACGCAGGAGGGGGAGTGTTTAAACCCCCTCCTAAATATCAGAAACAAAAATTAAATTACCTGATCTACAAATGAATAGTATGATGTATTTGTGTACATTTTTTCTAAAACACCCCCCGAAATTTTTTCCTGCGTTCGCGCCTGTACGTATATGTATATAGACAACAGACGTGATATAATATACAACTACACGAGTAACAACTGACAGATAATTTTGGGTACAACAATTAATTTTATTATCATTCACTGTCTATAGTTATAAATTTGTTTTCGTTTGATCTTTGTTAAAATTTTTCTTTTTCGAAAACGTTTTATTTATTCTCAATTGACAAAATCTACACACGTTTAGGCTGTAAAAATATTTCATTATTTTTAACTCGCTATGTATAATGATATATACATTTATGGATTACATTTTTAAAGTACCTCACTATAGTCTATACCATCAAGCACGTTCAATATTCAATCAATCGAGTGGTTACATGAAACTTTTAGAGCACTTTGGCTGTTCGAGCAGTACATTTAGAGTGTGGTCCGACAAAAAACAAAATAAATCACATCGTTGCGAAACTATAATGCCAATAAAAGTTTGGTGCTATCGTGCATAATCAAAAACTTCCTCCTAAGTGTGTACTCGAGAAGTCGAGACACGGCCGCGGCGTGGAGGATAAGGTGAGTGCAAAAATTGGATTAATGCGTAAAGCTACAACAACGGATATTTAATTTAATCATATTATACCGTTTGTTGTAATAATTATACGAAATTATGTTAAACAGTTTTAAACGAGAAACTATGACTTTTAAAATATATATGCATAAAATGCAAAAGCTTTTGAAACCGGACAAAACTCGAAATCTAGCTGAATTGCAAAATATGATTTCATATGATCAAATTAATAATAGATAATATATTGTCGAGGCACGCATATTTTATTGATTGCTTAAAAATAATTAATTTTTTTAATATATACTAATATTAAACAGTAGACACCTATACATAAGTATATTGTACAGTGTGTCAATATATACACGATATGAAGTGAATATCATATTACATTTTATTGACGATGAAAAAATTACAGTTTTAAAATGCTCGCATAGTTTGTTTCAAAATAAAAATACCACAAATGGCACAAATAACTTACGTAGATAATATTATCATCTCTATGTTGAATAACAGTATTTGCCCAGGACATTTTTTCCATAGCTGTTTTTCGTGTTGTATTTTTAACTGCAGATTTATATGATGTAAAATCCTATATATTTGTCTACGATAGTAATTAAAAATATTATAAAACAGATTTGGGCCCAATGGAGGGGGCCAACCCCCTCCCCATAAGTAAACACCACACTGAGTCTGCAATACCGAGACGAATAATACGCCACACGAACATAAATACGTTAAATCAAAATATAATACCAATAATAATTATTCCAGAGAGTTGATTGACCCAACACCTGTTTTTAAAATTCAACGTACGTATACGTCGTAGTTGTTGCGGGTCGGTAACTTATCATTGCCAACAACCTGTAAATGAAAACATTATTAATTTATTATATAACACAATTATTATTGTTATTTTTCCGACATAGACAATAAGGTATTCACGGCCGACTTAACGGGAATATATAATAATAATAACAACTACATTCGTCCTTGCGGCGTAACGGTATGAATAATATTATATTACAGCCAATGGTACAGACTGTGTTTTCGTTATTTTTGGCTGATTTCATGTATCGCGATTTTCATTATCGCTCTTTGTACGTAACGTCACACTATCCACCACACATAGGTAAAGTACCCAAGGGTATCTCAATGTTATCGTCGACTTTCCCAATAATTTTGATAAATATATTTCCTCACACGGCGAAACATAAAAAAAAAAAATTAAGTAAATTATTAAAAAGTTACTACCTCATTAAGTATTATTATTAAATACCTTCTAAATACCTTGATTATGAGCTACGATTTAAGATGATAAAAAAAATAACACCTTAAATTATGTAATATAAAAATATATACTATTTATAACTCTCCGCCTTCAATACAAGCTTCGCTTATAGAATTTAGATATACCAAAATTTTTTACAGAATACTCGTATTTGTTTCATCTATATATATTTTTTGATAAATGGTTATATTATTTATTTTTTTAATATTATTAACTATTATATTATTATTGCTATTAAAACCACTTGCGATCCCTAGTAATGCTTCGAAAACAGTATTTATCTATATTAACATTAAATACATCAATAACATGTATTTCATGTTACATTTTTGATTTCGTATTATCATACAGACTCACACCACAACCAACTACTTTTAATTCTTTCTTTTAATTTTCAATTCGTAGATTGATAAATAGTTAACAATAAAATGATTTAAATGTAATTCGCTTGCGTTTAATTTATGTTTGAGTTGTCTATTAACAATTTCTTTATTAAATTTATAATAATAATCTATCTACCTGCAACAAATATACGTGACTATTCTTAGAGTTATAGCTTCGTGTATTGCTACCAGATAGCTTAAATAGATAACAAGTCATCTGTATAATGAAAATAAAAATATGTTATACATCTACATTTTATTTTGATATACATTAAAATTTTAAATAACTCTAACACTGTTTTGTCAAATTTAATAGGAAAATCTTTTCCAATTCTTTCTCGCTTGAAATTTATCTTGTCAGCAGTCAGTTGACCATAGTACTATAAATGTGTTGGATACGCCATTAATCCAGTCATAAATGTAAAAATTTGTATAGCAATGCAGATAATTAAATAATCAAAAAAGAGGGCTACACTGGTGAGATGTCACATGAGGTATTCTCATCAACTCACTCATTAAAATTTTAATTTTGCACTCTTATTATATTTTGTATGCATTTTTACCATAAATTTCAAACCTTCATTTCAAAAGTATCCTCGAGGGGCTAGGTGCACAAGTGACATCTAACCACTTACCTCCACCGAACTACTCATATTTCGCGTTGGCGGGCGCCCGATGACGAATTGCTTGTATACAAACATGTAAAATTGTTCACATCTATAATTACCTACAGTCTCGAAACATAAAAAAATAAGTGCGATAAAAAATCGGCATAGACAATAAAAAAAATATTAAATACTATAGTATACAGAGTGATTCAACAATCGTGATCATTCATATTTTATTATTTAAATAAGCATTTATTCAAATTTTACTATTTTATATTTATATGTATATACTATACATACTATATAATATGCTTAGATTTTTGTTGTCTTTTACGTAATAATAGATATAATGTATGAATAGTGTCCTACTTGTAGTGATACAAACATTTTTTTCAAATAATTCAATACAAAAATAATACATTAATGTTAAGTAATAATATATGTTATATGTATTCTTACAGATACCACTCCACTAAATATTATTTCATCAATTTTATATTTTTATGTCTCGTGTACGACCATGCCCTATATTCTATAATATCGTCTTTGCTTATACAATGTATTGTAATTCTTAATATCCTTAGTAATTTAATTTAACTTCAAAACTATTCGTACAAATTTGGATTTAGATGGTGCATTAAATTTTCATAAAAATTATTTTCTTACAATATTACAATAAAAATAAAGTTTGTTTCGCTACGAGACACTCCTCAGATGAATGCCATATAAAATCTCAGTATTTCAATGTACAATATAATTTTTATACATAAAGCCATATAGATGTTTGAAATTACATAAATTACTCTGAATAAATATGTGCATGATGATTAAAGAATATAATTATAGAACGATAAAAAAATTGCTTAATGAATCACTCTGTATAATATGACACATACAAGACCCCACTACCAGAATGGTTTTTTTTATTTTTAATGAATTATTCACGCATTTGAAAACAAAACAAAAAAACCCGTATATATGTACAATACCATGATATGCACGCGTATCTCATTAATAATATAACTATTAGTTTAAAGAAAGTTACGGTTTTTGTACAATTATTAATTGCACTGATGGTCTGCCGGAGCAGAGTTTTAGTTTCGCTTCTATACACAATAATGCAATACGTACAGGTATAAGTATTAAGTATGTAAAAATATATTGCATATTATACATATTAAAGTGCGTTTGTGTATATATTATCTGCCATATCATAAATGCGGACAACGCACTCATACCTAAACGTATAAATGTTTCAATTACCAGTGAGCAAAAAAATTTTAAATAAGCGTGAAGATCGTTAGTGCTAACTATTCTTTTTAACGTGCACGTGTATACAGGGTAATACACCAAACACGCTCATCCCCGTCTGTTCGTATTAAATAATAAAATCATCAAATACCAAACTTTGAATCGACTTAATAGCTATACTTTTAAATACTCATTTAAGGAGTGTCCTGTAACGATACAAACTTTTTTTTCAAATGAGAACCAACTTTATTTATTACTGTACATGATTAAGAAGATTATTTTTTTTTTTTAATTATTATGCATCTGATTCATTCAAAATACGAACTTGGATTTTCTGAGTTAATACTAATTAAAATGTATACTATTGCTATAAAGATACAAAAGTTGCCTTGTCCTTATAGAAATGGTATTACAAAAATAATATAAATATAAAATAGATATACAATGTTTATCTTATACTTATCTACTTAACAAACTTTCAATAATTTTTAATAAATGTAAAAATGTCATAGATTAATATTAATTATAGACACTGAAAATGTCAAATCATCACCCGCTCTCTTACATCTTCCAGACCCATATTAATATAAACCTGCTATTATTGATACACAATTTTAAATAACTCAAAAACCATACTCGTTCAAATTTCAATTTGGACACATCAACAATTTTAGAAAATAATCTGCTTAATAATTTACAGAGAAAATCTAAATTAATTCATTATTAAAAAATAGTATGCTTATAGAATAGCCCTGTATACCTGATACCTATCATTTTTAGTTTAACGAATAAATTAAGTATAGGGCAGCAGCAGAGAGACCATTTTTTAAACGTACTTTACGTACCTATACATACGTATACGTTGCATACATTTTTTCAACTCTAAAAATGATTTGTTATTCCGATCGCATTCGCCATAATAATCTCAGTCTATATAGAAGTAATTTTTTTTCAATACCTACCTACACCATATGGTATACTGTACCGGAATTACGCTACTGCGCAGTTTGTACCTAACTCACATAACTGTAGGTATTATAAGTTAAAACGCATATAGCATATTGTGTCGAGTATCTATTCTACTCGCACACATCTATCGTTCGAATAAACGCGTAAACAATATTGACCTCTCGGAAATAATATTATTTATACATAGATGGTACCATATTATATTTCCAAACACAACGCCGACGTCAATATTGCATAGCATCGTATATACAAGTACACGATAAATTTCAAATCATCTATATATTATTATTATTATTATTAAGGTTATAGGATATATCTATTGGGTGATTTTTTTTTTTCTTTGAACATTAAACACTCGTCATGTTGAAAGGTAGATGTTTACGTTTTTTGAAACATATTTTTTTTTTGTACATAATTTGAAGTCATCACAAATCAAAATGTTTGAAAATAAACATTTTTACTGTTTTTATTTTCATGTATATTTTTAAAAAAATTACTTTTTTAATGAAAGTATACATTAAGAACTATATATTTTGAAGGAGTATATTTTACCCGAAATTTAGATACACAAGGTTTAAATTTCAATCGTTTAGTTAATAAATTAGGCAGTTAAAACTTATAAGTACTATCTATTTAAAATAATAATGATAGAAGTGTAGACTAACTTTATTAGGGGTACTTACTGCATTCCACACTAAACTACATTTTAAATGTATATAATTTACTAATAATTAACTACTCATTTTAAATTCAATATTTATATAACAAAATTCACAGAAAATATTCTACTTCGAAGTATGAGATCAAAGATATATTTCTGTTTATTTATAATTCAATTTTTTAATGATTTCAAATTATGCGAAAAAAAATATTTGATAAAACGTTGATAATGCACGAGATAAAGAGCATTTATTGTCTACCGTTTAAAGATCACATTGTGTATTTATACATTATATATTGAATAATATTATGATTATACATAGATCTGAATATACTATAGATAAAAATACGAAAAGGTCATCGCATGACCTTAAGAAAAGTCCAGAATTCTGTTAAATAGACCTAAAATAACTTATTTTTTCAAGTTATTTTGTGTACATTCATAATTATACATTTGCCTACTGAAACATCATCATTAAATATTATATAACTATAAAATTAAATTACAGTATTAATAATGACATAACAATTTATAAAATTATTTTGTCCAGACAAAAAATATGTAAAATACATGATTTATATATTTTTTTTATCTTTTATCGTCTCTATTTCATTTATCCATAATTTCCTCTTGGTCCCGTTGCCGACAGATAATCAAGGTCATATTGCACACATACAGTCCATGAAACTATGTCTGTGTACTGTAAAAATACAAAAAAGGTTATCACATGACATTATTAACAATTTAATTGAAATATCTCAACGATTCGTAGTTTTTGGAACGACGCTATCATCAATAAAATTCGTAATAATAACTGCGCCGCAATAAAATATATTATTTTATTATAATTTAAAATTTGAATCATGATTTGAATACCGAATGTCAATGTTTTTAAAAATTATAAACAAAATTTCAGTGGATACGTACGTTAGTTTTACTTTCCGGATTTCCGCATTATACAATATAAGAGTATCACATTATAAGGTCAATGGCGCCGATGAGTGGGTGTTAACACCTCATCAGCTTTAAATTGGTAAAACCTCGGCTTCGAACAATCATGTTTCGAGAATCAAAAAAGACTCGAAATTGTGTACTTATAATTAGTTGTGATAAGGGGGTTAATGAGCCTCTAGCGAATTTGAATGGGTGATAGGTATACTAAATTCGTTATACGTGAATAATTAATATTTCAGATGACGTAGGCGCCACTGATGTAAGTACCAAGTATAGGACGGTGCGATTTTAAATTATTAAATCACCCTATAGGAACATTTAATTATTACCACTACATATATCGTAGCTAAGCCATAATGGGAAGATAAACTGATATATTATATAGGTAGGTACTTGTTAAAAAATCGTGCTTTCGAGCAAACCCTATTTCATTAAACAGTATTAAAAAAAACTTTTAGAAAATAAATCGAAACCCTCGAGAAAACACAAAACGCGCTGCAGTATAAACAGTAAATACTGTATAAAATATCGCATTTGCTCGTTATTTCGATATGTATAATAACAATAATATACATAAATATATATATTTTACATGAATCAATTTAAACGCGCATAAAACTTTAAAAGGATTCGAAGTTTTGGAAAAGACCACCTGAAGGAGAAGAATTGAAGAATTTATCCATGCTCAATAATAACCGAACGTCGTAATATATATATATATATATATAATATTATTATCCCTTATATTATAATAATACGGACACTTGAAACTTTTACACACAACAATAATGCACCATAGTACCTATTCACAAGAATATATCCACGAAAAAAAGAATTATAAGACATCTACAGACTATACAGAGATGGTTTTCGTCAGGAGTCGCTGAAAACTAGGTTTTACAAATTTTATCCGCGATTACTTACAATAATTGTATTTTAATAATATAATATGAATAATGTTAAAAATAAAACCTATTGCTTTGAATTCTCGTGGCCCGTGAAAAATTTCCGGATCGTAATGCGAGCCTTCAAAAATATTAATTTGTAGCTCCTGCTTTTCGTGCATACAAATATACAACATAATGCACCTATGCCTATATTCTATACAGTATACAGTATGACTAACACGAAAACGGGTTTGCGACGCAATGATATGCAACGCGGCGGCACGTGTGGTTTAAGTACGGTTTGCTATTACAATATTATATACTTCGTTAAAATCTAAAGTATCGCTCTGTAGTTTGGAAAATCTGTAAATAGTATTTTAATTGAAATAATATCGGAATAAATACACTTGTCTTACACGAGTATACAAATTAATTGAATTTCTTTATTTCCGATTGGAGTTTAGCGGCCTATTTCATACTGAAATCATTGTATTACAATAATAGATCTAATTAACTTAATTTATTCCGTGCGGTTATTTTAATTTAAACGATACATTGATGAATTTCAAAAACATTATAGTATATCATAGTCAATAAATTATCCAGCTAAAATTTATGTTCAATCATAAACGTTTTCAAAAACACGTGTTGTGTGTACCTACCTATTGCATTTAAAAAGATAAATTTAATTTAGTTATAATATTAGAGCAACTACCGCATGTGTTATCTCCGGCTTACAAACATAATATAACATGTCAAACTTTTGTTCAGTAGAACCAATTGTGTATGTTTAGCTTAAATATTAAAATGAAATAACCTTTTATACTATCAAACTTAAAAGTAAGAACATTATCTGTGTTCTCTCGTAGATTTTTTACGGTATTTTAATTTTTAAACGAGTTGTGAGTATGTAAAATATTAATATTTAAAAGTGCTCATATTTTACTTAAAAATTAAAATATCGTAAAAAACCAACGAGAGAATACGGATAATGTTCTTGCCTTTAAGTCTGATAATAGGTCATTTTACTCTAATATTTAAGTTAAACAAAATTGATTCTACTGAATGAACGTTTTTTATGTAGTACGTTTGTTAGACGTAGACAACACGTGCGAATGTGGCATCCATGATCCTCCTAAGAAATTTTAAATTGTCATGAAAAATAATCACATGTAAAAAATAAATATAATACGTATTTTTTACGTTTTTAGAATTCCATTTGATCGATCCGTATGTAGATGTATAACTCGTTAAAAAACCTCGTGACCAACAATTAGCGTAAACAAAAACAGTATACAAGATAATCACATGGTATCTATATAGTTTTATCTTGAATGGAAGTAATCGGAATGTTCGTTATTATACATATATGTACAAGGTGATTTATAGTCACTATAGTCGTATACACTCTGTATAATACAATAATTATGCATATTATATTATGATTGTAGATATATACATATTATACAGTCATAAAATCAAATAATGTTTTGGTCGCTTCCCAACGAATTTTTTGCCCAGCTTCTACGCACACGGTGAAAAGCACGCATGATAATACACGACCGGTATTATTAAGAGCTGGTGCTATTGAAAAACTGCAGACGAAAACGACATTTAAATCGGCACGCCGCGAAAGTTTTTCGCTCTTATAACAGTCTATAACGGTAAATTATGATACTTATAGTCAAGAGAGTATAACGATCCAGCAGCCAGTGAATGGCTTGTGCTTTCTACACGCAGCACAGCATCGTAGACCAATGGAGGTGGTGGTGGTGCAAACCGGTTCGGAGTAATTGGCCCGCGTGCACACGGCGGAGACCGGTCAAAACGGAATTAAAAAACTAACAAAAAAAAAAAGAACAAATATAAATTGCATTCCCACAACGTCATAACGGTAATCGCCCTCCACCGCGGCCTACCCGCACATCGGAGTATAACACGATCAAGCCAAGCACTCAGTCGAACGGGCGGCGACATTGAAGAAGGGGTGGGTGATGGAGGTGTGAATACTTTTTATTAATGTGTTACCTATATAATACCTGTAAATTTCACCAAAAAGCTTAGCGAAATTTAACGCCACAGAGACCAAAATCGAAAAATGAATTATCAACGGCTTTTGATGAGCATTGTTATCTATTACCTATGTCGTGTATAATAAAAAATAATATTATATGGTCACCGCGATTATAATAAAAATGCCGATAGCTGCACCAAATTGACACCACTATCGGGTGCAATGTATCCCATTATCTCTTAATTATACGATATAGATACATCATGCCAATCGAACATTTTATTGGCATGCGAGAATTCGTCTCGACATCACAATATCGACTACCGTCACAAGTGAATTTCTAAAAGCCAATATAATTTGAAGGAGACAGTACTGTCAGTACTGCTGTGTTTTCTCGAAAACGACTGCATCCCGCATTTGTGACGCCGCGCGCCGCACTCGTTTCCATTTGTACAAAAGCGTGAACTGGTACACAACATAATGTTCGAGCGTTCACGTGATAATTAATACACAAATATAGGAATCAAAACTGCTGTTTGCCACCATCAAAAATGTCACCAGAACGACGAAACATGTGGATCAATTTTATGTAATTATTTAAACTGTGTCGTGGATTCGAATATAAATTAACATATTTAACATTAAATATTACAGAACTAATTTAACAATACTAAATCTAACAATTTTTTTTTTTAACTTATGGGTACATAATTGAAATATTTCTACTTCCTAAAACAAACAAAATAGATTCACGATAGATTAGATTTTAGTTGATTCATAAACGTCCAACTAAAGTTTACATTTAGTATTCCACTAAATTAAATTTTTAATCATTATTCTCGGCCAAGTGTATAAATATTTTGTAAAAATATACTGCCTGTATTGGATATATTCTCGAATGGAATAAACGCATCAACTGTTTACACTATGTGCGGTTAATGCATGCATGTCAAACATATTAGATTGTGATACGCACATTTGAATCCAATTGGATCACCGCCCACCGCTATACTCTATAACACAGATGACGTCATGACGCATGTAAAAATCGTGAGTCAAGTATTATTATCCAGAAACACTTGAAATTCTCGATCGAATATCGTACGCAGTAAATGAAACATAATATACAAAGTTCGTATAACTTTCAAATTTCGAACTAAATTAGAAAGGTTTTACACTGTAACATAACCTTCGGCATAATATATGCGTGTTAGTTCCTGAATAAATTGTTGTGGACCGTGGTGGTTACAAATAACAATTGAACCAGTTTGACTGCATACGACAATGTCTTGATCACAGTGAAATGTCTTTCTTTTCATAACCTTAGCGTATAGTTGGATTTGAATTGAAAATAATTTTTATCGAGCTATAAGCACCATTAAGCGCTACAGCGTATTTTTAATAGAAATAGAATGGCCGAGATTAACAAAAGCGGTTGTCTGGGATCACGAAAATTGAGTATAAGGCAGAATGCCAGAAATAGAAAACAAAAAGTTTACTATATTTATCCTTAAAATGAAAATTATCAATGACACCTTAGTACCTTCTTGAGATAGTAGCATGAAATACGAATTAAAATATATTTAATGATAATGCATTCATGAAGTGTCAATGAATCATTCTATAAATTTTAATTAATATGTTTCATCACAAACTAATGAAAAATTATCTTTTTTAAATGTTTAATATGCATTGTTATTCTAGAGTTACAATACAATACTTGATCAAATAAAATAAATCATGCTCATTATTACTGACAGTTATAAATTGTTATTTTCAATTAATTAATAATTGATGTATTTAGTACTTTTAGTTTAAGACTGAACCTATAATATGGTATATAGCAAATAAATTCAGCGATTTCTTTTTTAAAATTTTTATTGATAGTTTGATGATTAAGAATTTATTCTCATAAAACAATGATAGTATAAAAACAGAGGAAATAATTTATAACCTGTTTAAAAATATGAATAAAAATTCTTAAATTCATGAATAATTCTTAAAATTCAAATTTGATTCACGCAACAAAAGATAATACAATATATTTTTAAGAAAAAAAAAGAATTACACAAACCAACATTTAAAATCACATTCCTTATAATAATAAAATTAACTAGTATTGTTTATGTGTCCCATTACCTAGTTGATAGTCCTAATACTAAATATATAATAATTAAATGTCAAACAATAGTTAAAAAGCATTTTTAGGGTTTATAAATAAAAATTATCTAAAAGTAAATTTTACAGAAGAGCCTTAAGGTAAATTATACCTTCAAAAAAAACAAAATAAAAATGGAATCGAGATATTGTTATGCCACTAGAGAGCAGTCAGTGGTACAGCAGTGACATAAAGTAAAGAACTCTTGTTGCGCTCACCAATACAATTTCTTTTCTCATTTAATAAGATTCCTCATCGCTAGACACAAGAATCACACGCTCTGTATCTCGTTTATTCTTAACATCTGGTGTAACTAATTCATTATTCCACTCAGATGGAGCAGAGCGTTTTGTAGCTTTAGTCCAACCATCATCAGACTCGGGTATATAATAATCTTCCATTGCTGTTCTGGAATAATCATGATCTTTATTGTTGCTTTTATTGAAATCCAATAGTTCGCCAAGTTCAGCCATAATGGTATCACTTTGTCCATCAGCTGATCCATTTGCGACCATCTTTAGCATATCCTTTAAATTAGTGGTGCTCAGGGGTGATCCTGATTTGGAGAATAACAAATTTCTCGATCGACCTAAAGATTGAAATTTGTTATTTAAATCAAATAGCTATTTTATAATATATTACAAATAACACAAACCTGGAACAGCTGTATTAGACTCCTGACCTTCTATGGACATTATATCTTTTTCGTCAGTTACTGTAGGCCTCAAATTAGGGGCTGCTATTAAAGCTAATGACATCATAAGAACCAATAGACATGTGGCAGGTTGTGCTGTTGTACCACCCGGAGAGATAGCATTTTGTAAACGTTTTAAAGCTGCTCTTAATCGTTCATTTTCAGTCTGAAGTGAGCGTACATTTCTTATAAGCTTGCTATTGTCATCAGAGCACTGTTTAACTCTAAAATAAAACATTTATTTATAATAAATCCATGAATCCAGATCAAATATATTAGCTTAAATTACTTTCTTACCTTTCTTCAAGACCGTCAACATATTCCTTCTTTCGTTTTCTTGAATCTTGTGCAGAAATTTTATTTCTTATTTTACGACGAATTCGCTTCAAATCTCTTTCTTCGTGCTTTGTAAGAGGATAATGTGACGGCAATTTAATTCCTTCTTTCTCCATTAATTTTCTTTCTTCATCTATTAAATATAATATAAAAATAATTAAAAGCTATTATCAATATCTAGCTTGGATTTATTAACTTACTTGATAAATGAAGCCGTGGATACATAGAATCGGACTCATCACTTGTGCAGTCAGACATTACAATTTTGGTCTGTTTTAATGCAGGCATAGATTTTGAGACCATAGAACCATTATTCCTCACAAATATTCTTCTGCCATTGTTTATGGACTGTAATCGTCTGAATGCATCAGCATTGATTGTTTTACCATTCTGATTAACCACCTACACAATATATTTAAATTATGAATAGGTACTCGGATTCAGTTTAAAATAAATAAATCCTTCTCACCTTAATTGTTTTGACATTAGATAAATTTATTGGTATAAAAACAGGTTTTGACAGATGTTTAGAAATAGCAATTGGCCCTTTAGACTGTTTTGGTGATATCACTACTGTGCGAGGTGTAGTTTTCAATAATTGTGGTTGTTGAATAATAGTAGGTTTTTCTCCTAAACTATTATCATTTTTATGGTCATTTTCTTCATATTTTACATTTTTATTATCATCATCATCAATTTCTTCTTCATCATCAATATCTATTATTTCCTCTTTGACGAAAGAATCATATGCAAATTCCATTTTAGGTTTGACATCATCAGACTGAGTAGATTCTGATATTGGATTGAATGGCATATTATCCACAGATGAAAGTCCTATACATATTTACTTTTATCAGAAATGTACTATATGTACCAGTGTACATAACAAATTTTCTTTAAATGTTTGGACCATATTGTTATGTAGTTAACAATATAAATATTAAATATATTTGTTAAAAAAACAAAACAATTACAAAAGAAACAGGAATAGATATGAATTTTTTCACTGAATTACCTATATATTTCTAATAAAAATCTAATAATGAATTTAGTTTTGCTAATCTAAATAATTAATTTGTATATTTAACTACATTTTGCATTTAATAATAATCTATAATTATCTTAAAATGTTAAGCATACTAGATGAAAGGTTAAAAATACAAGAAAATAGACAATTTAAACTTAACATATGGAATGGAAGTTTAACATATGTTTCATTTGTCTTGTGCACATTTAATAAGCAATGCAAATTTGTCATAGAATTTGTTAATTAATGAAGAAAATCTGTGGGTGGGTAATAGAAAACTGGATAGAAAACCATATTGTCAACCACACAATCATCCGTGCAATGTAGGTAAGCATATTAAACGTCATGATGATTTGACGCAAGCTGGGACAGTGGGAATGTTTATTAGCGTACCACTGTCTGAACATGAACTGCTCTCGGCGTTGTCGTAGGATCTCGGAGTGGTGGCCGCACTCGACATGAAGTCATCATTGCTGGACAAAAACTCGAACGGTGTCGAGTCATTTTCCATTTTCAACAGAGAATCGAGGAAATTGTCGTTCTCCAGGTCCCAGTTCATGACTCTCTAAGGTTGTATAAAAAAAAAAAAACCCAAATCCAAATGAGACTCCAGTTGATTCTAATGTACGCGATTGCCCTTTGGACACCGCCCTCCGACCGTTCACCATCGACACAGACGAGTACAGTCGGTTGACAGGCGAGGCTCAAAGAATCGTAATAAAAAAAAAATCGTATAAAAAAACGACTTACGTCGGTGTCGTCGTCTGGAGCCGGCTTGTCGAAGTCGTCCAGCGTCGATGTATCGTTGAGCAGCATGTCCACGATGCTCAACGGACACTTGGCGTCGGCCGACATGGTCGTCACGTCGCCTCTCGATCGGTACAGAAATCGTGGGCAAACCGAATAATTCAATAAAATCTGCGGTAACACGCACTGCACATCTCGCGTAGTCTCCGGACCGGTCACATTATATTATTAATTATTAATAGCGAAACCACAAGCACCGTACGGAAAACTGTAAAGGCACACTCGGAACCACAATAATAATATTAACAATAATAATAATAATAATAATAATAAAACGACTCGATATCGATATTAACGCGCCAGTAAGTCGTACCCGTACGACGACGGCGTGCGGAAAAATATGTGACGTACGCAAAAAATAATAGTAATAATAATAGTAATAATAATAATCGGAAAAAATTGACCGACGACTAACCGTCGCAAACCAGCTCGCCACTAATACTGCGGAATGAGGACTGAGAAGTGCGGACTACGGCCGTGCGGGGCCTACATTACGCACACGGTATACCATACATTAAAAATGCAATCTTGTTTACCTGTTCGCCGCCGTTCGGACGGCGTCGATTGGCGGACGGGAAAAGGGATGGGCCGCCGGTCGAGCGCGCAGTGCTACCGCAGCGGACGGCGCTAAAGCGCCCGGTTTTAACGGCCGCCGCGCCCATGACTAATCTCGCACGACAGAAAATTCGAAGATGAAACACAATTAATAAATAATAACCGATCGCGAATTACGAGCAGCGCACACATGTCACAATATACCTAGTCTATCATAATGACAAATTAACAACAAGACGTATAACAACGTGTCTATGTGTATAATAGTATATTACATCTATATAGATAGATATAGACTATATTATGTGACACGGAATTTGTTGATGCATTAACCTAGATACGTTTTATACGTTTTTGTTTAATGTTTTTTTTTTTTTTAATTTTCTTGGGTTTTGATTTTTTTAGAATCATTTTCAAACAATGCGTTCATTTAATGCTTAAAATTGTAATAGATATTTAAAATATGTACAAAATACATCATATTTAAAAAATACCCGAAAATACGAAATACTTTATTGTTGCAGCCTCCAAAAAAATCACAGATAGGTACCATATGGCTATATATACAGCTGTATTATAGGATTTTATTTTAAATTATAAATGTATACCCAGTATACCTATTACAGAATTATATTATTAACTTATTTCTCAGGAAAGTACCTATTAACTTTTTTGGATTTATTTTTGAATATGATTTTATTTCATTACGAAACAATATTTAAATATTTTTGAAAACAGTTTTATCATTCTTTGTTATTTTAATCCAAAATAAAACGTTGTTGTGAAAATTTCAAAATATTATTATATAAAGATTATTTTGAACGTTTATAATTTATAGCTCATTAGTAAGTTGTAAGTACTTAAAGTTTAGTTAAAGACAAGAGGCTATATAATATATAAATATATTATTATACTTATACATGACTACATGAGCTGAGGCGCTGAGTATTGAACCAACATATATTAGATATGTGTGAGATTATCTTTTTGAATTTGCGAGTCTATTATAGAATATCTAGCTAGATCATTTTTAGGACAATTTTTTTTAAATCAAGATATAGGTACTTAATAATATAAATACTGTCTTAAGGGCCGTAGTTACGGGTAGGTTTAAGGGGTTCAACCCCCCCTTTAACAAAATATAAAATGTAAAAATGTCTAGTATATTCTAAAATTTAAAATTTTTCTAACCATTTTTTTTAACTGAATAAATACTTAATATACTATAGTACATTTATAGTATAATGCTCTAGGTATATACTGTATTGATAGTGATATCTCTGATATCAGTTACAATTTTGTATTTACAGATCCACGAACTACTTTTTAGTTCACGTTTTATAAAATATTTGGCATGTGCAACTATAATACATTCAAATACTTTAATAAAGCGTCTCACGCTCTAACATAGATCACTAGTTATTTTTCTGAAGTCGACACTACTGTTAATGACAATAATAGTGAAATTGTTACTCGATAATCTGAATTAGCTCCTATTGATATTGACTAAAATCAAGTATTTTTTATAAATTGAAATTATGATCAATGTGTGTAATTTTATCCCCGTCATAAGATAAGATAGTTTTTATCCTGGTTAATTGCCTCAATATATTACCTCTTTATTCTTTTTAGAGCTGTGCGATTATTTAATCGATTATTCGAATAATAGATTATTTTTAACGAATGATTCATAATCGGTTAATCGATTGAAAAAATGCAATTCTATGCAAGACATGCAGTTATGTAAAATTGATATATCTGAGAAATCATCTATACACCAAATCAGAAAACCAAAAATAGTTTTTATTCTTACGCTAAATGTTAGCAATTAGCATTGTTAGCATTATAGGGAACCAAACTTAACACGGGTGCATTTCGTACGGACGACGAAGTGTACGGGGACAGCTAGTATATAGTTTATTAGTTATAAGGGTAATAATATTATTTAAAAAATATAAAAATGTATTTCTTCAGTTGGTTTGTTTATTAACGCTAATGGTGGTTCGACTGATGAATAAAAGAACCTAGTAAGTTATAAAATTCCTGTCTATGGGACTGGACGACCCTCCCCATAAAAAATCCCTAGCTACGGCCCTGACTGTATTTAAAATACGGTATGTAAAAAAAAAGATATAGTAAATTTACATATATTATTATAGGTACCTTATAGTTTATATAGCTACTGCTATAAAGTTAATTGGGTAAATCCATACGGCCATGCTTACATATCATTATAACGAGTGTCCAGTATTGTCTACATAATACCTCGGCTATAAAAATAAACAGATTTAATATTATTATTATTTATTTTATATTGGCCGCTTCTTCGGTGACTTTTCGCGCTGCTGCTAATCATTTTAATTTCCATACAAATCACGGCGGGCTTTTAATGTTATTATTATTTATTGTTCGCAGATGACAGGTAAAATACTAAAATATTATATTATACATTAGATAGTCTGATAGTACCTAGGTGTTGTGTTGGTGTATTATACTAGGTATAAGTACTATTAGGTAGGCATCTACACAAGTTATTAATACTTATTAGTTTATAGTTGCCATATAATCAAGCGTTTTACTTATACCCATTACTTTTATTTAGGTATCACTGCGTGTAATATTACACTCTGAGATCATAACACATTAGCGCACAAACACATGCCAGGCATACGCGCTTCTTGAATTATACGCCTAATACTATATATATGTATGCTCAACACATGCTCTGCAATCCTAATGCGGTGTGATGTACAGGAATAAATAATTACCTATTTCTATGTATGATAATTTGTAGCCGTCTTGAGGCCATTTATTTCAAATATTTAAATAATTAATAAATATTGTTCCAGTTACATATATATAACGTCATAAATATATATGCTCATGACGTGTTCGGTAGGTACCTATACACAGTTTAGCTAATGGCTTGGTATGTGCCTAAATAAATACCCATTACCTATTAGTATTCATGCGAATATCTATGCAAAATCCCAATAATGGATAACTACTATTCGGATATAAATTTACAATATTTAGTTGAAATGCTAATGTAATTTATTCAAGTATGTTTTTTTCACGTGAATACTTACGCAGCCGAAAATATACTATGACCTATGAAATATACTTGTTTTAATAACATATATAGGTAAGTAGGTAAATTGACGTGCAAATTACAAATATGCAATAACGAAATTGAAAACACATTAATTTGTAATTTATTAAAATTACTAACTGTTCAGTAAAGCCATAATATAGGCAGCACCTATACGGCTATACCAAATGATTATTTCAATGGTATACCTATACATATACCTACCGACTGCCTATATATCTATATTCTTACCTTTTAATATTGATTTTATAGTGAACTATTACATACTGGATTTGTGTGAGGTGTGAAACGGATATCAGTTCAAAAATACATAATAATTAATTTATATTTTATTGAATGTTAACCTTTTATTTTTTTTTATATTATACAGATAACCACTTATTTATTATTACTCACGCTAGATGCTAGATAGGTATATATTATACAATGTATACACTATAGTACTATACATAGTGCCTATAGCCTATAGAGGTACAATGTACAAACATTAAAATTAGGTACATATTATATTATATTATTTTATTTCATACAATGTTATAGACTAGAATACAGTAGGAGGTATGCAAAAGGAACAAGTAACAACTGTATTTTCGCAGATCCCATTAGTCGAGTAAGCAATTATTTTTTCCTATAAATTTGAATATAACATTAGTGGTTAATAGTTATAAATAAGACGTGTTTTTCAAAATATTTTTACTAAATGAGCAAAGAAAACCAGAACAATAGGTATATATTATAAAAGATGCCTCCTATATTAAATAAATTAGTATATTATAAATACATTTTCTAATAATTGTCAGTAAACCTTTTTGATTTTTAAAACAATTAGATATTTGTATAATTAATTTTCCAAATGATTTTATGATACTTTAAGTCCAAAAATAATATAACTATTTAAGTATAAGTTTATAATATTTAAATAGGTACGTACCTATGTAGTAGTAAACTAACTTTATAATGAGTTCCGTCAACGGATGCGAATTCTAATATTCTATCTCCACTTATCTATATCTACTCAATATGCATGCCTTGTAAAAATGTAAATTAACATATTAGTGATCATATTATATACTTATTATACATAAAAATGTTGAATCGTATAGATTTTATATTTCTAAAAATAAAAATTTAAAAAAGTATGTAATTACTAATTACAATACACATTATGATATAATTTATCTATATATATTATATATATATACATGTAATATGTATACGCTCATCACAGCAGTTGTATTCAGATAGTAATATTATAGCAAAATATATGTCTATACACTACCTGACTACCATATTAGCTAGAAGCTATACAATCTACATAAATAATATTATTCTATTATACCACGACTACCAAGTATTATAGTGTCGAGAAAAAATAAGAATAATAATCAATTTTCTAAGAAAACCACCAAAGAACATATTATTTGAAAACAAATCAAAATAGTTTTTGTTATTTTATCGAACTATTTAAATAGGTAGAACCTAGTACCTATATCTGTAAATATTATTTATTACACAATAAAAATTAATACTTATAGGTAAATAGGACAGATAGTTAAAAAAAATTATGATTAGATATTTATTAAAGCCTTCCTCCGCCAAAAAAGGAAAAATAGTAATAATTGAATAATATATGTATGGTTGTAAGCCGCATTTAAGACGTACTTATAATAGGTATTTATGTATATATCTATTAAATAAGTACCTACCTTATACTTAAACCTAAATACCATTTGCCCGATGGCTGATGTATAAATTATATTTAAATATTAAAGCTTTAACTTATTATACATAAAAAAAATTGTGTATAACAGTATAACTGCATTTCGGTTCTAATGATTATATACTTCTAACAATACTTAGCGACTACTGACTAGTAGAGGCAAACCCTGTCTATGTATCGTATCACTTTTTTTTAAAGTTTTTCGGTATCCTCTAAGAGTAACCTAAAATGAATTAAACATTTAAAGATATATATAGATGTTAACAATAAGCATTTTTACTTTTACTAATTACCTAATTACAGGGTTTCTAATCCTTTGAATATTAGTTAAAATCTAAAATGTAGTAGTATCAAAATCGATATAATTAATTCATTATAAGAAATGATAGAATGCAACAGCCAACGAGGTGTTCCATACGAACATCGGGCAGTATAAATACACTATGTTAGATTATTATTTGTTTGTACTTGTGTGTATCTACTGTGTAATAGTGTAATACTGTAGTCTGTAATAGTACTATAATAATACTGTACCTAATGACTAAATAATATTTATATCTAGTTGTACGGTAATACGCACTGTAGACGTAAACAATAAATATCTATACCTAGTACCGACTTTACCTATTTAATATTTAATATATTTAAAAATACAAATAAATATAATACAACTGCTTTTATATCAAAACTAATATGCAATTGCAATATAGGTAAGTACCTATAGGTATTTATAATTCCATATTTATATTAGATCAAATACATTGGTTAAACCCTAACTGGTAGGTAATTTGCATTCTCCAAAAAAATGTTGTTTAATTTAACCATTAACTTTAAAACAATAATATAATGGTCTGATTTATAATGATTAATGACCAACCGGCTATCAGTTAAAAAATGTAAACAAATATTGAAAATATTTGTAATACCTACACGCCAGTCGCTACGATCAAACTAAATTGTATAATATATTATGCCTAGTTAGAAAGTATGTGTGTTGCATTTTTTACGTAGTAATGAATCATATAAAATAACAAAAATAAAAACAAGTAACAACTACTATCATCACGATCACGTCATAGGTACATCGTCATTTATGAGATAGGTACAAAAAATATTATGAATTTTAATAACCCTTTGAAAAAATGTCAATACTTACATAGTTACCTACTTAATTTATTGATCGAAAGAAATTAACATAGGTACACAAACTTAAAAAAAATAATAATAATAGTCTATAATTTATAATCTACCAATTGGTATAGCCTGACTATATTTGTAAAATACATGAGGTATCTATTATATTTTATACAAAACTGATGAATTTTTTACTCTATAATTTTCGGTATAAACAGAAGTATAATATTAATAAAGTAAAATCGTATAAGTGGTAGATGTCTATCTAAGCGACCTACGCAATCTTAAATAAAATTTAAAATAATTGATTTACATATAATTTTAATACGGCTTATTTAATTTATAGACTAAAACAATCATAATGTAATATATTATTTATGTAGGTAGTATGATAGTTTATGTTATTCGATGAGTTAAAAAATAAAACAAAATATTTTTGAAATATTAGATATTCGAAATTAGGTAATACGAATAATAATTTTAATAATAAAATAAAACAACATGGAGGTAAGTAATATTTAACAACATAACACCAGTTATTATTACCTAGGTACCCAACACAATAACACAGGTAGTTACCTACCTCGCGTCCTCGCTACATTAACCTATAAGCTAATAATTATAATCATATATATAAGTTACAAGTAATTCGTTTAAAACTAATAAATAATTTCTACGTAGATATCCAAATTATTATAGCAATGATAGAATTTATCAATACATTATGCAATAATGTTAGTAGTTATTCTAATATTTATTTTTTCAATATCACTGTATACATATATATACCTACACGTTAACTGACTACCTACATTGTGTCAAAATGTTGTCAATTGACAAATAAATAATCAAAGAAATTAGAAATAAAATATAGTTGGTTAGTATAAAAGAAAGCTAAATGATATAGCCATATAGGTGGGTATATAATATCATCGATGGACGATAATATAATAATTGATTTTTCTAAAATCACTTATTAAATTTTGTAGAATTTAAATGTTAAATAATATATCTTATGAGTTCTATACCAACTAGTTCTACTACGTGAAAGTATATATAAAATAAATACATAGGCAATAGTACTATAGTCTATAGACATTTGTTATTTTGTTAATACGTACATTTTTTTTTCATTGTTCTAATTCGGCACGAATTTGAATCCAATCACGGATTTTGTTGAATAGTAGAATGTGACCTAGTTAAAATATTGTATTATGTTTTAAAATGTTTATTGTTAGTCGGAATTGCTTACCTATTGTAAAAAGTCTGAAGATGGCATAATTATGTTTATACTGCGATTCCTATACCCACGACCTACCTACTTATATCTAGAATTATTTATGTAAATATTAATATTTACTATCTATAATCAATGGTAGAACGTAACAAAAATCTAGTTTGTAAGTTTGACAAAAAATATAAAGTAAATTTGTAGCTCTTAAGAAAATGTCGAACATTCTAAGATTATAACCCTCCTCATCCAGTGGCGGACTGGAACATTAAGGGCCCGGGTTGCGATCTATGTGAAGGGCCTTAGCTATAGCCTCATTGGTAGAAACGATTTTATGGGGACCTTCTTAAAACACGTATTATGCTTCAATTTTTTATATTATTTTACTATACCTACCTTTATTTATAAATGCACAATTATTTTTCCAAGTTTACATGGGTTCGGGATGAAATTGCGTCCCAGCATCCCTTGCCAGTCCGTCACTGTCCTTATCAATAATTGAAAGAATAGCTGTTATTCGCTGAGTGAACACTACAGTAAAACCTCAATAAGACGGAACTTCGGTAAAACGAAAACTCCGGTAATGCGGAAAATTTCTTTTTTTTAAACCCAGTCCAAATGGAAACCTCGTTACCACTGAAAAATTGCATGGTCTCAAGCGATTCCGTCGTATCGAGGGTTTACTGTACTTCTAAAAGAAGATGAAGTTCATATCTATGGGTTTATTTCAGTAGTTCGTCATTCATGCAATCTTCAGTAATAAGTACTACATAAAAGTGCCTAGTATTTAACATAATAGTTGGTAACGTTAATAATTTACCAATAATTGAAAATAAATAGTACATACAATATAGGTACAATATGCAAAGTAAACACACTGGTTTAAAAAGACATTGCTTAGATGCATTTAGAATTCAATACAAATAATATCATTAATCATTATCATCAATACTTTTTAAGTTAATAACCATCGAGTATTATAACATAATATAATAAAATTCTCAATTTTTTTCAAATGTTTTAATACTTTGTGTCAGGATAACTTTTGCTAAGTAAAATTTACAGTAACTGGATAATTAGTTTTCTATAAGCAAATATAAAAGTAATTTAATAATAATAATAATAGCAATAATAATAATAATAATAATAATAATAAAAATAATAATATCAAATTCACAATATTTTTTGTATTTTTATTATATTAAAAAAAAATTTTAAATGATAAATTTGAAACTAAACATCAAAAAAAAAAAAATTATAATAATAAATATTATTTTTTAAAATTAAATAGTAGTAGTAAAATTATGTTTTCACCTAAAAATTAGCTAAAAATGTACATATCACGAACATAACAATATTTTTTACTCGAAAAATTAAAAAAAACACAATGTTATATAATATATTTATATTACATAAGTATTTTGTACATCACAAGCAATTATTTTGTTTAACATTTTGTGAATTGTAGATAATTGAATGCATATGCTTACATTAATTGAAGCTTTTAGTTTAACTTCTAAAATCAGTTTATTTTCCAAAATGCGGTAAATAACTATTAACCCATTCAGTTACTGTACATTTCGTACTAATAAAACCAGGTTGAAATATTTAACATTTATTCATAGTACTCTTGGATGAAATTACTCATCAGCTGTTTATAAATTATTATTGGAATAAAATTGTTCGATAGTAAACCATAATTTAAATGTGTACTTAATTTATTAAATAATAATAAATCTCAAATAAAAAATAATAATAAACTGAATGCTAACTGATGAGATTAGCATGAGAATATAACATTCACATAATTATATTTTGATGATTAAGTTTTACAGTTATCGTTAATTCAAATTACACACTTAATTCAATAATAATACAAAACAACCAAAAAATTTGTATCATTTTTATTTGGGATATAAATAACAATATCTTATTTAATATTACATCAAATTAAAATTGAAAAATATTTAAAATTAACGGTTATATTAAATTTTAAAAAAATAATAAAAATAGAAAGTACATATTTAAATTGAATTTTAACAGAGCAGTAATCTCACCCAAGTCATAAATATATTCTGAGTAACAAAATAATAATAATAATATAATAATAATAATAATAATAATTAAATAAATAGTATAATAATTTTATTATACGATCTGGACGAACCAAGTGCTTGAACTCAGAAAAAAAAATTTTAATTAATAAAAATATACTTAAGCTCTTTATGGGCAGTTATAGGAAAAAGTAAGTGAGGTATTGATTGATGTGTTCCTGAACCAAAACTTAATTGAAATTAACATAAATAGATTTACATATATTTGTTTTTAATATAAAAGTTAATTGAAACGGTATTTTATTAAATTATTTACAGGAACTAATGTAGGGCGCATTTATTTTTATATATTATAAAAAATTACTACTTAGGTAACTTAAGTATTAATATTTTTTTGACATAAATAATTAAAATTTTTTTTTTAATAAGCAAACCAATTAAATAAAATCTATACTTCTGAGTCCTTTTTTCTTTTGAACAAGAGAACTTGAATGAATGTACTTTACTTGATAATTCTTTATCATGTACACATGTACATTTATATATTATTTTTTACAAATAAAAAAGCAATAAATGAATATTATACTGTCTTACTGTCTAGTGTCAAGACTAGTGTCAACAATTGAAGCATCTTGGCATCATATTTTTAATTGATCGTTGACGGAATGCACAGGTGACCAAATGCTAACAGTCTATTATATGTTATTTTAGTATGTTTTTTTTCTTTTAAAGATATAAGTATATTGTAACCTATTAATTTAATTACAAAAAAAAAAGGAAAGAGATGTTTCAAAATTAAATACAAAATAATATTTAATGTTTTGGGTAATGCAATCTCACGTAATGGTCGGAACGGGAACATTTAGGGCACTGTCACGCGAGTTAGAGTGCGAGGTGGCGCGTAACAGCGTGACAGCTTCTCGTTCAGAGCTGCATTTAACCACTGTTAGTCACTTAGGACGAGGAGTTTTCTTCTTTTTACGTTTAAAAAAACAACAACATCTATAAACAATACTTGGTTTACATAAATTATTAAAAATGCATGCACAAAACTTTTCATCATACTTAGTGTCATCAACAATTTCTGTTTCAGCTTGTGCTGTAATAGGAGTATTGGAATGGCCAGCAGTTGGATCATCATTTGCCAATTCACCATTAGTCGAGCTTACCACCTTTAAATATAAAATAAATACAAATAAATTATAATATTTAATCAAATAATAATTCTAGATTAAATTACTTGAACACTTCCATGACGATCAGCAGGGGTTAAGTTTCCTAATGTGTGACCTGGAAGTTTTGAACCATCTTGCCAACCTTTTGTTCCAGACTGAAAATGTATAATAATGTAAATAATAACTCAAAAATATAACATTAAATATTATTATTAAATGTTTATTAGCATTATTTAATGAAAGATGACAATTAGTTACAGTAAAAACATAATTTTTTACAGGAATGATTCTACTGGTATTAAATAAATAAAATGAATATTATACATATATTTATGGTTTGTACTATGTACAATGGTGTTTGCAGGATAAAAAAAATTGAATGGTCTTTAATGAAATTGATACCTTATTGATTAACAATACATTATCATCATTATCATCACTGTAGACTGACATTTCGTCATTGTCCTTGCACATTAATAATACAATATGATTTGATTAACAATAATATAAAATGATTTAAATTAATAAATAATTGTACCTTGTTGCCTGCAACTTGTCTTTCTCTGTTTGGTGATAAAATAACTTCTTGACTGGACTGTATGGAACCAACCAATGTGCACTGCAAATACAAACAAATATTACGTATAATTATATTATTAAGCCCAAAAAATATTTAGGCATAACACTAAAAAAAAAAAAAAACCATACAATTTTTAATGACCACTATAAATGTTATCTATGCGACTTACCAAATTGCTTTCAGATGTTTGAGGACTTTCATTGGTTATGTTGCGTATAACGCGAAGTATGTTAAACAAGCCACGTTTCTGATTTATAGCATAAGATAACACAAAAAAAAAATCATGCAGCATGCACAGAAAGTATAAAAATAAAAGTAAAAGAACCAAAATTATTATGTCGGTAACGAAATAATAATTTCTTCAAGAATATTATACTGTAAATGCATAATAAAATAAATAAAATGTTATTTTAAAATAGCAAAAATTTATGAGATCAAAATAAATAATAATCCTAGTTGTGGATTTTAATTTTAAATGTGTTATAAGCATTAAGTCTAACATATTTAATATTAATACTAATTAAATTCACAATAATACAATATACAAGTAATGTAAATTAATAAAATATCTAATAAGTGACATTTTAAATAATTTGTAAAATTAAAATAATGTTAACTACACATTTTTTTTTATTAACAATCATTAATTTTTCATATTTTTTAATTAGTTACTTATTACAAGGGCAGAGGACTTGTAGCATTTGCATTTGTTTTGCATTATCATTAAAACAACACAGTAGGAAATAAATATTGTTTTATACTAAAATAAAGCTAGTTTTTAAATTGTATTTAACATATAAATGCATATTTTAAGTTTTTTTTGCTTTTAGGGTATATTCCTTTCATTTTATACTGAATGATACATTTTTTAATTATTTAATTATTTTATGAATTATTTTTTGATTAATGTTTTGATTTCATTCAATATATATATATACAACCAAAATTATAGGATTAATATTTATTTAAAATCTTTATCATATAATATAAAATAAAATGACAACAATTACACTTGTCTGTTGGGGAAGCATAGTACATTTATTTTAGAAATGCATAGTTTTTAATAATGTTTTTGATATTCATGCATTAAAGTCATAACTCGACAGAAATAAATTGTATTTAAAAAAAGTACATTTTATATAAAAAAAAAGCATAACATACCATTGTTTTGCCCGTCCAATCAAATTCTGAGTCATTAACATAACCTTTTTTCTCAAACAAATTTTTGAATAGTGTACGCAAATACTCATAATCAGGTGTCTCAAAGAAATCCAATCGTCTAACATAGCGTAAATACTGAGCCATTTCCTCTAAAAATATATTTTAATTGATTAGAACTAAAACAAATCATTTCATATATATCAATAAATACCAGGATATCCATCACACAAAACTTCTATAGGAGTGGCTCGTTTTGTATCACCAATTTTTTGATATCTTTCTTTAAGAGTATCAGCTTTTAAGCCTTGCCATGGTAATGAGCCCCGTAAAAAGTACATAAACATATGCCCTAGAGCTTCTAAATCATCTCGCCGACTTTGTTCTGTAAGAAACCATATGAACTCATTGTGTATTTTATATAAAAAATTAACTTAAGCTATTATAAATCAATAAGAGAGTTGGCAGATTATATTTTAACTTAATCATTAAATTTTAAGTTTATTAACTTATAATAAAATATATTATTATTTTATTCATTTGCTGCTAAGTAAAAACTATTTAATAGCAATATTAAGTTTTTAAACAAACCAATAATTTTAATTTGTTAAGCATTGAGTAATATTTAACATATTTTATACTATAAAACAAGTAATAATCAATAAATTCTTATTTTAATTTTACTATTTAAGGTTCTTGAATAAATTGATGAACCTTACACATAATTAATGGTTAAAAGAACCTGAAAAAATATATTAACTATTAAAAAAAATGTAATAATTATATACCTTTTCCTAAATGTGTGTTTATACTCATATATCTTGCTGTACCAGTTAAACTTTTATGTTCCCGGTATGGTATATGTTTATTTGTTTCTAAATCTATGTATTCTTTAGCTAAACCAAAATCTAAAATAAAATATTATTTATATTAATTAAAACAGCTTATGAGTGTAAACAAATTTGAATTTGTATTCCAAATTTCTTCAATAATATATATACCTATAATATGAATAGTTTTATCCTTTTTTGTTGAAGTGCGACCAATGAGAAAGTTTTCTGGTTTAACATCTCTATATATAAGATGTCGACCGTGAACATATTCTATCCTGTGTAGCTTTAAAAAAATACATTAAAAATTAGTTAATTACTATACTGAAAACTGTAATGAAAACCAAGAAAATTACGTTTTTACAAAAAAATTAAAAATATATAACAATTACCAATTGGGTGGCAATCATGAGAACAGTTTTGAGCGAAAACTCACGCCCACACATATCAAATAAGTCCTCAAGACTGGGACCTAGGAGTTCCATGACTAAAGCATTATACTTGCCACATGGACCAAAAAAAAATACTTCTGGTATGCCATCTGAGAAAAAAGCAGGAGCTGTGGAATTAAACAAATATTGTTAAGTTAATGTAAGTTAAAAATGTACGTAAATTTTATATTTTTGCTACCAGTGTTTCAACACTAATAAAAATAAACAATAAAAATATTTTCTGAGTATATTTATCTTTACCGTGAGATCCAAGTAATTTATAAAAGCGATATTCCAAATGCAATTGAGGTGCTTTGGATTTCATTGGCTCCTAAGATAAACAAAAAATAAAACATAAACCTATTAAAGTTATTGAATACACAAATATTTACTACCTAGCCATTATTTAAATTTTGTTGTCTATTAATTATAATAATATGGTTCTTACCATTTTTATTGCCACATGTTCATTTGTATATAAGTTTTTTCCTGAAAAAATAAAAACAGGTATCATACAATTATAATACAAAAAATAATTAAACATTAAAAACCAAGTTAGTTTTGAAAATTATTTTAGTGTAGTGTTTTTTTTATAACTTATAAATGAAATGAAACTAGTAAATAGCATTATTAATACTAATAATATAAGGTTAAAATTATAGGTACATCACATTTAAAACAGTTAATTCTTTAAATTAATTAAAAAAATTATTTAAAGATTATGAATAAATAAATATATATTTGTCATCTCATTTAAAAATACCAATGATCCTTTAATATTATTCATAAGTTTTTTGTTATTATTAAATTGAATATAAATTTTCCTAAATTAAAAAACTATACTTAAAAAATTTTACATGAAAAATAGTTTGGGTGATGTATTTAGTTAGATATCTTATTCACATATTATTATTGAAGACTAAAAAATAATTTTTTTTATAAGAAATTATCAATAGAATATTAAACCATAAGATATTCAATATACTTCGTTTTCAAAAATATAGATGAATTTTTAAGTAGAGTTAAATGAGTTTTAGAAGAACTAAGTTTCCACCTTGGTGCTTATGAGTTGTGACTCTAATTCAAAATCAAATTACCAAGCATAGAAACGTTATAACCAACCATACAATGATCTTTATAATTTCTTTAATATTCCAGATTTCCAGCAATTAAAAACTATTAATGTCTAACTCGAAAAATTTTAATCTTTTTTTTTTATACAGGATGTATTAGATAGAACTGCTTTTTGGAATAACTTTTTTTCTAATTAATATTTTTTTTTTTATTTATCATTTAGAGACCCTAGCGCTACATGTATAATTAAATTTTTTTGGATAAATTTAAAATAGTCAATTTGTGAATCTGATTATAAGAACAATTTTGATGGTAAAAAGATTTATCTAAGCCAAGAAGTTTTTTTTTTTAAAATATGATTTCTAAGAATTTGTTAACATGAATATATTTCTTAAATTATTTACTCATCATATAATATTAACAATTTTTTTTCATAAGTTTAAGTAGCATAATTTTTTTTTTTTTTTGGTCAAATCTATCTGTTATACAGGGTGTATATACAACAAACTAAATTAAAAATATGTTTTGACATTGTCAGTTGTTTGGAAGTGGATAAACCTAATGAGATTGAAAAAAAGAGAATATGATTTTATTCTTTTATTTTAACCATAATTTTACTGATTTCCTTAGAAGAACTCTAATATTAATATATAAATAGGTAGAATCCTGGAGTTCAAGATAAGTTTGACTGACTGGTTCAAAAAGTTGGACATGCTTAAGATTGGAGACTTTTGGTATAACTTAACAATTATTTTGCATACAATATTTTAAATTTAGAATAGATTTATCTGGTTGAAAATATTAATTGTTATTATTACACTGCCTAATATAATAATATAATTTACGAATATAAAAAACTATAAATTATAACATTTTAACAAAAAAAAAGGTTGACATTAACTTGCATTTTGTAAGTAAAAATAAAAATTATACTAACATTAAAATAGGCTTAAATATTATTGACTAAAGAGAAATGTATTTACCTAGCAAAGGGTCTTTGGGTTAGTTGGTAAACAATAATTTGAGTAAAATAATATGTCCAAATAAGGCATAAATATTAAATAATGATCATTTCAATTGTTTTTTTTTTTCATATAATACATAAATTAACAAAAATAGTTTTAATTAATAACATTGATATATCTAATTAAAAATAATATTTACAGAATAAATTTTAATTAACATACCTATAGCCTATTATTTTTATAATTTAATTTTAATTAGTAGCAATATGGTTTATACAACTCATCACATTAAAATACCGAAGACAAATATTATGTAACTCCAAAGTTTTAGAATAAAAAAAATATTGCCAATGAAATTATAATTTAATTGATTAAAGTAACTATTTGAATATCTAAAACTGTTTGATATGGAAAATATTTACAGTCTCTAATTTTTTTTCTCATTGCAGCTAGTACTAACGCTGTATTTTTAAATTGAATATTTAATTGTAATGAAATAAATATGATAAAATTTTGACTTGCTAGTTCTTTTATTAATTTAATTTGAATTTTAGTAACTGTTTAATTTATAGTATTTATGATTCATAATAATTATCAATATTATACTTATATACAAATATACTTATAATGTTATTTTTTTATTGTTAATTTATTCTATCAATTGGGATATTTTAAAATAATGTCCCCATGAACTTATAAATTTACTAAAAATATAGCTTTGCCTCCTCCTCTCTAGACTCATCCTTTAGTAATAATAACTGATGGTCAGATATTCTGTTTCAAATAAAATGACATACATTTGAGCACAGTGGGGGCATAACTGCGGTGATTTTTATGCTATTCTAAATACTCAATTTTTTTTTTTTTTAATTTGTTTTTAGTTACAATACTGATTATTGGACATTAAATAATATTTTAAAATCATTTTTATATTATAAAGAAATACATGCGTACGAACTGAATTACTAACCTAACCAAACAATTCATACTAATCTTGTTTTATAATACTTATTGTTCTTGTTAAACTCTTTAATCAATTTCATTGAATTTTATTTACTTTTCAGAATTATATATTTGAATAAATAGATTTATGTAAATGTGTAATAATATTATTTATTAGTAACAGAAACTAGAACGAACAAAAATAATACATTTGATAATTCAGACTTTGTGATGTAACCAAAATCTTGAAAGGTTTCACCCCCGAACTAGTTAATGTGTCAGAAATATTCCAATAGTAAATGGTGCAAATAAAATGTTAGCTGCTTTAAAACTATGTATGAAAAATATAAATGATGACAAACATACAATGTAAATGTTTGCATCAAGTCTTATTCTCTTGATCTTTATAAACAATGTTAACAAGGTAAATAAAGTAAGCAATAAGGACAAACCTTATCAATCATAGATAGATTATATTCTGAAAATATAACAAAATTGTAAATTATGAATGTATAAATAATGTAAATCACTTTTTAGATCAAAATAAGTCTTAGTAAGTTATCTTGCACTATAGAAATATTCATCACATTATTATATATTTACAAATATTGTAATTCAAAATTATTTTCAATGATTATTATTAATTGATGGATTGATGGATATTTAGTAATAATTTATATGCTTTATATACCTAACCTTATATTTTATGGTTTAAGGAAAAACATAATTTATTGTTTAAAAATATCTTATTATTGATTACATAATATTAAATTAAATTAATGAAAATTTTATTATAAAGAATTCATTTTTTAATTTTTTTTTTTTCTTAAAAAGTAATAAAGAAATGTAAGTAAATTGAGTTTTAAGAGCAATAATTACTTAAATGAACCATAATTTTTTAAGTACTTATTAAATAGATTTTTTTTCATTAAACAATAAATACATACAACCACCAATAAACCAGAAAAATAATTTTTTTATTTCTAATTTATTTTTCATCTGTTCAAATTTAAAAATACATTTTTAATTATTTCAATATACAGTCTGCATTTTATTGACAATTTTAATATCATCTGAAGCCAAAGATAATTTTAATACTTAATCATAGTTAAACCCAGACCCCTCATTTATTCAAAAAATATTAGCATGCATTTCCTTCATACAATAAATATCCTTATTATAACTTATTATAATAGTTTATTTATTTTTATTGTTTCTAAAAATACAATTTATTTAAATTTAAAATATTTAGCTTATTCGTTTATTTGATAGGAATATTTTTACTGAACATTTTTTAATATTAGTAATAGATACTAGTAAAATAAGTAAAAATTATATTTAAGTCACATAGAATAACATTAGAAATTAAAATACAATCAATAAATACAACAAAACTAAAAAAAAAAATGTTACGGGTCACTTTGCTAATGTTTAAAAGGATTAATAAAACAATCCTTTTATTATGAGTTCAAGACTAATTTAATATATTATTCAAAGTATATACATAGGTAATGTATTTATATTTAATCCAAAAAAATAATAGAATAATCCACTTTAAAATATTAAAATTATAAATATTTTGTAACATAAACTTTATGTATCAATCAAAACAATTATTAGTTATTGTTATTATTATTAACAATATTATTAATGATATAAGTATTAAAATATTTTGACTACTACTTTTTAGTTATTTTTTTTTCAATGATTTAAAAGGTTTAAAACAAGCTATAGAGTATAGTTTTAATATTCTCTTTAATAATAATTCTATGCAACTATATGTTTTGAAACTATATGGGATAAATATTTCTATCAAAAATGGATACTAATACACAATAATAATAAAAATATCATGTACTAAGAACATAATCTTCAAGAATTATTATCATGACATTTGAAAAACAATATAAAGCAAATCTTAGTCTTAATATAAACTCTATCTAACTTAAGAATTCACTGAACTGAAAACCAACCAATTATTGAACTAAAACATTAAAAAAATATGTAATTACACATAAAAATCACTTTTAATGTAATATTTGGAACATTAATATTACATTTATATGCATTAATATTGAAAATAACTAGTTATGTATATAACAGTAACATTGGTCATTGCTTTAAATTCTAATCTTAGTACTCTATAGCTGGGATGGCCAAACGGTTGATCGTGGACGATTTAAAAGTCGATTATGTTAGAAATTATTTTAGTAATTAGTTTATAATACTTGTTGTATGTTTTACGCAAGTATATTTCTTAATAGTTATAGTTATTTAATGATAAAAAAATGTTCTATAGAAATCGATCCTCAAAGGTGAAGTATATTTTTAATAGATTGTGACCAAAAAAAGTTTGGACAACTCTGCTCTATAGTAAGGGTTTTATACTTATGGCCAAACAAATTAATGTTTTGAAAATAATATATTAGTTTTCATTGTTTTTAATTTATTACTGAAATATTTAAAAAAAATTTGGTCCATGATGCCAAATCAAATCTCAAATTAGTCTGTTGAGACCCCTGTTCTAAAATCTATAGAGCTAAAATTACTAGTTTAAAAAATTAGAAAAAGTAATAGATAAGTATAAACTTTTAATTACACTCTATCCCAATAGAGAATTATCAGTCGGCCGACCGGTTTTCGTTCATTGCTACGCATCTCCCACCAACTACCCGTATAAAGTTGGCCTCGGCACTGTTGCTATGAGTGCTATGCTCAGTCTACATGCACAAAGTGATTATTTTCTTTTGGGATAGAGTGTAGATCTTAAATATTTTAAAATAAACATTATTTGACTTCAGAATTCTACCATGAAATAGATATAGATAACCTTCAATAATATCCTTAAATCTTTATTATATAATGAAATATCAAATAGTAACATTAAGTTTTATTATTAAATTTTGTTCAGTTGGGGGGGGGGACTGCCTCACCTCCTAGACAGTTGCCTAAAGAGGGATGCTGCCTATGGCCAGGATACAAACCGGTGACGGTATGCGTCAGAACTGACGTTGTAGTCTGCTTGGCCACTCTGTCTTACATTTAAAAATTATAATGCTATCACTATACATGCAATATGCATCTAAGTAAAATATAAAAATTATAATAATATAAGTATATAATTTATAATAAGTTCATCAAAATCAATTTTGTTAAAGACTAAAAGTTTTACAGTAATTTCCTTTACTCTTATAGGTATTTGTAGGAAAATAAAAAATGATCTATCTGCCTAAACTATCTAGGAGGAATTAGATGAATTTTTCAATTGATATATAGAGCTACTTGATGGTTTTGAACCACTTTAGAGAATTTAAATTTAAGAATAGTTAATGCAAAAATTTTAAATTATCACAAAAACATAACCACGCCGATTAAATGAGTCTGAGATAACTTTGATAAAACTAACTTATATTGATAAAATTACCCCGAATAGTTTTAAATTAAATTATGAATAAAAAAATAATGATTTTAAATAGTATAATATAAGATATTATTTAATAATATTGCATAAACATAAGAAAAAACCAACATATTCCTAAATACAACTTATGCAATATAAATTAAATGCAAGAACATAAGAAAATATATTAGTTAAAAATGTATAATATGAGTAATCTCAAAAATAATAAATATGTAATGTAGTTAACTTATGTATGATGAAAACTATTAGGAAACTTATAAAAAAAATTCCAATATTTAATACTTAACTAAAATAATATTTTATTAACACTTCTTTCATAAATAAAGAAATTTATAATTTTTTTTGCAGTAGTAACATATTAATTTCTAAAAATAATGTGCATAAACGACATTTGTTAATAATTTAATGTAGCATTATATATTTATACATATATCATTAGATATAACCTAATACTTTAGAATCCTAAAGGTTATTTAAATGTATACAATTTTGAGATAGGTATAAATTATTATTAAACTTTATTATGAACTGTAATTTATTCCTTGTACAATCTTAGATAAGATTAGGTAATAGGCAGTTTGTCAGGTACCTAATTGTTATTTCTTACTTTTACTATTGCTACTAGGCATGTAATATGTGGTAATTATAATTAGGTTCAGAATTTAATACATTTGAATATATATTTTGTTTTCTAGTATGTTACTTGTTTATAAAAATTTGATTCATAAAATAAAGAATGTAATGGTGAAATTTTTATTTTTTTATTTTTGCTTTCTAGCTTATTTTCATAAAATTAAAATCGGTAAAACAGACATTTTAACATAATTTTAATCTGCATTTTTAGGAAATTTAATAGTATTTTCTCGAGTATTTTATTGTAATTTTTTGAAACATTGTATAACAAAAGGCTAATTACTAATAATTGTAATAATATACTTTATTTAATCTAGGTAAAATATCTAAATTATAAAATGATATCATAATTAAATAAAAAAACAAATAAATAAACTAAGTGTATAAAAAAAATAAAAATAATCAAATATTCTTGAAAAGTGTTATAAAATAGTTGATAGTAATATAAATTACTGGATTTTGGAACTAGATAAAGTTATTGTATATCTGTTCCCTTTTAAAGTCTATTCATTAGAATTATTAAATAAAAATATTTAGAGGAGCTAAGACATCAGACCAATTTACACACAAATAACTTTTAAGATGTAATAAGTCAAATTGTTTTAAGCGTTAGATGACTTCAATAACTTTAAGAGTGGTTATGTATGAAAAACCCCTGAAATAAGTATTAAACTAGATTATAGTATGTCTTAAATTAGCCTATTATAAATTAAATTAATTATAAGTGATAATATTTTATTTTATTTAAGATTAAATTATCTAAAATGTTGGGTTTCAAAACTAAACAAACATTTTCAAATGGTCAATATCTCAATGATTTATTTAAGTTTATAAATAAACACAAATATCTACATTAGCAGAAAATAAAATATCTTATAATTATTTAACCCTGATGTAGTTATACCTACATTAAATTCAAATGTTATGTTATGAACTCTATCAAACTTTACATTTCAATAGTGAATTATAGGTACATTGAAATACAAAGATTACCTAAACATTTGTTTTCTTTATTTATGCCATTAATCAATATATCTAATACATTTATACCATATTATTTCAAAACATCAATAAATAGACAAATCTAAATAATATGTATGTCATTAAGCAGTATATAGTGATATTTATAATATTCTATTTACCAAGTCTTAGTTCCCCAAAATTTCCACAGCCAATCTTCTTGCCAACACGGAAATTTGGACCAACCATGAGTACACTAGAGTTGGCTGATGATGACAAGCCATGTCGTCCGGCAACTGCTGAATGCATTGCCCTCGATCCAGTGGATTTTCCACCGCGCTTGTCATCCTTACCGTTTTGTTCCTTCTCCCGGTCCCTTTTCTGCATGGCACCTATTTGTATATATTCCTCAACGAAAATTGGCCAATTTTAGCTCATTGTACGCCAAAATTTATTATAATTCCCTGACGTTCACACGTTGTGACCCAAGACAATAAACACTGTTATCATTGCATTAATATTTTTACAGAAATTTAATTCGCAAACCGAAACAGAACGCCGGTTTTATGACTGCATTCTTCTTGTTTAACTATAGACTAATTAAAAAACAATAGTTATATTAAAACATACGGTTAACCGTGTTGAAATTGAATAAAATTGAAAACGAAACAATTGCAGCTGAAACTCTCCATTTTTTGTGACTGATTAAAAAAATTATATATATATTACATAAAAGTGTGTGTGTATGTATATTCATATTACATATATACATTCACTAAACATGTGTTTCGGTATCAATTGCACTAGAGGGCAGTAGTATCGCTAAGTGCAAAGAGAATACAATTTAGCCATACACAATTTTTTTTTTTTCATTGCTAATTCTAAGAAAACAACTGTCTTATTATTCAATTTTCAGGCTTTTACTAATTACTTTTCTACATTATCTACTATTTTCCTTTTTTTCATAATTCGTCGTAGTCACATATCATCATTAACTACTGATAAATTATTATTTTTCTTGTTTTTTTTTTGTGTCCAACATTTACATTCTATTTACGACTTTACTAGCAGTGTCGATCTGGCTCAGGATTGAACACTGGCCGGTACCTCGTACAAATTTAAATAAAATAAAATGTTAATACAATTCAACAATTTTATAATAATTTTATTATAAAAAAAAGTATATTTAAAATCAGGTATGGATAGTATCGTAATTTTCAACAATACCGATTTTCTTTTTTTGGTATAGGTAAGGTGTATCTCGAAAACGAATAACTGTAATTATCTACTTAAAAATTAAAATGTTCTCCAAATGTTTATGTTCATATTAGCGTTTTATATTTATGAAATTTTATTTTTAATATTTTAGCTTTTTATATATAGAGGAAATTTCAATCTTTTTAGTTATTTTCTATAGACTATAAATGTCGAATAATAATTATTCATATGATGGTAGAATTGCTTGACAAATTACCATAATATCCCACATAATTTGTTCTTATATTATTTCAGTATTTAAAAATAATAAAAATACATAGGCGCAATTTTTTTTGGATTGAAAGTTAAAATTTTGACAAAATTCAAAGAAACCACAAAAAATAAAAAAATTACAAAATATATTATAGTTAGAAATTCAAAAATATATTTTAAATTTCCAAATTTTTAAGATGTAATAACGTGATACCTTATAACATTATAACCTTAAGTATAGGTAATTCACATTGGTACCATAAAATCAAAATATATATAAATTCAATTATTTTCTATATCTATATAGATATTTTAAGTTCACATTTGGACGAAATTATACTTATTTAAACGATAAATAAAGATGTTAATGATTTTATTATAATTCAAAAGTATTATTCGTGGAGACTTAAAACTATATAGCGTCTATTATTATTATTATTATTATGAATATTACAATAGGTATACGCTTAATAGCATTTTGTATTTATTATAATATATTTAATATATTATCCTATTTATACTATGAAATTATTTATTAATTTATGTTATTATAGCAGAAAGATGTTAATACATTTGGAATTATCTATATTAAATTGTAATCGCGGACAAAAAGTCGAAATATACAAAATATTTTATATTTTTAAAAATTTAAAAATGTTTATACACATATATTATATTTTCGTATAACTAACAAATTAAATTAAATTTACATCAAAATCGATTTTGTTTTTTTTAGCGAAACTTAAAAATGTAACTCCACAGTTATTTGAAATTTTTACTAAATGTTTATATTATCATTTTCTATTTACCATACAATTTTTTTTCTGTGAATGTCGATTAAAAATTATTTATAGATTAATATTTCAAAAACATTTAAATTATTTGATAACTTGATATTCATAACAAAATATTTTTTATACATAGTTTGAAAATGTAGTACCTACAAGGTTCTTTACAAGATTTTGAATAAATAGGTAAATAAAATAAAATTTCATTGAAAAGCCAATAATTATTTTTCAGGGCATTAGAAGTTCAAATTTTTAAGACAACTATAATATTGGATATATTGACCAGTAAAAAAATCATAGAACTTCAAACAATTCTAAATATTTTATAGTATTTTATGTAAAAAAAAAAATAAATAACAGTTGACACTTGAAATGTCCAACAAATGTTTATAGATTATTTTTACTGTATAAATGAATAATACAATTTTCAAAATGTTTATATCTTTTTGAACTATTTATAGATAATATGATACATTTTTATTTTTTTATCTATAAACATCGATAAAAATTATTTGCTTAGTCAAAATTCTTGAAAATCTATATACAAGAACGTTAAGAACCCACATAAGTACCTATAGTTTGTATATCCATACAAAAATATTAAAAATACAAGCCTAATTTTTATTATTATCATTTCGACCTACAATTTTGACAAAATTCGTCAAGTATATTTTGTATAAATTCAAAATTATTTGATACCATAAACCACCACCTTAGTATAAAATCGAAATATTTTTATTGTCCCGAAAGGTTTCAACAGAAAAAACATATTACTATTGTAAAATCAATACATTTATCGCTCCGTTTAGAATTTAAAATAAGTTTCAGTTACATAATTTATATTGAATTGAATTGGAACTTGAAAATTATTAGAATAATATAACTATTAATGGTCCATACTTCATAATATGCGTCTTTTACAGTAAAATACGAAAATATGTGTGCGACTTAGTCCTCCGATCCAAGTCGAATACCTATTTGTATTTAGTACATTTACTATTTACTTTTATGAATTTCAAGTTCAATATAATTTTAGTATCATCAACCTACATTCTACATTAAAAAAAACAAATATAATCTATAAACTATAATATTAGGTATAATGCTATAATGAGATAAACAGTGAATATTTATTACTTATTAATTATCATAGCCAAATTCATATAATTATCTATTAATTATTTGATTAAAAACAATAAATAAAAAGGCGTTTGTTTATTTTCTATTTATCAATATTTGATGTCGGGCGTTGACATTATAATAAAATAAATATGTATATTTTTTTTTATGCCTACATCATAATGCTAAAATTTTAAGATAAATGTCTTCATCAACATACAATATTGTATTCATAAACAATCACAGTTGTAATACAATACTTATTCAGTTGCGCACTCATTATTCATAATATATTAATATTTGATAATTGGGTCATAGATTAAGTTAAATAAATTTAAAGTTGGATTATTATATTGATCTTAGAAAATAATTTTACTCAATATTTGAGTTAATACCTTTTTTTTTTATATATAATAGTACATAAATGATATATATATTGGAAATTAATATTAAATGAGAAAATTTGAAACCAGTAAAATAAATTTTGAGAGTAAGAATACAGTAAACTCTCAATTATTAGTAGAATTGGGTTGCACGGCAACAGTGAATAATCAAGTTTACTGTATTTAGCTTTGCATAGGGAATAGAAATCAAATTTTGATAAATAGAAAAATTATAATTTTGTCTGACTAGAAAAATGCATCAAACTAATTTGTGAGTTATAATATTTTTGGTAGCCAAAGTACTATAAAATTAGGTTATTAAATATAAAATAAATGTAGAGAATGGATTTTAGAGTTGTACTATACTTATTTTGTTTCTCTTACATCAATTCAAACCAATGAAAAATTTGGGGTTATTTATTTCAATTAAAAAGTTATATGCATATAACTTTGTATTTCAAAAGAATATTCCATGTAAATATCTTGATTAAAGTGTATATAAATACAGTGGTTGTCTACATATACAGTCTACCGTAAATAAATGAATTAAAAATTATATCATAATTTAGTATATCATTATTTTAAACAATTAAAAAAATTGTTGTCAAGAATGATGAATATTATATTATGTTGTTTTATGTTCATTCAGTATAGCAACAATTCAAATTACCTAACCTATACGTAGGTATAAATTCATAGCACTTTCACACTTAAGATATTCAGCATTTTCATGATTTGCCAAAATATAATTGTTAAATAAAAATCTTTAACCAACATTGTGTATATTGTAATGTCGCGCAATAAGTTACATACTAACCGTTTCAGCCCAAAATGTCAAAGTATTATTATTGAAAGTCATAAAAATAAAGTATTCATCGAAAAAAATATTAAACTGTATCTAAACAAACTTAGGTCTGTGTAAAAACCGGCAGGTTGCAGGTCACAGTATCCTATAATGGCTGATAGAAGGTGTATGCTAGTAAACCGCATACTATATGACAGCCAATACAATATATATTTAAAGTACAAAGGTTATTAAAAAGTAATAAATAAATATTAAATATACAAATTTTTTCTTTGAACATGAGTTTCACTTATGTACAAATTTGATAATGGATAGTTTAATCTTTATTTTTTTTGAAAAACTCCTAATTAACTTCATTAAAATAAAATCAGTGTCACATTTTTTATCCAGAGGTTATAAAAGTTTTTAAGTCTTCAACCATATTATATGTATTATTGAATGTATAAAAATCAAAACAAATCATGATGAAATTTAATATTACAAAAAGGTTCTGATTACAGAATCTTTAAATACAATTAATTCATGAAAATGTTTAAAAGAATTAAAACATTTTACCATTTTATATTATGATTTATTCAAAACAAATAATACATTTGTTTAAACATAAAAAAGTTAACACAATTCTTAAATTAATACGAAAAAACCTTTAATTAGAATGGCTAAATGTTGAAATCGTTACCTGAAAAGCTCTGAAATTTTTAAACAATATAATTTTATTTTGTATTTCTGCTAATAAATAGAATTATTTAATAATTTAACTGAGTGTTATCAGATTGAATAGTTTTACATGATAAAAAAAAATTTCAAATTTAATCAACCATACCATTTGTTTTATAACCAATTGTATAATTAGTACATATATTATATTTATTTTTACATAACCAAAATTATATAATAATAATAATTTATTAAATGTTACAACTAAAAGTTCACACCAAACAATGGATTCTATTTAATGACATCAAAGCAAACACAAGATAGCACTACTATTTTCTTCCATAAATTATAGTGAAATAGCTTCAGACTGAATAATAAAACATTTAATTTCTAAATATTGTATAATACCATTCATAACAAGTAAATTGATTTTCATTAATTTAGTCAAAACATATATAAGGGTTTAGAAGGCTAAATAATTATTTATTTATTCAAGTATAACAAATTATGTGTTTTTAAAGAAATAATGTCTACAAATTTGGTTATTGTGGCACCAAAACTTAAGAATTGAAATGCATAAATTCGTAGGACAGAACCAAAAACTATTTTTTTTTTGGATTTACAAAAATTAAAATATGTATTATATTTATTTATTACTTTGGAATGTTAAGTAGACAATTGCCCACTAGTAAGTAGCCGTTCAACAGCGGCATTTATATCTCCAAATGTTGCAATTAATGCTTGTAAATTAGCATCTCGATTAACAAATCCCATTGCCGACAATTGTTCCAATTGAGAACTGTATCTCTCTTCCGGCGGCTGAGTATTTGCCACTGGATTACTGTTATTTGGCACTTGTGATAACTAAAAATATAAATTAAGTGAAGGAGTTATTCATTTTTTTAACACTAAATAAAAAACTAATAATTAAGTATACATATTTAAATATAAAATAATTAATTATAGTACGAATCGGAAAATTAACATAATATGAGCTGGATAAATAAAAATATAATTGTATACAAGTATTCAAATCAACAAAAACAAGATTTCAATTATAAAATATTTATAGAAAGCCATACTAATATATATATACACAAATTATATTTATTTTTTGATAAAAAGTAAACATACATTAACAATCTTATAGCAACAGTAAGAAAATAGTACTAATTTTAAAACAAATTAAAATTATTATAATGTAATGGTTTCAAATAACTACATGTTTAATAGCAATACTTTCAAAAGGCTCTCTTAAGAGTCCCAATATTTACCTGCTATTATTAAAAATAAATTTTTATCATCAGTAAAATTATTGCTGGACACTAATATATAATAAATACAGAAACATTTTATTTAAAAAAACAAACTAACTTACCATTCTTCTCATGAGTTCGGCAAAATTATTATCTTGACCTTCAGTTGATGGCATATCACTAGTTACAGTTGAATCAGCATTAGTAGTTGTATTGGCATTTGGTGTTGGAAAAAAAGACTGGCCACCCAATGATCCACCAATATTTGGCATGTTAGTACGTAGTGCTTCAAGGCCTCTTTGTATTTGATCAAGAGCAGATAACACATTTGGATTAGTGGACATATCTTGAACTGCAGGGTTTGACATCTGTTGTAGAAATGCTGGCATCATACTACGGAATTGAGACTAAAAGAAAATTTTTTTTTATAAATAATAAATACTTTTTTAACAATAACTACTAAAATTGTTTTCTTACCTGAAGTTCTGGATTATTAGCAAGCAATGGATTATTACTTAATAAGTTGTTTGCCATATTGGGGTTGCTAGTCATGGCTTGCAGAGTTGATTGGAAATATGGAGTATTCATAATGCTTTGCATAACTTGTGGATTTTCAATCATTTGTTGCATCATAGAGTTCATTGTATCCCCATTAAACAAGGTACCACCAGTTCCTCCAGTTGGTAGATTACCTGATGTCGGTGCTGCTCTTCCATTAGAAGAATCCGATTGGTTTGTTCCAGTAGAACCACCCCAAGGATTTGGCAAAGGATCACGATTTTCTTGTCCTTGTTGAGGATTTTGTTCTGAAATAAAATGAATTATGTAAAATTAAACATAATTATTTATTATTCAAAAATAAATAGTTAAAATGTTCTTTCGTTTACTTTTAAATATAATATAAGCTACAACCAAAAGTTTTATAGATCAAAACATATTTAAACTATAACCTAACATGGGTCTAAGAAGTTAATAATATTTATATATAACTAAGATTCAATAAGTTTTACCAACTCAGGGTAATTGATTATTATTTTTAAATATTATACTAATTATTATATATCAAAAAATATTTCTTATATTTCTGACTAATATTATTTTATAAGTTAATTATTAAAAGAATATTAAATAAAGTATTTATTATTACCGCCACCACTTTCACTTGGAGTTGCAAATGTATTTCGGCTGAATTCTTCTGTAGCTGCATTCATAAATGGTTCTTGAACATCTCTATACATTCTTTGTAAAGCACTAAATCCACCAGGTATTGATTCCAAATTTGATAAGGCTCTATCTTGTGTACGCATCAGTTCTTGTAACATTGATGGATTCCGAGCCATCTCCATTGTTTGCCGTAACATTTCAGGATTGTTTAACATATGGTTAATTTCTGGATGTCTCTACCAAAAATAGAAAATTAAATAGAAAATTGAAATTATTAAAAATTATTATAAATTAGATACCAACCTCAACTAGTTGTTGCATTTGTGGATTAGCCAAAATCAATTGTCTCATATGTGCAGGATCACTCATCATTTGTTGAACCATTGGACTATCAACCAAATTTCTTAACATGTCAGGATTATCAAGCAATTCACGCTGCATACGCTGTTGCAACTCCATAAAATTAGCTGAAGTGAATCCCATGGATTCCATACCAGGTAAACCACCCAGCATACCCAAATTAAATGGAGAAGCATTAATATCAGCTAAAAATTATAATTAAAGTTGTTAAAGAAGATTTTTAAAAAAAAAACATGAAATTAATTTTAATTACCAGGAGGTCTTGGTGGTTGAGTTGATCCTGTATTTGTAGATGAAGAAGTAGTGGTATTGTTTTGAGGAGCATTAGTCTTGATAACTAAATGTACTGTTAGTCCATCTTTAATATTATGAGTTGCTAATGTATCTTGATCTTTCATAATTTTACCAGCAAATATCAAACATAATTGTGATGGTTGTGCATTAAACTGTTTAGCAACCACATCTTTGAACTGTAAATAAATAAAAAAAATGGTTAATTACAGTAGTTTATAAAATAAAATTTTATATTTTATGTAAATTATCACAAAAGTATATAAATAATTAATATACACATTGGAGTAGATTAAGTCAGATTAAAACTAGTAACCTTTAGATTTTATTATTAATTATAAATTATATAAAATATCATTATTTTTATTTGACAAAATAGTATGTTGTACATTGATTATTCATAATATATTCAATTAAAGTTTTAAATTTAAAACCAATAGTAGTACCTTCTAGCATAGATCAATAGCGTATAGTGGGTGGGGGTAAGGGTTTAATATATTTCACACTGCAAATCTGCCTCAAAAATTGAACATTCGTTTTAATTTAATTGTAATATTCCAGTTTTTATAATTTATTATTAAAATAATGTTAATTTATAATATTTTTTTTTTATAATCCCCTCCTCCGCAGGTTAGGTAAACTAGGGTAATTTTACTTAAATTTTAGAAAATAAAAATTTAAACAAAATTCAGTTTGGTTCATTAATGATAGTTAATGTAAGAAATATTATTATAAATAATTACAATTAACATAAATATAGAGTTTATCTACGATATAGTTTTAGAACACTATGTAAATAGCGAATAGTAAAAATCAGACACATTAGTTAAACACTAATTGGGTGGTTAATTAAAAGCTAATTAATTACAGCTAATTTTGAGGAATTTAAAGAGAGAATAATAATATTTAGGATTTAATAGCAGTAGATTAACAGCTTTTGAGATGTAGAAGTGATATTCTTTATAGATTTGCCTATGTCTGGTAATAATTGATTAGTTAGTTAAATTCAATAAATGAATAAAATATATTTGTAATAGACTACTGTTTATATTCACCATATAAATGAATAAAGATACATATAAATTTTAATATTTATTTTATTTAAATCGGTTTTCATTAATCACACCATTCACACCTACCATGTTTATTTTAAATAATTTAATAATACTTATCAAAATATAGAATATACTATATACTTTTACTAGGAATTTTAACAATTATAAATCATATTTTATATTATATATTATATTGTATGGGTAATCATTTAATAAACCAATGTTTGTATCATTTATGTTGTTATTTTTTTCAATACCAACCTATGCATACACAGATTTTAATAAAAATTAGTTATAATATCAATAAATATTAGTTTGGTTATGTAATTCAACTATAAATTAATATTAAATTAATATTAGATTCTTTTATTTTATAATAAAATCAATGCATCAAACTAATTCTTGCAAGTAGCTTAGTTGCAATATGTTAATTAATAATTATCATATTGGTTATGATTATCATTATTAGTAATTATTTACTATTTAGGTATCAAAACTCAACCAAAAGTTTAATAATAAATATTTTAATAATTAAAGATTGTAAAATGAGTCAGCTGAAATAATTACATAACCTTAAAAAACTTAAATGAATAATAATTATTTTATTTGTAACACCAGAAATAAATTATAAATGACACTAATTATTAAGCATATAATAATTAAATTATATTTTGAAAAATGTTTAAGCACGTACATAATATACTAACTCTAATCACTACAATACATACGTGTATACTATATCAATATACATACTTCACTAATGGTAGCGTTTTCTTGCACTTCGACTGTTTGCTTTTCTTTGGGCGTTTTTACAGTCACTGTGATTGTCTTTGCATTCTCTTCGCTGTCTGACATTTTGTTGAACCTATAGATCCGGACGGTGCAAAAATAACTTGACAAAAACTATTGATTAAACACAGACAGTCGGCAAAAATGTTTTACGAATTTTGGACGTAAGACGAACTAAAAAATAATCGTAATTCATAATGATAATGATAATGACATGTATAAAGATACTAGATCTTGGAATAAAATATTAGGAATAATGAAAAGAAAACATGTGTGGCTCATGGAGAAGAAATAAAATTGAACAACGGTGCTGTGGTTTTGTACGCCATGAAAAACGCCGGTTCCCATGGTTTTTCTGATAAACTTAACGATACGCGCTTTTTCGATAGTACGACTGCACGAGGCGAATATTACAAAGTCTAATAGAAGACCGTATTATTATTCTTTGACCCTACTATAAACTATACTTTTTAGTTTCAACTTGTATTATGATATAACAATTCTTAGTTTTTCAAACTTCTTTTACTCGTTTTTATATTTTGAGTTTGAACATTTTTCACCATGAAAATCGAAGAAGTAAAAAGTACTGTAAAAACTCAACGTATATCAAGCCACAGCCATGTAAAAGGATTGGGTCTTGATGAATGTGGTGAAGCTATTCAAATGGCTTCTGGCCTAGTTGGACAAGAAGATGCCAGACAAGTATAATTGCTATGAATTATTTTAATATGTTTTTAAATCGTTGATAAAAATTGTTGTTGAATGTAGACTTGGTTTATAAATTTTAATTTTTTTTTAATCTCGTGTATTTCAACAACGTCAATGGTTATATTGATTACTTAGTGTCCCTATTTTATTGTAAATTATATTATTATATTTTTAAACCCAAACTTTTGATAAAAAATACCTGTCTAATAATATTTTAACCTATAGGCTGCAGGTATAGTTGTGGATATGATAAGAACTAGGAAAATGTCTGGCCGTGCTGTTTTAGTTGCTGGACCTCCTGGTACAGGCAAGACTGCAATTGCTCTTGCAATTGCTCATGAACTTGGAAACAAAGTAAGTTTTGTTAATCTTTATTAAATAAATAAATAGATTATATGTATTGAAAATATAAATAATAACTAACATTTTGTGATCTCTTATTTTGGAAATATTAATTATTTGATTATTAGGTTCCATTTTGTCCAATGGTGGGATCTGAAGTGTATAGCTCTGAGATTAAAAAGACAGAAGTATTGATGGAAAATTTCCGCCGTGCTATTGGTCTGCGTATTAAAGAAACAAAAGAAGTGTATGAAGGAGAAGTAACTGAAATGACACCAGTTGAAACTGATTCTACTGCAGGAGGTAAAATTAACAAATATCTTATTCAATTCATTACTTTCAGCCAGGCTTCCAAGAAAAAAAAAATGATATTTCTTGTGATCCTTCGTCTATGTTTATAGACTATTAATTAAGGTTGTTTACTTTATATATTTATATCTGTTAATGTGTTTAGTTTAACAAAACTTTAATTTACTGTATATGTCAATGATTACATATACAGTGAATTTAATAATTATAATTAGTGTAGAACAAATATTCTTCATATAGCGTTAACTGTTGTTGCAAATCTTATTTTATTTAAGATAGGTTTTGTGCATACAGTACAAAAAGTGTGACATAATTAATTTTACTTTCAGGTTATTCTAAAACTGTATCACATGTTATTGTTGGATTAAAGACAGCCAAAGGTACAAAACAGTTAAAGTTAGATCCTACAATTTATGAATCCCTACAAAAAGAAAAGGTTGAAACTGGTGATGTTATTTATATTGAAGCTAATAGTGGAGCAGTTAAACGCCAAGGAAGAAGTGATAGTTATGCAACAGAGTATGATTTAGAGGTAATTTATAAAATAATATTTAGAAGTTTAAAGTAGTATGATTTATTTAACATAAAGCTCAATTTCTTAGTTAACTAAATGACCTCAAAATATCTTAATTGTCTAAATTTATTGTGGTATAAGTGGATTTTTTAATAATCATTTTTATTTTTATAGTTCTAAACAAAACTAGCAATAAAATAACTTCATATTTTATCTGTGTATTAACATATAAATTTCCTTAATTTATACTTGATAATTTTTACCTCATGTTTTTATCTAGGCAGAAGAATATGTACCTTTACCAAAAGGCGAAGTTCACAAAAAAAAAGAAGTTATTCAAGATGTGACATTACATGATTTAGATGTTGCTAATGCTCAACCAAAAGGTGGTCAAGATATTCTTTCTATGATGGGTCAATTAATGAAGTCTAAAAAGACAGAAATTACTGGTAAAGTTGTATTAAAAGTGTAACTTATACACAAATTGAAAACTTTTGTTAAATCTTTTGTTTTAGATAAACTAAGAAAGGAAATTAATAAAGTGGTCAATAAGTATATTGATCAAGGTATTGCTGAATTGGTCCCAGGAGTATTATTTATAGATGAAGTTCACATGCTTGATTTGGAAACATTCACATACTTGCATAAAGCATTAGAAAGTACTATTGCTCCTATTGTTATTTTTGCAACCAATAGAGGCCACTGTACTGTCAGGTTTGATATTTGTTTACTTATTAATAATTATTATTTATTTATTTTTATTGTTTATATTTTTTTATAGGGGAACAGATGATATCATTGCTCCTCATGGAATTCCTATGGATTTACTTGATAGATTATTAATAATTAGAACTCTTCCGTATAATCGAGAAGAAATGGAAAGTATACTTAAACTTAGAGCTCAAACTGAAGGCCACTCAATTGAACCTGATGCACTACATTATCTTGCTGAAGTTGGAACTGCTACTACTCTAAGGTAATTTGTTTGTCATGTTTATATTCATAATCTAGGTTTTTCACACATTTGAGATTACTCTTATCCCTATCTGTCTTTTACAGAAATGTATTTATGCATGTCTTAGTATAGTGGTTAGAAACCGGCCTGCTTTAAATTTTAGAAAAACAAAATTTTTTTTATACATTTCATTATTTTAAAGTTTTAGACAGTATTTTTTTCCATAGCAAATAATTTAAGAATTTAAAAATTTATTTTTGTACGGTTCTCAAACTTTTTAATTTGTGAATATGGCCTTATAGTTCAAAAAGGTTGCGGACCACTGTCTTAGTATAAGCTTTATCTATATATTAGCTATACATTGTATTTGATGTACTTTTCTGTTATCCCGACTACTGACCGATGCTATGACTACATGTTGACCATTGTCAGCACTGTTAAATGATAATATTAGTCATATCTAATTTACAATCAAATTTATTATTTTAGTTATAATTTAGTATTTATAAATTATAATTATGAATCTTTGGAATTTACCAAATAGTGAAAAAGATGCCATTGAACTCTTTCAAGAGAAGGTTGTACTTCCAAGACACCGTTAATGTAAAAAAATTATACATTGGGAAAAATTAAGTTTTTTGGAAATGCAATGTTAATAAGCCACGTAAATAATATAAAAGAAATATGTGTATTGGTAATTGGTTTGAAAATAGTCGTTTGTCTTTTTTAACAATACTCTGTTTAATATATTGCTGGAGTGCAGAAATGACCTCCATTCAATTTTGTAAACAGCATTTGAATATGATTGGCATATTAATTATATAAATGACAAATTCATGTTGGTCGATACTTTGAGGAGGTAGTCGAGATAATGGAATTGAGACTCGTGCGGTAGTCTGAATAACAGAAAAGTACCATATTTGATTATATTGGTTGTGATGTTGAAAAAATTGAAAAATTTTTATGTTAGGAGAGACATATATATTATTAATGATTATAGTTAGATTAGTACATAATATGTGTATTGCTAAAATTCCCAGTTGGTTAAAAACATGAAAAAATGATTAAAATATCAATGTATATATGACATACATATGAATTAATTCTTGTAGGAGACTATTACAAAAAACTAATAGTTTAATTGTAATAGTGATTACATTTTAGTGTTTTTAACCCGTCATCGGTATCGCTATATACTGTTACATGATTGGTATCATGTTAGCGCTACGCTAACATTATCGTTTTTTCGATTCTGTGAATTATTTATTGAACTTGGAATAGTGAAACAATGATAAAAATATTTGTCTAGTTTTATCCTACAATAATTATATTGTTTATTAGCAAAATTAATAATAATATTTATTTATTAATAGCAAATTTCTCTCAAATTTTTGATATATAAATAAAAAAACATAATTTTTGGTAGATAAAAAAAGATATTATATAGAAATTAACAAATCACTTTTTTTTAACAAAATCTATTAAAATAAAAACAAATTTAAAATTATAACTCATCGTTAGAATTTTCCGAGTTTTCTTTCACAGTGTTGCATGTCGGACAAGTAGGAGTAGTATGTTCTTTACATATATACACACCACATACTGCATACTTTTACCAGTCATAATATCCACATAAATATGTTTTTGTATTGTTTTTGTTGTTATTTTAGTTTATTATTATTTAGATAAGAGGTATGTGGAGTTTTAAAACAACCTATTTTTATTTGAACAAGTGGTTCCTAATATAAGTTAAATGTTAGCGAAACGCTAACACCGATACCGATGACGGGTTAATAACAAAGAAGATAACACAATTTGTATCATTTGTACAGATGCAAATAATGTTTATTGTTGCTGTGAAGCTGTTTGGTGTCTTTTATGAATGTGTTAAGGTTATAAGTACAAACAAATCCCTTTTAATGTTATGACTATAATAAACAGACTATAAAATTGAGTATTCAGATTACATAGTTGTAGAAAAAATTATATTTATGGCTTGTACACTGTATTCCTATGAAAAAAAACCACGAGACAGTATCATGTTAAAATATTTATCATGCATAATATTTTTTCAACTGAAGAATTTAACAGATGCCTAGTTGACAAGAAATTATTAGATACAAGTCTTTTCTTGTATTTTCTCAGACTTTCAGTTCAATTTTAAATCTGTCACAGTCCTGGAACGAGATTTTACATATTTCTTGAGTAACACTATATTGAATTATAATATTTAAACGTCCAGATTTAATATTTAATGAAATTATATGTTAAATATAAATTTGTTTACCTCGCATGAGCTTACTACTGGTCAAAACTATTATTTTTTTAATCATAGTTATATAACAATAGGAGATAGAGACAAAGGCTCTGGTTTCATAAAACATATTTTAATTTGTTTGAAAAGAAATTTATTATTAATTTTCATGTTCTAGAAGCATAAAAATGTCTTTAAATGAAAAACATGAAACATTTTTGTTTTGTCTGTGAAATGCTTATTAATTGTTATAAATGAAATTGGTTTTTATTTTTTATCAGATATGCCATTCAATTATTGACTCCATCATCACAAAATGCAAAGATGAATGGTCATGGTTCAATACTAAGGAAAGATATAGAAGAAACTACATCATTATTCATGCATGCTAAAGAGTCGTGTAAAATACTAAAAAAATGTGCTGATAAATTTATGAAATAACTTTTAACTTAAGTTTATATACTACTAATTATTACTCAAATTTTTTTTATAAAATATACTGATTTTTTGTTTCAATGAGTAATAATAAAAAATATATATATTGCACATATACCGCTTTACTCATATTTATTAATGTTTTAATATCTTATTTATTTGAGAAAGATGATGAAAAAAACAAACATGACTTCAAACATTGTTTGTCCACTATGCCCAGGTTTCCTTGTCCACGATACACAATACTTGCACAACCACTTTTAAAAAACTGGAATGAATCTGTTATGTGTAATAACAAAAATCAATTGAATTCTATTATTTTTTTTTATTGTTAATTAAAATTAATATAACAGCTACATTTTGTTTATTTAACATTGACATCAATAATTTACATATTGTAACATTGAAACTATGTGTCATAATACTACCTAACTTTTATATGTTCTACACACTTATCGTGTTAACTGTTTACATGATTTAAGGTAGACTCTAAAATTGTGGCTAATCCATATTCTGTGATTAACAAAAAATATATGTCATTTGCATTATGTGTGCTAAGCCACGTCAATATCTAATGCAACATCAGATAATAACTACCACTGTCCACTGACTGTGTCAATGATGTAAAATATTCAACATAATTGTATTTAAATAGTTGATATTAAGATACCGTATTCAAGTGTTTACCATTATTGCCACTTACAAAATGGAATTTTTAATATTCTTAATTCCCGCCACAATTGGAAACTAGATATTTGCTTAGAAGTTCTTTGGTAACCATTGATTACGTGTCTTGTGATATCTGATAAGATATTAATATTCAAATATGTAACATTTCAAAATAAAAACCATCTCTTAACTTGTAAGTACTAACGTAGACGATTAAACATGTTTAATCTTTGATAGTAACTACTATAGTACTAAGTAATATCATAGTAACTTGGTAGGCTAAACTAATAAAATATCTATAAACGTCTAAACAGTTAACTCGCTATAAAAAGATTACACTAATTATAGTAAATTAATTTGTATTTGTTGTTTATACTTAAGAAATTCAACTTTCTATACTATTGCAATATTGTTTGTTTTTGCCATTTCATTTAAAAATTAATAATTAGGTTTAATCAGAATTACTTAAATTTAATTTTTAGTTGAGTTACTTAAAACATTTGAAATGGTAGATCAAGTTACTTTTCCAGAGACTGTTACAGTACTAAAGTCGTCAAATGGTTCTGTAGTTTATCTTGTTGGTACTGCTCATTTTAGTGAAGAAAGCCAAGAAGATGTTTCTCAAGTATATATTATAATATAAAATACCAAATAAATAATATTTTCTTATATTTTTTGTGTTTTTTATGTAATAGGTAATAAATGCAGTCAAACCAGATGTTGTTGTAATAGAATTGTGCTATAACAGGAATAGCATATTAACAATTGATGAATCTACTATTGCTAATGTTAAAGGCATTTCATTAGGTATTTATATTATTGATTAATTTTTACTGAAATTCTACATAACTCAAAAGTTAAGTTTAAAATACCGTTTACGTTTTATAATATAAGATTATAGTATTGAATTACTATAATAATATATTATATTTTTACCAATTTATTAGAAATCTTGTTCTAAGTTTTCAAGCATTTTTTACCCAATCATCATTTTTTATTGTCTTTTAAAAAAAGATTGAAAAATTAAATAGCTAAATAAAATCAAAATATTTTGTTTATATCGATTATTAAAAAGATAATATTATTTTTTAGTTTTTACTTCCTCCCTCCCTAAATACTAACTAGATTAAATTTAAATTTAATTAAATTTAAAAAAAGACTAAACACACTTTTTTTATATGTTTAAATTGATGATGTCTTAGAGACCGCTTGCGTGTTACTTTCACGACGCAAATTAAAAAATAACTTAGGTAGTCACTGAGTTACTTCTTTTTATAAATAATTTTTACTTAATTTAGCTATAATGTCAAAATTAAAGATATTTATAAAAATTTGCATACACTATTTTGAATTATTAAGTTTATATTTTTTGCATTGATTCCTTGTAATTTTTTTTTATTACATAATTATAAAAAGTCAATTATTATTGTGATTACAAATATGCGAAATGATAAAAAATATTATTATCGTCATAATTACCAAAATCATCTAGACAAAATCAGTTTGTTTATTAAAAATAGTAATATTAATATAAATTATAAACTAGTTATTTTTCTTTCAATGTGAAAAATGTTTATAAGTATAGCTAAAGGAATTTAAAAAAAAAAACTTTTTCTTAACTTAGGTATATAAGTTATTATTTTCCTTAAAATTTGTAACAGCTATTATTTTATTTTTAAATATAACCTAACTTAAACTTGTTAAAAAAAATTGGTTAATTTGTTTAGTTTTGCTAAAAGGTGATAATAGACAGAAAAAAAAACATAATGTTAAAATCAATACATTCATCGCTCTACTCAGAAACTAAAATTAAAATTTGTGTTTATTCAAATTATGTTTTATTAGTTTATATTTTATTAAATCATTAGAAATTGATTCTATCCTGATTAGATCATAAACTAGGTATTTTAAAGCAAGCCACTAAAATCATTAAAGTATTTGCAAATGAGTAATACCCTGACAGAAATAAAAATGATTTAAAATCAAAATAAAATGTGGTTAAAATACGAAAATGAATAATTTTTTATTAACATTTTATACATAACTAATTACAATAATTTTAATATTTTTAAAGACCTTTTAACTATGTTTGGCAACATCTGCAGTCATTTAATTTATGTCACCCTTTGTGGGGGGTAAGAGATGATTTTTCTATTTTACATTTCCAAGAAATGTTATCTTAATATTTTAATATGAAAATCTAACTATAAATAAATTAAAATAATTAAGAGCCTTGTAATAATAATACTTATTTAGTTATAACTTTAAATAACATAACTAATTTAAATTTATAATTTGATTTTTATAGAAGATTTGAAAGGATCAATAAAAAAATTAGGCCTTACCCAAGGTATATTTTATCAACTGATGATAAATATATCAGCAAATATATCTCGCGATCTTGGCATGATACCAGGTGGTGAATTTCGTAGAGCTGTCGTTGAAGTATTAATTTGTCACGATTTTTCTTAGCATAGTTTACATGTATATAAATTTATTTTTTTTTACTAAAATTTAGGCTAAAAAATATAACAGCCACATTTATCTAGGTGATAGACCAGTTGATATAACTATTAAAAGAGTGATTTCAATGTTAAGCTGGCCAAAAAGCATTAAATTATTGGCACACTTATTATTTACTGCAGATTTTAAAATTACGTAAGTGTTCATACTTATTATAAAATATAATTTTTGTATATTAAAATATTTTAATGTAATTAGAAAAGAAGATGTCGAAAAATTCAAAAATAAAGACTTACTAGAAACATTAATGCATGAAATGGCTGCTGACTATCCAGAGTTAGAAAGAGTAATAGTTGATGAAAGAGATAAATTCTTAACTTATAGTTTACAAAATTGTGCTGGATTTGTAATTGATAAAATTGGAAATAAGCCAAATGTATTTAATTCAAGTTAGTAATAGAGTAAATGTAAATGTATTGTTAATTTATATATTTTTGAAATAATTATAATTTAAAATAGGACCTCAGGTTGTTGTTGGCGTAGTTGGATTAGGTCATGTTGCAGGTATTAAAAAATATTGGGAAAAAATTACTGCTGAACAAATTGCAGAACTAATTATGTAAGTTATTAGTTGGTTTTATTAAATATTTTAAATTAATTCCTATACTTACAACAAAGATAAATTAATACTTGTTTGTTATTGCCCTACCACCATATAAAATTTTCATATTCATAATTGATATATTAGTATTTTTGAGATATCTTACAGGTAGGTTAGTCTATTATGTCATCTATTAAGGAAAAAGTTAAAGTACGAAAGTATTTTATATTTTTATTATATTAATCATGTTAGTATGATTTTTTAACTTGTCACTATAATATTGTATGTAATTCTAATTTAAAGTTCATATCTATCTTATACAATTTATTAGCTTATTTTAAAATATTGTTAAAAATTAATTTTAATGAGTTATTTCCTACAATATTAAATACTGGCATTTAATTTTTATAACAAAAATTATTGTTGGAACAATTAAAATGTGTGCTATTTAAGAATCTTTAGAAAAATATCTTATTTATTTTATATGTTACCATGAAATATTAGTTGTTAACTATGCAATTATTATTAGTAAATAATTTATTATAATATTATCTTTATTTGAAAGTTTTGTTACCCTATAACAGTAGTCTTTAACCTTTTTGGACCCGCAACCCATTATTTTAGACCTACATTTTTCACAACCTACATAAGCTTTGTAGAAAAACAAAAAAGAGCTAAAATTGATTAATGCTTTGTAATAGTACTAACTTATACTGTGATATAATATCCTTATATTATAGAATATGAATTATATAAACTGTATTTTCATTAATTTCATCTATTAAACTTAATTTTAAAGTTTTCGCTACTCACCGGTTGAAGAATACTGCCCTATATGAATCATTAATTGCTAAAAAAGGACATGACTAATTTTTTTAAGAAATTGAGCTATCACTGAATTTATATTTCTCTACCTAAGATACATATTTCATGTGAAAATGGAACTAGTCAATAAAACTAATAGAACTATTCGCCTCTGGTGTCTATTTTTAGTACAAAAAATGTGTAAATTTACCAGTGGCTAACCCACTAGCAGCAATTTAAATAAAGAAATTATATTACAAGAGTAGGGCATTAGGTACCTGTAATAGTTTAAAATAATAAAGATTGTTTATCGTAAATAAAAAAAAAAGTTTTAAAATTACAACCTCTGATTATAATGCAAATAAAAGTGCAAAAACAGGACATGTCCACTTTTTGAATTTTGTTTTTAAAAGGCTTATAGTAATTTAAATAATATAGTAAATTATAGTAAATAGTAATAGTACTATTTGAATACTTATAGTAAATTCTTTCATTTGATTTTGATAGCTATCATCTTCCAAATCTTGTATAGATAGTTTTTTGTGTTCCCTATAAAATTTAGCTTTATGAACGTATCTTCTCTGCAATTACTAATTAGTGATTCATATAAGAAATATCATAGTTCATTGGACAATCGCATGGTGCAGGATGATAAATTTTTTATGGATTGGTGGCAGGATGATAACAAACAAGTACTGTCCAATTATACAAGAGTAATTAAGTCTAAAATTAATTAAAAGTATTTGGTCTTATGTTTTTTAAAATTATTAAATATAAGACAATTTAAAATGTTTACGTATTTTTAATTAGAATTCCACCTCAATCAAGAAGTAGCAAAATTATTAAAGTTGTCATCAAGGTTTCTGCTTATGGTTTACTTTTATGGGGTGTCTCAAAGATCCCTGGTGTAAGATCATTATCAAGAATGGCTTATGATGCAGTTACTTCTACACATGTTCAAGGAAAATTTATAAAACTGCAATAAACTATCAAAAATCAATATTCCATTATATTATATTATATTTTATGGTATGTATAGGTATCGATTTTGAATTTTTTTTTAACTTTTATAAATTATGCTTGGACACTCTAAGTTATGTGTTTTGTTAAAATGAAATGAAATATTAAGTATCAATTAATAAACCATTATGGACACTTCAGAATAAATCTAATGGTTAGGTTAAAACCAATACTATTGACAGACATTAATATTAACATTTGCTCACAAATTAAAGCCCATAAATAAATGGATTTTTTTTTAATTTCTATTTTATACAATACATTTTGAAAATAAAACTATACCCTGTCTTAAATCAACTTTAAGGGCTGTGTTGCATCAGGCTTCTGAGTTCAGCAGAGCAGTAATGAGTAGAGCTAATGTATATAACTTTACTTTTCTAACAACTGGCTATCTTACATTTTATTACAAGTAACATAGTAAAGTAATTTGTTGACTACGGCCAATTGGCAGAAATTAAAGCTAACGACTAAAACTGATTTATCTACAGATATAGTCTGATTTAACTGTACAATAATTGGTAACAGCCTGCTCTGACCTAAACCTAATCTAGAATCTGAAATAAAATTAAACTACACTGTTGAACATAATGCAGTTTAAGTGTTTTTTCTTTTTTATAATTTGAAGTATAATATGTACTAATTATTTTTTTAGTTTTAATTTTTATATATATGATTTATTCTTATTTTTGTTTCAGTTATAAATAATAAATAGCAAATACAAATAAATATATTCAATAATGTATAGTAATAATCAAAGCGAAGATAATTATGATCATATTGATAATTCACTTATATATTCTTCAACTAACATTCCAGGACCTGGCTGTAATATGAATGATTTAAATAGCTGTCCCAATCAAATGTGTAACTGTACTGATTTATGTCAAACACTAAACTGTGAATGCCTAGGTATAGCTGGCTATAATAATTATGACAATTTTGGTAAGCTAATTTCAATTAATAGGTTTATATATGAATGTAATGATTTATGTAAGTGTACTTCATGCCAAAATCGAGTTGTTCAACTTGGTCCAAGAATTGGTTTACGCATTTCTCACTGCAACAAAGGCTATGGATTATATACCGATATTGCCATTGAAAGAGGACAATTTGTTTGTGAATATGCTGGTGAAATAATTGATTTAACTGAAGCACAGAGACGTTCAAATTCAGATAATGAAAATTATATATTTGTGATAAATGAACATTTTTCTGATCACATAACGACAACTGTAATTGATTCCACAGTTATTGGAAATATTGGTCGATATATTAATCATAGCTGTGAACCCAATTGCATGATTGTGCCAGTACGAGTTGATTCATTAATTCCAAGACTAGCAATTTTTGCAATGAAAGATATTCAATGTAATGAAGAAATAACATATCATTACGGGGGTGAAGGATCTCGACCTCAAAATAATTTGTCCGATGTTAAATGCTTATGTGAATCATTTAGTTGTAACAGATTTTTACCTCGTAAAACAGGGTTATTTTAATGATGCATGTATTCAATCAGTGTAAATATTATATTTTCTTTAATAGTAATTATATGTAAGAATAAAATAATGATCATTGTTATTTGAAAATTTAAATAAAAAAAATAAGATTTATGTCAGATATTTTAAGTTTAAAGCATGTCAACTATTCATTGAATTATTTTTTATATAGTAAAATGAATAACTTTGTTATTAAATTTTGATGTTGATTTTATTATGTAAATATTATATTCTTTTAAAATTACAAAGGTTTTTAAAAAATAGATTTCTTTCTTTTTTTAATCTAAGCATACTTAGTAAATAATAGTTCGGTTTTGACATTGATTTTATAATATATAGATGAGCCATGCTATAGGAGTTATTGGAAACACACTTTTAGTTTAATTAAAATCTGAGAGGTATCGTTATTATATATTTTTTAAACAATTATATTTTGTTTTGTAAGAAATCTATTTTTATAGACAACAGAGTGAATAGACGTCTTGAAGCTTGTACAGGTTATACCAGTACGCCATTATTATATGAATTAGTTGGCTTTGCCTTTGCATATTATCAGTTTATAAAATCAATGGTTTTGAATTATTTTTAATAATGTTAATTAAATGACTCAGCTGTGACAATTTTCATAGGTAATAATATAAGTAGATGTGTAAATCTAGAAACCTAAAGTTGGTAAAAACCACACTTTGGATTACCACATTTCAAGAGATTCAAAAAGTTGTTTTAAATAAGTTTTTAAAAGAAAGTTAATGAACCTCTGGTGGGTTGGGGTGGGTGGTATGTAATAAGTATACAGTATACTATTATATAAAAATTAATTATAGGTATTTCCGATGGCATCAGTACTAATTTTTTTTTAAAATTTATATGTGTTATAAATGGTTCTAAATCCAAAATGTTCATACAATCCAATCAATAAGGTATAAAGTACTTACATTAATTATTGAATATCTATGAATTAATTTTTAAATTGTATTAACTATTAATTTCTTATGAAACAGACTTAATAAATAAATTAACATAATTTCAATAACTATTAATTATTTTTTCCAATTGAAAAACTTTTTGCATAAAAATGTTTATGATAAGGAGAACTTAATTTCTATCAATATTAAATTGAAATAAAAATTACAGTACAATTAAGTATGAAAAATATATATTTTATACAAAAGTTTATTTTATTTGCTTTTTGGTATTTTACGATCTCTATTCCGATTTTTAACATTTGTAACATCATAAAAATCACTTCCAACTTTTTTCCTTTTATTTCTTAACATTAAGCTTCTTTTCTGTTTGCTAGTTAGACTACTCATATAAGCCTCGTGTGCTTCTTGCAGTTTTTCTTGTTTTTCCTTCTTTCTTTCTTCTTCTTCATCACTATCAGTTGAAGTAGCATTTTCATCTTCTTTGGCAGGTAAAGGAGTATTTACTGTTTCATCATCAGAATCATTTTCTACAGCAACATCCAAGTCAGCTCTCTTCGTTATTGGTTCTTGATCATTAGCTGAAAGAGGTTCTTCGAAACCAGGTGGTGGTTTATAATAAGGAATTTTTCCTCTTTGCCAGTCATTTAATACCATTCTAGCACATAAGGCTAGGTCTGCATCACCACCTTTTAACAATTTACCAGTTTTTATACCTAACTGTGATAAAAAGTCATCACTATCTTCCCAACTTTCTATTCCATAAGTTTTAGACAGATGCTCAGCTTTTACTCGTTCCATTAAGGATGGTATATATTGTTCAGGATCTGGCACAAGCTCAACTCTTACAACACCTTTTAATACTTTTTCCGTATCTGTTTCTGTATTAGCGGCATCATATACTACTCCTGGACAATCAATGAGAAAAATTCTTTTCATCAATGTTATGTACTGCCATACTTTAGTTTCACCAGCAATAGGAGCTACTTTACAAACTTTTTTAGATCGTAAGGCATTGATAACTGAACTCTTACCAACATTAGGATATCCAATGAAGCCAACACTAATTTGTTTACGTTCAGAATGTAATTTGGTGAACTGTCGCATTAAATTTATCACAGCACCTTTTCCAAAAGGATGAGTTAGTGAAGCATGAAATGCTACAGTTGGATATTCAGAACTAAGAATAGCAACCCATCTTTGAGTAACCCAAACAGGTACAAGATCAACTTTGTTTAATACAAATATTAAATGCTTATGAGGTTTTTCTTTTTTTAAAAAATTTTCAATATGAGGACAACGTGTTCCAGTAGGATCCCTTACGTCCAAAACCATTATAACAACATCTGATGAGTCAATTACTTTATACAGTTCATTCCAAATTCGTCTACTTTGACCAGCAGCCATTATCCAATCGCGAGGAGCAGTTCTTTCTCCTGTATCCTCTCTTTCCAAGTCCAAATCTTTGTCATCGGAATATGATTCATTGATAGAGTTTACAGTCTCTGATAATTGTTGTTCATCCCTTACATATAAATTAGGACGCTTTCGAGTTTTTTTGGAACCAAAGACACTTTCAAAACTTTCAGTTTCAAGAATATGTACGCGTTCATGTTTTTTTTTTTCATTTAAAAGAGTAATTGGCAATCCAGTAGGTTTCATAATTATATCATATGGGTTTTTAACTGCTTTACCTAATTCTTCTTGAAATTTTTGTAAAGCATTTTGCCCAATGACTCTAGTATTATCAAACCATTTACGGTTAGGTTCTACACGAGCCTGAGCACCACAAGGTAACCAACCTTGAAATGGTGCTGCATGAATGATTTTACCTTTCCTATCACGTTTAGCTTTGAAGTTTCTATACATTTGCAATCTTCGTATAGTAGCTTTTGTTCTCACCTTTGCTACACCTTTAAGATTTTCTGTTTTACGCTCAGGATTCATACTATGGGCTGACCTATTGAACCCTTGAGTTCTAGGCGCCTTAGAGGCGGAACTTGTTTTAGGCATTTTTACCTATATAAAAAAAAAAAAAATGTTACACCGAATTAGAATTCATAAATAAAATTAAGAAAAAGTATATGCAATATTATATTTTGCATGAACTTTAAAAATGCATGAGTTACTAAATATTAGTTTAGTATAATGGTCATCATTCACAAGTAAATTTTTGTGAAACTAACACTATTAACTATTAAGTTGTACAGGTCACCTTACTAGTCTTCATTAGCCAGTAATAGGGTAAAAGAGCAGTATGGTCGTCTTTAAAGGCAAGAATTACAAGAAGCTACACTATAAAAAGATGAATGTGTTCCAAAGATCATTAATCATTAGTTATTTGATTACCAAATAGTGTAATGTAACATAACTAAGTTACAAATCAAAGACCATCAGAATTAATAGATTTGAAACATTCATAAAAGTAATACCTAGTTTATTTGCAAAGGATTACTCAAATCCTAAATCAAAAATAAGAATGAGGGAAAGATGAAGTCTTAGAATATGTTTAACTAGACCAAAAATTGTGATATAGTTTCACTATTAAAATCATTAAATGATAGAGTACAAAAGAGAAATAATGCTAAAAAACACATAAATTTAACATGAAATTATCTATATTAACTATAGTCTATCAAGATCAAATAGAACATTAAATTGTAAATGTAATATTATACACGTACACCAATGATTCTCGAGGAAAAGGGATGGTTATCAATAATACTTGTTAGAATAGAAATAAATATAAAAAAGGTCATTTTAAAATATCTTTTAACTGAGGAATGATCAAATTTGAATGTAATATTTCACAAATCTGATAAAGTAAATCATTTATTTATAATATTTAATTGTATTAGGTAGTAACTTTTTAAAATTATAACTTACTTTTTTTATACTTCTTTATATTCTTGTAATCCTCTTACTAGTCAATTACTAATAAATGTTGATAACTATTAACTAATAACTACACATAGACTCTACCATAGCAATTTAGATTTTAGTGAGTAACTAGTTAATAATCATGAACATTGAGCACGAGGCACGACCTGTAATCATGCTGCTTACAATCACTGTATTGTGATAAGTTATCAAGTTATTTGACTGCAGTGTTGCCTTTCTATATTTTAATTTTTAATATTTTTTGTTTTTATGGAATAAATCATTAAAGACAGATTAAAAATTGAATAAAATGTATTCTTAGTCACTTATTCACTTAAATTAAAGTATCGTATAAGTTACAATACTTTAAAGAGCCTTATACTTTAATTAGACAGCCTACAAATATGCATGGGGTAAAATATAAAAAGTAAATAGGAACTATGGTAAAATTTGAATTTCATTGATAATAAGTAAACATAATAGATAAAATTATAAGTGGTTATAGCATTTTTATTTTTATTTTTAACTATTGTTATTGCATGATGAATGTTTTGATATTGATAAAATTTAAATCTAAATCCTGAAATACTAAGTAATAATTAAAAAGTACAAATTATTAATTATTTGAACGAATATTAGTTAATATTTTGTGTATAGTGAATATGAAAGTGATATTAAAAATGTATAATTTTTAAATTGAAGTTTGCTTTTATAATATACCATAAAAATTATAATATTTACATTTAAAATGTCTAAAAACAATTTTGATACAAATTATTCTTGCATTTGTGATCACTCTTACAGCCTAAAACGTCAAGTACGTAGACATGTTAACCTTTGTGAATATGCCCAAAACCCTACCAAAAAAAATTTACAAATTTCAAAATGTGAAATTTATTCTGTAAAAGATAATTTAAACGCTAATAAGGTTCAGTCCACAGAACGATTCAAATGTGGATGTGAAAAGCGTTTTCTGTCTAAAGGTGGTTATTATAGACACATAAAAATATGTGAACAACGTCCTGAGCAACAAATTGTAACTGGCAAAACTAAATGTAAAGAACCTGGATGCTTATTAACATTCAAGTACATACGAGACTTTCGACAACATTTGAATGAGAAGCACCAAATGCAATTTGATGTTGAGGACAAACAGTTTGATAATTATGCTGGTAAATTATGTGAAATATTTTAGTTTTATTTTTTCTTTAAAACTTAATTATTTATTATTTTTACATTACAAATCAGATATAATATTAGCCAAATACAGTATCTGTTGATAAATCTTCTAATATATCATAATATATTTAAATTGTAGATATTCGACATAATTAACTATTTATGTTCACAGTTTTTTTAGCAATACTCTTTAAAAATATATATTTTTCAATTTAAATCTTACATTTAAGCATTTAAGTTTAGCACATTGATTAAATTGTATTTACATTACATAATATAATAAAAATCTATTATCTATAATGAGTATCAATTAGAAAGAGCTACTGCTTATAATATGCAAAGTGCTAGGTCCCGGCACAAGCCCATATGATAGTGCATTAAAATATACAAATTAGTGTGGTTTTAAACAAGATATTGGTTATAACATGTAAAATAAAATAAAATATAAAAACAATAGGTTATTACTAGTAGGTTGTTATCTTTTAGCCAAGATTGGCAACATGAAAGATTTTATTATTCAAAATATAAACATTCTGATGATGAAAGGAAAGTTAAGTTTTTATTAGAAAATTTTGATTAACATATAATAAATACTACATAAAGCAAAGTTTTATTAAATATTATTTTAAGAAATTAAATTCAAGCGTAGGAAAATGTTGAATTATGTTTATTTAATTTTATGTATGTATTTATGTACTATTAAATCGAATTATTAAATTAAATATGTATATATCTTTAATAATAATAAATAATACATAAATTTAATTAAAATAAGTATTTTGAGTTTTTATCTCAATTATAAGTTAAATAAAATTGTCTATTTTATTCTTGTATTTTGTACTTTTCTAACTGATAACAAGGAATGCTCGTTCTAATTGTATTTGCTACCGGTCACAACAAGAAAAATTTGCTGGCCTCTCAAAACTCATTATAAATGATTTCTATTGTATATATTTATAACTATTTTTTTCCATTCATTTATGACCTTAAGTATTGATTTGTTTGAATTATTATTAGTCTGTTGCATCACTTTTAATTATGAATTAAATTATTTTTTAATATTAAGTTATAACTATTATTGATTTAATTCTGTTATTTTCAGACTTTTTAAATTGGAAAGTAAAGTATGAATTAGAAACTCGCAGTTGCTATTATCATCGAAAAAATTTGTCACGCAGTGGACGTAGAGTAGAATATTGGTACTGCAACCGTTCAGGTAGTTACCAGAGTACATCGCAAAGTCGTAGGCGAAAGTTAAAATCTCAAGGAATTCTTAAAATAAATAATAATTGTACATCTTCAATAACATTAACTATAAATAAAATTAATAACACTGTTCAAGCTATTATTTACCATACACATTATGGACATGAAGCTGATCTTGCACATTTACGAATTTCTAAAAGTGTTAAGCAAGAAATAGCTTCTAAATTATTACAAGGTGTTAAAATCGAAGATATATTGTTATCATATAAAGAAGATGACACATCTAACCAAACAGAACGAAAACATTTAATAAAACGAAGAGATATATTAAATATATCTAAAAAATATAATATTAATATTATGTTACCAAAAGTGCAATCATCAAAAAAGAAACTTGATCAAGAAAAAATTGAACCTCTCACTTTAGAATCTAAATCAAATACAATTGAAATTAACAAAAGACATTTTATTGCATCACAACTTTCATTATCTCTTGTAAGCCCAATTCATGAAAAAGCATGGAGGATTTCTATGGAAAATAGTTTAGTTTCATCATCTTCAAATAATCATAACCGAGATACTTATGATGTTACTAAAAATGATATACTATTATGTTCTAGTGATGATTGTAAATCTTATTGTAACTATTGTAATATTTGTTACCATGCCTACTTTTGTAAATGCTCAGATTATATCTCAAAAAAAATTATTTGTGAACATGTTCACTTAACTGTACTTTTTCAAGCAAAGTTACAGACTAGTCAGTACAAAAAATATTTAGAAAGATCTTTTTATGGGAACGAAGATCATACAAAATACACACGATACATAGAATTTCCTATTCCACAATCTATTAAAAATATTCAATTAAGAAAACAGTCAAAAGGTAATAACATATATAAACAAAATGTAAAAGCAGAAAACCTTAAAAGTGTAAAACCAAGATTGAAAAAATTGATGACAGACACATTAGTAAAAATTGATGCATGTAATAATAGTGATTTATTAGAAAAATTGGAGAAACAAATTACTGATATAACACGTAATTTAGATACAGATATATTAGAAAATACTACTAAGAAAAGAAGTGAAATACAAACGTTACCAAAAAAAAAACATTGAAGTTTATTATGTCCTTTGAACTGTTTTCAAATTATTTTTAGTTAATTATTGCAACAATAAAACTTTTTCATTATGTAAATACAATAAATTTTGTATTATCTTAAATTTTTATAAAATCACAATGTATAAATCCATAATTATATTAATTGAATATAGTAATTGTATATGAAAAAAAGGTTTTTTTTTATTTATATAATATGTACAAGCTAATGAACTCTTATATTTAAATCAATTTATTACAAAAGAATAATTGTAAAAACATACTTCCTATTAATTAACAGAAAAATACAAGAGTTTTTTGTTTAATGTTGATCAATTCGATCCAATGCTTCTATAGTTAAAACACTATCTCCTCTTATAACCTGTAAATAATAAGTTTATTTAAATTTACATCATATTTAATTTGTCTTATGAGAAAATAAAAACATACCACCATCCCAATACTATTCACAACACCATCCTTAATTTTTTCTACAGTTTCATCTAATACGAGATTCATAAATGGATCGAAACCACGTAGTACACCTGCAACCTGTCTATTGGCATTTAATTTTACTGTAATAAAAATGAATTATATTATTAAAAAACCGTTTAATATTAATATAAATTTGGTTATAATAAAGTATTCATACATTGTAATTTCTTGTCCAGATATCTGAAAAAAAAAAATATGTTTAAACATTTAGTAATTACATAAAACGTAAGTCAATTTATGACTTAAAACACATTTATTAAAAACAATAATAAGTTATGATTAAAAAATGAATAAGACAGGACAATGCCTCAAGTAGATAACTTCAGCGACTTACCTTTTCAACTCTGGAGGATGTGCTTTACTCATGATGGAAGTTTGTGATAATTTTCGATGAAATTAAATAATAATTGACTATTTGGTTTTCGGAGAAGATCGATAGGTAAAAAGGTGTTTATTTGATTAATTCGTCCGGGATTCAGCGTGAAAAATGTTTATAGTTTTATACTTAATAGTGTTTACAGTACTTTAACGTCTTGCTTACGATTGGTCATAAAATTCTTATACAGTAATGTACCATTCGTGTTTGGTTGGTATGAACCATAAAGTGATATAGAGTATTGCTTTATCCCAATCATGGAATAAACAATAAAATCATAATACTGATAAAACAATTTTTCAATGTTGTTTTTGACAATTTTTTATATAAGACATAGTATGGGTAGTATTTTATACTTTAAAAGCTGGGAACACGTCATACGTACAATGTGATAAAAGTTTTTATTAAAAACACAAAAGTGACAAATGTTACTCATATTTATTTTTGTCATTTAAAAATGACATAAAACAAATTCAGCAAAACATTTAAATATCACTTTCAATATTGAAAGTATTCTACATTTATAATTGTAGCCTTTAGGTATCTAACCTTAGATCATATACTAGTATATTATTTACAGTTCACCTACTGTAAACGCATATTATATCATTTATATCTAAAAATTAGTTGGGTCCTCAGTTAAGTAGATGCCTGGGTTCTACGTTCTCTGGGTCACGGAAAGTGGTCATTTAGTAGTTTTCTAGCATAAAAATCATTATTTTTTTAATATATATAATCGCAACACACAAATAAGTATGAAATTATCAGATACATTGAATATAAGCTCAGAAGAAACTATTATAAAATAATTTAATTATAAAAAATATTTTGTATAATACTATAAATTAGAAATTAGAAACAATCATAAGTTTCTTTTGAAATATTGTTTAATGTGCATTATTTGGTTTTTTTAATGCTTTTTATTAAAATGGATTGATATCCAACTTGGTTTTTTTGAAAACAATTGCTTAAAGATAATAAATATGTTAGAGTTGGCTAAACTGTAATAAAAAACGTGTTAGGTATGTCAAATTCTCAATCACAAGTAAGGTTATGAAGTTATGATAATAATTCTTTCCTTTTTTCGAAATATTGAGACGCATATGCGTATTAAGAGTAAATACCTTTAAAATTTATTCATTTACTAACTTTCATTAATATTTTATTTAGTATAATTTAAATTAATCAATTAGACAATATGGTTTTATACAACTTCAAAAAGATCACGGTAGTACCTACCGCAAAGGTAACATGAAATATTTTATATTACATAGACATATTATGTAGTTAAAATTACAGATTTTAAATTGTTAAATCCTCTTTTTTTTTTCAGGACTTTGTTAACATTATGTTATCAAAAACTCAACGTAAAACTCCAACTGTTGTGCACAAACATTATAAAATATCCAGAATACGATCTTTTTATACACGTAAAGTACGATATACTCAACAGAATTTTAATGAGCGTTTGTCAATGATTATTCAAGAATTTCCCAAATTAGATGTATGTATGCATTATTTTAAATTATAACAAAATTTTATATATTATATTTTACATAATAAATTAATTTGGAAATTTTTACAGAATATTCATCCATTTTATGCTGATTTAATGAATATACTTTACGATAAGGACCATTACAAACTTGCTCTTGGACAACTTAATCAAGCAAGGCATCTTATTGACAAGTAATTCTTACATTTTATAATTAACTATGTTGATATCAAATATAATGTAAAATATTGTTTGCAGTGTTGGTAAGGATTATGTTCGTTTGATGAAGTTTGGTGATTCATTATATCGCTGTAAAATGTTAAAGAAAGCAGCTCTTGGACGGTAAATTATTTTGATTTGCTTACAAAATAAAATTTGAAGTATTAATTTATTTTGCATATTTTAAAAAAAATATTAAAGGATGGCTACAATTATGAAAAGACAGGCTCCCAATTTAGTTTATTTAGAACAAGTTCGTCAGCATTTATCACGTTTGCCATCAATTGATCCATACACTAGAACATTAATATTATGTGGTTTTCCTAATGTTGGAAAGTCCAGTTTTTTAAATAAGGTAAACAATTTTTATATTTATATTTAAGAGATTTATAATTTGGTTTTATCCTATACATTTTTAAAGATAACAAGAGCTGATGTAGAAGTCCATTCATATGCATTTACAACAAAAAGTTTGTATGTTGGACATACAGATTACAAATATTTACGTTGGCAAGTTGTAGACACCCCAGGAGTATTGGACCATCCTTTAGAAGAAAGAAATGTTATTGAAATGCAGGCTGTTACTGCTTTGGCCCATTTAAGAGCTGCTATTCTTTATTTCATAGATGTTTCTGAACAATGTGGTCACTCAATTGCAGAACAAGTTAAGCTTTATGAGTCTATAAAACCATTATTTACTAACAAGGTAAATCATTTTTTTCTTAAAATTAATTATAAGTTACAACTTCTTACTCTAAATAATTCAAAATTTTGATTTTACTTTTTTAATTTAAATTAAAAATGTATATTGAATAAATATAATAAGCTATCTTAATACAATATTCTGTTTAAATAGTTTCTGCTTTTTTAATTGTAGTTATATTTAATATGTTGTATTATATTGTATTTGCTATTGTTGTAGCCATTATTAGTTGTGTGTAACAAAGTCGATGTTACACCTATGGATCAGTTAAGTGAAGCTAACCGTGAAGCATTAAGTATTTTTGAAAAAAATAATGTTCCTCTGTTGTCAATGTCTGCTGTAACCGATGAAGGTGTAATGGAAGTTAAACAGCAGGTAATTTTAATATTATTTATTTTCTTGATATTTTTTGTTTATAAATTTGGTTTTATCATTAGGCATGTGATACTCTCTTAGCTTATCGTATTGAAAACAAAATACAAGCTAAGAAGGTTGATTCAATTTTGAACCGTTTACATGTAGCAGTACCTAAAACTCGTGATGAAAAAGAACGACCTCCTTGTATACCAGGTATATTTGTTTTATTAAATCAATTGTTTGTTTTTTAATAATATATTTATTTTCATTAGAAATGGTATTACAAAAACAAAGATTGGCTGAACTTCAAGAATTTAAGAAAAAACTTGAGAAAAATTTGGAAGATGAACTTGGTGATGATTATATTTTGGACCTTAAAAAGAACTATGATCTACCTGATGATATTAAATATGACATAATACCAGAATTTTGGAATGGCAGAAACATTGCAGATTTTATTCATGCAGAATTATTACAGGTAAAATATTTTTATAAAAATTATCAGCTTATAAAATTTGTATATAAATATATGTTAATCTAACTTTGTACATTATTAAAAATAAAATTTAGAAAGTTGAAGATCTTGAAAAAGAAGAAGCACTTAGAGAAGAAGCTGGATATTATGCTGTACCTAAAATTGAAATTGATGAAACTTTGCGCGAAATTAAAGAATTGGCTCAAAAGATTAGAGATCGAAAAATTATTAACCGTAACGAAAGTAGAATATCTCGACAATCCAGTAAACCTACAACACCTAGAACTGCCCCAGCTCGTGCCCGTGGTCGCAGTGCTACCGACTTTAGAAACCGCATGGAAGATCTTGGTGTGGACATGGAAGGCACTGATGAAGTAATATCTTAATTGTTATTCTTTAAATGTACCCACACTAAATTGAATATTTTATTTTTTAGGCTCATTTCACAAAAACTCGTGGTCGTGCTCGTTCATTAACAAGATCTCAGTCACGAACAAATGCCAAAAAACCACGTTTGGGATCTATGCAACGCTCAGTATCTACATCAAGAAGTCAGAGTAGATTACCAAGAAATCAATCTGGTGTCCGTGATTCTTCGGTATATATTATTTCTATTAGTTTATATTATATGTGCATACAAATAACTATATTTATAAATACTCGAATTATTTATTCAATTTTTTAGATGCAATTGAAACTTAAAAAAGAGGCACACAAAGCAATTGCGAAGAAAGTTAAGAAACAAGGTCTCAAAGGTGAAGCCGATAGATTTATTGGAACTAAACGACCAAAACACTTGTATGCCGGTAAAAGAGGCATTGGTAAAACAGAAAGACGTTGATTCATTTATGTTATACTTTATTTTTTTAATCATTTTTAATTTCTTTCTAAAACTAAAAAGTATTTTGAATAAATTAAAAAAAAATCAAGTTGAATGATTAATATTTTATCCGTTTTATATCAATGGAATAATATAACATAATATTGATTTATATGTTAATTTTATGTATGTTGACTAATAAACATGGATATTGTATTTGTCTAAATTATTATTGATTATTTATTATGAATGTTAGGTTTTAAATTATACATTAAATAAGTAAAAATAGTATAATTTTATCAACTAATAATATAGTAATATTATACATAACTATTGATTAAATATTGTTTAATGCACAAACAAAATTATTTATAGTTTTTAATTAGCATTAAAACTTAAAAAAAAATATTGAATGTACTCTAAATTCTAAATTGCTAAAAACAGGATTTTCCTTTGTAGTTAAAATATATGTGATCTATTAAGTACTAGAAAAAATAAAAATTTGTTTATTTCAATATTATATTAACTCGTATGTTAAGATACATTTTTGTAATATATAATTTTTCATCAACAAAAATGATCAAATTTTAAATTTCATTTTTGATGTAGGGTTTTGCAACATTACACATTTTAATTTTGTTTTACGTTTTCAAACTATGAAAAAGAAAAATATATGAGTTATTTAACGTTACTTTTTATTCCACTCAGAATCTATAAGGGGAACAAATATTGTTAAGGTACTCTTTCCATGAAATTAGAGCAAGTATCTTATATCACTGAATACAGACATAGTGTATGCATACAGGATAGATTTATGGTATATATATATAGTGGTATGCATCAGAACATTTTTCATAGCATTAATATTAACTTTTATAAAATATTACTAAGAAGACATTTTAATGTTCAAAATAAATGATTTGTTGGTTATAGTTATTTATTAATTCATAATAATATTTTACCGAAATACTTAAATTTAGAAAGGTAAACAAGTGGATATTGCTTTGCTGTATAATAGATGTCGAGTGGATCACTGTAATAAGTGTATTAAATTTAAATTAAATAATTTATCTTTATAAATTGTAACGTAGATTGTCTACTTATATCAGTAGTATATTTCAAGATATTATTATTAAAGTAATTTATTTTACTATTATAGTATCTATATAATTATATTAGTATTGCAGTAGCTTAGGGACGTATGCAGAAGTTTTTTTGTAGTGGTGGGGGGGGGGGTATTTTTGAAAATCAGTTATTGAAAAGTAGTACTTTTTTTAATAAATGTACAAAAAAATTTTATGAAAATTAAGTATACTTACAATACTTTTTTTAAATCTAAGCATTGATATAACAAAATTAACATTAAAATTGAATAATAACCATACAAAAACCTAGATATTTCGGGGGGTGTTTGAACACCCACTATGTACGTGTTGGCACAAGGTTAATTTAATTTTGAAAACATTGCATTTATTATATTAATCGATATTTTTATATTACACTTTATTGTAATACTTAGTGAAAAAAAATCATTCATGGTGACAAAGTACAATAAAAAAGTAATAGCCTAAAACTCATCTGCATAGGTATTTTGAAAATGTTATTGAATTACAATCAAATAACTAACATTGTTATTCTTCCTTTAATATGTAATTTCATCCAAATAACAACATCAAATGTTAATAAAAAAAAATTAGGACAATTTATTTTTTAGATTTTTAGCTCCTGTATGAACTTTTTATAAGGAACCCTTGTATTCAATTTCAAGGTTTTTGACCAAGCAAATACATTTTTATTGGCAATATTTGAAAATAATTAAAAATTTATCATCCCATAATATAGCTCGAAACGAGTCAAAATTTGAATAAGTAATAAATAATACTTTATAAAAATGTGTTCTAAATATTAAGTATGGCTGTATGGATCATACTTGTAATGAATTATGATGACGTAACTTTTTTATAAGAAAACTTTATTACACGAAAAATTTATCGGAGATTTATTGTTTGTAATGTTTGTATAAAGAATTCCTAAACCATAAATTGACAAATTATTATAAATTTTATCGTAAAATATAAATCATATTAAACTCACATGCTAATGCGCAATTCACATCATACAAGTACATACACTAGGCAATTACTAATTAGCATACCAACTTCAGTTTTGAAATTAGCACTGCTTTATAATTTGTGGTATTCATTGTAGACTAACTGGAAAAATAAAAGGTTTGAACACCCCAATAAACAGTATATATTTTCATTAGAAGTAAGTCAGTGGGTATATATATTAAAATATTATATACTATATAGCATAAACGTGCATATAGTATACGTTAAACATATAGAATTAATATTCAATTAGAGTTTGATTAATTATTAATATTTTAGATAAATATTACATAATAATAATTGTTTAATTGATTTCTAAAAATAATTTTAGTATAAATCTATAGGTATCTCGGGCAAATTATCATTTTATTCTTGTGTACATATAAATTAAATTTTTACCACCAGACGGAGTATCAATAATTTTTATTTCGTCTTTTCACAGATATATAAAATAAATTCTATATATCTGTGCGGCTATTGTAAATCAAAACTAAATAATATTATTGGTAGGTACCTACACTGTAAGAAAAAAAAATTAAATTAGTTTGACACAGTAAGTTTACTGTATGCAGTAGGTATGCCTATATACACTCAATATCTCAATAGGCTTAATTGGTACTAAATACTCAATATAGAAGCATAGGAGTCATAGAACATAGTCAATAGGTATGTTACGTATGACTGTAATATATGTCTGTCTCAATATAACTTTTTACTTATAGTCTACACCAGCGGGCAGCGGTTTTCAAACTGTGGTACGCGGAGGGCCGTTTTTGAATAATAAACCCATTCAATTATTTAATTCATATCTTATTTAAAAAAAATAATTATACTGTAGTTGTAGTATTTTACTGTGTTATTATTTAAAATAAATAACTGTATAATTTGGAATTTGGATTGTTTTATTTTTAATTATTAGTGGTACGCGACCGATCGATAATATACCTAAGTAGTACGAAAAAAAAAGTTTGAAAACCGTTGGTCTACACTCTACAGTATACACCTACTATAGCCACAATATAGTATTATACTTATCAAACTTTGTTATTTTTTGTACCTACACATCTTGACGGTCAATTCATGACTATTATCGAAGTAATACAAGTTGAGCCAAGCTCGTCAAAAGTCATTCGATAAATTTATTTTTTTAGATTCTGAGGCAAACGTTCTTATATGCAAATGTACTTATTTCACAAAGATGAATGTTTTTAATATTTTTTTACTTACTTTTGTGTCTGAAGATGTTTTTTTCTACAAGAAAAAACGCTTTGATCATTAACTTCAAGGTAGGATTCTGGTCGAAAATTGAAAATAGTTTATACGTTGGTGGGCCAAAAGTAACAAGTAGAAAATATGGCCCAAAATTTATAGTAAAATAAATTACTTATTAAAAATGTACCTAATTCATTTAAAGCGTTTATTTTTTTGAATTTAAATTCGGTGGTGTTTTGAATATTTTCAAGGATAATATAAACAAATATATAATTATTTCAATGAAATTTTTAGTTGTGTCACCTGCTGACACTGTTGTTATCTCATTTGTGTCTTTTGATCCAGTGATAATGTTTTTCCTTTGAGTTTAAAATAAAAAAAAAAAAAAATCAGGACACTTCTTATTGTTAAATTTTATGTGCACATTTTTATAAAAAAAAAAATTATGATGTTCTATGAATTTGGTATACATAGGTATTTTACATACGGTTGAAAATGGTGAAGAAAATATTATGCGAATACTGTAATATAACATTTGCAGACAACTTATCAAGCCGTAATCTACATTTCAACAGCAACTCGCACAAAAAGAATAGAAGAAATTACTTTTCGTTGTATAAAGGTACATACAGTTTTAATAAGTGCATGAATGTATACAATGTCAATGTTAAAGTATATTTTCAGACGCTATAACATTATTTCTTGAGGAACGTCAAAAACAACCGTGTCGACGATTTAGAACTACTGGACAGTGCCAATACGGTTCTAACTGTAATTATTCTCATTACACTTTTGAACAATTAATAAATCTAATCAATCAAGGTAATTTTTATTTTATATTAGAAAAATGATAAAGCATGGTTTTCAATGAACTATTACCATGAATAAAGCCTATTTATTATATTTGCATAAAAAAAATATATCTGTCTTTTGTTAGGTAATGGGTGGCACTGTGAAAGTAAATATTAGCATACTTTAACTATTAACTATTTACTACATATAAATCATAATTTATATCTTCCCATTTATTCTCTATTATTTATTTACATTTATGTGTTTGTATTTGTATATATTTTATATTATGTGTAATTATTGATGTATGTAAAATTTTTTTAAAACCAAATGGATAGTTTAAATATAATATGTTGACTATTAAATTCTGGGGTTATTAAATAAGTACCAATAATCACGTATTTTCATTATATTAAAATATAATTAACCAATAATTTCAACTATTAAACAATCAAATTTTGGAGTGTATGAATACTTATCTATTCAATATCGAGTTTTTAAGAAGTTATGTGTGGTATACCAGCAAATGTGCCAACCCATATCAGAGTGATTACAATATGAGTCGACATAATTAAATGTATTTTCTTGAAAAATCTTGACAAATTGCTTAACAAATAAGTATAGAAAAAAGTTTCATTTCGATTATTTTAATAAGCTGCTATAAAATTAAAGGTAATTAATAACAATTACGCTTTATAATAAGAAAAAGTCTATCTTATATATTACTCTTATTTTTTTATTAAATAATCAATCAATCTACTTTTAATATTCATTCCATAGCTACTTTTTGCATGCCTATCCATTCATAATTATATATTTTTAATGAGCTTTTATATATAAAGAGAATGCAGCAGTGTTGCTTTTGACTTTTATTTTGATAATTGTTTATTGTCACATAATGTACATTTTTTACCCGTGTGAGCATATATATAAATAACAATATTAATTAAATGTTATTTTCATATAATAGCTTCATCATTTATTTCTGTTCTTAATTATATTTCGTATAACATATATTATTAAATCAAGTATATAAGTACATTATTTATTATATTTTATTTGGAAGTTTCTTATATAATATTAAAATATGTAGTTATTTGGTATTTTGTTAATATTCTATAGTACCCGTGCAATATATTACAAATATGTTTTATGAAATTTAAAGACTAATTTATCTCTTTATTAATTTTGAGACTAAACATTTGTCTAACAATCTTTGTCAAATTATATTCAATGATATTGATTTTTAGTATATAATTTTTTATATTGTTAATGATTTTATAACTACAAATTTTATACTCATCTAAATGTATTGCATTTTATTTATCTTTAAATGTCTGGTACTTAGCTTATAAAATATACAAAAAAGTAAACTAATAATACAAATAAAAATTAGTATCTATAATCAATTAATGTTTACGTCTAAATATTTATAAATGTTATATTAACTATGGTAATATAACCTCAACAATTACTAAAAAAATTATGTGGTAAAAATTGTATGTGTATATCATTTTATTGATAATATTTACTAAATTATACACCATTTATAATTAGGCTAATGGCTCATCTTATTAGTTAAATAAATACAATTAATATTTTACTTGAAATTTATTTTAAAATTTCCATTATGAAGCATACATAAACTAAGTATATTTTTTGTTTTTATTTAAAAACTTAATTTAGTTTAGATCCGTTATACTTTTTTGTATGGGATAGGAATGGTTGAACTGGTGGTCCTTAGGCCATGTTTTTATTTGGCCTGTACTAAAATTTTAAAATTATAAATTATTCAATACATTTAATGTTTTGGTATTTTACTAAGATTCAAGCTTAACATATAAAATAAACAAATGTATATTATTAAAAATATGATATTTTTTATGAAAATAAAATATATTTATATATTTTTTTTGTGGCTCGTTAAAGTAAAGTTTTAAAAATAGCCCTTTTTTGTGAGGAACTTGTTATTAATAAAATAAAGTAAATGTATTTTGATAATTAATTTTTATTTGAGGAAGCAGTAATTTGTTTCCTGTAACCTTGTTTTATTTAGAGGATGTTACACAAAGATTAATATGTTATCTCTTTCTCCTATAAAAAACAAGCAACAATCGTATAAAATTGTTTAAATTAAATATTGTAGAATACAAATTTACAAACAATTATACAATAATTTTTATAGCATCTTATAGTATTTTGTTTTATTATATAAAAATATTCCACAGTAATAATTATTTTTAGATATATACTTTTTTTTATTAGTTAAAAATATAATATTTAAAAATAAATTCATAATATTATGCTTTCAAAAATATTATTTAAATTTCAAGTGTTTTACATCTAAAATAACATTCTAATATATAAGATATCTTTGTAAACAATATTTTTTATCCTATAAATCATACATGTAACAAGTATATAAAAAAAAATTGTCTTTAAATGGCATCTTCTCAAGGTTAATAAATATTGGGGTAATATCCATGACACCAGCTGTAACAATTAATATTATTTTTTTTTATTTTAATTAATATTTAAAATTTACATTGAATAAATAACAATTATTATTAAATATTTTTTCTTTCAGAAAACAAAAAAAAGATTTATAAACAAGTGGAAAATATTAATTCAATTCCAACAATTGATTCTTGGTTAATAAAGTATCAGCAGAATTTATTCACTAAAACCACAAGCAGTGAAACAAATACCAAAAACTTACAATTAAACTATCAATATAAAAATTTACCATCCTTAGCTCCAATTGCTGATTTCAATAAACTAAAGAGTATAACTCTGAACACTTGGTCGTGAGTGTCATTTTAACTATCAATTGGTGCAACATCATAATCAATTAATGCTCTTTATTATTTGATTACTCAGGAGTTTCCAAGGATGACCTCTATAGTTCATCAAAAAAACGGAACAGACTTAAACAACTCAATTTCTTCATCTACATTGAATTCTAATTCCGATATGATCTTCTACAAGTCTGAGTTTCATGAGCAATCTGAGAACAATGCTCTACCAAATAAACCAGTTCAAGACTGTTTGACTGATAATCCTAATCTAAATATTTCTATTAGTAATGTAGTAACAAACTTCAGTTTAAAATCACATTTAAACCTACGATACTTAGCTCTAAATGGTAGTAATATAGAATACAGACGTGAAAATGGGATGTTAACAATGAAATTACGCAAACCAAATGCCACAGCCACCATATGGTCCAGTGGAAAAATTGCTTGTACTGGTTCTACATCTGAAACTCATGCTAAAATTGCATCCAGACGTTTTGCTAGAATCATTCAAAAACTTGGTTATCATAATGCTAAATTTAGCAGTTATAGGATTGTCAATGTTCTTGGATCATGTTCATTACCATTTCCGATCAAAGTCATACAGTTTTCGGAAAAGTATAAAACAATTGCTCAGTATGAACCCGAGTTACATCCTGGTGTTACTTTTAAGATCAAAGAATTAAAAGCTACATTGAAAATATTTTCAACAGGCAGTATTACAGTAACTGCTCCAAGTGTAAGCAATGTTTACCAGGCAATCGAGCAAATTTATCCCATGGTATATCCATTTCGTCGCGAGAAAACTGCAGAAGATGAAAGAGTAATACGCAAATTAATGACAAAAAAACGAAATTTCACTGAAATTGATGAAAATGTATCAATTTATAACTCGGAAAACAGTGTAACAAAACGAAATTGTGATGGATTAGCCATTGGCATAGTAAAAGTTGAAAACAATTTAGAAAATATTATTAAACAAGAATTTGAAAATGATCTCTGAAAAATATTTCAGTTACCCAAACTGAACACCACTTACAGTTTAGCACATAACAGCAGAATTTTTTTTATAATTTTTGTCAAGTCTTAAATATTTAAAAATAAATCATAACTTTAAATGGAATTATTAATATTTTTAAATGATCATTATGATAAATGTACAAAAATTAATTTTTTTTAGCATTTTACTTTAGTTGTAAGCTAATACAATCTAGATAACTAGTCTTTGTGTTTTACAAAATGTACATGTATACATGTAATATTTATATTATATCTATATATATTTTTTTTGTGTGTTAATGTTCCTCGTTAGTTACAAAAATAATTTTGCTTTTAAGCTTTTTCCTCATATTATTATTTTTTTTTTTGTTCCATTAGTTATGTATAAAAAAAAAAAAACATTTTTATGAAGTTTCCAAATAATTTCTCATGAATTTTAGTATGAAGAGCAGTAATAAAAGCAATAATAATAATTTTAATATTAATTTTTTTTTTTTTTTTTTTTTAATGAGTACCTAAATAAGAAAAATGTGTTGCTTTTTAAATTATTGGTGCATTGGTTATTATTTTACCTAAAAAATTCATTTCTTCGGGAAATTAACAAAGTAATTTCATTATCATATTTATGTTTTTCATGCATATGTGCGATAGTTATGATTATTTTTAGTTGATAAATAAATAATTATAGGTTTTATTTTGTTCTGCTTATTATATTAAATAAAAATAATAAAAATAAATTCTTGTGAACTATAAATAAAAGTGTTGCAATTTTTTAATATACACCTATTTTATATCCTACCAGGTTCCTTTATCGGAAATTTAAAATTTTATTCAAGTTCAAAATTTCAAGAGCAGGATGTGAATATCGGAGAAGTTCATGAGGGATATGAAAGTGTTAAAATCCGTATCAATCGATCAGCTGTTTTTATATCAGTAATGATAATGTATTATATTACGTTTTATTTTTTACCTTGGAACATGGACTATCTTGGACATATTAATTATTAATATGCATAAGTACCTACCATAGGAATAGAACCATCTTGTGGTATGTTAATACGTTTGTAATAATCATAGCACAAAATTATTAACTATAATAATCATTCGTTTTGGAAACATAAGCCAAGATCAAGAACATGACAAAATATGTATGTCAGCAACTCGTGTCCCGTGATCATGATTTAAGATGTATCTTAAATTATGCTCGTGATACGTTTGCGGCAGTAATAGTGTTACTGTAACATTTCACCTACGGACTGTGATTATTATCTTCTCTTCACGTGATTTCACCAAACTGTTATCATAAGTTATAGTCATTAAAAAAAAGATTATGGTAATAACTGTAAAAGACCAAATGTAAAATTTATAAAACTAACCAATGAAAAATGGTGAAATGTCAACGTCACAGTAAATTACTGGGAGGAGGGTAAATGCGGAATTTTGTTCAAAACCGGTATATTGCTGACATACCCATTTAATTTGTCATGGCCAACAAGATCTGTAAGGCATATTATACATAGATTTATAGACGTCATTTTTATAAATATACGTATTAATCTTACCCAAGTAATAAGTAACCAAGTATTTCTATCGCGATGATAATTAAATCAGTAAGTACGAAGTTCATTGTTTACTAGTATTTAGACTTCAATATACACTACACACTATTATGACAAGATGTTTGACATAATAATATAGATATACTTATGGTTAACATGTTTAAATCCCGATATGGCGATCATTGAAAAATTGTAATTTATTGTCAAATGTGACACATTATAGTATTTAATGAAAAACTTAATAATTTAATATAAATATATTGTTTTTTAGTAGGTAACTTTTATTTATTTATTGTCTACAGAAATAATTCTATAGAAATTTACTTGTCTAATTATGTAATTATGTTATTACTTATTTGTTTAACTAATAACTTTAAAATATGTGTACAATTTTGAAATAATACAATTACCTACCTATTATTATAGTACCCAGTCACCCAGGTACCTTAAAAATGATGAACACTGTAGAATAAAAAAATAAAAATTTAGTTTTTTTAGTTATACACGATAAAGTACCTAAGTAGGACTATTAAATATTCATAATTTAAAAATTGGTATTAAAATTAAAATTAATTTAGTAGATGGTAGGTTAGTATATATGTTAAAATTTAAAAAGAAATATTACCTATGTATTGGTGTAAGATTTTTGAATTTTAAAGTTAAAAAGTTCAATAAATTAAATTCATCGGATTTCACCGCTATAGATAAAAAATTTAGTGGCATCTTGCCATATTTGAGTAAACAAAAAATACATCCTCTAATTTCAGTATAATTTTTGAATGACATAATTTAACAATTTATATTATATTTATTTAAAGTGTCTAATATTTGTAACTAACATAGGTATTGGTAATATTATGTTTCATTGAAAGTGGTTAGCCAATGGTTGCAATTTGTTACAATAATGAATGATAAATATTTCACCAACATTCATCATATTAAACTAGACTGTTTAAATATTGGTAATATTAGTATAATTCTATCAAAATCGATTTTTTTTTTATAGATTTTAATACTTCTTAATAAGTTCTTAAATGTTCTTTCTAATATATTTTTATTTATTGTATTTAATTTTATATTTATTTTAAATAGGTAACCTACCTATTCAATTTGGTACCATTTTTATACAACGCCATGAGCAAAAAGACATCAGGTTAACGAAGTTCTTTACCCATTTATTTAATTATACAGATTTCAATCATAAATATTATATTTATATAATAATATGTGCGTAGGTAGCATATAGTACTTGCGATTATCTATTTATTGTGGACTGCATTAGTTTTGCCCTAATAATTGTACAATAATTTGGTAGGCCATCATTGTTAATAAATGAATAAAACGATTATTTTATCAAGTTTAAAGTTACCTTGGAACAATTGGAAAGAATATGTAATAATATATACCTGTATAAATATATTTATTTATAAAAGTATAGGCACTAAGTCATAAGTAAATTGATTTTACTATGCTTCAGGACTCAGACTACAGCCCACAAGTTTTTTTCTAACGTAATTATATCGATATTATATTAAACAGGATCAGTGTGCGATGAAACAAAAAGTGCAGTTTTGAAAGGCTATTAAAAAAACCATGTAACTTACAGAAATGAGGTTTATTTTATTTTATACGGTATATCTTGTCGTTTTATACATTAAGTTTTAAAATGGATGATAACCCCCCCAGCAATAATACATTGTTGCAAGTGATTTTTAAAGTTTGATGACCGATGATAAGATAGCCCGTATCCGATTTGAGCATTTGCGACTTTTTCTGTGGGGCTATCCGAAAGAAAATTTTTTGAAACATCGGCATTATACCTTGAAAAAACTCAAAAATCGAATTCGGGAGGAAATCATCACTATACCCGCCGATATGTGCAAAATATACAAAATCTTCAAAAATCGCCTTCAACGATGTATTACTGCTGGGAGTCATCTTTCTGATGTAATTTTCCAAACTTAATGTATAAAATAGTATGTTTATTGATGTACCGAATAAAATAAAATAAACATCATTTCTATAAATTGCACAGTTTTTTTTGATAGCCTTTCAAAAGTGTACTGTTTGTTTCAGAATATTCTATATAATATTATAAAATCGACTTTTTTACGTTAGAAAAAATATATTTTAAGTTACTAAATAAATTAACAGATGTCTGCAGTAGTGTGTATTATTAGTAGCCTAACCACAACGCCGTCGTACGTCATACGATTATAATTTTACGATACTTACAACTTTTAATACTATCGTAATAATTCTGATATTTTGCATATTTATATTTATTATAAATTCCTTATAATAGCAATAACTAATAAGCATTTAAATTTAAAAAACAATTTTTACTAACGGAAATTTATAAGTTTATAGCTATTGCCGTAAACTCGTAACTTTGATAAAATATAGAGGGTAGTCGTATTAGAATTACGTAACTATTATTCATTTTTTATACAAATATATTTATACTTATTACTAATTTGATTTTAACATTTAACACGTTCGTGGTCAGTTAATGCTATAATAGCAGTAATTTCCAATTTTTTCAATCCTGATGTTATGAGTCACTACTGCTATAGTAGTAATTTACAAAACCAACGAAATCGTGCATTACTGCTCATGCAGTACTATTTTCAATAGTATTAAATGAAACTAGATATGTGACTGACCTGTTATGATCAGTCATATGTTTGGGCACAAATAAATAAACAATTCTATTTTTATATTTCTCGTCAGTATATTGTTTAATCTAACTGCTATAGCAGTAATATAAAAGTGATTCTTTGAGGTAGGTACTTGAATAATATTAAAAAATGAAGTGACCACGAACGTGTTTTAATACATTTTATAATGACAGCAAAACGAGGTAACGGGACGGCTATCAATTCAACTTCCATTACAACATTTAAAATTGTTTGTTTTTTTTATCTAATAAAAATATTAGTTAATATGCATTAAAAAAAAAATAAATGAAATTAATGGATATAATTAAAACTTTACAAAGACAATTTATGACGTTTATGAGATACAATTATTATGTATTTCTTAATTTGGTAGGTTGAACTATTTTTCACCAAAAACATTGCTTATATATTTTTTTTAATATCTACAATATGTAAAATTTTATTTACAATAATAATATGTGTTAAGATGATAAATATGTCATGAATTACATGAAAAAAGAAGTAACCCAGCTGTTTCACTTTTTATTATATTTTTTTTAATAAAGAATTAAGTATTTAGTTCACGACACTATCTTCGCTTAAGCGTCCTTTGGGGGTTTACAGGTATTGAGTCGGAGTTAAGTGTTGAGATTAGTGGATTAGGGCGATTTCCTAGTTGTGAACGATAACGTTATATAATTTATGATATTTCTGAGATAGTTTTGATGTATTTGTAGGTCTGTATTAAATGTGTGGTTGGTTACGTAGTAGAGACTGCATTCGAATTCCATGCCGTGTACTTACAAGTTTATTTATCAAGCACGATACATTTATGAGTTATGTGCACAACTTTATTTTTGATATTTTTAATTTTTTAAAAAAAAAGCATGAATAGAAACGCTTTATGATATAGTTGTTACAACTGATTAGTTTCTAGATTAAAATATTTTCGTATCCAAATGATCGGAGATGGCTATTTCCACCATCTATTTGGACCGAATTTTCTAATTCTACAATATGTACATACTACAAGATACAGCCAATGTTTGTAAATCATTCTATCCTAAACTGAAAATCATATTTTACTCTCCGAGTCCTAATATTTTTCAATTGGTCGATGTTTTAAAATAAGTACAATGTAATACATATGTAAAAATACGTAGTTCAAATTTACGTTGAGAATTATTAGATAAAGAAAAATTTATAAGTTCAGTGATAACAAAATTTCAAAATAATAAAATAAATAGTATTAAATATGTAAAAAAGTTACATGGCGTTGTCGATAATAAAATAAATAAAATAATACTTTTCCAAATTTCTATTATTTAACGCTGAATATTTCAATATAGACAATATTATTATACGTATTTTATTATTATTATTATTTTATTGTAACGTAATTTTTCAGTGTAATTTAAGCTCCTAAATAATTTTAAACTATTCCCCCTTTAATATTTACTGTCTTACAAAATATTATTACTATTATTATCACATATCTTCCACATTGACATAATATTTATTATTATAAACTATCATATTTATTATTTTATTATAATAAATATACTTATAATATATTGTATATTGTCAAAAAATCTCCACCAAATTTTATAAATAATTTCATTATTTATTTTAAATGTTATGTAAAAATTTAAAATACATTCACTTAATTACCTTAAATTACAATCGTTTTATTTAATATTCACAATGTTATCCATTCCCAATTTGGTAAAATGTTTATTCAAATATAAAAATATTTCAATCTAGACACTAATCATTTTCTATTCATGCGTTTTTTTAAAAAAAATTAAAAAATCAAAAATAAAGTAATTTAAGTTGTCAAATATAAGTGCATAATAAATAAAGATAAACTTGTAGGTACACGGCATGCAATTCGGATAGACCTCTCTAAGAGTTGGCATGTAATTTGGACATTCCAATTTATATTTATTTTTTTGGCATGCAATTCGAATACATCTGTAAAAGGGAGCCTTATAGTTATCATACACAAGGTTGGAACACATTGATCGGAATCTTTGTATTCTGTTTAAATTTGACAATTTAGCTGCACCTCATATTTTGATGCCGTAAGTTCATATAGGACTGAGAAGTTGTTTATGAATGAGTAGTTTAGTATTGATATTGAGTTTTGAGTGATTAACATTGGATATAAGTTATCACTTTGAAATCACTATAGGTACCGCGTAGAATAATGCTAATAAAATCTGGTATAAATAAGCTAAACAATAGGTTTTGAACTTAAAATATAGTTAAAACTTAATATGTTGAAAAATATAATACATGAAAAATATTTGAATTAAAACGCTATCGTTACTGTACGGGTCACCAAATGGCGGCCCGCGAACAAATTTTATACGGCCTGTAGACAAAAAATAAAAACACATATTACGACAATATTCTATGTGTTATTGTTGTAAATTATTATTTTTGTTAAATATTATTGGTTTTCATTGACAACAGTTGATAAATTGGTTACAAAGCATATCTTATCTAAACTTTAATTGGGTCATTGGGTGGCTGCTAGTTGATTTTACGTCTACGTAGTCAGTCCTTTTTCAAAAATGAATTATATTAAAAACAAGTTCAGATCCCGGCTAACCAACAAACATCTTGAAATGATTATGAAAATAGCATGCACTAACCAGACCCCCAATATTTTAAACAGTTAGTCGAGAGCAAGATTTGTCATTTTTCTCACTAAACAAATTTCTATTTTATTGTATTTATAATAAATTTTTATTTTAAATTTTTCAAATATTTGTAATATTAATTATGTTCCCAATGTTTAAAAACAATAGCAAATAATAAATAAAATAAATAATGTTCTCATTACATCCAATTTTAAAATAATACCTATTGTCCTATTATATGTTGAAAATATGTACTAAGCTAGAATTTTATTGGCCCGCGAAAAATTTTCAGGTTTCTAATGTGGCCCTTCAAAAATATTAATTGGTGACCACTAGTATACTGTGTGTAGGTACACCGGTTAATCATTAGCAAAAAAAAAAACAAAATTTTTAAACTTGTTACGCCATCCTCTTATTTCCTCTTGTCCTTGTAATTTTTATAATAACCTTAATCTAACTTTTTTAGATAAATAATATTAATGTATTAAGTTGAGATACTGGTCATATAATGTAAAAGTATACTTGTACCTTAAAGAATACATTTTATCTAACCTGGGCACATGAATATTCATAAACAAATTATCTATAAGTATTATTTTGTTTCATAACAAATCCTTAGACAAGTAAACAAGTATGTCTAATATTTAATAATACTATCTGATTTTAAAATATATTGGTATTAAAATCAAAACATTCAATTAAATGTTATCAAAGTAACAACATTTATCATTTTTTTAAGCTGAAATTTTTTTAATTTGGACGATAAAATAGGTATTAAAAATATTATTTCTTAAATTGTTTATGATAGGTTGGCCATAAATAAAAATGTACATATACATATAGTGGTATATATCGAATAAGGAACTAGATAACACTTATCACTAATTTACAAAGTTAAATTATAACACTAAATAATATATATTTAGTATAAATTTATTATTAAATCAGATATTGGCTCTCAAAATGTGTAACTATTTAAATAATAAATTATATTATTCACTAAGCACTTAAAGTGTCTAGATGATGTCGATTTTTAGCTTTTTCCGTAAATTATTTATATACTTACGAATGATGTAATATATAATACATAAATTATCTTTATACGTTAATTTATATAATCTATTCAAACTTATCAATTATACGTATTTTAGACATCCTATAGATATGAAGTGTTTACTGGGAAATAGAAAAATTATAAATCAATAATTAGGTAATATAATAAAAACATCTAAAAAATAATCAGTATACAGTATACACTATACATATAGGTTTATTAAAAAACAAATACAAGTGTATCATAATTTGTTGATTACTAAATGAATATAGGTTAACATTGAAATTATTGAAACATTTATCTTTAAAATTTAATTCTACACGACTACACAGGATATCCTGGATAAATAAATTGAAATAATGGATATTAGTATATTTATCCTTGATAGATATTTAAAATTTTTTATACCTACGTATGTCTCATTTGTTTATAAAAAAAATAATAATTAAAAGAGCCACAGGAGATATTATTTACAATCTTAATATTTTATAAATAATAGTACTTAACATATAGCTTATAGATATTATTTTTGTTACTCCTTAATAATGACCTATGCATTATAAGCTATACTCTAATATGTCTTATTCAATTTTTTGTTAGAGGCTAACATAATAATTAATAATTATTTTTTATAGCACCTTACGATAGGTAGTCATGATTAAGCTTATAAGAACTGAGAACTTGGCTATAAACTGATCATTGATTACGGATCAATGATCATGGTAAATAATAATATAGGAACAGCGTATGTAAATTATAATTTATAAATGATATGTTATACAGTGCAGTTCTTAAATAAAATGACTTTCACCTAGATAATTTGTGAGATAATTTAAAAAAAAAAAAAAAATTTTATCAGTATAGGTACAAATTATAATGTATTTGTTTTTTTTATATGATCAATTTAAAACGTAAAATGGAAATGGTGATACATTTCACCTCTGACAATAATTGTATATGTAATAGGTATATAGGTATATTATTCATAATTATAATTGAAAAAAAAAATAATAAAGAAAAAATAGAAATTTTTTACAAAAGGTTGCAATTCTAAAATATATATAACTGTAGGTATTTGACATTTTCATCAAATATTTATGTTAGCATTTTTTACACATATTAAAATTTTTTTAATTTATATTGATTTTTGGATTTATATTTATATACATTTTAAATTGAAATATTTTTTCTACAAATTTTGATAAAAAGTTATTTGCTGGGTTAACATTTTTAAGATTTTAATACAGGATTATCAGAATACAACATTTCTTTTTTTATGTATGTTTAAAAATATTAAAAATGTATAGTCACAATTTTTTATATGTAAAATTATGCATGTACTATAAATTTTTGTACAAAATTCGTCAACATCATGATTTCGCAAAAGATACGAGTATTTTTGTTAGTAAAAAATATTTGGATTAAAATTTAATACATGTTCCTCATAAGTAATTTAAACTAGAACTAAAACATCTAATACAATATACCAATATACGATTAAAATTATTTTTTATAGATATTTGTAGTTTAAATTTGAATGTAATCATATATTTTACTGATGTATAAAAGTGTTCATTTTTTGTTATAATTTAAAAACATTATTGTTTGGAAACTATAACTTGAACATATATACGACGAATTTTACTATAGGTATACGTAATGACATTATCAAAATATGTAGATTAATTTTAAGATATTATATCTATTTATACAATGAACCTATTCGTAATGTTTTACGGTATAGTGGTATTAACATAAAAGTTAATAACATTAATACAATATGATATTAATATAAATTATTATACTAATTAAATATTAATAATATAATAAATGCAATGTTTTCAGTAAAAATTAAGTCAACCTACCGTAATACTATTAGTAAAATAAAGGATTAATAGTTAAGTATATCAAATTTAAAGTATGAAATATATTTAGTGATTTACGCTGATAAACCGTCTTAGCTCAAAAATCAGAATAGTTTTTCATTTAAAATGATAGGTTTATCATTTAATTCAAACTTAACACATTTAACACAATGGCCAACTCGATATTTAATTTATAACAGGGTGGTACACTGGTACTCATTTGTCCAAATTTTGTTTTCTTTAAATGTATTGTTCAAAAATTTTATGTTTGATAAAAAATCTTAAAAATTTATTACATAGTTCTTCATAAGGTTTTTTCAATGGAATTGAAAAACAAAGCTTATCGTAATGCCACATTCATTTATATGAGCGTTTGAACTTCAAATTATGACAAAATTAGAAATCCACACAAAAAATTCTACTCAATCGATTTTATTATTTTATTGTATAGTTCAATAATATTATAATTGTAGAAACTTAAATATTATATTATTACCTACTTAAATTATTATTTTATTTACATAATAAAGATTTAAAATTTTTAAAATACTAATACCATTTTTAAATAATTTATTAGTGTTTGAAATTTTTGAATTTTTTGTTGGTTAATATTTTTTATAAAGTAAAAGAAATTGTAAGATCTATAAAATCTTTCGTAGGTTTTTTTTTTATTTTTCAGTTTAAAAGTATTAAAAACATATAAGCCCACTTTTTTTTTTTAATAAATATTTTAAGTTTAAAATTGTACAAAATTGGATATTTAAACAAAAAATAAATATTTTAATTAGGAATTTTATTAAATATTATACATAAATATATAATTAGTATTAATAAAATATTAGAAATATGAAATATAGTTAACCTATATTATTTTTAGTATATTATTATAGTTAATAATAAACATATATCTATTATGAAATTGTTTTATAATAAAAATTACAATAAATTAATCAGTAAATACTATAATTATATTATATATATTTAATTATTGTAATTTGTAACAATAATTAATTATTGATAAAATTATACTATTTTCTAATTGTGTATTTTATATATTTATATTTTCAATTAATTAATTATATAATAATCATAACACAGTATATTTTATAATATAGCAAATAAATAATGATCAATTTAAAGGTACGTGGATTATTATTATTTTTTTGCGATTTTTTTCTGTTAATTATAAATAATATAATAATTTTATAAATTATGTATACTGTAGTGTACATATTCTTCTTTTTCTGTTGAAATTATAAGTACATACTCTTTAAGAGTTTTCGCCACCATAACAATTTCCTTTCACTTCACTGTCTTGAACTATCATCTACCATTTTTGCACTCTTAATTTATTGACATTTTCTTCTATCTTATCTATTCATTACTTTCTAGGTCTCCCACTCTTCCACAAGGTCTCTTCCCCATAGGTTTCCATTCCAGCACTGATCTAAGCGTCTACTTCTAATAAGTGATTTTTTTGTTTCAGGAAATTTGATGAGTCAAATTGTTTATGGCGTGAGATGTGTGAATTATCAAATAAAATCACGATTGTCAGACTTTAGACTGTATACATAATAAATAAATTAATAATAAAGTACACCTATTGGCTATTACTAAATATAATTTAACACAATTCTGGGCGATTCTTTTAAAATAAGACATTTATTATATATAAGTTAGTTTTAATACATAATATAGGTAGTATACTAGTATGTATCGCAACTTATATATACACTAGTTGGTAACGCTATTATAAAGCATATTATAGTAACTATATACAGACATAATGTAGATACCTGCAGTTAGTAGATATCCTTGAGCCTTATTCTTCCGTCTGCTTTTAAGTACAGCTGTGGGTTATAAAAAAAAATATATTGTGAATTATTAAAATTACATCTTTGTGACCGTATTATAATAATGTTGTCATGTTTCCTGTTTGTTTTAACAGTCAAACATTTTTAATGATTTATGTATATATATTAGTGTGTATATTTAAAAATGAATACTATTGTTCTCAATTGTTTATAATATGTGTATACTGTATTGTATATCAAGTACAATAATATGATTTAATATTATATTTTTAAAATATAAAAATACATGGTAAATTTAATATTTATGATATTAAGTACTTCGATATTTTTTTAAAGTACCTACTTAAATATATACATAGGTCCATGATGTGGTTTACAATTAACAAAATAAGATTTCTTAATATATATATACATATTAATAGATATATATAATATTACTAACTCGAAAATCAGATTTAATACATTTTTGTAGGTATTCGTCAATAGAGGATCATTGATAATGGAAAATAGTTTTCTAAAGAAACCAGTTATTTTAACATCAAATATTTTTTATAATGAATTAATGTTATCTAAAATTATTATTTTTGCTTTCCCTGTTTTAGATTCAAAATGAAGTGATGAATATATTGATTTTACAACGATGTGCGTGTGCTTGTGTTTTGGTATGTCTGATATACGATAAGTTGTCGAAAAAATGTTTCAACATTTTCAACTTTGAAGGTGGTTTTGAACGGAAAATTAGATCTAGTTTATACTTTTGAGAGGTAATTCCTAGTAATCTGTAAAATAAAACAAACAAAATTCAAAGTAAAATGGAAATTTTTACGCAAATCTAGTTTTTTGATAAAATTGATTTTTTATTTTGATGTAACTCATAAATCAATAATCATAGTTCCTTGAAATTTTCACCAAATGTTTGTATAGTAATTTCTATATATTTTATTATTTTCAAAATATTTTTGTTCTTTTGAGGCTATTAATAGGTATTTGAAAATTATTCAATGAGTAAAATTTTAATAAGAAATTCCTCGTAGGTTTTTCTAATACTAATTAAAAAATCATGAAAATACATATACTTACAATACTTTTTTACAAGCGATAATAAATTAGAATTTTGATAAAATTCGTAAAATCTCGAAAATTTTCAAATTATTTTGTAATTAAAAATTAATAAATATTTTTCTTTTTATATCTAAGATTTGAGAATTTAGTACAAATTTTTTTATTAGTTTTTTAACTTTTAGTAAAAAAAAATTATTTATCATAAGTCAAATTATTTTTTTTATGAGTGTTTGGAAATTCGAGGAATTCAATTAAAGAAAAAAATAGGGATGGATGATGATGATTGCTTTGCGATGAATAATCCTGTATTTTTATATGCAAACAAAAATATTTTTGTTTTACTTGTTTGACATTCAATACTTCCAGGTAATAGAACGTTACAACTTACAATGCAATACTATACAAAGACATTCATTTTTAAATTTTAGTTTCTACACGTGTATTTACTGTTTTCTCAATGACTCACATTTGTCATGTTTTCTTTAACGTATTATTCGAAAACAACACGAATATTTAGTGGAAATAAAAAAAGAGTTAACGTTAAATGACAAAAAAGAAGTTCTATATTATATGTTCTACAAAAGAAACAAGTATACCGATTTTTTTCATTTATTTACTAGGTAATTACGTTTTTTTTTCAATGTTAATTCATCGCATTAAAACTAAGTTTCGACTAAACTTCTAAAATTGTTTTTTTGGCTATTCATCCCATAATTTACATAGTATAAATATTCGTTATTTATACATTCCTGGCTATTAAGAAAATTAAAATTTATCAGTATGTATAATTTATATTGTTATCTTTTTATTTTAAGTACGTACATAAATAATTATTATAAATATAGGTAAATACTTTCTTAATAATTATAATTTTAAATCTATTTTATACAAAACGTATTTTCAATGAACTGTTATTATAAAAATATATGTGTTTATAAATCTGTGTATCAGATTGTATACTTTGATGAGAGTGTACACCTATCTCAATCATTCATTTTAAAATAAATAATAATTAATAATAATTGAAAATTTGTGTTTTTTTCATTTAAATTAGTGGTATTATTCCTACTGTTGGATCATATCAACTGTAGCAAATTTCTTAGGTAATTTAAGTCGATGAGCGGGTGTAAACACCTTGGTCTTGAATTTGGTAAAAATCGGCAAGCTTTAAACTACTATATCTCAAGAGAGACTCAAATTTTGCTTATTACTAGTTGTAAAGTAAGAATTAATAAACCTTTGATAGGTTGAGTTGAGTTATTTTACTATCTAAGTACTATTTAGAATTATAAAAATTTGTAGTGTGGATTTCAGATTTAAAATATTTAAATGTTATACAATCAATTCACCAAATATTTATCCTGTTTAATATTGTAACGTTAAGTATATATTATTAATTATTATTACATATATATAAATGTATGTAAGTGATTATCAATTTAAATTTGTTGGTTGGTGTATTGTATAATAAGGCCTTATTTTTTATTTAAGTTCGTAGACGTTAGGAAAATAAAATAAAAACAAAACATAGTTAAAATATCGAAAAACGAAAACAAAATCGTAAAACTAAGAAATAGTATAGTAATTAAAAAAAAAACAATAACAAAATCATAAAACGGAGACAAAATACTTAAAATTTATAATATTAATATCGTCATACACCATAGTAAAACAAAACAATATCAACTACCAAATTAATTTCCACTAAAAATTAAAATATCTTTTTATTTACTTCTATAACTATATTAAAATTGTATTATTGAATATTTATGTATAGGTATATATTTTATTATTTTATTTGGAAATAATTATTTATCTGTGTACATATTTGTTTTAATATTTATGTTAATTATGTCTATTTATATAATAATATAATATACATATTATATTATTCAAATATTCAGCATCAATATATCATTTGGTTTAAGGCAGTTATAAATAGTTTATTTTTGTGGTGTTGTATTGAGACTAAACAACGTTAATAGTAGGTAATAGATAATCATGTATTTTTTTATTTTTTTACAAGTGTATAAATAAAAAAATAATTGATTTTATGAATGTTGTAATTTTTAATTATTTAAAAAAATAATAATCACTTATAGGTAATTTAATGATGATGTCTATATTTGAATATAACTTAAAAAATTTCGATTACACATCAAATTTCTAGGTATTTTTTTTTTGTCAATAAAAGAATGGATAATATTATATATAAATATATAATATCTATTACTGTATTAGAACTCATTATAATTAGTAGAGAGCACCTAAGACTTAGGTAGTTATCTATAACTGAATTACCTACTGTATATATTTATTTTTATTACAATAATACGAGATCCAGTAATTTTTTCTTTATAGTCCATAAAAAATACATTAAGAAAACCTTATAACATATTTATAATATGTTGTTTACATATATTTACGCATTAAATAATGATGGTAAGAAATACCTAACCTATAGTACCTATTTTTATATTATGTTTATATAGATGTAATTTAAAATGGATGCGATGAACTTGGCTGATGACATCATATAATATAAATTATTTGTTTGTATTAAAATTTTGATTTAAGACTGAATCGAGATTTAACAATGTGGCGATGTGTATATAAATAACTATACCTTCTATACAATATACATATAAGTATATTTGTTAATATTATTAATTTATAATCTAATGAAATTGTGTGCGTGAGAAGATTTTATAAAACTATATGTATATATTTATATATTTATACGTCATATAGTTGTGCGCGTTTTTTATCGTTACCTATGTGTTGAATAAACTATAAAGAGATTTTTAAACTCATATTTGTCACACGATAAAAATACGCCAAGATATGTTGTACATGATACGAAATATGAATGTTTTATAAGTTATAATTTATTGCACATTGACTATATTGAAAATTATTGAATAAAGAGGCAAAATTATATTTTGGGAAAATCCGTTTTATAATATATTGTGGAATATAGTGGTGGAACCCGGAACCGCGGCTTTATGTATATTATGATTTGTCATTGGTAAGTACCTACCTAACTTAATTGCCCACTGAGAATTTGTGTTTTAAAACAAATGCAGTTGATTTTTAAGGGTAGTAAAAAATAAACAAAATATTATATAAGAATTACCAGTAACTAAAATGTTGGTTAGAAGGAGGGTATGGCCAATAAAAAAAACATTAATTTGTAAACAAATTATTATAATTTGTGTTTAGTTTTACATTTTTATATACCTTAAATAATATGAAAAATTAATTTTTAACTTGTATTATCAATAATTATTTTTCCCAGTACAATAGCTGAAGAAGTTTATACCTATATAATAGCTAGTACCATAAAAACTTTTAATTTTAATATTTCAGACATAGATGATTATAGAATTATATTAAGAATTGAGAATTTAAGAGTTTTGCATGAATTTTAAATCTAAATCTATAATACAGAGATTATTATTATGGGAGCTCCATTTTTGTCATCCCCAATGGCTATGCGTTTATATTACTATACTAACGTATACACTTGTCGATCATATTTATAGAAATACGACTATAGCAGTATAGTGCAGTGGCAAATACGAAATTGTTTAACGATAGTGGATGGGAAGAATTTACAAATAAATGAGAATCTACAATATTGTAGATACAAAATAACATTTAAAATAATTAAATAAATGCAATCACTGCTAACCTATTGATATGATATACTATATTGTAGTACAGTATTGAGTGTTATTGATAAAAACTTAACAATAGCTGTGTTATAATAAAATTAGTTTTTATTAATATCAATTTGTAAAAACTTTCTTTAAGACAAAATAATGATTGATGATTAACTTGTTGCTTTAGAATTATCTATTATTAATTTATCATGGGATTTATAATATAGCGTGTACACACTTATACATAGGTACTGTATTTTACTTAAATTTTACTTCAATCAAAAATTGTTAAGACAAGTAAATACACAATATTATCAATTAAACTACATATTATATATAACAATTTACCAATCACACTCCACCTCCTTTTTTTTATTATTTATTTATTTATTTATTCATTTATATTCAAATTCTAATATTTGACATTTTTAAGAGTAGGTGTACTTAAAAACCATAATGTTTTAAAATACTTATAAATATACTATTTAAGAAACTTCATGTCATGATAAAATTGTCTTTTTTCAATACAGAACTATCTCTTCTCATTATATATTATTGAACAAATGATTTAATTTAAACTTTTATTATAATGTAAATCAAAATTTTAATAAGTTTTTTTATTTTTTAAGTAATTAAATCTTAATAATATGTATCTAATACCTTTACCTACTAAAGATAATTCACGGACTAATAATAACTAATAATAATCTATATCTATTAATATTTTAATAATTTGTAGACATTGTTTTAGTATACTAATAATAAGAATTGAATTAAATGTTATACATATTATATTATGCTATATGTTGTATATACTAAATCATTATTTACGAATATTATAGTAAGTAGGTATATAACTTTTAATAATTCATAAACTACTCGTTCAAATTTTAAATTTCATTTAAGACGGTTCATTATTAAAAAAAATGTGGTTCTTATTTGAATAAAGAAGTTTGTTTGTTTGTGGGATTTTATCTTTAAATGACATAATAAGTATAAAATATATAAAAATATGTGGTTTTTAAGTATACTAAAAATTTCTAAAATTGAAATTTGAATAAAAGTGTAACTTAAAAAAAAAATGGGCTTGAACATGTTTGGTGAATCAACCTGCAGTAGTAGTATATGTTATATGCTATACATAAACTACATAATAAACACGTGTGTATAAAATATATAAACATTTTTGTAGGAAATTTCTACGTAAACTTTTCCTTGTTTTTTTATTTTACGTTTAATTAGTCGGTGTATAATTATTAAAAGTAGATTAAAATACCTTGCAAGTTATAGTTATTTATAAGTATAATTATTAATTATTATAATATAGATGTCCATTTATAAATGTATATAAATAAAATCTGAAAAGTGAGCTCGTGAACTTTAGCTATACTCGAACATACACTGGTTTGTCTTTTATCGATAATATAATACATTAGTGTACAGAAAAAACATGTCATATGCACAAAAACAAATAGATATACCAGAAAAAACATCGGGTGAAATAAAATGATGTGGTCTATGGATATACGATGTATATAATATACATATAAAATATATTATTATGCGGATTGCGAATTATTACGCGGATGTAATAATATTATATTATCTGCAATAGTATAGCGTGAGTAATGAGTATAACATTTATATGTATTATAATTTATAATAATATGATATTACGAGTATATTATTTATGTATACCATAAATACAACGTATAAAATTGACGAATTGGCATATTACATTATTATTATTATTATATAAATTTATTACTGCGCCGAGTGCAATTTTTCATGTATATATGTATATAATTATCAGTCACGTTTGATGTTTGTACTTTGTGTATCCTTACACACTTTTATACTTACTATTATTATTATTATTGTGTTTATGTGTATGAAAATTCGCGATGATAAGTACATAGTATAACACTGTGTTATATAGCTATATACTAGTTTCGGGGCGAGATCCCAAGGCCTGCGCCACCGCTATCGTTGGTCCATACTCATTATACAGACGTTGTGGCGGCGCCATAGGTTTATCTATGGGATTGGGCGGGCGGGCGGGCTACAGCGTGGTAGACTGGTAGGTACTGAAATCCGTTTATAGACGTGTCGTACTCGCGTATAAAACGCACACCGTGTCGAAGCAGACCACAGGCACGAACAGCAACCACCGCTGCTGACGCAGATAATAATATAATAATATTTTCGGTCAGTGTGAAAATCTCCAGTTTCCGTCGTACACCGTAGTTTTTTCTCAACCATCGTAGTCGTTTTCCTAAAATATACATTTCGCGGCCGTTAAATTGCGCGCAATGGACCGAGTTTAGTGCGCGTCGAATTCGTCACCCGAAACGTCGTGGGAATAATATTGTAGGTACCGTCCGGTATCGGCCGATTGCTCAATACAGCTTCGAAAAAAAAAAATAATAAATAATAATATAAAAACTCGCGTTACGTGCGTATATGTATTCGCTGCAGTTATTATATATCGCTGTATAATACCTACAATTGTCGTAAAGTCGTGAGTTTTTTCTCTCCTCCGTTTCGATTTTTCTGCCATATACCGTGCAGTATTACCGTTATTATTATACTATTCTCGTCGTCACTATGTCATCTTACCGCAGTTGGTTACGAGTAGCGTTGGTGTTCACCCTGTTGGCCGTCGTCTACGGGGCGCCCATCTGGGAAGAGCTGTTCGGGTTTTCACCTCGTCGTCGCAACACACAGCCGACGGCTAGGACGCCAAGGGCCGGCGGCAAAGAGAAGTACAAAGCCACGTGCTGGGTCATCAATCCGGACAACTATGCATTCCCAGGCCAGTCGCCCTACCCATCGGCCCCGCTGTGCCCCTACTGAAGTCGTACTGCATATATTACTATAATGCATAGGTATACGCATATTGATGGGTACCCGAGTTTACCGACATTGGTATAAACTATGTGGGTACCCGGTCAAATATAGCTATGCCATTTAAGTACGCCTGCAGTGGCCATCATTGCGTAATTTAAGTTTATAAAGTAAAATAATTTAATATGCTTAACTATTATAATGATAAACATACAAAAATGATATTTAGTCATATTACCTACCTATATTATACCCATACCTATTATGTATTTATGTATACCAAAGACTATACTATTGCGTTACGTGCAGTATAATTATGTATATGTGTATGCGTACAGGTAACTATACTAACTATTATATTGCTTTCGTTCTAAAATTATGTTATACCTAAGTACCTACTCTTAAGTCAAAAAATAAGTATATATATATATAAATATCATACTAGTCGTTATGACGCGCACGTCTACGTTATATTATATACCTATTCGTATGTATCTATATGCATACGTTGTGTTTTTTACGTGTAAAATAAACGATTTGTTTTTAAAAATCACACAATTTAGTAGATTATATTATTATCAGTGTTGTATTATTATTACTCTGTTAATATAATATTACACTATAAAAGTTCCTATCCATAGTCATCCTATATAATGATATTATGTCTGTTGTCTATCACCTGCACATCAATGCATATAATAGCTTAGGGGAAAATGTAATTTGACGGCTAAGTCGGCGAAAAACAATATTATGTTGTCATTACAGCGGTCTAAGACACGTGAAGTATTTAGATTTTTTATTCGAGCTTGTATAAATATTATAGCCACTTTTTGGATTATCTGGTTAGTGTAGTTATATTTATTATTTGCCGTAATATAGCTTAGTCATTGGCGCTCATTCTATGCCAGCATGTGCCCACAAACGCGTTGTATTTTTTTTATGTGTAAAACAAACGATTAATTTTTATTTTTTATAAAATCGCACAGTTTAGTAGATTATATTATTATCTACTATCCAGTTTTGTATTATTACTACTTTGTTAATATAACATTGCATTATAAAATTTCTTATCCAAATGTCCAATAGGACCAATCTTATGTAATGTATCATCGGTTGACTGTTATCTGTTACTTGCACATCAACGTATACTACAGCCGCTTATTAATATAAGTAAATGTAATGATTGTAATTTAACGGTTAAGTCGGCGAAAAACAATATCATGTTGTCGCTTTAGCGGGCTAAAAAATGTAAAGCATTTAAACTGTATATTCGAGATAATATAAATATATTGTATAGTTATTCAGCTATTGGTCATAGCCACTATAGTTTTATCAAATTTACTGTTATCCTATAGATGTGTACATTCATATTGTGGCGCGGTAAATAGACAATGAAAAATTCAACACGGTTTTCTCGACGACCGCTATCTAGCCAGGACTCTTCCAAAATTGGCCTTGGTGCGTCCGCCGGATGGTCACTAACCGTGAAAAATACTTCGTTCGCAGAGCTGTGCAGTAAGACGACGGCCGCGACGTTTTGTTTCTTCTATGCGTATACTATCGTTCATACATCGACAATCATCTGCGATAATTGGTAAATGGTGAGCGAAGGCCGGTACCCGGGACGTATTGTAAATTTATTTTGTGTTGCTGATATTGATATTATATGTATATCATGTATATTATTGTACCATTTGTACCTATGTATTGTATTGTTAAGTATGTTTATTTACTTAAATTTATTTATGCTTGGTTTTCCACGTGGTTATTTACGAATACCAAAACAATATTAATTTAATTTATAAAGTTATGTCCGAATTTATTTACACATAAAAATAACTATATGGCAACATAAAATTCAATGCCGACAATGCTCTAAAAAAAAATAAAAGACTTTTAATAAGTACCTATGTAGTCTATTATCTATATAATAAAATATATGATCTCTAGGTTGATATGTACATGTGACTATATATAGTATAAGTTCAACTATTTTAAAAACAGTTGTTTATATACGTATAATAAAATACTAATAATAATACTAATAATCGAATTTTAATCAATTAAATTAAATTTACTAATAATTTATAAATTTTAATAATTATGGTGAACTGATTTTATTTTTAATGTAAGTGAATATTTATAAAATCAAAGTATGCAGTTTATTTCTGATTAAGAATTTGTATTTAAAAATGATTTGACTAATGCTTCATAAAGTTTAAAAAAACTATTGAAATATTTGATATTTATAATTTATTAGTTATATAACCTGACTTCTCCAGAAAAATTATTAATAAGTTGTAATAGAGTGCTATAATGATGTATCTCTGTTTTAGAGTACTTCCGTTTAGGTGCTGAAAGTCGGTGTAGGTATTTCACATTGAGAACTTGTTTTATTTAGTTGGGCGATTTGTTTGTTTTAGATTAGAGTTAGAACTTTTTCGGTATTTTCAAGAAAAATCTCTGAAATTGGAAGAAATCGTAGTGTTTATGAGTCTATATAAGCTACAAATATGTGTATACTGGCATTGCTTTGGATCGCGTTTGAGAAATTCTTATTAGATTTTTCTCCAAACGTTATATATTATTATATTCGTTAGTCTCATATTACTCTCATTGACTCAACAATCATGCAATTGGCTTATGCTTTACACGTACACCAACCGATATTATGACGCCTCACTGGTAGTATTTTTTCCAAAAAAATAAACCACGCACGTCCGATGTATTATTTTAATTCAGTTTGTTACTGAAATATTAATAACTATTAACTAGTAAATTGCATGTTCGCGTGTGATCTTTAAAAGTGATCTCATGACATAAATTCAGGTAATTTAGCTTAGTAATTCATATTATATTCTTTTTTGTTAAGTTGTGTGTTATCTTGATAACAAAAATAAAAAAAAACAGTTATTATTTATTATATTTTACATAATATACCTGAAACAAATTACTGACTTTTCTGGTGGATTTTCCAAAATTTTTCTTTTATACAAACATTATTCTAACAATTACGAATACAAAAGAAAAAAAAATCAAGTCAAATCCATGAAACCGTTTCTTAAGTGATGATCTTTTATACACGTGTTCAATTGATTTATTCATATACTTAATATATATATAAACATTTAATATTATGCATTTTGATGAGTTAATAACGATGATGTAAAAAAAAACCACTGAAATAATTACCTTCAAAACATTTTAGTTGACTAGGTACATTTTTAATGAACTTCATTTTTTTGTTGTTTGGATCTTGCGTGTTTTAACCAGTTAAGAACATTGGCGCAATTAGAATGTGCCACTTGAACTTGGTTTCAAAGTTATAGCCATTTTGTTTTTATATTATTTATCATGGAAATATTATAAGTTTACTCTACACAGGTAATTTGTTGTAAATTTGGTTGATACTTCGATAGTCTAGGTTTATTATAGCTATGTATAAAGCTAGTAGTCATAGGAAGCGACTACTCATGTTACTTAACTGGCAACGTTACTAGAGGTTCGTCGGACCTCGAGTTTTACGCCTGGAGCTAATATAGGCGTAAAGAGCGACTACTTGTCGTACATAAATCGCAAGGTCTACCCGAAGGGTAGGTATGTATTTATTAAGTTATCAGTCTAACCGAAGCATATAAGAACAACGAGTTGTTTTACATAAGCTCATGTGGGATCATATAATGAAATGTCAAGAATTTTTATTTTATAGATAATTTTTATCAACATTTCTTATGTTTACCTATATTAATAGTTCAAAAAGAATCAAAATATTTATAAAATGTTATTATGTAGAAATGCTAACATAAAAATTCCGTAGTATCATCGGTTATTCATTTTTTAATCATAACAAAATATTATAAACCGATGAGTAATCTTGAAAAAAATTGTCAAACATTAAAACTAAAAAAAAATTGTTTAGGAAGAGATTATTGCTCTGTATAAAGAATCTGATGTTTCTACATAACGAATAAGTTATTTGATAACAAACCCGTTTTTGTAAACCAAATAGAAACATTTTACAAAAAAGTAAAATTTATAAAAATAATAAACAAACGAAACTCACTAATAATTTCACAATAATAAATATATAATAAGATAATATGATATATATATTTGTTGTTTATTTTTTAATATAATATAGCATATGAAATACATATGTAATTCTATTTAACAAATTCCTCTGTATTACGAAGTTTTTTTGTTCCCCATGCGACTTTGTTATGTGGAAGTTTCATTGTATTATAAATTTAATTATACACAATAATATTTTCAAAATTTGTTGATTAGTTTTTAGCTATTAGTTATTACTTATACTATAAATTTATTCGTTTTTCATATAATATTTAATGATATATAATATTATATCATAATTGAATTCAAATATAACACATCTATTAAAGTAATCCACTCGACACCTATTGTATACAGTTGAACGGTACCTACTTCCCCTTTTTCCTTTTTGTATAATGCAATAATAGCTTTTCATTGAATTCAAATTTATTGTAATAAATAATAATACATTATTTCGTACTGAGACAAGTGAAGCGAAGAGACTTCAGTACCTGACATCCGGTGTTGGTGTTGGTATTTCTGTTTTTTTTTTAAATTATTCTTTCTATTTAATTTATTTATATGATATTAAATTGATTCATTATAATACATATTAAGTTATACTATATATATTTGTTCAATAGTCAATTATATTACTATTGTAATAATTGTATTGTTATTTTAAGTAAATATTATAGTAACTAATAATTAAAATACATATTAAATATAAAATATAATTTTTATCTATGTATAAAAGATTAAATATTAAAGTAAATACTTTATTTACTTTTTATTTTTGTTGTATTTTATTTAAACAAATAATATTTACAATCTGTAATATTTATATGGGTACGATAAGTAAATTTGATAGCAAAAGATAACAACAACATGAATAACATAAAGAAAAAGGTCCCTCAGTGTGGAAATCCTCTGACTTGGGGAAATAGAAAAATTGTTTTAGTTAATTAATATAGATAAGAATTCAAGAGAACTTGACACCAGTGTCTTTTTAATTGACGTGGTTATATGGGATGAGTTCATTGATTAAGTTAATTTTTGTCAATTGATTTAGTGTGGAATTTTTTATAGTAGTTTTTAGCTGTAATAGAGACTTTTTCAATGTTATGTCGTTGTGTAATAAGAAGTTATTGAGACGTATAATGGCACAGATATTAATTAGCAAAAAAAAAATCGACTGAAAAGCCTAGATGGTATGTTCTGGAGAAAGCTTGATACATCTTCATACTAGGAAGCCAATTTTATTTACTTAAAAATAAAAAATTGAATATTATTCAGATCAAATTTAATTTTTAAAGAAAATTGTATTTGTAATAAGACCAGTGGTTTATACATGAGCTCAACAAATTTTAATGGTTTGGTTATCTTGATTATCATAGACGTACTACAGCCCTTAATACTACGCAGTAAATAGATACATACTACTATAACCTATAGTTTATCTTTATTAGTTGATTTACAACTTCCGTCACAAATAACACGTCACATTAAAATGCACATCATATCGCTTATGCACTATGCAGTATGCGTCATTACTTATAGCGTATCTAGTATTCAAAATATCAAACAATCAATATGTTGGCAAAATATCATTATTTAAATATTTAATTATAATTAGTGAGAGAAAACTTACATTTGTCTTTTTAACTAATAAAACTAGTTTGACAAACAATAAAATATGGGGTGTAATACACGATGATTTTCTACTTATTATGTAAAGAGCAGGGGAAAATAAATGATTTTCAGACGAAAAGGATGTAAAACAACTCTAAGTTTTGGAGGATCTTGTACATTATACAAGTTTACGCATTGCTATAGAGAAGATGGAGAAAAATATCATAAAGATATTTTTAATTTAATATTTTAATAATAAATTATAGTTATAAGATATTGGTATTAGGAATTTATTTGGTCCAATGTTCAGCAATCGAATAATTCTAAAACTGGTCCACGATAAATAACATTGATAAAGAAATTCCCGTGGCTAAATATTTATAGTAAGTATGCTATTATATTTTTACTCATTGAAGTTTCTGTGAGTAGGAGAAAAGTTCTGATATTGCCTATACAAAACCCCTAAAATCGTTGTTGCGTGTTAAAAGTTGATAATATTGACTTTCAGATTTTCCGATAGAAAATCTCGAAGATAAATATGATGATCATTTGAAATTATTAAGAATGTAATAAATACAGTAAATGAACCGATGCAAAAAGCTTAAAAACTTAATTGTCAAATTATAATGCAATTAGATACTGGATTTTTAAACTAGTATTCTTGTTCATCATTCTTCAGAAAATAAAAGCATTTAATTAATTGCCTATGTATTTTTGTTTATATATATATATATTAAGAAAACGTACCTTAAACACAGAACATTTTCATAAGTTATTTTTATTAATTTTCTACACACTGATAAAAATTACTATTTTATTACATTTATTATATACGTATTATAGAACGTTTATCTAATTATAGGTGTTCATGAATCATATTATTTTAAAAGAACATTAATGAAAATTTTCGAAATGTATGGAATGTAATTTATTATAAATTCTTATTTAGCCCTCTTCCTCCAAAAAAAAAAACTTGTAAGTCTTCAAGTATTTCCAAACTTAACCTTTTCAATATAAGAAATTATATAAATATATTATTTCTAGATTCTAGTTCCCTCCCATATCTTTAATCATATTTATGTCTATGGGGATATGAATATAATTATAACTTTAAGTAGATACATAATCCAAAAGTCTGGAGTATTGAAATATTGAAAATAAAAAATTACAAGATCTATTAAAATAATAAATTATAAAGGAGTTGGCTATTAAACACAAAATTGTGTATAGACAGTTTCATATAAAGGTACATATTGTTGTCAATTATCTCTATAGGACAGTAATTAATAGGAGAGCTTTTCAAAATGTTTTCTAACTCTTAAAGCATTAGTGTAAATTGTTGATTTTTTTTCAAGTAAATGGTTACTCAATTATATGGTATTATACTTCAAGTCTTTGTACCCAAAACAAAGTTTTAAACCAGATTTTGTTTAACTTACATATTAAAACAATCGAAGAAGAATTTGCTGTATTTTACAAGCAAGTTTTTTCACGTCTAGGTAACTATTAAATACCTTGACACTTTCTGAAAATCCTCGTTTCCAATTGAAAAGGAAATGGTGTCTCCCGACGGTATGGCTTTTACCATAACGATTGTCTTACGATTTTGAACTTCAAGTTAAGAAGTGTTACTAATACTATTGGTCAAGTAATCACATGTTATTTTTTCACTTTCTTCACATACCTATAAATTATTTTGTCTCTATGCTATATTTTATTAACGAATTATACCTAATAATTATATATTTGATTACCGATAGGCATAATTTATTTAGATAATTAGATTGTTTTTTTTTTATGGAAGTATTACATTATGACAAAAAATTATGTTATAATTAAGACGTAGATATTATAAAAAATAACTGTCTTTTAACATATTATACATGTAGAAATTATATATCCTACGTTTCGGTGAAAATGTAACCATAATATAACTATAACTAGTATAAGGTATCCTAATCGATGGTCGAAAAAGCCTAACCCGTAGAGATGGCTCTATGTGGTACCGACGAATCACACAGAAGGTAAACTGTATAAAATCGAACAGCGACCAGAGAGGGTTAACATTGCACTCCATTCAAGAGAACAACAGCCAAAGACAAAACACCGGGAGATGAGTGGAAAGTGGCATGCGACCAGCGACTCATCCGAATCCGAATTACCTTATCTGAAACTGCCTCACAGAGGTCGGTTGCCCCGATGCACGAGTAGGACATCGGGGATCAATGCACTCGCACTGTACGGACGACCGTGAAAAGGATCAGGCGGACACAGAAGGAAAATTACCCAAACCAACATCGGCACGAAGCACTTCAAATTAACTAAGTTACAACTACTGTGTCTAAGGCCATCAATGTATTTTTTATTTTTACATAAAATGCATAAAATAATTTAAATGTGCGCCCTAAGGAATTTAACCGTAACATGTAAAATGTAATAATATGTGACATTCAATTATTTAAATAAACGATGATGATGTCGCTGAAATAATTCGAAAAAGTAGTTCACGCGCCATCATCGGTTCAAACAGGAAAATAAAGGTGTCCTAAACGATATATTTTTTTTCGAGTTAAAGCATAAATCGAATAAAATATTTTGTTAACACAGAAATGAATTTAAATATATGTAATACAGTCGAATGTAGTAATTTTTTTTTGTTACCGAACATGTAAATAAAAATAAACATTATTTAAAAACGGGAAATTAATTTCCTAATAATTATGAATTATGCCTCTGGCTGACATAAAATAATAATTACCTAGGTATATATTTTGATTGCCTCTACTGGTAAATATTAGTAATATCGTTGTTTATTAAATAATATACCTATACTAGAATACAGGAACCATTAGTGCTTTAATCGCAATAATTATAATAGTTCCACTATTATGACTGACTATTCGTTTGAACCGCCTTGGAGCACTGACAATCCATTGCAGTTTGGAAATATTTTAGAAGATCCAGTAATTAGTGAGATTATCTGTCAATTGGATATTTTTTTAAAGCAAAGAAAAAAATTCTGTTGCCCTAACGATGAAATAGACACTAGAATATTATCAGTTATTCGATGTGCTATGGATAGCGTTAAGAATTTAATGGAACAAGACTTAACACTATTAACACACATTCAAAAACAGGTTTTAATCAACAAATGTAGATTTATCATTAAAGATGCAATCAAAGTTATTGAAAAAACCTTGAAAATACAATCAACTTAAATATTTTATGTAAAAACAAATAAATAATATTGTATTTTTATTATTTTATGAGTATTTAATTGAATATTAATAAAAATCATTATTTTTTAAGTGAAAAGTTCTCGGAGTACATTTTGTAATTATTTTTTGAATTAAAAAATGTACGTAAGTACTAACAGTTAACATTTGAGCCTAAAAGGTTACTTTTGTATTCAATAAATATTTATTATCTGAGTATTTAAATTTAAATTGCTTAATTAATTTAATAAATAGCTAATACTATAGTAAATATTCATTTATTTTTATAATGCAATTCTTTATTATTTTATTTAAATTTTTAAAATAAATAATAAACACAACACTATATTAGGTGCTAAGACCCATATCTGATTTTAAACATTTTTCTACTCATATAAAATATTTATTATATATATATGCATTATAATTATTTAATTGTCATGTTATAGTATTGTTAATTTATATTAATTGTAATAAATAAAATATTAACATATAATCTAATACATATTATAAATGATAGTCTAGACCTCTTTTTTTATCTTAACATTTATACAATCTGAATATAATATATTTGAAATATATAAATTGACTTTTAACTTTCAAAACATTAAGAAAATTAATTTTATGTTTCTGAGTCTGTCTTAACTTATCATATTATAATATTTGGTTTCATGAAAAATAAATAGTACAATTTATATGAATGTGTTTGTTTTTTATTATTGAGTATTTACTTGGAAAATAATTTTAATAATATAACAACATAGTTTATGTTTTGTTCAATTATAATACTTGAGATCAATTTATACATAAAAATAAATTTCAAATTACCGTTAATAATATTATATGTAAATTAATGAACTTTAACTTGGAAGAGTAAATAACTTAACATTTAATTTAAATTAAATGTAAAATAAAAGTGAATAAAAATGTAAAAAATTACCATATAAAATTGATACAAACAAATCTTAAAGCTAATATAAAAAATGTAAAGTTAAAGTATTTAATGTAACCATTAATACTATTATTTGTTTTTACGTGGTCTTCCTCTTTTACCTTTTGGCTGTTGTGCTCGTTTAGCCAAACATCTTGGACAATACCAAACAGCGCAGTCCGGAGGACACTGAATACCAACACACACCCAATGATACCATACATCACATCCATCACAACCAATCATTGGGCTTCCATCATCAGGTTTAGTGCACATAGGGCATATCCATACTTGATTACCGGCTTCATCAAAATAAAATGCTGGAGGAGGAGTTTCATTCACAGGAGGTATGGCTGGTTGAATGGGTTTTGCAACAATTTTAGTTTTAATTTTTTGAATAGGAACTTTAGGAGGCGAATCAATTTCATGTAATATATCTACAGAAATGTCTGATTTTGATTCAACGTCTACTTCAACTTCCATGGGTTCAGGTTCTGAGACTAAAGCTATATTAGTTTCTGGCGGTTTCTCAACAGGCAAAACTTTTGTCGTAGTTTCTAATCGAGACCCAAATCTAAATTTTAGTTTTGGCACTTTATTGGTGGATTTTGATTTTTCTTTTTTTTTCTCTTTTTCTTTTTCTTTTTCTTTCTCTTTTATTTTTTCCTTTACTTTATCTTTTTGCTTTTTTTTTTCTTTTTTCTCTTTTTTTTTTTCTTTTTTCTTTTTCTTTTGTTCTTTGCGAATAATATCTTCATTTTCAATTTTTAATACTGGACTGGCTGGTTTTTCTATTATATCAGGTACATTAATTACAGGATTAATTATTTGAGGAAATGTAGTTGGTATTAATCCAGGCCCAGGAGGTAAAGGACCAAAAAATGAAAATTTAGGTAAAACTTCTTCCATTTTTACTTTATTAGTATGAGATGTAAGAATAACCTTTTTTGGAACCTGTGCTTTCTCAGTTACGTTTACAATATCAATTATTTCGTCTATAACAGGTTCTGGAATAGGAGGTGGCGATTCTGAAACAAACATTTTTTCTTCCTTTGGTTTCTTTTTTTTTTTTAATACTTCTAATTTCTGTTCTTTTGGTTGTACAATTACATTTTGTGTTTTAGAACCTTTAGATTTTTTTTTAGTTCCTGATTTAATTTTCTTTTTGTTTGTTAAAATTCTTTGTGATGGTTCTTTTGTTAAATTAGGTAAAATTACAGATAGTTTAGATGTTTCGAGAGGTTTTTCGATTTTGATTTCTGGGAATGGCAATAATTTAGAGTCTGCCAATCTGCCTTCTCTAGATGGTGATAAAAACCCACCCGATGTCATAACTACACTTGAAATTTCTCTTAATCGCCTGTGTAAAATAATTTCTTCTGGTTCTTGTTTAATATTTTCAATTCTATTTTGAATTTGTTCTGTATCCGTAGTTTGTTCTTCTTCAATTTGTTCTGTATATAATGTCGGTAGATGTTCATGAATATGAATAGGTCTAGTTACAGTTTCTCTACTTCCTGGCTTTAGTGTATTTAATACATTCTTTCCTGATATATTTAATAGAGGTAAATTATGAGGAAATTTAACTGGGCCTGTACTTTTTACATATCTACGTAATTCAGTCAATGATATAGATTTCTGACGAAAGGCTTTTTCTACATCTTCAATATCAGGTACATCATTATATGCATGTTCCGCATATTTTTTTGAAGTTATTGACAAATCACTGATGTAGTGGTGAAGAATGTCGGTCATAATTTTCATCGAAGAGTCTGTTATAGAATGCCACCCAATGTTATTGCATATTTGAGCAACAGAAATTGTTAACGTTTGTCTGATGAAGTCATCCATTATGGTTGTTTTAATAGTACTAATGAAATTCAAGTGATGGATCTACTTACGTGCATAATTTATTGTTTTTTGAAAGTTGAAAAACATAATGTGGCGGTTAACACATGTAAATTTAAATATTGTATTTACAATGTTTACATATTACATAAACAATTGCTGTTATTTATTAACGTGATTTAAGATTCTTATCACTAGGTCTTGAACTGTCCTATCAAGCGTCGCTTTAGATTTTAAATTTGAACCTTGGTTGTGGTAGATGTTAATTATTCCTGAGTAGAAATTGCTAGTCAATTTTAATACAAATTGTACAAAAACATATTAAATATACAATTGCAATAATTGCTTAGATAAATCTGTGCTCATAGTTTCACATGAAATACTTTAAAATCTAATATAACATTTTATGTATTTGGTTACACACTTATACACGACCAAACAATTTATCATAAACAATAATTGTTATTGTATGTATCTGTGATTAGGATAAATAAATGCTAATACAATCATAGACATATTATTTAATAATATGTCTGAAATCGGTTAGGTTAATATGTCTATGAATACAAAATAATATATAATTATTTTAATGTTTTTTTTGTCGTTTTAATAATTAGCAAGATTGGATCACAGAATAAGACAATAGTGGTCTCTTGACGTTTGGCTTTTTGTCATTTGGATTGTTGTATGTTGCGTGGTGTTATGTCGGATAGTTTTTGTCAAATGTTTTTGGAATAAGTTGATTTTGGAAAATCAATTTGTGGTACAAAAGGCAGTAATCTGGTAATTCGTGGTTCCGGCATTTCATATCTTGATCAATATTCTGTTATCCTTATCATATGCTATTGAGATATCAGAATTAAGAAAAATATCATTATTTAATTAATTTAAAATTAAAATGTTTTAACTCTAAAGTTTTTACAGGAATTGATGAATATTAAATAAACTATATTTTGAGAATAAATATGACTTCGAGAAATTTATTTACAATATTTTATCGATTTAAAAATGGTTATAAACATAAATCTAAAAGCTTAAATAACATCACTTTTTATAATTTCTCCAGTCAGTCACATGACCGTAAGTTATAGTTTAACAATATTTATTAATTTATTTTATTATTTACTATAGGATTTTGTTATAAAAACTCAACAATTTAAGATCAAAAACTCATTACTTATTTTATATTTATTAAATCAAACATTTAAAAGATTTTAACATAATATATTGTAGAAGATAGTTATGACATGTGATAATATATGTATTAATATTCTAGGAGAAATTACTAAGGAATTGAGTAACAAGTTTTTTGCTGAACCTGTACAAAATTTATTGTTTAAACTTACTCATGTTGATGTACAAAAAGCATTTAGAAAGCGTTTTACTGGACAAAATCCTGACACTCCAATTTATAAATTTATGACCACTGCAGAAGTTGAAAAAGTTTGCTTTTTTTTAATAATTAAATAATTGTTATTATATGAGTATATATTTATAGATTTCTTAAATATTTAATTTTTTCATAACAGATGCAAGCTGAAGTTAATATAAAAGCTAAAGAAAAAGTTCAGATGCCACCAATAGTACCATTACGTACTGATTTGGGACAAGTATTGGAAATTAACAAGGATATTATTGGTTTTGACAGCGCCAAATTCGTATTTACAGATATTACTTTTGGAATATCTGATAAAGTAATTGTCTTATTAATTTGATTCTATCTATTTCATGATTTAAAATTTTTTTTTTAATTAAAACCTAATTACACTGTAGAGACGAATAGTTGTAGTACGAGAACCTGATGGAACACTAAGAAAAGCTAATGCGGATGAACGCCATGCTGTCAATCAAATATATTTTCCACAATCGGGAAGAGAATTAAAGCATCCAGTGATGTTTGATGATGCAAATTTGAAGGTAAGAGTTAGAAATGCTTTTTTATTATTAACTCTAAATTGTATTTAAAAAATATAGCCTCTTCTTGAAAATGGTGATTATGAATTCATATTGGATCGCGCATGTTGTCAATTTGAACCTGATGATAAAAATTACCACCGTGTTGTATTCAGTACTTATAAACATGTTGATGAATCTAAAAATTACCATGTTTTAGAATCCACAAGACATTTAGGACCATTATTATTTTACTTGGCTTTTAATAAAAAACCAGATAACTTTTTAATGTATTGTTTACAGACTGAAAGGTATTTAATATTTAAAATTAATTTTGTACTATAGTTTTAATCAATATTGAAACAAAATATGATAACATTTTAGATTTGATGATGTCATGTTATTTATACAATTATATACAAAGATAAATCAAGATTTGGAAATTGAATTGGATAATTCTAAAGATCAATTTAAATTAATAGAGGTAATATTTTATTAAAAATACTACTGTATTTAATTTTTTTAACTGTTATAATTTGTTAAATTTTAACCTCATTTTTGTTTAAGGATTTCATAAGTACTGAGTGTATTGATAAAGTGAATCTGGAAGAAGCATTAAAAAGTTATATTACTAGAAATAGTGAAGTACTGAAAAATTAAGCATTTAATATTTAATAAAAAATATATATATTATTATTGATAGAAATATTTTTCATAAAGATACTTAATGGTACTGTAATGTATATACAATAAACATTAGTTTTCATACTTAAAAATAAACACATTATTTGTAATAACAATTTTTAAAATATTATTTATCTTTTGCACATCTAAATCCAAGATTTGATGCAGAACTATCTGGTGTATTTTGGCTTCTTGCAGCACATCGATAGCGATAACAATACTGTTTGTGACACAAGTAGGACCCACCCTTTTTAACCCTTTCTTTTCCATCTGAAGGACCACTCTAAAATAAATAAAACACTTAAGTATTTTAAATATTATGATAACTATTAATTAATAATTCGATGTGATTAAACTCACTGGATTTACAGTAAATCTTTGATCATGATGTACATTCCAAATATCATTTGTCCATTCCCATACATTTCCTACCATGTTATGGAGACCATAACCGTTTTTTGGAAATGTATTTACTGGGGCTGTAGTTGCCCAACCATCTTCAGCAGTATTTTTGAATGGAAATTCCCCCTGCCAAATATTAGTTCTAAGACAAAAAATAACATACAATGTAATTAATTGAACTATATTTATAATCTTTAATATTTATCTATTCTATTCTAAGGTTTTAGTAATTAAATGATAGATACTGTGTGTCCCAGAAAACAGGGTACAATTTATCTCTCATTGCCCTTTAAATATTTTTCAATTCTGTTTGTGGGACGTTAAATTAGACTAATAGATCATAAATTCCTATTACTTACAATTTTTTTAACTCGTAAATTTCGCGCATGCGCAACACAACTTCATTTTTTTTTTAATGGCAACCCCTAATTTTAATATCATTTTTGAATTAATTGATTTTTTTTAAGCAATTTTGATGTATCAACATGTATTCTAAACCCAAAATTGACAAAGTTAGAGCTAGGTATAACATTTTAAAAAATGTATTAAATTAAATTTTTTTTCGTTCTAAAACCATTTGATACTTTATTCATTTATTATTAGTAATACTGTAAATTAAATTGTAAATAAAAATTTAGAATTTTATTTTCTGAAAATATATGTTTTTTTTAAATAAATTATGTAATTTCTATAATTTCATAATAGGTAAGTAATATTAAAATAAAATAATAATTCATAGATAGTAAATAATTTATTATATTATACTTAAGATTTTAAAATTAAATACAAGGTTCATTATAAGTTTTTCTATACTTTTATAATAATTTATAATCAACATTTGTAGATAACATCTAAAAAAATTGAAAATTTCTTATGCACATAAATAGCTTAAAAAAAGTTAAAATATTTTTGAAATTGGATTTGCGTTAAAATTCCAATTTTTACGTTATTATTTTTTTTATTTTACCAATTATAAAGTGCTGCATTTGGCCATCAAGGTACTAAATAGTGCCAAATTCATACTAGAAACCTCCCCAAGAATTAAAATCAAAGCATTTTTAACACAAAAATTTAAGGTAATGACAAACAAAAATGATAAAAATATATTTATCATAGTAAAATCAATACATTCTAAGCTTTACTAAGAATCTAAAAACAGATAATAGTTTTTTTTTAGTCGATAACTTAATTAAATGATAATTAGGTTTCATTATTTTATAAATCATAATACTGATTTGTCATGAGTAAAATATAAAACACAGTTAATTAGTACACCTGGACAAAATAGGCGTTTTAATGAGTTGTCCAAAAAATATAAGCCAATATATTTCACTGCTCGTTACATATTAATATATGATATCATGTTTGATTTATACATCACTAAATTTTGTAGAAATACTTAACAACTAATTCTTATTTTATTGAGTTTTATGGAATTTCTATTGTAATATTTTTTGTATTAAAATATTTGAATTATTATTAACTAGGATTTATATTAATATATACTTAATAATACAAATTTAATTTAATAACACACTGTCACTACAAGTACTTAACAGGTTTTATTTGAAATTGAACCAACAATTATTTATTTTATATTAACTTTAAATAAATCATAAATATTGATAATAATAAATCACCTATGCTTATTACTTGGAAGAAGCTTATTTCCCCAGGGATAGAGTCTATCTTTTAGATTTCCCCTACAAGCAACTTCCCATTCAGCTTCAGATGGTAACCTTTTTCCAGCCCAGTTACAAAATGTTTTAGCATCATTCCAACTAACATGTACAACAGGATGTAATTCTCTGTCTAAAACAAAAATATAATTATTATTTGGTTAATAACCAAGTTTAAATAATTGTTGTAAATACATATAACTACTGTATTACCACTTATATTGGAATCTTTTCCTTCGGGATGTTTCCAATTAGCACCTTTAACTGGTACCCACCATGGAGCATCCTTGACAGCTTCTGTTATAGATTTTAATGTAGTTTTACTGATAAATAATTGAAATACAAAAGAATCTCCAAATACCTCTGCTTCAGTTTGGTATCCACTGGCATCAACAAACTTTTTAAATTCTAAATTGCTTACTTCATATTTATCAATAAAATAATCATCTAAGTATACAGTACGGGATGGCGATTCTCCATCAGCTATAATTTCTGGTTTGTCAGTACCAATTGTAAAATTCTGTCCTTTAATTAAAACCATAGATTCTAATTCTGATTCTGTTTTTGTCTGACTTTTTTCTGCTGTTGTGCAAACATTTTCCTCATCAGTGTTTGCTGTAATGCGATTTGTATTACATCCACAATCTGAATTAGAAGATGTTATTCTCATAATAACAGTAATAATATAAAATAATTTCATCTTAATATTTTCAAAAATTAACATGTATGTTTAATTTAAAACGATTCTAATTGTGAGTTGTGGCCATATTAAATGGTACACACATTTTAAACTACAATATTTCAAATTATTCTTTATTTAAATCAAATTATGAGTATTTTGAATTAGAAATTTAGATTAATCGTTATATGATACATTTTGTAGCTATTGAGCTCTAAAAACTAAAACTACAGAATAGATTAAATTTAATCTTGATGTAACATCTAAAAATTATAACTAGTAGTCTTGTAAATTAAAAATTAAAATTGTGTTTTTGTAAATATTGTTATCTATTATCTAAAATTATAAAAATTAAAAAAAAAGCGGGGCGCATATGAATAGATAATAAATAATAACAATAGATAAAAAAATAAACCTAATTTCATATTTATTATCTATGTAAATTTTGGTATTCTGTGGGTATTGGGTTATAGTAATATTATGTTTTGTCGCATGTATTATTATTTGTCACAGAAAACAGAATTACGATTTAAGCGCAGAACGACAGGTCTATTAATGATTTTTTGTTAATAACTTAATATAGTACCTATCAAAGAATAGATTAAATTTATTATTATTAGTATGGTTGCCCAATGAACTATGATGATAACTGAGAAAGAAGTGGAAATTAATTCAAACACGTTTTACAGGTAGCCTTTTAGCTTTTATTTTTACGTGTCATGAACTCTTCTTAACAAATTTTACTTCAATAACGGTAATCCGAAACGATCACAGGATTATATCTTTATGCGAATTATTAATTCATTTCATCTATTCTGTGAGAGAATTTTTCAAATAGATTATTGGGCAACCGTACAACAGATACAATGAATATATTCTGTGACCAGACCATACAATAATTACTCTATAGAAGTATAGAGTAATATTGAACTATGGACTAATGGACCAGAACGTTCTGAATATAATGTAATCGTGCACAGAATCACACAATTGGTATTAATATGAATTTTTTTTGTATTTTTGCAATAACCAATAAGATATCTCATAGAACCTGAGAAGACCTTCTACTCCTTCTAAGACCGTGCAGGGTGCAGCTGCAACTGGTAACGGCGAATATTTTAGCGGGGCTGTATTATCTATTCTGTGTTGGGAAATTAACTAATTATCTTCCATGAAATAAAATAAATCCCGCCATCAAGTTTATGTTGTCTAACCTCCAAAGTTAATAATGCTATTTGGTTGTTAATCTTTTTGGCGGTAAAAGTATTATAGTGCATTGTTGTTTCATTTTTCTTTATAGTTTACGACGTTTACGTCTTATAGTATACGTCTTACTTGTTTACATTTATTTTGTAATTTAAAATTTTGTGGATCGTTTCATAGTTGAAAGTTCTACACAAACGTCAAACACACTTCACGTTAACTGGCATTTCCGATGTCTACCTACGCTCTTATAGCTCCTATTTGTCGTTAAGTTGTAATATCTAATGAACAATATTTGTCTATAATAAAATTAACTGAGTCTTAATTCTGAAGCATCTGACGATTGAAGAGGACAACATTAAATTATTTTACCTTTCAAAATTTTAATTTATACGTAGTGTAAGTTTTTTGTTGACCAGAAAATAAATAGTTCTCTAAACGTAAGTACGGTTTATTATTTTCATTTAAAATGTTTAAAATAATATAGATAGTATAGTTAGTTTTTATTTTGTTTAAGTATTTATGTGAATATGTGAACGAGTATTCTCTTTGTTAGTCCAAAACTATTAACTTACTAAAATATGTTTTTATTATGATTTGATTATAGTTTTAAATGACTGGTTTTTTGAGTTGTGATTCAAATATAAAATTATTTCCCATTATCTTGAAGAATTAATTGAAATAAAATAAAATTATTAGTATGTTCCTACAGTTATAACTTGTAGTGAGAATTTGATTACCTATTAAATTAATTTAAATGTATTTTTTATTTATTATTTATTAGTTATCCATTTTTATAAATGATACCTTTCTCCTATATTATATATTCATGCAATGAAATTTATTCATAACATTTAGGTAGGTACTTACAATTGTATTTTTCAAACATTTATATTTTATCGATTAATTGAATTGTAGAATGGACCAATTATATATATTATATACCTATTAGAATGTCAAAATTAAATAACTAGTTCATACTATTTTATATGTATAAGAAAGGTTGATATTATGTGGGTTGAAAACTATTTAAGATTTCAAATTTTGGAGACTATTTTAAGAGTAAATTTTTTTCTTAAGTAAATAACTGTTCAATAAATACTTACTATTGCTTTGTATAATTGGCTTGGCAAACTTAATTTTTATCTAAAATGTAGCTAATCATAGGCGACGTAACCATACTCTGGTTTTTGAGAGAAGTTAACTGTTATTTGTATGTAGACTGATGGTAGTGCTGATATTGACTGTTGCCAATTTATGTTTGCATATCTAATGGTTAGGGAATGCATTTTGTCGGAATATGGAGTACAGATTTAAATTTGAATATTAGCAGTAATTATTATTATTATCACATAATTTTGAAAGTAATCTAAAATTAAATGTTTCCAAACAAATGCTAAAAACAGTATTGATTTGGAAACAAGATTTTATTTTACCTATGAATATCTATTAATAATACATACTGATTTATGCATTTATGTCATAAAGTAGCAATATTATCCATGAGTAATTTTATTAGTGCTATTAGTTTACAGTTTATATAGATTTTTGTATCATATTGTGTAGTGTTGAAAATAAATTGATTTAAACTTCCTCTACTGGATCAATAAAGATACATACCTACAATAAGAAATTATGTAAGACTCCTTAAATCTATTATAAATATTAATAAGACTTATTTCCTATTCTTATATTTTTTTTTTTAGTGTCAAAAATGATGGACGATGACATTGAACAAAGACTTCGAGATATCCAAAAGGAATATCTGAGTTTTCTGGACGATGAAGAAAATCAAAATGTATATCACAAAAAGGTGAAATTAATGATTGATGAAAACAGCCAAAGACTACTAATAGACATCAATGATTTACGCAAAAAAAACCCTAATAGAACTCAGGAATTATTAACAAACACTTTTGAAGAACAATTTGCTTTGGAGCGTGCCCTTAAAGAATATGTTGCAAATATTGATTCAACTTATGCTAATAAATATGATGAATTTTTTGTTGCCTTTGAAGGTAGCTTTGGAAGTCGTCATGTCACGCCTAGAACTATGAATAGTAAATTTTTAGGTAATTTAGTGTGTTTAGAAGGCATAGTTACAAAGTGTTCTTTAGTTCGTCCAAAAATTGTAAGAAGTGTACATTTTTGTCCAGCTACTAAAAAAACAATAGAACGTCGTTACACAGATATGACATCAACATCTGCCTTTCCATCTAGTTCTGTATATCCAACAAAAGATGATGATGGTAATCCTTTAGAAACTGAGTATGGTCTTTCTGTGTATAAAGATCATCAGACAATAACAATTCAAGAAATGCCCGAAAAAGCACCAGCTGGACAATTGCCGCGTTTTGTTGATATTGTATGTGATAATGATTTAGTTGATTGTTGTAAGCCTGGAGACCGAGTGCAAGTAGTTGGTAGTTATCGGTGTCTTCCAGCTAAACAAGGAGGTTATACAACTGGAAATTTTAGAACTATTGTTATTGCTAACAATATATCGCAGTTAAGTAAAGATGCAACATATTCTGTTAGTAGAGAAGATGTTTTCAACTGTAGAAAATTATCAAGAAGGAAAGGTGATATATTCAATTTATTGGCTCGATCATTAGCACCTTCTATTCATGGCCATACTTTTATTAAAAAAGCAATCCTTTGTCTTTTGCTGGGTGGAATTGAAAAAATTTTACCTAATGGGACACGTCTTCGTGGAGATATAAATTTGTTATTAATTGGTGATCCGAGTGTTGCTAAATCACAATTACTGAGATACGTATTATGTGCTGCTCCAAGAGCTGTAGCTACTACAGGTAGAGGAAGTTCAGGAGTTGGTTTGACTGCTGCTGTTACTACAGATCAAGAAACTGGTGATCGACGATTAGAAGCTGGAGCTATGGTTCTTGCTGACCGAGGTGTTGTGTGTATTGATGAATTTGATAAAATGTCTGACATGGATCGAACAGCTATACACGAAGTTATGGAGCAAGGCAGAGTATCTATTTCCAAAGCTGGTATACATGCAAGGCTTAATGCTAGGTGTTCTGTTCTAGCTGCTGCTAATCCTGTGTATGGTAGATACGATCAATATAAAACCCCAATGGAAAACATAGGTCTACAAGATTCATTACTGTCTCGATTTGATTTATTGTTTGTCATGTTAGATGTACCTGATAGTGAAAATGATCGTTTGATATCTGAGCACGTTGTTCGCATTCACAGATATAGAGATCCTAAAGAACAAGACGGTGAAGCGTTACCAATGGGTTCAGGTGTAGATATTTTGAGTACTAGAAATTTGGAAATTGATGAAAATGACCCATCTAAAACTCGCATGTTTGAAAAATATGAACCGTTACTTCATGGACCACAAAATAATAAATCAGAACAAACTTTAAGCAGTCAATTCATGAGAAAATACATACATATTGCCAAATGTGTTAAACCTGTATTAACTGAAGAAGCATCTAATGAAATTTCTGAAGAATATTCTAGACTTCGCTCTCAAGAAGCTGTTGAATCTGATGCTGCAAGAACACAGCCTGTTACTGTCAGAACATTAGAAACTTTAATTCGTCTTTCTACTGCTCATGCTAAAGCTCGTTTGTCAAAAAATGTTGAACAACAAGATGCTCAAGCTGCAATTGAACTTGTTCAATTTGCTTACTTTAAAAAAGTATTAGAGAAACCTAAAAGAAAACGACAACTCAGTGATGAAGAATCTGGAGATGAACAAGATTCACAAAACAAACCACCAAAAAGAAAATCAAAAAGAAATGGTGATGATCCTTACTCGTTTGAAGATGGGGAAGAAGAGGAAGATGGGGCTGATACTGCAGAACCAGAAGTTATGGAAGTAGATACAAATAGTTTACCCGCTGTAGCACAAACATCGATCACTCCAGATAGGTATAAAGTATTCAAGTCAACATTGAGTAAAGTTTTTCAAAAAAACAGATCACAATCATTGGGTTTTTCACGAATGCTCACCATGATAAATGAAGAACATGCAGCTAATACTTATACTGAAAATGAAGCTTATGCAGCTATTTACAAAATGATGGATGCTAACTTTATAATGTTTTCTGATGGAATTATATTTTTAATATAAATAATTAGTCTTTATCGAGTATTTTCCATTATAATTTTATTTACATAGTAGGTATCCATTTAAAATGTATAAAAAATGTAATAAAATAATAATAATTTATAAGTTTAAGATTGATTTCTTAAATTAAATTGTTCAGTTTTGTTTTATTTATAGTTATTTTGAGTATAGTTCTAATGTCTTTACAACTAATTATTACAAGAAATGGTTTTTGAAGATTTTTTAATAAATTATAAAAATAATATACTTGAATTTACATTTAGCAATTATTCATATTCATTAGTATAATTATACTCACTCACTGTACTAAACATATAACTGCATATTATAAGTATAAGATAATATTATATAATATAACAGGTGAAAGCAATGATATTATGGACATTTTTTTTTTAATTTTTGAAATTAGAAGTGTCAAAATAATTTTTATATAACTAAAATGTGTCTATTATTAAAACATTCATAATATTTGTATTTAATACATAAGATAATACTATATTGTTTATTGTTTATTCATAATTAAAGAATTTTGTATTAAAATACATTTTTTAAATATCTGATTATTTTGTATTGATTTATTACCTATGTACACATTGATAATTGATATGCAATGTTTTTTTTTACTTCTAATATTTGTATAGTATTTTCTACTATTTACTATAGACTTAATTTGTATAGAATAATACATTACTTGACTTACTATTTAATTATTTCTAATCACGTTTTAAATTACAATTTAACAATTATTTTTGTTAATTATGTAAAAATCGAATACATGAAAACTGAAAATATTCTGTACATTTAGTTCACATCATATGTATTCGGTATGCAACTAGTTAGTATTATTATTAGTTATGTAGTTTAAGAAGAAAGCCGCTCAACGAGTTAACCATGGTAGTTATTTTTACTTGGTTTATTTCGTTATTTTTGTGAGTAGTATATTTTATTTATTTTTAATGGCGCATAAACTGTATTATTTATTTTTAATTATAATTGATTTTTATCAAAGAACGTTAATTATTTTAACGTTTTTAAAAAAATCTACCAAGGCGTAATATTTTTGGTAATTCGAAATAAATGAATAGAATTTTGAATTAGTAGTTTATGAGCAGAGTGGAGTAAAACCTTGAAAAATGTTAGTCCGCTATTCTCCCCCTAATTAAGACTTTAAACACTAATTAAATTATAATCCATAAACTACTTATCCAAAATTTGATTCTTATATATCAAAGTACTTAAAAAAATGTTCTGTTTTGGAATTAGAAATAAGAAATGCATATTTTCATTTAAAAAAGTAAAAATACGACTTACAAATATTTCCAAATATGTTAATAATAATTATTGAAATTTAAAATAATGATTGTTCTTTAATAAATAAATCAAAGTGTAATATTTAAATGTAATTCCTAAGTTATCCACTGTCCAATAGTAATAACTAATAACTAATAAAGTTGGCGTCCCGTTGATATTTATATTTACTATTCAACGATTTGTCGGCGGAAATCGGACTATTAATATGTAGACGTATTACGTATACCTATAGTTAATGTTCAGGTAAAATACGAAAATATACGTTCGACATAATTATAATATTAAGAAAATGGGATTATATAACGGATGTAATAACGTCGGCCCCGATTCACTTCGCGATATTATAGTAAACGATGATTTATTTCGAATGCAAACTTCAATGTTACGCCACGGACTGAGATATTACGCCGTGCGCGTTTTAAATTTTATTTATTCGATTTCGGGTTTGACTCGACCGCGTCGGTTTCTCTGTACTGCCGGTGTTTTATTGTTATTCCCGTCGTGGTCGACGATAGCCGCTTTCTGTCGAATACCTGAATGTATGACGGTTCTCATCGTATCGTAACTCATCGCGGTAGCGCTTTGTAGTTTCGCGCGCCACCTCCGCTTTCGTTTCGTATTCAACAGCCATCTCTACTGTAAGTTATTAAGTTATTAAGTTTAACTGAATATTGTTACTACACTAAAAACTAATTGTCGGTCACTCGAAAAAAAGAAATAATACTTTAGTGCCGTTGCAACGTATATTTCGAGAATTGTTCAAGGAACGATAGGCCTGCGTATGGATTTACACAAGTAAGTAGACCATTAGTCATGTCTAAGCTCATCCTGAAAAATATAATAAAATAACATAAAAATACCACATGAGTGCAATAAAGCTCTTAAAGATGACCTTATTTTTATTTTATCATAAAAACCAATTTAATTGATATTTTAATTTTTTTAAATTAAGAAAGTTAAATTTCTCAGATTAAACAATATTGATGAAAAAATTTAAAATAATGAATTATCACCTATCAGCGATAGTTTTAATCGGTAAACATCATAATCTTGGGGCTCATACTGCAATATTCAACTATAATCAGTAATTTTACACTGAAACTCGAAAAAATATAAATAGGTAAATATTTAAATTAATAAATAGGGGGATGGGTTGGGGCAGGTAGATAACCGCTCTAATTTTAAAGTAAACTTTTACTGTACACTTGTACTTCGTCATTGAGTAGATTATTGTAATGGATGTGTTAAATTTGACGATGTACCAATGTTTACGAAAACTGATTCTAAACCGAGATTTACCCTGGCAATAAAATAAAATTAATCTAAATGTTTTGAAAATAACTATGTGTATATACATTTGAATAATATATATATCAATGTTTAAAATCCTCACGAGAAATATTCTCGACAAAATAAACAACATAATACCTTACAAACAATTTTATTCTTCGTTAAAAAATATTTAGTATCTAAATTATTCGTTACTTAATTATAACGAAATATTAAAAATCTATTGAGGAGTAATAATTCTTTTACGGTTGAATTGTTTATTTATGTTAGAAAACTTCACTCATTAAAAAATAATATAACTGTTTGGTAAACTTTTTTTCTTATGAATAGAAAAACTTTTAAATAACCTAATATTATATTTTCAAATCTTAAATATAAAAATAAAAACCACAAAATAATTTACAAATTTCCGCCATTTTGATGAATTTTATCAACATTTTAATTAAATGATTATTAAAAATAAAAAGTATCACGGCTGTAATTTATATATTTTTTAATTGATATATATTAATAATTTATGACCATTACAAGGATTTTGGCCGAGTGAAAATATTTTCATCAACATTTATTGAAAAATAAATTTAAAAAAATTCTATTCGAATATAACTAAAACATTCTGTAGGTATTTTGAAAATTGTATGGTACATAGAAAATACTAGTATAAACGTTTGGTAAAAATTAAATATTTACAGTTATTCGTTTTTGAGCTACATCGAAAAAACAAAATTGATTTTGTCAAAAACTAGTTTTGCATAAAAATTTCAATTTTTCCTTAATTTTTTTTTCTCAGTTATTATAAAAAGTACTGGGAATTTTTCATTCAGATCTCTCTAAAGAACTAAATAGATCTAATTTGCTATCAGAAATTATCTTTAAAGTTAAAAATTTAAACATTTTTTATACTACTTTTTATGTTTACAAACGTTAAAAAAATGAACCATATTTTTGTAAAACCAATACATTTATTGTTCCGTTCATAATCTAAAATTTTAGAAAGAAGTTTCAAATTTCACTTTTGAATTATTTGTTATGTGAATTAAATAATGTACTTTAAATATATTTTTCTAACGCAACCCCACTTCCGAAGAAAATATTTCTGTATTTAAATTCTGGCCCTATAATATTACTTTAAACAATCTGTGTTATAACTTAAATCGTAATCTTTTTTATAATAAAAGTCATAAGCACTAGTCATAGTATATATATTCATTAATATTAGAGGGGTCTTTGGATCCCTCAGATTTAATCCAACAATTTCAAGTTGGATTTTAAAGTTGTTTTGATATTTATGTTTATTTGTAGCTCTCAAAATATATATTTTATATAAGTTTGTATAATTGTTAAAATTTCATATATTTATCTATTTTATTAATTAATGCAATTATTTTTTAATTTAAATGAGCATATAGTTAAAGTATATAATGTATAATGAGGATTGCCTTCGCCTTCCACCGGCTTGTGAAACATTAATTATATTAGTACTCCAATTAGTCAACTATATTTTTTTGTGCATCTACGTATAAGATCTTATGATCGTTTTAATAGTTTTAATCTAGAATTATTTTTAAATTTAATAATTTATCATTTTTAATGTTTACAGTTTCATTTGAATTTATTATTATTTTACAAATATAATACTTTTGTGGTCCATCTAGATCAGTCCATATTTCAGTTGCTTTTTTCGTTATTTTTATTTTGGCACTACAAAGCGGCTATACTTATTATTAAGTATTAATATAGCTATATTATATTATGTATGATTAATGTTCAGGTTGAACTGAACTCGACTACGTATATGTTATTATAATTTATTTGATGAATTCAATTTTTACCATATTAAAATTCAAGTCTGTACTTATACATTTATATGTACGTCGAATTTACAACTGTTTCATACTCATTACATGTGTTTTTATAATTTGCATTTTCTATATGACATTGTAACTAAACTCTGAATGTATTGTATCTATAAACGTATTAGAATTGTTGTTCGAACAAAACCGTCATGAATATTAAATTTATTTCTTACTAAAAATAAAATGACTTGTAATTTTTTGTTATTTGGTGCTCATTTTTCAAATTTAATATTAATTTAATTTGGTTTTTCAGCGATTTTTGGATTACTATGAGTTATGGTTATTGCTACCAAGTTTAAATTAAAAAAAGTAGATATACATATACATTTAAGAGAAATTAAATTTCTTTAAAATTATTTTTAAACTGGTAAAATTGTTTTAAGGTAATTTCACTTGCCACTAGTGGTTTACGAAGGTTCATTTTACTACTTTTAGTTTATAATTTCAAATAAACCTGTATGTATTACTTACATTTACATCATCTATTATATTTTATTCATTAGGTTATGTATTAAATTATACATATACTGGATAATATTTTATCGAATAACACTCATTATTTTAAAATCTATTGGCAATTTTGAAAATATTTTTTCCATAATTTCCCGTCGAAATAAAACAAAATTAAAAAAATAAATATTTTTTTTACCGTTATAATTTTTAAGTGTTTTACTTTTTTGAATGACAGCATACATTTTTAATTTTATGTTTTAAATCAAAATATTTTTTCAAGTATTTCGGTACATAAAAATTGATGTTCAGATGAGTAGTTTATGAATTATAAGTATATTTAAAACTTAGGTTTGATAAAAGAATCACTCCTTATTGTATTATATTATTTATCTTATAAACTTGCGAAGAAAGAATTTTCTTCTGTCTCCATGACCACCTGAACCCTCTGATTACCTATTTGGTACGTCCATCTAATCGTTTTTCAAAAAATTTACCTTGATGCTTAAAACGTAAGTGATGCTTAGCTATATAGCTATTCCATAAATAGCGGTTTTCTTCATTAATGCGTCTATTTAAAAAGAGTCTCATAAAATACGTAATATATTATTTCCATTTTACAAATTTATACGTATTTATAAGAAATGTTAATTAACTATAATTAATTTGAAAGCGTTACTATATTAACTTTTAAAAATGTCTGTCAATTGTCTCAACATCATGACGTTGTTTGGAATCAAAATTAAGTATTTTATATAAATATAGTTTTATTTAGTATTGAAATAATAAAGTAGGTACTAATAATTTAATTGTGTAATAAACAATTAAAATATTAAATTATCTTAATGTTAATTGTAACTGATTTGTTATTGCGTGGATAAAAAAATAGAACTTATTAAATAATGATTTAAGTAGAAAATATAATATACTTAATATTTATAATTTTAAAAACTATTATTAAATAAATTATATAAAAAATAATTTTTGTGTTTTATATTATTTTACTACTCAAAAGCTCAAATCTATAAAATATATAGTATTTAATATTTATTTATTTAATTTAAACAAATTGTTTTTTTTATACTTGGTATTAATTAATATTATTTTTTAATCAGAAGGAAGGAAATAATATTGGTTATGGAACAGCTAAAAATAAACCTAAGATTTAAAATAGTGTCCTTTTAATATACTTTTCAATCAATTTACACATATTTTTTAATTAGATATATATTTTAATGTCTAATGAGATATAAAAAAAATTAGTATAAACTAAAATATAATTTTCGTTCTTATTTTGTACAATTAACATAATATTTATTTTGTTTCATCAGATATTTATAAAATATAGTTAAATAAAAGTTATAATTTTACTATTTTGTATAATAAAATATATAATAGTTTTTATAAAGTAGGTACCTAATTAATTATTTGTTATATCAGATTTAATATAATCTTTCATCAAAATTCTTTTTTTTCATTTTTATACATTAATATTTTCAGAAAAATATTCTATTTATGAATATAAAATTAAAATGGCGAGCAAACGGAAACCGCTCTGCTGGTGTCGAGTGATTTACTGCAATTGATGTATTAAGTTTAAATTCAATTATATATTATAATAATTGTATTAGCATTGTATACGAAAAACGATTCTAAACGGAAACAGCCTGCTGTTAGCTTATATATTTCATAATATGTTTTTAATATTGTTATTAAATTAATTTATTTTACTATCAATATTACGAATTTTGTAAAATTAGTAAAATAGTGTGAATATACTTATTGATCATAATATAAATTGGTAATAGCTTAAAATTAATCTACATATTTTTAAAACGTTATTGCGTATACCTAGTACAATTCATAATATATACGTAAAAGTTGTAAGTCCCCACTTGTAATGTTTTTGTATTATAACAAAATAATTAATATCGTATTTCATCGTTAAAATATGTTTCGAATTTGAGCTCAAAATTTCTTTAAAAAATAATTGTAATTATATTATTTATTAGATCTTTTGGTTTCAATGTGAACATCTTATTTGCAACCTTCTATTAATTTTTAATTATAAGATATTTGTATAAACTTAAGTATACATTTTCGTGATTTTAACACGAATTTTGTGTCAAAATAATAAAAACAAAACTGTGCATATGTATTATTAATATTTTTATTATGCCTATATCTAGGCTTATTAAACCCCTGTATCTTAAGGCACATCCTGACTTTTAAACTAAAACCAAAATTGTGTACCTCAACGGTTGCAAATTATACATTTAAAATAATTGAATAGATTTGTTTACGTGTATAATATGTGGACTAAAACTAGATTAAATTGGAAGAGGTTAGACCATGATCGTTTGGCGTAAACCGGTCATTACTTTCTCTTTGGTTGACATATTGGGTATCGTGTGTCATGGTATTCAACACTGAAATGAGGTATGCTCATATTGAGATTGTTGAGGACTTACACGATAACTTGTAACTAGAGCTAGGATTTATATGTAATAAAAAATTGTTAAACAAATTTTAGAATATGTTAGGTTTGAATTTATTAATTTTTACATAAATTGTTAATAATTATATACATATTAATTAAAATGTGCAAACAATTAGTCTTTTAAATTGAAAATAAATCAAATTGTCGACATATAGATGATGAACTTTTAGCATAAATAAATTATAGTAAAAAGTTTCTTAAGGTAGGTAAGAAAAGTTTTGGTTTAAATATAGTAGTTCATCTTAACGAGAAATATTAAGTAATGTGTATTATGTGGTAACAATTAAAATTTTTTGTCCATCTTTGGTACAGTGTATTAGTGATAGATTAATTTACAAATGGGAGAGTATGAGAATATTTTTATGTTAATAATATTAAACAAGACACTTATTATTAGTTATATCGTATCGCGAAAATGTAGAATAAACACAAAATGACACACCCGTGTAGAATAGTAAAATATAAATACTTTAATGGTGTTTCACGGTACAAGAGGTAGGAAATGACTCCATATAATTTATATTTTTGACGTGTTGTAGAATAATAAGAGGGTATAGGGCAAAAGGCACAAAAGTGAAATTGAGTATTATTTTTGAAATTATATTTCTGGAACTAATATATTTTTTTTAGAATTAATATTTCGAGAATTTTGAGCAAAGAAGGACAAAATACTAATACTAATATGTCAGTATAAGAGGAAAGAATATTAGGAGGTGGCCTCCTAAAGGTTTATTATGTTTGGAAACTAAAATTATTGTTGAGAATTATCCTGGCAGAGAAAAGTATGGCTAACTCAGCCATTACCTAATAAATAATAATAAACATCTACTAAATGGTTTTAGAGAATCATTAAATATAATACATTGTGTGTAAACTAATTGCTCTTTTGAGAAGCAATAATTTCATGATCAGAAGAGACTTGAAGTCGAAATTATAAATGTTTTCCAGAAGAACGCTGAGGGTTTTACTATTATTTAGGTATGTGTACGTTTTTATAAAATACATTAAATTATCAAATCGTGCTATTATAAATTATTTATATAAAAATAACAATCAGGCTGTAATTATGAATGAAAAAATATCCTATGCGCTTGATATTTAAACATGCTACACTACCCGACAGCAGTTCCCAAACTTTTTAGCCCGTGGCGGTACTCTATTTTGGATTGAATTCTGTTTCTGTGGTGAATACAACGAGGGTTGAGGGATGTAAATAAAAAAATGAATACTAGTGTAAACGATATACAATTTAAAGTTCGTTCTGAACAGTCGTCCATCTTGGAAAATGTTGATAATGGTTAAACAAAAAGTCTGGACACAATTTTTATTTTTAATAGTAAAATATTTAGTTTAATAAGAGGATGCTACGGGTGTAGTTTAATATTAAAATGAATATGCCTATTACCAAATTTAAAAATAAGAATATTATTTAATAAACCTCGTAGATTTTTATTTGTTTTAATTATACAGCGAGTTATGATCATCTTAAAATTATAAATGTTTATGTATTTTAAAATGCTGATAACTTACTAAGGCACGAGTGCATTATAGATGTTGCAAGTTAAAAATGCTCATATCTAACTAAAAAGTTAAAACAGAAATGTTAATGATAATGCTCTTTCTTCAAACTTTAATGGTATGTAAATTTACTCTAATATTATAGCTAAGAACACATAATGAGTTCTACTGAAGGCAAATTTGCCTTGTTGTGTGTTTGTAAGACGTAAATAACACACGCGATATAACATATTTATAAGTCCTAATAATGTATAAAATAAGCAATTACTCTTATTAATTTATAAATAGACACAAATTATTATTGTACAATTGAAATTGAAATTAATAAAATGAAATTACAATAAATTATAAATAATATGTTTTATTTTCGTATGGATCATGAAAAAAGAAAAAAAGTTTTGGAATGAGCTTATAGTGTACAGTTTAAAAACCAATACCCTGGTTATATTACTAAATTAATTACTAACTGATGTTTTTTTTGTTTTAATTAAAATATTGTCTATAAATTTATTATTTGTGTAAATATAAATTAGTTGTAAAAAAATTTAGATCTATAGGTTGTGTATAATTAGTTTAGTTTTTGTTGTTTTTTAAAACAGTGGAATAATAATATTATACTAGGAAAACTGAAACCTAATATAATCAATGGAAAAATCGTAATCAACTTTAATTTTGTTCTTAGTTTAATTAGATTTAGATATTATACTTGAAGTGTCATAATTACTTATTTTTAACGACCAAACATTAATAAAATGCTCGTTTAAACCTAATGCTTGATAGTTCATAATACACGCCACTGCCGTAAAACAATCTTATTCTATTTTATGCTTATATATATGTGTCATGTATTGTATCATATAATAGTAATTTATTATTTTGTCTAATACTTAAAATAATCAACGGTCATTGTTATTATCATGATATAGTATAATATTACTTTTATTAAAAATCAATGAGATTAAATTTATAACATACGCGTCACTTTATATAGTAAACACTGATAAATATAATGATTGATATGACACTAGACGTTATAAATTACGGTGTATAATCGTTTCTAAAAACTAAATTATATAAAACGGGACTACTATAGAATATGCGCTGCAACTTGTGCTATTGCAGTTTCGTTAATTATACGTTATGATACAATTAAGTATGTAATTGCATAAAATATCATGCATTATGCACACTGTGCCTACACATACATTATTATATTATTAATTAAAAATGAGCGGAACTCGTGTGTAATACGCAATACACGCCACATCGATGTTGTAAAGTATTTGAGTACCGGTATTAAAAAAATAAAAACGATTATCAAACACTTGATTATTTTTGTACTGGCCACCTAGGATTTACCTATAAATGTATCCTTATAAAAAAAATATATATTTATTCCGTGACGAATTCGGGTTGAAAGTTTAAAAACGATGATAGTTTTTTTTTTTTTTGCATTTGAAAGTATTCTTTAAAACCAGTGTTTTTAACGACACTGGTTGCCAAGTGGGATCAGCTGGACGTTAAATATTGTTATAAACCTATCGGTGTACCGCCAATTATACCCAGTATAATGGTCAGTCGGGTGAATAATTATTTTTTATTTTAATATTCGTATAGCGTTATCCACTATTCGCAGTGTTTATGTTATTTTTTATTATTTTTATTACTTTCACCGATTTCGGGTTAACCGTTTCGTTGGACGGCAATACCATTACCTAACCGTATACAACGACTAAAACGCTATCTTTAAATCATACGTCTACATCACGAAGGCTGATTAATCTAGCCTTCGCGCGTCGATCATTACAGTTGCAGCGAAGCATCTAATATTTTAAACGATACACGGTGGCGTTTTTATTGACCGTCAAACCACAGCAGCTGCAGTCGCGACGTTGATATCGTTTGATGTGGACGTTCTATATTTGAACGCAATACCTTTGAGAATATTGTTATAAAGAAAGAAAAAAAAAATGTACAATACATAGTTTGGTCATCTCCCGAGTAATATAATTCTAATTGTTTCAACTTAATTTGTGAATAATATTACACGTGTTTGTGGTTTTTTTCAATGGTATAGTTCATAGTTCCCGAAGAAGAACGCAAATAATCTGTTTTTTTTTTTTACTATGAGGTAACGAATGAGCCGAACTGGTATTACATTTTACTGATTTCTTCTTCCTGTATATTATTACGCACAATAGTACGATCTTAAAAATTGAGTTTTTTTAAAAATGTTCAATTAAAATTGGTCTTTGTGCATATCTAGTAAAATGTAAAATAAAGTTTCATAAATAAAATAGTTTTTTTGATAAATCGTAAAACCGAAAAATGTTTAAAAATTTTTTGTGTCATTTATTATATTATTTTAATTAACTTAACCTGTGCGTTTATTTCATATAGGTACTATATCGCGATGATATATGTGTCTTAATATCAAATTAAAACATATTACAATTAGTAAATAAGTGATAACTATTTATAGTAAGTGTTTATATAGACACACCATGGACATAATGTATAACTACAATGTTTTATCTAATTTCGTAATTTTCAATATTTAACGTTATCACAATTATGACGACGTTTAAATTGTAGTATTTTAAGGTTATATGCATCTATACAAGTGTATATAATTAGGTACTATTGCCTATTAAAAAATTATTTTGCTCAGAATGTCAAAAACTTTTGCTTTAATAAATAATATAATATAATATTAAATGACAGATTATCAGAGATATCTTAAATCTACGTGCATTGTAATATCGGTGTATTATTTTCTTTGTGCTAAATCTAGATAATTGATTTGTGTAAAACGTGTTTACTTGTTAACAGTAATATTTTCTATTCGTTAGTCCTTATAGTAACGTTCTATTAAAATGTTTGTGAGTTGTGATTTTTAGTTGTCGTCTACACGTGCAACAAATTTATATGTATATGTGCTTTCGTTCAATACTTACCGATTGATCTATAGTAAAGAGACTTTAAGCGATACTAATTTTGAAAACAAGTCTGAATTTATCATCAAGTCTATTCGAGATCGACTTTTTGGCGGTTTGATTTTATTCTTTTAAAAATTTAAACAAGTCTAAAAAGTGTATGAAAAAAATAGAAATTGTAGTAATTATCTCAATTTTAAAGAGATGTCGCGATCAAAAACTCGGTATATTCAATTTCGAATAATCTTAATGATTATTATTCAAATCTATTTTCAGAATTATCATCGCTTCACTAGGTCAATCGATACGTTTGAACGAAAATGCGTCTAATAATCTGTCGTGTTGCGCGGTGTGATATATATTAGGTATATTATAGACAAACAAAGATGGAAAATTACCGTTTCAAATCCCCTCAATTTACCTACGTAATATAGTAGACCGTGTGCCGTGCAAATATTAAATAAATCTAATATACCTCATATCAACGAATAAAAGGAAACTGTTTATAATTTAGATACCGTAAAATGAAAAAAATAGTGGCAGTTTGTGCGTGCCTGTAGTTCATTGAACCATATATACCTACTACACTCGTAACATACACACATAATCGCGCGGTGGTAATATTTTCAAACACTACTTTTAGAATTTCCTTACTCGTCGACGGCGGTCGCATTCGTGACGACGGCGTGTCGTCGTCGTGTAGTCGCTACCGTGTCACTGGCAAAGGTCCAACGCTTTTTTTCGTATACATACTGTCGATTATAGTTGCTTACTTTTTTTTCTTTTTTATTCACTAGATCCGACGAGATGGTGGAAACGCTATCAACTGGTTTTCAAAACCTTTACAACAAGTACACCAGATCGGAAAACGGACCGCAAGACAACGGCAGGTGTAGTATATACATAGTGCCAGTGAACAAAAACTCCTCCAATACCACTGACGACACGCAAGGTTTTCAGCGATATCGTCCAAAAGCTCGCAAATCGTTTGTGTTCAATGTAAAACAACTATGCCAATCCAAACATTTGAAATGGGAAATAATGAGACAGAGCAGATTGCGTCCATCTACAGGACAGGGTTGTCCGATCTGCATACCCGTGAGTATTTAGTGTTCTTTTCCTTTTATTCACATGGTGTGGCAAACAAACTTTGAGAAAAATATGTCTACAAAAATATTATCTTTTTCCTCCCTAACTGTTGTATAATGCCCCATCCTCTCAATGAAGATCTCACACATTTATAAAATTTGAGGTTTTGAAATTTCAGAATAACTTCACGGGAGTCATTTGTGGACCCGATCTTCAGACACTGTTTGTGTCTAAGGTCCTTATTACTTTTTAGTTATAAAATAACACTCTTAATAACCACGAACAGCACGAACCAAATAGTATTATAATATATACTTACGGTGATGAGAGTTGTGCTTAAAACAAAATTTATATTTCAGGATTAGTCGATACCAATATTGAATATTGTTCTTCTTATAGTTTGTGGTCAGTGTATAAATTCTAATTTGATAAATATTATTTTTATGTATTCTAACTTCTAAGTATAAATTACCAATGGACATATTATTTGGCATAACTGGTCAACCGACCTTCACATATTTTGAGTACAATTGATAAAGGTATTATGAAAAGGTCATTTTAAGCACAATTAGTAAACTTCCGTTTCTATTTACTTAAAAAAGTTATCAAAAATACAAAAGACTCATATTACGAAAAGTATTTAAAATTCATATTATTATTATTATTTATTAACGCAGTAGGTAAACGATAATGTGTTGCTAGCATTTGCATATGTAGGTACATTCATTATATTACATCATTTATGTTAGTGATCAGCAACCTTTTTTAACCTTGGGGACGTATTTAAAAATTTAAAAAGTTTTGTGAGCTGTGTCAGAGAAAAATTAAAAATGTAGTCTTATTTTAAAAATTATCATGTAAAAATGTTACAATTTAACAGATATATAGTTAATTAATTAAAAAATAATGAAGTTACAACTATGTTAATTCATTTTTTTCAAGGCATGACCATAAAAATTTCAACTTTACTTCAAAAAACTTAATATGAGACTATATATCAGGAATAAGTTAATTTTTACCTTGCAGTTTTATATTATAAGTTCAATTAAAATAATTGTCATTTTGGAGTAGGCCGTATGGAATTGTCACGAGTGCTATCGGTTGCTGATCAGTAATTACTGATCTATGCTGTTTATATTATAATATGTTCTTTTGTTTTCTAGAACACGTCGAGGGGTAATGAAAGAGTTGTGTCGAATTTAAAGAACTTATTGGACATTTACAACATCGGCGCCGTTAAAAAGTCAATGTTCGGTAGTTTCGTCGACGATTTAAAGTTTTTCTACCAGCTCAAAAACCAAGAGTACAAATACATATATGACGAAGTAGGTACACAAGATACAGTACATTTATTGTATGCATTTGTGCGCGGTAATTAATTTATTAAATTATAATTCTTAAAGGTTCTGGAAGATGAAGTTGTAGTGAAAGCAATTAGCACAGTTGCACGTAATGCGTGTGATGATTCGGCGGACGGCAATAGCCGTTTTGATGAAGAGATAAGAACACAACAAGCAAACACGAGACGCATATTAACGGTTATAAGCGCAAATGTGAAAAACTGGGTCTATAAGTAAATTTGTTTGTTTTCCTTTCTACTGCGATGTATGTGTATAATTATTGACTGTGTTTTTTAGGGTAATCGGTTGGTTCACGTACCGGGTGATTTCGTTGTTGGCCACTAGCCTCGTGGTCCAGCCTTCACAAATTGACAGGGTCAGGGAAGTAGAACAGAGTGGCTTACCCGTTATTTATTTACCGTTGCATAAGAGTCACATGGACTATATACTTTTGGGATTAGTGTTGACGATGAATAACATCAAACCACCTCTAGTAGCGGCTGGAGAGAACCTTAGGGTTTTCTTCATTAGGTACATAATATTCTCCTTTGATAAAAAAAAAAATATTATAATGATGAAATGCTAATTTGTTTTATTTTTATTTTAGTAAACTGTTGAGTTTTTTGGGAGCGTTTTACATCAAGAGACATGTAGATACAAAAAAAGATCAATTGTATTGGTCAGTTCTGAGCAGTTATATTAAAAATAGCATGAAAAATGGACACCATATAGAATTCTTTTTAGAAGGTGCCAGGACTAGAAGTGGAAAGTGTTGCGTACCTAAAGGTGTGCTAATTAAATATAAAAATGTATAGCTATTGCTTAAGTTGTGTATAATTATTTGATTTTCACATATAGCTGGTTTATTGAGTATCGTTGTGGATGCTTACCGTGAAAAAGTTATTGAAGATGCGTGGATTATCCCTGTTTCTATGAATTATGACCGGATATTGGAAGGGAATTTTGTGAGAGAACAACTTGGCCAACCAAAAAAGAAAGAAACTTTTTTTGTTGCAATATCAACATTCATTAAAGCTATTTGCTCACACTATGGAATAATGAGGGTGGATTTTAATAAGCCCTATAGATTACGGGTATGTTTAATTTATTTGAATTATATATATTTTATCGTAATATACTAAAATAGTTATAAAAGAATAAGAAATGATTAAATTAAAAAAAAAATATGCATAAATGCACATTGAATTTGAGGTTGATTATTAAAAATAACTACATTTTTAATTTTATAATACAAACTTATTTAAAAACTTTTTTAAATCACAAAAATTATTTTTCGAATACTAGTTACACTATAGTAGTTAGCTTAAATTTAACTATAAATAAATTTAAAAATAAACAATACATTGATATTTTCGTTCAATATTAAATATATTGAATATATTACCCAATATCTTTTGAAACAAAATCAGTTCCTTGGATTTAACTATAAGTGATTTTGATTTAAGTATATTATTAAACTTGTACTTATAAATTATAGTTGTATATTATTGATTTAACTTTGTAACATATTGTTTTTATATTATATTTTAGGATTTGTATGAATCAATTGATAAATTGACACAATTAGAAAATGAATCCTTAAGTAGGAATGGTATGGAAGTGATGTCTGCAACTATTTCTTATAAAAATACAGTAGACAAAATGGCAAAACATATAGTTTATGGTAATATTATTTTTTTTAATTGAAACTATTGATAATAAAAATTAGATTATATTTAAAAACCTATACTATATTATATTATATTTATGGTTCTTATAACGTTACATATATTTTTTTTGTGAATGTACTTTTAAATTAATATTATCAAGTTAATTTTTTTGTTCAGACCTTTGTTGAGTTGGTATCTGAGCTTATGATATTTCTTTAATCTTAATTAAATTAAGTTAAATTTTAAGTTAAAAAAAATAATATCAAAATCTATTAGTAATATTTTTTGTTTAAACAATTTTAATAAAAATAATATAGTAATACATTTTTTATTATTTTAATTCTTTGGTAAAATACTTATAAAAAATAAATCTAGTAGTTTCCAAGAATATAAAATATACTAATAAAATAGTTTTATAGTTTATGCCATGTTAGTTCATGCATGAATATACTTTTATAGTTTTTTATAAAATTTAAATGATGACGAAAATAATTTAAAAGTAATCCTTTTTTCATATTAAAAAAATGTAGTATTTTATAGACTGTTGGAAATCAACTCCTATAATGTCAACACATGCAGTGTGCTTTTTACTTTTGAATAAGTATAGAAATGGTACTACTTTAGAACAATTGGCTAAGGATTTATTGAATTTGCGTAATAAATTGACTCAAGGCGATAGAGATATTGGTTTCAGTGGAAGGTCCATAGAAGTCATCAAACATGCAGTAAGTGTTAGATGAAAACTGTGTAATAAAATATTTTATAATTTTGTTATTGTTTCAGCTTAATCTCTTAGGGCCAAAATTAATTGTACATGAAAACTCTGACGAGGGATATTTTATTAAACCAATTCTTGATGTATCAGCCTTAATAGAACTGTCATATTACGCAAATAATCTTATTTCCCATTTTATGCATCAATCAATAGTGGGTCAGTATTAAGTATAATATTTACATTTATGTAATATTTTGAGATTAGTATTTTATATTTATTTTTCATTTTTGTTGTGGATTAATCTTAATTAATTTTTACAGCTCTTTCAATATGTAAATTAGTTGGTATGGATTTTTTGAACAAAACTATAACAGAAACAAAAATCTCAAGGAATGAATTGGTTGAAGACGTATTATTTCTTATCAATCTATTACAATTTGATTTTGTTTTTATTAAACCTTGTGAAAGTCTTGATAATATTGTGGAAACAGTGATTAGATATTTTGAGGAAGAGGAAATAATTTTGATCGATATGGTATTTCAGCAATTGATTATTATTTCTATTTAGCCAATTGTAGTATATTTTTGGATTATGTAATATAATAATTAATTTTATTTTATAGACACTCGAAGAAGAGAGACGTAGCCAAAATATAGCACAACTTTTAAATTGTGATTCTGATGATGAATATTCACAGCCATATGTTGAAATTGATGTTAAATATCGCGTAAGTTTTTTATATTAATGATTTTGTATAACATGCATCATTTTTTTTTCTTATCATAATTCTTATTATATAGATTTTTTTTTGTAATATATAAAATTGTTTTCAATTTTAGGTTAACCTTAATGAAGATAGTTTGAATAGATTACATTTTTATCGATCAGTTATGATGCCATACTTAGAATGCATGGCTGAAAGTGCTGGAAGTTTTCTTGCTTTGTCAGAAAATTCAGTGACAGAACGTGAACATATACAAACTATTTTAAACCAAATGCATGAGAATTTAGAAGAGGGTATTTTGTCTTATGGTAATTTATTTTTTTGACAAATTTAGATAAAATCATTTTTTTTTTTTAGTATAAATAGACATACCCTCTTATTTTTTGTTAAAGAATTAATTTCTATTAAAATATGTTTGCAGGTGAAAGTATATCTGTAGATACCATAAAACATTCGTTTTTGGCGTTTGAAAGATTTAATTGTTTACAAATTACAACAAAAGACAATATTAAGACATTGCATGTTATTAATGACCAATCCAGTGAGTTGAATCCTGGAATGCTGGCTATGTCAGAATATATTGAGGAATTTGTTAAGCAAATAAATTAAAGTTGTATAAAGTAAAGTGTGTTTAATTATGTTATCTCATTTAAAAATAAATTGTACAGTAATTGGATTAACTGATTTCATTCTAAAATATTATGTAATATTAACATTTTTAAGTATTTATTAAAAGACATAGACTACAAATTAAATATTTATAAATTAAAAAAAAATGTATCCATTTATAAATAATTTCCAAAGACATGCTCAAACTATGATATTTAAAATAATTTTTTGTTTTTTTTTTTTTATCTTTAAATATTAAATTTAAGATAATATATAATATATATGTAAATATTTGTTATATTTAACGTTCTAAAATTGGGTTATTTTATTTTTAAGTTCTGTTATTGTATTAAATATTGTATAAAGAGCTAATCCTTTAAAATAAATCAATGTCCATATTTATGAGACAAGAACCTTGTATTATTAATAAAAGACCGAGACTTTTTTCAAAATTTTTTTATTTAAGTTGTATGATTATTTAAAAATGTTTTTTTTTTTTTGGTAAAACTTAAAATTTACTCTGCAGTTTGCATGGTTTTTGTTTGTATGTTTTTATGTTGTGATTAAAAAATTGTATAAGCACACAATTGATCAGGATAAAATATATATCTAAAATAAGTAAAGTTTGTATATATTTTTTTATTTAGGTCATAGGTTCTCAAACTTTTTTTATTCACCGCCCATTTGAGAATCAAAAATTTTTAAGCTTACTATCTATAGTGTATTTTAAAAACAGTAGTTGTCATGCGAGCTATGACAGACGTAAAATCAATTATGAGGACATATAGTAAGAATTTAATTTTAGTTTGAAGTTTGAAAGTACATAATACTTTTTAATCAGCATTGCCGCTCTAGTCTGCTTCAACACCCCAACAATTCTTCGGGTCTTATATCCCCCCCTCTGAAGACTCAACACCCATAGAGGGGCGTTATTGCCCACTTTGAGAATGATTGATTTAGGTAGATAAACTATTATATTCTCTTTGGAATGAGATGAGACCTTGGTGGCCAATTTGTGTGCATGGGCAAAGCTTTATTACATAGCAGGTGTATAGATAGTGTCGTGACTCTGTAGTTGATGAGGTTGACAGACGGGTGTTGTCTGACCTCCTTTTGATGAAAACTGGTCACCTTTCATTTCAAATAGAGTATACAATGCATAGAGAGTAACACCAAAAGAGTGTAACACAACTGTATACTTTTTACCATTTATCTGTGAAAAAATACATGATTGTGTATAATACAATGTATTATGTATTGAAGTACCAAACTGTTTATAATACTATGCAATTATATATGTACCTATATTTAACTTAAGTATAATTAATTTTGTACTAAACAATTAGAATGTGATAGAAATATAATATTCATTAACACTACTGTAGGTGAATTGTTTATACCTTAATAATTCAAGCCAACAATATAAAATATTTGTATTTATAGTGTATATTTTGTAGGCATAAAGGTAAAAAGTGCATAATTTTATTGTACTTTGGTACAATAAAATTCAATACATGAAACAAATATTATAATTGTTTTTTTGAGAATAGAGTTTGAAGTAAGTTATAATTTCAAATTAGATTTTTTTTTTATATTTATTATCAAATTCGGCACAATTATTAATTGTTTAATTGTTAGATAGGTACTTATTAGATATAACTGTTTATAATATTTTTGAATTTGTTATGAAGCTTACTTGAAAATTACTTAAACTTTTTTAAAATTCAACTCTTAAATCTTTTAAAATTATGAATAGGTATTAAGAATTTTAAAATGTTAATTATATTGAATAAAATATGTATGAAAGTTGATTTCTAGTAAAATTTAAGGTCGGTTTCAGGTCGACAAAAAAAATTGGAAGTTTGTTTTTGTTACCTTCTGGAGAACACTTGCCACTTGTCACACCAAAAAACCTAAATTTCAATGGCATTGGTAACTCAACCGTAGTTGATGTTGAACGGGTGCAGATTTCGAATGATTATATTAAAAGTTTTGTTTTCTTGTGGTAGGAAAGTGTGGAATTAGGCGTTTTTCTCTCTCAAAAAGTAAATTGTTTTCCTATATGAGTGGATTGATCGTTTGAATTTTTAGTAAATTTGTAGATGATTTGAATAGAAAGTTAACCAAACTAATTAAGGAGATCAAACGTTGTATAAAGCTAACAAAATCCAATACTTCACGGACAAATATAGATGGAGGTGATTAATATCAGTATCGTTATATTTGCTTCAGGAGTTTCGGCGTTAATTTTACTATGTACAGGCGCACTTCGTGTGGTTTTTTTATCTAAGTCAAGTAAAGAATATCTGTTAGTTGTTACGAGCAATAGCTTTGGATCAGTCAATTTTTCTGAGGATATGTTTTGTTTTTGTTGTTTTAGAATAAGTGAAGTCAGAATCATCCACATGACTGGATGAATTGAATACGTGATAGTTCCCGATACGTGTATTAATATTGACTAATTAATTTAATAGATTTTTTTCGCTTTTGCGTGACTAAAAGTATTTTTTTTATATCCTTACAACTTTCGATTTGATAAGTTTTTAACACATTCCACGATGTAAAATATTTTTTTTAAATTAAAGAAGATATATGGTATTATAGCGTTTCAAAATGCGATACAACGCACAGATAACTGAACTAATCGTAGCATAGACGGGACTATTTTTAAACTTAACTAATAATATGGTCTTTAGAGTTAGCTGTTAGAACAATAATGTGGTATTAGTGCTTTTTGTCGATGTTTTAGCTATTTATGATGTATGAAAAGAACCATACGCGACCACTACTTATTTCCGGCGCTAGATGACGCTGCTATTATTGTATTTTATTTCATTTTAATATTTTCCGACTACCAGCTTTCTTTTTCGTGTCAATCAACCACAACACTATTTAGGGTAAAAGGTTTAATTCACAAATATTATATTTATTCAATTATTTTGTACCGAATCTAAATTTGAAAGTAGAGTGCTTAGACAAATATATGAACCATTTATATAGAAGAATGTGTGTACTGAATGATATAAAATAGAAAAATATAGCAAGCCTAATAAACGCCCACTATTAGAACCTACCTTATTATGACACATTGGAATTCGGAATTAGTATTATATTAATATACTATGGAATTGTTTAAGGGGCAGTGTTACTGACATATTATTATAACTATATAAGCGGTTTTCAAATTTCAAATGCGTAAACATTACCAATTGTGTGGTTTTAAATGTTTTAATCGACAGCATTAAATTTACTATATTGCGTTGAAACGTTTACTTGAATTTGGACACTCATCTGCCACCGCCACTCATTGACTTCCAAGTTCGAAATATTATTACTCAGTAATCAATAGTCGATATTCTTTTTATTTAATGGTTATAATCAATTATTTAAATGATTTCCTATAATATTTATGTTTCTAATTCTTTAGAAGTATCCTATAATTTGGCAGATTGACGACAAAAACTGAATTGACAGTCGACAGACATCACACGTACGACGTACGCCATATATGAGCTCGTGGTTTGAAAATCGAATTCGGAGTTAGGTTTACATTATTCAAAGGGACGGATATGAACGTGTACTCAATGTGACACTTGAAGTACTTTGTATGTGGAAAATAATTTTTAGAAAAATGGAACTTCCGAAGTTTTAACTCACGCGTATTTCGTTGGACTTATGGCATTGTCTGCCAGTGACCGATGGTACCTTTATTATAGAGTGGCTCTAGTTTCGTCACTATTTACACTACTGATAATAGCACGCCACGATTTTGTCGTGTGTACGGACGTTTTCGTTTTCGTTTTTATTTCGGTTTTACGCGTTCGAATAAATAGTTAAATGTTGTACAAACATTGAGAATAATCCCATGTCAATAAGTGGAATCAAAAACCTTAACAAAGTTCTGCGAGTACTGGATTTATAAGGATTTACTTACAGTAACCTTAATTATTACTTGATATAAGTCATTAAATTGTCATTTTAACACGTACAATTAATTCCCCTAATCAAAGAAAATAATATCAATATTTTATAGTATTATTAATATGAAACGTCGAGTGATTTATATCAACTTAATGCCATAAGCTATTTTAATTTTAGTAATTTTATGCTACTGCGCTAGATAACTTTAACAAGCACGCATAGTTTTTGTGTGTTATATAATGTGTACAATACAGTAGGTACACGAATATTTATGATTTTCAAATCGACTGAAGAGCACTTAACTTTGGAAGTGTGTGGTAGTGTGCACCAAATAATCTTTATTAGATTATTAGATTACTGGTGCCCCGGTATTTAACACAAGAAATTAATACGATTTAGTAGCCGTGGAATTCGCCGATTTCTAGGAATTCATTTTTATCGTCGTTTATCATTATAATAAAATAATATAAATACTTCGGGTTTATTTAGCTTTACTTTTAAGACTATATACACATTGTTTATTTATACTTAAGTGAACACCACATACTACTTTATTTATCTGCATGATACAATATGCACGTACCTATGCGCGTAGTAAAATAAAAAATAATAATAATAATAATAATTTCGCAATAAGCAATAACCGTATTTATGATTTACATTTAATGGTGGCTGTCGACAGTTCAATTTTGAATGGTTACTTCCTACACAATTAAATATAACTTTATCTGTGTTACGTCTTAATTTTTTAAGTGTCCGTCATAGTGTGAGCACTATGTTTACATTCGATATCTTTGTCTATCACTTATACATCATATCAATATCACGCATTGTGTTGAGAACAATTATTAAAAATTACATTTTTGAAGATTATTAGGTTTATCAATCTTATGAATCTATAATGTCAAACCAATGGGATCACTTTAATATACTTTATAAATATTGGTTTTTGAAATTTCGTTGCCAATTATTAATTATTTTATTGAAGTTGTTTCGTCTAGCCTTCGCCGAGTTATTTAAAATGTGTTACGAAAATATTGAATGACTAATTAGGTTAACACACCAATTATTTGAGTACTATTTAATTAGTTATTAAAACGTCATTTACTACGTCATATTGTACTTGTACCACGTACCTATATAGTTATTATCATACTTAAAATAGTATTTATTGATATAATAAGGTTAACTACATGTAGTATTATAGCAATAAATGAGTAGTATCGAAGGTATCTACGTATTTGTAGAAATATTATTTTTAGAATTAATTTATTACTTAATATTGTAATTATTACAATATAGATATACTTATTATCTAAATATCATTAAAAATTTAAAATGATGTGATTGAAACATATCTTATATTCATTTAAAACATAACATGCTTAAGTCAAAATAGTGACTACATATTTAGTATTTACATCTTATGTATTGAGTTTTTATGATTATGTTTTGGTATTACTTCGTTAAATATTCTTTTTATTAATAAAATTATTTAGGTACATAGTGCATTTTTCCAACGGATGTCTCTTATATCCACTGAAAGTGAAATAATTTACTATAGCCAACAATTAATTGTATAAATCTGTAAACATTTGATTCTAAGTCTAAGCTAGTAGTTAAAAAAATGCATATATTACAGAATTGTTAAATTTAATATTTTTGGGTATACATTTTCAAAAATTACAAACACCACTATACGTCTATAATATTAAATTTAAGTTTCTAAACATTCTGTTACTATGAGATGGTTTAGTTTAATGTTTATTAGTCTAAAGTCAAAATAAAATATGCTCTTGTACAATATAATAACTTTAATAACTAGGCGTTTTTATTTTTTTTGAACTATTTAAATATGTCTAGAATATTATAATATTAATCAATTTTAAGTTTCAGTTTATCAATTATTTATTAAATAATTTTTTCTTATCACTTATTAATTTATTACCTACCTGTCGATTTAATCCTTAATACAAAATTTGTTGTCTTTATTATTTATTTTATTTAAAATTTAACAGCGTTAAAATTTTTAACTAACTTAAATACAAATTAATAATGTGTGAATATTATTGGCCACTTTGTATTTTGATAAGTACGACTTGAAAATTGAAATCGAAAGTGCTCTTATATTCCAATTGACTGAAACTATTATAAGTGTCGAGAGTACCTATTTATATATAGATACCAATTATTATGCTGATTCCATTCTGGCTAGTATAGGTATTTGACAAATATTTGCCACTTGTAGCGATATTATAGCAATATTTAATAACCAATAGACCTTATTTATAAAACAATGTATTCTTTTTTTGAAGACTTTTAGTAAAGCTGACAAGGGTAAAAGTGAAAATGGTTATAAATCAACTTAGGTACTTGTTGAAGCGGTGTATATTATTTCATATACACCCCACATATAATATATTTCATAATATTATATTTAAATAAAAATATATAGTTCAATAATGTCGTTTAGTATCGAAACAAACCCCAAGAAAGGCCTTTTGGCTTTTATGGGGTTTTTACTTCATTGCCTACTAAAAAGACATAAGGAGTACTTGTCGAATAGAGTTGTCTTTATACAATTAGTTTGTTTTTACTTACTGTAAGGTTAGGTTAAGTTTATTTAGGTTATTACAATATTATTCTCGTATTTATCAAAATATGATTTGTATGTATTGTAGCATATTATACTTATTTTCCGTTGTCTCAATTCATGGATTTGAAATGATCATTTAAGTCAATTGTAATTGAAAATAGCTTGTTTTTTAATTAACGTGAGTTAGTTTTATAAAGTGCACAAAATTGTGAGGCGTGAAGGTACCGAGGCTTAAGGCTCTGCTACATCTCAATACATTGTGCTGGGGATTGCCTTATATGCATTATGTGACATGTCCGGTCTTCTTCTTCTAGACCTGAGGTCCATAAATTTGGTCACGTTCTCACTTTTACATCCTTCGGAAGTTGTTGTTATCATTTGTGAACTAGTGTGAATAGTCATAGTCCGTGAATAGGCCACTTTAGTTGGGGCTTATACTATTATAAAATATATTTTACAAGTTTCGGAAATTGTGGGCTCGTTACACTTCACTACAAAAAAAAAAAGTTTATGTTTACAAAACAGAAATTCTTATAAACTTCAAAATGTTGAACACTTAATCCAAACATAATCTTTTTAACATATTATTATGACACAGGTCATTTACAGTTATTATTATTATTTTTTAGATAATAATACAATATTATTATATAATATAATACTTGTTAATATTATGATATAAATGATTATGTTATATATTTTAATCTTTGTATCTCTCAACTTAAAATATTTATTAAAAGATTGTGTTATTATTCGTGTATAAGTATAATATAAATCAATAAAATTAAATTCCATCATCGTATAGTATAAATTATTACGAGTACTTCATAAATAATACATCAACTCTTATTATCTACATGTATTACATATTATATAATACACATATAAATATATTTTCAATTTAGGTAACTGTCAATTGAGTATATTTACATTTTTCAAAATGTAGCATAAAATAATTAATATTATTAATATTATCCTTCGCCATATGTATTATTTGTTATGTATATTGGATACTGTTTTTTATTATATATTTCTCCCTTTCTCTTAAATCGTTACACAGCGTACACAGTTTAGTTGGTCTGATGACCGAAAAAATATAATTAAAAACACATTTTGTTAAAATAATTCGGACTGTGACAATTAGTCATGTGGTGATTGTTATCACTGATCAACCCATATGTGTTTCTAGTAAATTCAACAATCTCCCATTTTTATTTACGGTTCTGACATACCCTGAATATAATAGTTTCTTTCTTTTTAAGTCTATCAGTTTTATGTTAAAATTATTGTTGATCTCGACGATCTCGTCGTTATAAGAGGTTATGTTTAAAAATATTAGTATTTCCTTTTATCATAGTTTTTTCATATAGTCATATCTATTGTTATTTGTTCCATTCCAACAAATAATTAAAAGTTACCTGTCACTTATGTACAAATATTGTTGAAGATAAGTACTATATGCAGATTTGATAATGACCCCCGTAGATTCATATAACAAGATGTTGTGAATATTTAAGGTAAAAAAAAGTGATCAAACAAAATAATATGTACCTACATGGTTGCATAAAGTGATATGTTAGTGACTATGTTTGCGATTAAATTTGACCTTAACCGCGATATTACGTCTTGTCCGTGACAGTGAATTTATTTTTTATTTCTAAAAGATTTATACAATTTATACATTTTGCACTACAAGCATTATATCGTGTGGACGTGGTGCAGTTGTAGGTTTATACACATAGGTACATTGGAATATAATATAAAACATCATCTCCCTTTCTCAATCGAGATGACACTTTTGGTAAAGAAATGGATTTAAAAATTGATTTATCGCCGTTGATATCCGAATCGCCTAAATCATACACATATCATACCGTTTGCGCATCGTTGATTCATAATTCATAACATTTTTATGTGTATTTCATTGTCAGTTCTATTAAAACTGTTTACGTAAACGCGCGATGAGCATGTGTGTAGTGTGTATTGTCAACCGCACGAGTAGGCGCGGGACCGCAACAGGTTTTCGTAACCCTGGATCGCTGACGTTGCAGTGACCATCATTGTTGCAGTGATCGCGTTTGTTTCTCTCCCAAGTGTATAACAGTATATAACATAATATTATTATATGAACGACGATCAGCAAATGCGCTGCAAACGGGTTGAATAACTGGCGTGTTTGATAATAATAATAGTAAGAAAACCGAGACGGAATGCGGCGTTGTCGGCGGCGAATACTCATCTGCAGTGCACTCTGTTGCACGTCGACGATGACGTCACGACGCGTTCAAAATAATATAGTCAAACGAATCAAACCAACGTCGTCCGGTCGAGAGCTACACCATTAATCGGCCGAGACGAATTTGTGCTTACTGCATATTGTGTATATTATAATAATAGTGATGTACAATTGTTACGCGGTGATAATATTTTCAAAAACAGAGACTATTCGGTAGTCGGGTAATTTTCTCTTTTATACCCACGTTTTGATGAGTTTATAAAAGTTTTCATGATATTTTTATCGTAGTTATACATCTCTTTGAAAGCTGAAAGACGTGTATTTTAATATTGTTGCGTAGATAAAAGTAAAATGTGTTTATATAAAATAAGCAAACTACTTTTTTGGGACTATATTATACTGAAGTAATGATAGTTATATCATTAAAAATTATCTATCATACACGATATTATATATAGAACAAAATAAGTCTTACATTATCATTAAACTTTATAGAATGTAGGGCAGGTGTACCTATAATATAACAAAAATATGATAGTTGAACGTAAGTATAGATAAATTTAATACACAAGTCTAAGAATTAATTACAATAAAAAAATACATTCATTATTTTAATTTTCAATCAAATGTAATGTAGTATAACATTTATATTATTTTTAAAAAATCAGAATGCATATTTTGGTATCGAATGGCTTAAATTATTATCTCACCAGTCCAAGTGACATAGCCAAAATTTACAAATTGTGGATTATAATGGGGAGGGTGGAGGGGATTCTCGAATCGTTCTGCAGCCTAGGTGGCGGGTAGCCAATATGTCACAATTCATAATGGTTATAATTATTACACAATTATTACATCACAAGACAGTGGTTCCCAAAGTTTGTGCTAGTGTCATGGAATATTACCTGGCCTAAAAATAAATTGAAATGATACAGCTTGACTTAGGAAAAACGTTATGAGAAAACTTACTGTCAAAAAGAACGCCGTGAGTCGATAAACTTTGGGAACAGCTGTCATAAAATACAAAAAAAAAAATAACAATGAGGCGTTGAGGGATATAACACTAAGGACTTCCCTGATTGGGCAGGACACCTTGGTACAACTCATTTCTGTATTATAAATCGGATGTATAAAAAATTGTTTACATCGGTTTTGAGAATATTCTCTATCACGGTATTGTGACGTGAACATAGACTCTCCGTGAGAGTATTCTTTCGAGAACGTTCTATGCTCATTTATACTAGGTTCTTTTACTGGATGGATATTTTCGTGTGGTTTCTCAACCAGGACGGGAACCGCGATAGAATAACTTCCGACATGAATTACTAGGTGTAAGATGGTTACTTGTAGGTCCATGAGGTCCATGCAGTAATTTTGGGTTTTTTTCAATTGATTCAATGACATTTTTTTAAAATAATTTATTTTATATCTATTCGACGAGTCGCTATAAATTATAATTCAGATTCAACTTTTTAATTCTTTATTATTTTTTTTAACTTCTTTATAATAAGTAATACACATTTTTGTTTTAGATTTTGCCTAGTCAAGCAGAAATATGCTTATTATCATTTTTTGTGAACTTAAACATTATTGATGATATTATAATTGATTTAAGATCAAAAGAAAAATAATACACCAAGATTTTTAATCCAATTTGGTGAATGTATATATTGACATCCGCCACCTGTATTCACGGTAATTAAGTACTTGAATCCAATCACCACTGTACATAATATCCCTGCGCGGGAGTTCGGAATTTTTTAGTTTTTATATTTTTCGTATTTATTCTTTTTGTTGGTGGGGTGGTGGGTAGGAGGGGGGTAAACGGCTAAAACTATTGGTATCAAAGGGGTCCGTGTACCAGAAAAGGTTAAAAATCAATGCTCTATATACGTATAGCTCCGCGTGATTATCGTAAATCAACCTAACATCATTTACCTAAGATAATTTTTTTTATGACTATAATATTATGTACGCAGGTCGCGCCCGACCGTGACCGAGACTTAAACGTCCGCCGCCTCGCGCTCGTCTCACAGTGCGGCGACAAACACAACAATAACAATAACAGCAACTACTACAAATACAACAATAACAATATAGTAACTCGTTTGGCGGCGACGGCATCGGGAACGGCAGGAACAGGAGCAGGAGCAGTGTCACCGCCTCCGCGGTCCATTGTCTGCGCACGTTCATTGTGTCGTCGACCGTCACCGCAGCGACACGCACATCATAACCGCCGTCGTCATTTGGCTCGACTATGGACCCAGCGACGGTCGCGCTGATATTGTCGTTCTCGGCGCTCGCCGTTGCTGCCACTGGCAAACCGCCGAACGGCCGCGGCGCATTCGGTTACCCGGACGACGAGCACGTGATCATCACCCAGTACGGACCGATGCGGTACGAACCGATCACCGTCGACCAGATGAACAGGCCGTACGACGACGGCGGCGACGGGAAAGCCGCTTCGTCGGGTCGCGGCTATTACAAGGCCGAGGTGATACCGTTGGACATGAACACCTGGAAGCCCGCGGCCGGCCCGGACGGCCGTTGGGTCGGCAGATCGGCCGCCGGTGGCCGGGCCGATTCGTTCGACGTGCCGCTCCGGGTCGGATATTCGGTGCGGCCCGCGGCGCGCCGACGCCGACACGATTACCTGCAGTTGGTGGGTTATCGGCCGCGACCGCAGCAACCGCAGTGGAACCATCATCAGCCGGCCGTCCTACGCCGACGCATCGACACCGATCCGCTAGAGGTACCGATCCGACCGCGGTGAGTAGTACACATTATATTATTATGTACGACGTTTTACTCATATTGTATGTTTTATCACGCGTAACGCGTAGAAACGGAATAATAGTTATAAAAATTCGACGGGGCGCGCAAAAGATAAAACTCGACTTTAGTCCAGCCGAGAGCGTTAAGTTACGACGTTGTAATTACGACGTGTACAATATAATAATCGTTAACAAAATAACAATTTCGGTATTTTCACCGTTGGTCGGAACGGAAAAACGTTGAATAATCTATTTATATACATATATTTTTTAAACGATCGTTATAAATTCTATAATGTGACAAATATGGCTCATAAAAATTGTGATAATATGCCAAAAGATAAGGTAAAGCAAAATCGATTAAATAAAATGTATTAGTTTATTTGTCAATGTTCGATTGCCGTTGCAAATATAACGCGACATCGTTAAGAAGGCAATCCATGTAATCGATAAAATCGAATAACGATACAATCAATCGATATAATTTAATAACGACGATAAAATAACTTTTATTTTAATAAGTTTAGTTGTAAAATTAATTAGGAAGTTGACTAACAATTATTTGCAAAGTTAAAATAAAAGGTTTTCAGGACCGTCGACGGTCTTGATGTATACATTTTACTCGATCATAACAAAAGAATTTTAATATCGAAAAATAATATTGACTAAACGCATTAATTCATACAAAAAACATATTTCCTTGATACATTACAATATTACGTCAACTATTGACAGAACGCGATACATTTTTTATGAACTCGGCCAAACTCGAACCACTGGAAGTCAGGACCTTTTTTTTTGGATTTATCATTATTGCTTTCAAATTTAGGTACGAAGACAAAGGGCCACGCGTAACGTTCGTAAAGCTAGCACCTGTATTTAATTTTATTTTATACCTGAGGCACGTACACACTTAACCTAAGTACGCTATCACGATACACTTCAAGGAGCCCTTCTAATTTTCTATGTATATGTAATAATAGATACAATATATTACATTTTGAGGTCCAAATCGCGTTTTGGTCGTTCTCGTAAGACTCGGCGACTATAAAATACATAAACGTGCAGCGAACGCGATTAATGGGACATCATCGTATTGTTATGTACTGCCGTTTGGTTAATCGATAAAAAAAAAAATAGATAAGAAAACAAAAAAAAAAAGAAAACATCAGAATACCCGGACTTGGTCGGCTGAGCTGGTTCGACCCTCTTGCGTTTAATGTATTATGTGTGCACATAAAAGTTCCAATAACCTTTAATGCTATTGCAAGTTGGCCTATATACAGGCACGGCGTGGTGTAGTGCACGAGAGAAAACTGGGTTTGTATTATTCAACTTTATGGATATTTTAAACGACTTTATGCTACCCTCGACTTACTCCTCCCACGTTACCGGACCTACCGCGGAGGTGTGCGTTTGCTAATAGTTTTCCCCGGAAACGGACGAAATATGACAATGGCGATGGCATGGTGAAACGATAGGAATAATTATTTCTAATGGAATAGTATAATAATAATAATAATAGAGCCCCGTGCATACCAAACAAGCTTCTGAAAATATTCTTATTTTAAACTGGCATACATAATGGAATCTACAGCGTTTGTTTAGATTAAAAACCTATACGAGTAGGTATTTATTACATTTAAACTTTTTTTTTGCATCCATTAAATCATTTAAGATATGTTTAATACGTCTCTGTGTAGACGGAATATATTCATCTACCACTGATATTCGTTTAAAATAGTATAATAATATTGTCTATCATTTATCATTTATACTTCATATAATTAATATCTACCTGCAATTATTGGAAATAAAATTACGTCGCAATATTTTTTGTATACGCAATAAATCGTTTTATTTACTTAAATAGTTTGATTTTTTTTTTCATATTATAATATAATTAATAAACAATGGTGTTTCAATAAGAAAAATTAAAATCGTCAAAACGTATTAACGACCGTTTACGCGAAAATGATTACAAATCACAGGGTTCATTGTGTACTGAAATTAATTAATCCGCTTTTGAACGAACAATTTTGAGGAAAAAAACCTTACAAAACGATTACCTATTGTCTTGTTTTTCGTTGTATCAAAGTATAGTGTCGAGGGGCGGGAATCTCAAAATTCCATTAATAATACATTTCACGACCAAAAAGCTTTGTTCTGTAATACCGCACCAACCTGCGGGAATTCGCAAAAATGGGTAAAATGATTCATCTATTTAGTCAAGTTTGGGCTTTAAATGTGTTGGTAAATGTTGGTATAATGGTGCAGTACTTAAATTAAGACACAAATTATAGTGAGCGAGATAAAGGTATACACTACGGTTGTTGAATCAGTGATTTTTCATCAATTTAAAACCAAACGACATGAAACACAACGGTCAAAGTATTTAAATGCGTAAATGAATATAATAATATTATGTATATAATATAGTATCATTTATAATGTTATTAGTTAATAATATTAATCTATTCAGGTGGTAATAATTGTTTTTAACGGGTGATTTTTAGATATTAGGTATATTACGTTTTATTGAGAGTTAATACAACTGTAGGCCTCGTAAATGCTACGATTTTGGTTGCGTATGTTTAAAATTAAGGTTAGGATTTATATATGATCTGAAAACTACGAAATATGCCCAAAAATATACACTAAAAAACAAGAAAATTAAATTGTGGGCTTGTGAAAAAACATGCATGCTATAAGCATATAATTATATAAAACACGATCGTATAATAATTGAGAAACGATGAAGGAAAAATAAAAAAATCTTACATTTTTGTTTACAAAAAAAAAAACTTAGAACAAATGATAGCAATAATAATAATAATAATTATGAGAAAAAAAATTAAAAATTGATATATTACTAGGAAATTTTACAAAGAAACTGAATACTATGACCTAAACATTTTAAAAATAATAAAATATTATGCAGCTATCTTTAAAATCTTCAAAATATGCAAAAATAGTTTACATTTAATCTTTAGTAAGTGAAATGGATTTTTATACCACTTAGTTGAAAAAAAAAATATGTGTAATGCTACAACATCTTACCCTATTTATTATATTTATTCACCCAGGAAACGAGGATGTCAAATGAATCAGAATCTAAATTACAGTTTCCCCGATTTTCTCTTTTTTTTTTCATAATATTTTCAAACGAATCACATTAAGTGCTGTGCTTTTTAGGCTATTCAAATTAAAATTTAATTTATATTTTATGCTATACCTAGACACTTTGTGCTCTATTTGTCATTTTAAGTCTTACGCCTCGTGCATTATTGAAAATTTAACTAATATTTAAACGTTAGTAATTAATTTAGTTCCCGAAATAGATAAATATGAATAAGTACTTTCCGTTTAATTGTTTTTAAAACACATTTTTAGCCTTTGATTAATGTCTTTGACTAATAATTAGAGTATAAAAAAATAATATCGATTAACATAATAAGTTTTTTTATATGTTATAATGAGATCGCAGTATTATAATAGTATTATAAGAAAAAAATGTTTAGGTAGTGTTACATATTAATTTACATTCGCAATCGCTTACATACACTTTTTACTCGCGATTTGAACACTTAAAGCGGCAATAAAACATTTTAACAATATTTTGAGATTGAGTCATAGATTTTCACTATTATAGTGTTGTCAATAGATATTGTTACATCGATGACAATCGTAGATATTACGCTATATTTTTAGTTACGTGTACGGTGCGCTACTTTTACATTACAGTCGTAATATAATATTTTATTCGTATAATAATAGCTTTATAAGCGTAACGATTTACATCTAAACTGATCAAACTTAATTATTTTTATTGCAAAATGTTCATTTACCATCTATATATTTGATTTAAAATCTCTATAAAAATGCTGTTCAAAACTTTTGTAGCACTTCTTTTGGTCGGAAAAGTGTTGGCATAAAAAGATAAGACTTAAAGTAAACGATTTCACAGGGTTAATCTAATTATTGTGTACAGGTGATGGGTACCTATGTTTATTATTATCTAAAATGTATGTAAAATATATACTGAGAATGTTTCACCTCTGTAATATTATGATCATGTTTATTAATTATTAATCAGACTTATTTTAATCTAATTCGAAACCCATCACTTCGCCGGAGGACACCAGATGTTCTAGTATGTCTGCAGCACACAATATAATATAATGTCGATTGGTTTTATTCCGTTGCTGTGCGTTTCCTACGGTCTTTGAGCGTGTACATACATGATTATACATTCGCGGTTTACCGAAACGTATATAATTTTTAAAATTATTTTAATTTTATTGTTTACTCGATATTAATATTATGTTAAATATTCAAATTAAATCCATATAAACTATGTTTTCTATGCACATATTATACGCATGACTAGTATTTATATTATACACGAACTCGATGAGTATTGCATGCCGTGTTTTAGATTAAATTCACTAAAAAATAAGGTACTAAATTATATATTGTTCTATGAGGTGCGAGCTGTTTTGATTTACCACGAAGTTCAATTTAGTATGAATTATAATGAAGTGCAATAATATGACAAAAATATAAAGTATATGGAGTGAATAGACTATTTTTACGAATTATTAATGCTATTAGATCAACTTTACTTTATTCCGACTATAATAAAATGGCACCTGCTCCATATTTTAACTCAATAAATAAAATCTTGACCATAATCATATTATATCATAATATTATTGTTATTATTTATGTTAATGTGTGTTTATATTTCATTTTAAAGAATTTTGCTTAATATAGCTACACTCACTGCTACACAATAGTACCGTAATAGTTTTTTTTTTTTTTTTAGGTTCACTTGATATTTTAAATAATGTTAATAACAATTGCCATGTATATTATTATATAACTTCTATTTACACACGGTAAAATAGTTATGTATATAGATAGAATGATATTTTTTTCACGTCTTCTAGGAAAATGGCATTATTTATCATACCTAATAATCATCAATTTATATTTTACTAATTTAAATATTTTCGTGTTTAGGTTTTTTGAAGGCAGGGCACAGTTTGCCTGAAGTCCAACATAATGAACCAAATGAACTATGAGCACCGTGTGTGGAAATACGATATAGCGTCATGTATGTGTTAATTTTACGGAGATAAAACTGTTTACTTATTACTCGTTATGTTGCAAATATCATATGATACTTTATTATAATAATGTGATTTTATGTTGACGCTCCGATTTTTATATTTAAAGTGTTATTTTATAATAAATTGTTATACTAATGGAATACCTACTAAGCGTAGGTACAATGCAAATAAAATAAACAATTCCGTTAAAAACATATGTTATAATAATAATAATTATTATTATTTGCTGTTATCAGATATCTACTTATTGGCTGTTGAACTATGTCATGAACATCAATGTTCTCAACGAATTTATTAGATAATACACAACTCATAACCATTAAACTTTTCTCGATCCAGATATTAATTGAAAAAAATGATTTTTTTTATTTATAATAAAAACTAGTTATGAATGTTTTGATAATTAATTTATTACGTATTTATGTCCGTGTGTGAATATTTTTGTACGTAATATACTTTGCACTCATATACTGTGACTATTTATTTAATATTTTTATTGTTTTAATAATATAATTTACACGCAAAGTTAAAAGTAGTTGTAGTTATACTTTGGTATCTGTATTGCGTTTATTCGATTATTGATATTATGCGCATGCACTTGTTATGTTCGAAAAATAATTTAAATGGTGATTCAATTACCTGTATAATAATTATAGGTATTGTATTGTATATTATGTTGTTTATCTTTAGTGCACCATTAGGATTACATTATTATTTAAATAAACGTATTGTTCGTCAAATTATTTTATTTAATAGAACGACATGTTGAAAATAGAATTTTAGTACTAGAGTACATAAATAAACCTATTAAATTGTTCTAGTTTTATCTTATAATACTGATGAAAAATGAAAATAATAAAATATTTCATTTAGAACGAGACATTGTTACAGCTATAATAATGGCGACCGATCAGAAAACTGTTTTAGCTTTTTAACGTAATTCTAATGGTTTGTACAAAAAAAGAATGATTTATCAATAAATCGATTTTATAACGACGATTTATGAAAAGATACAATACGACGTAGTCTAAAAACTCGAATGTTATTGTCCAGTCGTTTGCGTTCTCACAATAGTTGCGGAAACACAAAAGTTTTCCAGTGTAGTATGATGGAACTCTAAACATATCAATCGTAATGGCCGTATAGCTCTTGTTTTTTGATGGAATAAAGGTAAGCGTTTATATTAATATATTATTATTGTTATAAAATATGGATGAGTAATTGGCGGCCAACACACCTTTTTTATTCGGATCGTTCTAAATTTTCAAATTACTTTATACAATTTTAGCCTTTATCTGTATTTTATTTTATTATGTTTTTTGACTTTCAAACAAATTTTATCGAATTAAATTTTTTTTTGTATTCTATATTGTCTAACCCGCTAGATTTTAGTTTTAAGAATTATCCATCCCTGCTATTTAATACAGGTAAATTGAACGTTCTCTTAATATATTATTGATACGAAAATTATCAATGAAGCCATCACTTTAAGCTTTAATAAAAATGTAGTTATGTATAGATATTATCTAGTAATTTTAGTATATATATAAAATAAAGATAATATAACTGTATTTGTGTAAAAAAATATTATATTTATATGGGTAACATTTTATATCAAGTTTGTTTTTGCTCAAAAAATATAACACACTGTAGGAAATTTTTTTTTTTATATATACCTACCTATATATAAAAAAAAAGTTTATTCAGCTAAAATTTTGATCTAAAATGGCAATGAATTATTGGCTTTATTTTGTGTTTGTTCATTTGTTGTTTTTGTTGTCACCGTTGTCATTTGCTGCTAAAATTCAAATCAATATAATTTATATTATTTTTGATACACGACTAAAAACGACCAAAAACTTCCTTCACATAATTATCACAGAGTTTGCTCCTAAAATGTATAGTGAATAAATTATTTATATTCAATATGTATTTTATGTATTTTATGTTATTAATTTTATTTGTTTTAGATTATTAGAACTATAAAATAAATCAATATGATTAAGTAGGGTCAAAACTTATTAGTTATTAATTTTCTATATATTATATAGTACCATGTTTATTGTAATTTTAATATAATATGAACAATAAATTATTTCATTCAGATTCGACATACCTATATTAAATAATAATATTATTCACAGCACATTAATTTTAAAAAATTTAAGGGGAGATATAAATCCAACGGAATTGATAATAAGTTAACTAAATATTATTTTAAATTTTTTTTGTGAATATAGTTTGATTATTGATTGTATATAGGATTCTATCCTATATTTATTAATCAAGTTTAATCATATGTTTGTATAATTTACGAAGTTATAGAGTGTTAAGAGTTATTGTATATACTTTGATTAATATAAATTAATACATTATTATAATATTTGTTTACAAAAATTAAAATATTTTACTGTATAGGGATAAATTAGCCAAAATTAAAGCTTATAATTTCATACGAATTATTTTAATATTATCATCATATAATTTTTTTTGTTGGAACAAAAAGTGTGAACAAAAAATAATTAAATGGTTAAAAAATTGTTATCGTTGTTTTTATATTATAAAAAGCTAATAATACTGTACATAATCGTTCATTATAATTTATTATACTGTTGATAGTAGGAGTGACGTTGATAGTTTGAACTACAAAATAATTAACACAATGTGGTGACATAAACGTTGAAAAAAAATCGTAAAAATAACAATCATGCTTAAAAAAAGACAGCTACGGGAGTCGATGACAATAGCGTGATTTTAGATTTTGTACGATAGAGCGGAACCGTGATTGTTGAATCATCTTCATGCACACGGTTCGCGGCTCCGGATCGTTCGGTTTATTAGAGCATTAATTTTGCGATCTAAATCATTTAGTTGGGTCATTTCACTTCAGCTGCAGCAGACGGGTGACACTGAAGACACATTTCCGAGGTTTTTCTTTTGAAACATTACATGAAAAATCAACCGCCTTAGTTCAAGTACCATGACGAACTTGCATCAGTCACCTCGAAAAAATTGGAAATTATTATTTTTTGTTTTTGCTAAGTAGACTCTAATCTGTGTGAAGTAGGTTATAGAGTACCAGTAATCATAGCACTTCAAAGTTTAACATCATAAAATAACATATAATTTGTCTTACCTATTTGAGGTATTTAATTAAAAACAATCATATATTTAATTTTATAAACTATGGGTACCTTATAAATTTGAATTTACTACTGTAATTAAATAATTATAATTTAAAAATATCACATTAAGAACACGTACATCTAATATAATCAATATAATCTATTTAACTTATATTTCAATTAATTTAAAATTATTATGAACCTAAGACTTGAATAAGCCTTAAATTATTAGTATTGAATAAATTGTCCTAATAACATATTATTAGGTATTAGGTATAAAGACAATATGGGTTGTTAATTTAATAACAAGGGATTTTCCTGTATAAAATATGATTCATGCAGATTTGAAACACGCTTAGTTCATTTATTAAGTAAGATTTTCAATTACAAATGATAATAACAATTAATTAGAAGACTTACTGCAGTGTTTAATTCTATGAAGATTATAATATGAATCATTAAAATTATGTTAAATTATATTATTTGTAAAATTATGATATTAGTATTCATATATTATATTTCCAAATTTATCAAAATAAGTAACGTGATACTATGATAAAATATATATTTATGAAATTACTTCGGTAATTCGTACAAATAATTTGAATATAAACTTTAAGTAAGCACTTTATAGTATACGCCATCGTACTTGATTTTCAAAGCATTATAATTAGAAATTGAATATTTATATTGCATAATATATTATATTATTATAAATTATAATATTTTTTAAATACACTCAGATAGGTTCAATTAAGGCTCTTGCAATTTATAGTGTAGTTGATAGTTTATTTATAGCTATAATATAGTATACAGTTTTTTATGTTGACTGAAATAATTATTCGAATTTTTATTTATTAGTAAAGAGTAGTAGAGTTTTGTAAGTCAAAATTAATACATAAACGTATTAATCATGTTTATTTAAACAAATAGTTTCTAAAAAAAATCAATGAAGTCGTTTAGCTACATAGTCCATATGTATATACTATGCTTCAAGGATCAAGTCTACTAGTAAACACATATATATATATAAATGTGTGAGTGTATGTTTACACTAAATATGTTTTAGTAAATAAATATAATTTATTAATTCTTGTTTAAAGTAAAATATTAATAAGATTATTCTTCTTTGAAAACGTCAAGATGATTCATTACTAATTTCTCTAAATTAATACGCATCGATATTGTTATTGGTTTTATATTTCTAATATTTTATTCTATGTTGTGAAGTAGACTATTTTTTGTAGACATTTAAAAAAATGGACATTTTAAAAGTAAACTATATTTAATAGATAAAAAGATCTTCGAGTTTCGTATAATGTGTAGGTAGGTACATAAAGGGAAACATTCACACAGTTAACAATAAGATCAGGGCATTTAAAATTTGATTATACAAAAGCCAAGTTTGGAGTTAACCATATTGTTTGAAAATGATTACACCGATAAGCCAAATTTTAATAATGTATTTTTAAAGTTTTGAAAGTTTTCTGTGCGCACATTCAATTATTCCATCATAAAATTATAATCATAAGTTTTTGTTAGTATTTGGTATTATAGTTTGGTGTTATTTAGTAAGTATCACCAATTCAATTATAATAATAAACACATAAGTATAAAATATTATTAATTTAAAATCATTAATGATAGTTTTATATTTAATTTGAAATAGTTTAACACATTTGGCTTTTTTGCTTAATGTTCCATGTAGTTGTAAATGATTAATAAGGTATTATATTTATTTATGCACATAATATCCTTTTTAATCTAATTAGTAATTATACACCGTCGATTAAATAAAGTTGTTAGTTAGGCAATGAAATGTTTAGCTGAGATTATTGTTATAAGTTATTTAACCAAATAATAATTTGAGTTGTTTTACCATAGCTTGTAAATGTGACTTTAAATAATTTAAGTGATTTTCAGTGTTCGTTTGTTACAAGTTTTGGAAATTGAGAGATGTCTTGTCAAATGCCAATTAAATTTTTTAAAAGATAAAAACTTTCAGATATAGTAAGTTTGACAGTATATTATGTCTTTCAGTTATATATAATAAGTAAAATTAAACAATATTGCGTCATTAAACTTTACTGATTATAGTTAAATTTCACTAAATAAAACCAAGTATGATATTTAAAACTTTTTCACAAAAGTAATTCTTTAAAATTAATTATCAAACCGTAGTTCGGTAAAAAAAAAAAAGAAAATTGTTGCTATTTTCGGCATTTATTTTATTATGTGTAACGAGGTTTAACTATAATCAGCTAAATGGTCTATAGTCTTTGATAAAACTCGGCCAAATAGTAATTACTAACCGACCATATCTTGTTATTAAGCATTAGGTTTAATTTAGTGTACACAAACTCTAAATTTATGATGTAATTTAAATAAATAAATAAAATAATTTATATATATATATATATATAAATATATATATATAATACAGGCGTATTTATCTATTTAAGACCTGTCATCACTTATCAGTAATTGTTTTTGAATAATGCGTTGTTTCAAAAATAAGCAATTTCCATTGGTATTGAAAATGGAATATTAAATTTACGAAAAATATTAAATGTATACTACTAGACTACGATAAAAACATCATTATTCATTATCATAAATACTTTAACTTTCTAACGTTATAAGATATTGAACCAACGTTTTCACCATTAGATCTTTTCGGCGTTTCATTTGTGCATCGGCACGGGGTGTCTTGGGACGTTATTCCACTTATTCCTTTAGATATTTCATAGCAATACACACCCATTGAGTTTGTTAAACGATCGAATCGTATCATCGTATCAATTTCACGACCACAGTAGTTTACAACTCGTTTTAATAGCATTCTAAAACACATCTAAACCATTTCAAGTGTTGATATAATATATCAGTATGCCAATATTGCGCAAGCCACAATTATATACGAGGTGCCTATATTATACTAAACAGCCTTTGACGTTCTTAAATGTACCCCTCAGTCCATCGCACTATATAGGGTCACTGTGGGTATAGACGTATAGTCGTATGGATAGACAATAAGCCGTGTGTGGTGCGTATTTGCTTAGTGCAAAACATTCCTCGGTTTCGATTCTCATAGCATATGGGTCTATTGATTCCTCGGTATGCCGCGACTGCATTGATTTATAAAATACAAATACCTATAAGGTTCTATTCTTTGGAATGTTCCATTTCTTTCAAAAAATATTATGATTGATTGCACTTAGCTTAGTTAAATAAGTACTCGAGTACTCAAATACCTAGGTTTTTTAGATTCTTCGGTTGTTGTTCATTATTGAAAAAAAAAAACCAAGTCATTATCTCTTCTTCCTAGTATAGAAGAGGAAATTTTGTTTGAATAACTTGCTTTTCGAGTATCTTTGGGGATGAAAATATTATTACTATATTAATCATCATTATTCATTCCCGTTTTCAATTTTAAATTGAATAGGTATTTCTTGACCTTCTCAAAGTCTTGTCATAGGTAATTAAGCAAGTTAGAAAATGTTTATTAACAATTGGTTTTCTCCTGTAAAGATTTGATTTAAAAAAAATGTACAGAATGAATCTTTTAACTGTATATTTATTATCTCAATCAACGTTTTTAAGTGTATATATTTTTACAATAAATTTGAATTAATTACAAAAATAATAAAATATGTATTAATATTTTCAAACATGCCTAGTTTACCTTTTTTGAATAATTGAGTATTAACTTAATAATCTAAAATATAATATTTTTCTGAGGATTTCAAAGTATTTACAAGTCAAATTTCAAACTACTAGTAGTTAATAAATTATGAATATTTAAATTTTAGCCGAGTGGAGTAGATTAAAACCCAGAGATTAATATTTTGTGGAATTCTAATATAGTAATATAATACTCCAGTCAGCTCATCGCAACTTAATTACTTTTTCGATATAATGAGTGTTAAATATTTTAAAAGAATCACCTGACAGTGTAATGTTTATACTATCAGAGAAAAATTGGCTTAATTACTATACATTTGTATTGTGCTTATAAAATAAATATGAATAATTTTTTATTAAAAAAGAACGCAACTCAACGACTTCAAAAGTACTTTCTACTTAAAATACATATAATTTTATAGATATAAATATTAAATAAATATACATAATTATAATGTACATAATTTGTAACTAAATATGTATCTTAAAAATATATTTTTATGACAGAGTTATATAACAATGTATACAATTATTTTGGTTATAGTGGAAAAATACAAGTACTTAGACTTATTATATTTTAAAAGATCACCTTATCATTTTAATTCACATTATAAATTAGAATATTGTTAAAAAAAATAACATCGTTTAGTTTTAAACATTAAAAGTAAATATTGAAGTACCTAACTGTTTTTTATTTATCAGTATATCTATCTGGCGGTTAAAATATAATCACCCCTTACATTTAATTGCTGTTTAGTTGACGTTTTATATAAAGATAGCATATTTATAGTACACTCGACTAAATAAGTTGTTACGGAGAGTATATTTCTTTTTGTTTATTTTAAATTTACTCATCTATTATTTATTTATTATTGTATTATATATTATTATATTTTCATTATTCTTGAAAAATAGGACTGTATCGCAAATAATCTACAGAGCAAAAAATGAAAAAAGGATGTGAAAGGGATAGACACTACATGAATTAAAAACTGGGATTCTAAAATTAAGTTTATTTAATAGGATAGGTATGTCGATTCGACCATCAATGAGTTTTGACAAAAATTATAAGTTTGTTTGAATTTGTCTGTCAACCAGTATGGCCAGGCTCAGGTGAAAGTACTGACTTATAATTATGTGGTGAATAATCAATCGATTACCTGAAAGATATGTACTTAAAAAAAACTTGCGTTGGACCTATTCTGGTTGGTAGCTGTCTCTCGTGGTTTTTAGGTACCAAATTATAACTTCATACTCAAGTATAAAACGGACAAATGGAAAAGAACTTTTAAGGAACTAGACAGCTTGAAATCCATAGAGATTCTGAGCAAGAATTCTAAAATTTTCATGACTTTACAAGAAATATTGTCTAAGTGAGTCACGTTAAAATTAAAACAGCGATCAACCGTTCTACCCAATTCAGTCACGAGCTCGTCGATAGATTCGAAGAGGACACTAGATATAGAATAATTAAAATTAATGAAATAAAAATGAGGACTAAGAAAAAGTCATAAAAGAGTATTTGATTCACTTACCAGATTTAAAGGTGTATCACAGGATATACACATTGGCCACATTATAGCCGCTTCATTAACATTAAAGTTTTGCTAAGAGGCGTGAAACAGTAGTGGATATAATATTGTACACAAATAAATCGTTATGAAAATATTATTTTTCATGATAAGAAATTAAAAATAGGGATTGTAATTAGAAAAATAAAACCTTAAAAAATTATCATGATAAAATAGTAAGACATTAATTATTAAGTTACAACACTTGTATGTATTTCAATTAATATAAAATACAGGAAATAATCAAAACTTGTTTTGGATAATGATACTTTTATGTTAAAATAATCGCTGTATGTACATTACATTAAATATTAACGTGATAAATATATTTTTAACTCATGATACTTTTACTATCTATGTCTAAATGTTTGTGGCGCTATTTTTAAACATAATATCGTACTTAGCATTACGTCATCTGATTTTGTTTTTAAGTAAAGGAAAGGTTATATTTTGGATAAAAGAATGTTAATGTGTTTCAACGACCACATCAACTGTACACAATATATTTATAATAAAAATGGTTTATATAATTTTTTGTTTAAGTAAACTAGTTAGAGATAATTAATAAATAACAAATTCAGACCTCGGGTCATGATAAAATGTAGATATTTTTCTGATTAAATATAAAATGTTTAAATTAAATGTAATTAATACTCTAAATTGACTTAGAAATATATAATTTTTTTTGCATTATTACATAATTTATCTTTTCTCGATCTGAGACGTAGTTTACTAAGTAGGTACGTAGTTACAGTTAACTACACTTAGCTACAGTTGTTATATTAGTTATACTTCAGTATTCTGGTATTCATATATTTACAGTGTTAAGGCATTTTAAAATTGTTAAAATTAAAATGTTTGACAATGAATCACTTATTATTGAGAAGTGGGAAAAAGAATCTGAATAGAATATAGATAAATTATCATTAGCATATAAAGTTCTTTGAATTTAAAATCTAACTGACTTGGTCATTCTAAGTATACTATACGTGAAAGTGAAACGTCGTACATCATAATATTATATATTAAATGTATAGAAAATAAATTGTACCTTGGTAAAAATGTAAAATAAGTATGTAAGTTGGACCAAAATGATCAAACTTGTATCAAAGACTTCGACGAGCTTGAAGAAAATGTTAAAAGCGAAAAAATTAAGTATAATATTTAGTATGTTTTAAGTTTCATTTAATCTTTTGCGCTTATTATATTCTTAATACATAAATAACAACTACAATTTTTTTTTTAAATATAAATAAAAAAAATATTATAATATTATATAAATATGTTAATACGCTATTACGCATTATATTATATATTCTTACTATTAGCTTATCACCTTATTTTGTCAAGTCAAGTCATGAGCCGGTTTATTAAAATATAGTCTCTCACAAAACAAGGTTTAGTTATTGCAACTGCGAATTCTGGTTTTACTAATAGGATGGCGTAGAAAACCCTACATTAGTTGGATAAAATATCGAACGTACATTTAATATTCTGCCTTCCTCTGACAGACGGTAATTGAATACAAGCCTTTTATCGTTTAAGCTTCTTCCGGGGAAAGGGTATATACAATTTGTGTGTAAAGTAAATGCTTCGTCACCAATTATAACGAAATGTTACGGAGTATCTCCTTCATTTCCTGGCAAACATTGAGGTTGTGGAAAATATATATATTTTAAAAATAATATTATACAGTCACTCTTCCATAATAATCCGACATCTATAATTGTGAAGCAGCAGTTTACAACACAGATGGTCATGAGGCTTAAGGAGAAAAAATGTTTGTAGTTGTAGTATAAAGTACCACTTTTGGAGGGACATTCTAGTCGAATGTATGTTTCCCGTCTACAGATCTTGCACAGTTTGGAAATAGGGTTTTACTATAAAACACCTCAGATATATGAAACTAATCTTGCATTGTTGGCACAACCATTTCTTTTAGTTGTTGAATTATCCATTACACTTCGCATGTTCCACGTACTATTTTTGCAATGGTTGACACGCCCATTAAAAAAAAAAAAAAATCGAAGTAGAGAGCAGAAATGTTAGTCCCAGCCAAATATCTGATCAATTATATATATATATATATATATATTAAATTAAACAAGTATTTGGTATATATTAGATAAAATAAATAATGTGATAATAATTTAATGTATTTAATATATTTATTTTTTTAATAGTATTTTATGTATTATTATAATGATTTTATTTTATTTGTAATGCAGTGCATTAAATGCACTATACTAACATTTTTAATAATTGAGTATCTATATAATGTACTAATGTGTAAAGTTAGTAATGAGTAATGTTATATTAATTTACATTTATATTTTTAAATTCATGGAAATCGTTTCGAGACAGTTTTCACTGTAAATGTGTAACAAAATCTGGACAAACATTCAAGTAGTCAACGTCACCATATACACGAGTATTTGAAAATAAATTATGGTTTTTAATATCTACTATGTAAAATAGAACTATGTGATTTTAAAAAAAATATGTAAAAGTAATATTACATTTTTAAAATATTTTTACTCTTTTTGAATTATTTGTAAGTATGAGAAATTTTCGATTTTTTTTTTCAATTATTGTCGATAAAATAATTTTTCGTTCAATCAAAAATGTTGAAAATTGAATATAAGACTTTTCGTTTGGTTGTTATTAATGTAATTTAAAAAAACGAACGTAAATCCACAATAATTTTGAATAAGTGTCTGAAATTTTAATTTTAATGAAACTTGTCCGGTTATAATGACTTATAAAGAACCTTGTATAACAATTTCCAGATTTTATCAAATAACAAAAAAATTATGCATAAATTAAATTAAAAAACAATTTAAAAATTCTATAGGTACTGTAAATATATTAAACTTCATGGGATTACAATACGATAAGTTATGAACGACACCAATGCCGGGGAGCAATAAGCCACGAAAGAAAAAAAATACCCTGAAGATTCTCACATCAGATCTTGGATTCTCATTACTAAAAATATTAGAAAACCATCAAACTAAATCCGTAAAAGTATTTTTTAATATCGTTTCTCCCTCAAATTAAGTTCTTAAATAAAGACTAAAGATCAATGTACACCATTGAATTTTTAAATACTATTCGACGAATTAAACACTTTTCCTCAAAAATACTATATACTTTATAATAAGTTTCTTATGTAATTTAATTCATTCACTTGAATTATCAATTTAATCATAACATTTACCAAGACAATGAACTCTGGATTATTAAAAATCATATTGTTATTATTTTATAATATATTTTCTTCCTTAAATAAGATGTTATTTTAAAAAATGTTCACGTAATATTTAGATAAGTCTTTACTTGCGTTCCAACATAAACTTACCCTCTATATCAGGTCGTAAGATGTAGAGTTGAAGCCTTTTATCTTGAGTTTTTATAATATTTATTGTTTCGATAAAGTTGATATACTTTAATAATTTGAATTAAATTAAATTTTTTTTTTATGACACATACTGTCATACACACAACTAGAGCATTTTAGAAATAATGCATACGGTTTCAAAGTTTAATTAATATTCATCATAATTTATATGAATACTGTTATCTTAATGTTAATATGTTTTTGCCACATTAAAACAATTAAATTGAATGATTTTCAGATATACTTATAATATTATGTAGCATAAGAAGATTTAAGTTTAATGAAGATATTTAAAAAATAACACAAAAAATGAAAATTGAATAATAAAATTAAACGCCTTAAAAACATAATAATATATTATAGTATATATTTTTTATTCGTATTAATATTTGTTATTTTGTAGTGATCATCTTTGGTTTTACAAATGCGTTATTCAATTTTGCGATGCTGTATTATTAAAGCGGACTTATAAATAATTTTAACTCGATTGGTGATTATGCATGTTTTAATTATATAATTGAAAGTATAGACTTATCTGAATTCTATGATGTTTTCAATGGAATTAAAAACATAAATGTTTAATTAGTTAATATCTAGACTTAAGAGAAATTTTTTTTTAAGCAATGGACATAATCCCTTGAAACTTATACTTATTACGTATTGTTATATTTGTTATTATCTAATTGACAGTTAAAAAAATATATTCACATCATGAACTTTTAGTGAAAGTTATGATGCTTTCTTTCTCAAAATTCTTATTAGACAATTGCTTATACAGATATAGCAATAGAGAATTTTTTCTACTGATATTTTAACGAGGCCGTAGTACATTTTAATCATTGAAAAAATCTTTATATTTATTATAAGATTTAAATACATTTCTATGTATGTTTTTTTAATTTCACTTTATTTATTATAAAATTAAAAACAACTTATAACAAACCATGTAGATATTACATTTTCTGATTTTTCAGTATTTTGAATAAGTAAATTTTTTTTATATTTAATTATATGTATAAAAAATTATAATTTAAGCATTTGGTGAAAATTTCAAGTTTCTACGATAATTCATTTTTGAATTATAACAAAAAAGAAATCAATTTTTTCAAAAACTGGGTAAGCGTAAAAATAACCGTTTTCTATAAGTGTTTTTACTTAAAATAATATAATTTTTAAAGGATTTCGTTATTTTTCAAAACCGACCTAATTTTTTATGATTTCATTTCTTTAATATGAACTCATTTTTTTAATGTAATACACTTGATAACCCACCTAACAATAGATAATTATAACTATTATTTTTTGTTTAATTTTATTAGAATAGTTAATAGTTTTTCTCTCCTTTAGTTTTGTATGTATACGTATGCATAAATTGTGTTATTATTTACCTTAGATACTTAATTTCATGAGATTTTATAATGGATCTACAATTTTGTTATAAACAGTTTCAAATTATTATAGCTTTTCATTAATTGTCTATAATTATACTTAAATGTAAAGAACACATTGATTTTAATTAAATAGGTATAAATAAGGAGAAGGTAAATTGACTATTTCCACTCGGTTATTCTATACTGATATTTGATTAAAATTGTATTTAAAGAGTATTAAATTTAATATGTAGGCATTGAATCAATCTAAGGATTAAAAAATAAAAAATTAAACAAATTAAATCATCTAATATTTTAAATAAATAGTATTATACAGGTAATATATTTTAAAATTGGTTAAGCATATAGATCACAATTATACGATAAAAAGTACCTAGTATTATAATAATAATCAATATCTAATGTTTAAAACAAATTAAGTGAGTATAGCAATTGAAATAAGTCATTAAATAAAATATGATCAATAATAAATACAAACATATCTAGATATTCTTACACAAAAATGCTACATTTTGTAAATAATTTTTGATTTGTGTTTCTTTTGTTGTCTTTAAACATATATTTTTAAGTTTTTTTTTATATTTTATTGCTTGTAGAATAAACCATACCCAATTGAACATTTAACAATTTAATAATAAATAAGTACTTATGTAATAGGGTCGAAAATTGAATACAAAGTTCTTCATACTTAATCCAAAAAAATCTAAAACGTGTGTTAGTAATATTTTAATAAATTACTTTGATAGCAATGTCAATCATTAACATATCGTGAAATATATTTAATGATGTAAACCGACAGACAGACCGTCTCCGCTCAGAATTGTTTTTCGTATACAATTCTATAATATAATGATATCATATCATGGAATTCAAATTTAACACATCTATTAAAGTGATCCACTCGACACAATGTGTACTGCAGAGTGGTACCCACTTGCGCGTCTATTTTATTATTATATTGCGTTTGAACATATTTTATTACATATGAAAAAAAAAAAAAAAAATCGTCGTGTTAAAAAATACGTTATGCCGGTGGGAGTAAATGTCAAGTATTGTGTTCTACTTGGCCCAAAATCGTCGGTGTTGGGAAATTCAGAAATCGTCCGGCATATTCATCGGGATACGCGCATTATTCGATTATTTCGCGCGTTATGATCGGATGCAACATTAATCACAAACAGACCGACTGCCTGCCTACCTCTACTCGTGTCGTTTTACATGACGCGCGTCTTTGTCCGGATCAATTACGGAATTGCTACGGTGCATTACGGGGGACGCTATGGGCACCGGTCGTCCGCCCGCCCGCCGGCCGTCGGGTCGGTCGGCGTGTAAACGTTTGTCGTTTTACCCGAATTTTATTGTCCGTTTCGTTTTCATTTGCCGGCAGACGATAACGGACCGACGGGGACGGTAGACACTTCGATGTTAGCCGAACGCAAAACGCCGGTGACGTAACCGATTTTCCGGATACCTGCGGTAACAGGTACGTTACGCACGCGACGGCGCTGTGGCGTCCGTAGGACGGTTGTCGTAGATAAAGACCAAATAATATGCACTATAATTATTGTAGTGTAGACCAATTATATTATTCGTCGAGATTAGATCATTTTTTTGGACGTGTTGCGGTTCGCGCGCGTACCTACACACTCGTTGTCCCCCACCCGTGTACGGCGAACCCCGCGCACAACACCGTACGGCCGCCGCCGACAGTGGTCCGTTTGCGTTGACTGTGCGGACCGAACCGAACGATATAAATACAACCGCAACACAACAAACACGCACTATTATATCATATACGATCGTTGCGATTGTTTCATCGACGGACCGTCTTCGAACGCAATACCACTTGAATAATATATGATACATACATATATATATACATATTGTATATTAATATCGTCGTATTAGACAGATTTCAAGAGCTGCGTCCGTTAGGAACGGTGGACCACAACTACACAGACACCGTCTCAGTAATATACACACGCACATACACACAGATACATACGAGGCGCTGTATACTCACCGCCCGCTCTTGATATGGACCCGAGGAGACGTAACAATAGTTATTTGGTTTTCGCGTGCACGCTGGCCTTGGGTTTTCTCATCTGTATGCCCGTCACTACTCACTCGTTGATCAGAGGTAATAATATCATTACGTACAATGCTTTACTTTCGGTCAATTGGTAAAGCCGACAAGTCTGAGTATTTATATGTATTTGTTTTTTTTTTTTTATCATTTTTTTTTTTTTTTTTTACGAATACACATATAATATAATTATTATTTTATAATTATTAGCGTGGGAAGCAAAACAAACTGTTGTTGATTATTTTTGTTTTGTCGATTTTTTTTTTTTGGTAAAACCTAATTAATTTTAATACAAAGCAATTAAAATATAAAATAATGATATGTTTACTGTCATAATACGTTTATTATGTTACAGTGAAAGGGTTTATTTTACGAGTTACAAGAAAAAAACTGTTAAGTTTTAATTTTTAATTTACATCGATATAATACTATGGATTTTTTTCATAAAGATTCTCAAATATATCATTTTAATGTAATGATTTATTAAAATAAACTTTTAACATTACATATTTTTTTATAATATTTATATACTACAGTATACTGTATACGCTATAATCTACAATTTTATCTCATATTTGTCGACCGTCTTTATTCCTTTTGTATTCTCTATTAGTTTAATTATTTATAAGTAATTTTATTGGATTTTTAACTTTTTAACATTTTATTTTATTATTTTTAATTGACAATGACTTCAGTATATATATATATAGTATCTGTTTCATAGTAGATATTACATGAATATAATATTTAAAATTGCTTTTACATTTTAATACAAATACAATAATTTATGATAATAATAAATAAAATTTAAACATTTTGGTCATCTATTTAAAAATACTAAAAATTTTAAATTAAAGAATGCATAATTATTAAAAATTAAATTGAATTATGATAATATATCTTGTAATAATTTCAATTTTCTAATAGTATATAAGCAGCACAAATTGCCTATACAAAATCCCTTAAAATATCGTTATAATTGGACTTCAATAATTGTCTATAATATAAACATTCTCAAATGTTTTAACAATAGGTAAATGGATTGTCTATTGTGTAGAATTTTATGACTAAAGTAGTTTGCAACATGTTTGATATAAATAATTTGTTCTTAAGTTTTTGAAAAAAAAATTTATACTATAATACATTAATTTTTAATAGAATTGTCTGAAAAATTGTTGTTACTAGATTTACACAAATAAACATTATTTTTTTGTGATTTAAGAATTTTATTCATTTTTATAATAAAAAGAATATTGTTCTTGATTTATTTTTATTTGTTTTTATGTAATACTACGATTACCTATAATAATCTTTCAAAATTAATTCACGATTTTTTAGTATAGTTATAGGTTTTACGTACACCTAATTTTAAATTAAGAGTGAAGTGATACATGTATTGATTTTACAATAGTGTGTGTATTTTTTTTAGTGTTTGTTAATACTTTTTGGATTAAAAACGAATAAAAGTAGAAACTCCAAATTTTAACCTAGTGTATATTTTTTCATTTTATAGACATAATTTTAAAAATATTTTGAATTTTTTTGAATTTTTTATAGAACTAATTTTTTTTTAAAAATATTAATAACAATTTTTCGTCAAAAAACTTTAAAATATAATACAAAGTTATAAATTGTTTATAAACTAATAAAAAAAAATATAAAACATAAATAAGCACGATTATTTTTACAAGCATTTTAAGTTTACAATTAGACAATATCATGACAAATTACAAATTATTTTGTAAATGTTCCTACATGAAAATTTCTCATAAAAAATTAATACTGAAACCAAACTAAGTAATATATTATAGTCACATTTTTTTTTTTATAGCTATTTTAAATTCAAATTTGAACGAAATTAAATGTTTCAACGAAAAATAAAGCTTTTAGTTATTTTATTGTAATTAAAAAATATTATTCACGGGGTTTTGAAAATTAAACGTCTTTATATTATTTTTTACTACGCACAATGAAGTTTTTCAAAATATTTTTTTTGTAGTCAATTTTATTAAACTGCACAATGTATAACTTAAATTCAACATTATACTTTAAAAATAATTTACGTCCGTGTGTTTTATGCATAGAAGAAGCGCTATAAGTTTTTAATTTTAAAATAAAATAAAAAAATCAGGCTGATTTGTTGCATACATTTAATAAGATAACAGTTTTATTATAAAATGTAATATTTATAGATTGTTGACAATCTTTTTACATTATTAAACATTATACGGTGACATTATTGCGGATGTACGGCCAGCGCGCATAAGTTGAATTATATTTCATATATTTTATATGACCTATATTTTATATATTGTACCTACTTGAACGGATAATACAATAATAATTAATATTAATTAAAAAAAAAAAATAACTTAATTAAATACTTATAATAATAAATATAATATAGTTAATCTTTATTGTTGACTTGAGTGTTCTGAATCGCGTGCAATACATATCTACCCATCAATTGCGATTTTGTATAGTTAACATACAAAAGAATTGTGTTCTATGCAACAACTCTATATACGAGCCGTGGTGTATAGCCGTAAAAAGTTAAGCAACACGACCTGTTACCTTTTACACTGACACGTACTAATCGTCTGTTAATATCTATTATATTTTTACTATGCATAGCAACAAAAAAATAAATAGTACAATGACTTGTTTTTGTAGTCGGTTTAAAGAGGGAAATCATTTAAAATACCAAACTATGCCAAACACGTGTTCCTCGATAATAACAAATAAGTTATTTTCCCCGTTAATCGTATGAATACGGAATTATTGATTTCGTATAATATTGTTATGATTTATTATTTTTAAGATTATTTCAGCTATACAACTTGTATTATAATACGTTTAACTGTGTCGGTATTAAATGCCAATAAAACGATTAATAATAAGTTGATATAAGAATATTGGCACGTCTTTTGTGGATATGAAAAGTTTTTTCGGTATTATCTATTCCATATTATACCTACTGTTCAGCAATTGTGATTCAATTGCTGGAAACCGTAAACGCTGAACTTTTGTAATTGATTCGTTTGGACCTCCGCGTCTCCACTACCGAAACAAAACCCACGGAGATGCTATATCGCATAAAAAACGATTACTGCTGTGATTTTGAAGTAGCAAAAAAAAAAAAAAAACAAAGAAAACTACCATGACCGATTGGCCACGCAATACAATATATAATATAAAAGCCATAACTGATAGTTTCCCGTTGGAATTCCGGCCCAAAGCTCTTACAATACGAATCATTGTGTACATATATATATATTTATTTCCGAAGCTCGATTGCTTAGCGACGCTTTTCACTTCCGCCCTACTCGTTTTGTCTTTGTAATACATTAATGGAATATCGTGAACCCCGAGTTGAGGGTGGGTGCGTACGATCAAGATAAATCTTTTAACGACGGCCGTGGAATACGGAAACAAATTGTTGTCACTTATAATGTCTTAAGGGCGACAGATTTATTCCAAAAGGAATAGATAAAAAAAAAATGGATGGAGGACGACGGGGAAAACGTACACAACTAAAATAACAAATACTTTTAGTTTTGTACCATTTGCAAGAGATTGTTTTCAAAACAAAAAATAAAATATAAATAATAATAATAAATAAATAAAATAAGGAAGAAACTATTTGTCTTGCATAGAAAACCCAACAGTAGCAGCCTATATTTTCTTTTATGCATTATGTACGAGAAATTGATCTTACAGTAACACATCATAAATATATATATTTTAATCTCTGAAATGTTTACACCTCAAACTGACCATAGACATACGTGATCCTATTGTTTTTTTTTTAAATAGATAATTGTTTGACTTAATGATTAAAAAAGAAATAACTATAAGAATGATTACGTATAATAAAATTATTGATTACTTTTCATTGTTGACTAATAATTAGAAATTGTTTTACTGATCAAGATTATATTCTTATTTTATTACAATGTAATTTTTTGAACAAGTAATTATTTGTTTTTATATTTATAATTGGGTTTTATAATGCTACTGATTTATGTGTAGTGTACGTAAAACGTATGCGTGTTTATCTATTTTTCCATTTCTTCTGCTATTATCGATTTTTTTTTTCATAAAAGCGCACAATAATATCACATTGAAATAGTATCAAATATATCTTTTGATCGAAAAATCTATAAATGGTGTTTTAGAAAAGATAGAAAGACCAGTTTTCAAAAATATTATGACAAAATATTAAAACCTATGACATTTTTAGGACATTAATTTTCGATAAAAAACCATTTTGGTTATTTAGTTGAAATTCATTTATTTCACATATTTCACAATTATTTAATTTATTATTTTATACACATTTTTCAAATACTAATTACCTATATAATATACCTACAATTGAATTTTTTTTATGTACAACGTAAATAATTTCCAAAATAAATTTTTTCTCTTTCGTTTTATTTTATTTTAAATTTGCATTTTGTGATTTAGAAGACCTAAGAATTGAATAAAAAATATTAAAAGCTAATATTATTTTAAATACAATAGGAATTAAAAAGTGTCTTCATAGGTATGAGAGCATTAAAAGTGGTTGTAATATTAAAGTTTAAAGTTACGTTCAATTTTAGTTTGATCAATGTTGAGGTTTATTTATTTTTATAGTATTGCAATAGTTCCCGATGGACTCATTTTGTGATTTTTGTACAGTTATGTACAAAATTACTATTCTAGTTAAAATTAATGTTTTGATTCAATTTTACTGAGTGAGTGAAAGTAACATCAAATATTTATATTTTTGTTGACAATTAATATATTTTATAGTCTAAATAAAACGGATACCTAAAATATAGAATTATTATGATAGAAATGTCAGTAATACTATTGTCTAATTTATTACGGTTATTATTTATTTATTTTTTTAAGAAATGGTTTGTTTGAAGTTTGAATGAATAATAGTAATAATAATGGACGTCTATCATTTGCAATTATTTTCACTTTTTAAACAAAAATAATTTAACGATTTAACGATATGTTTGTAAATGTATAAAAAAAGTAAATAATTATAATTTATTTATTTTTATTTTTGAAAACTGTAGAAAATTCTACATCAGTATATAGTTGACTGATGTTAAAAGTATTATTTTATATAGGTAGTGTAAAATAACGATCATTTATTGATTTTTATCCAAAATCCATTGTTGAAACATTTTAATAGAGTGCATATGAAATTAGTAATTATACTATTCTACGTTTCTTACATTTAATTAAAATTTGTTATTATGCGATTCATCAAAAATATTTTTTAATTTTATATTATAACATATAAACATAATATTCTATTAACAATGCCCTGATGAAAAGTTTGTTTCAAGTTACTACTTCGATGTTTGAAGATAAAAAGTAGCAATAACCTATATAAACACCTATGTGATTTCTATGTTTATAATGATGTTATTAATAACTACCTAATAAAATTTCTAGGTATTTAGTTTATATAGTTTAAAATATGTTGACTTAATAATTTTTTAAGATAGGTACGTGTTTAATAATAAATTATACAGTTGTACACTGTTTAACATAATCAAAATTTAATATGCCGGTAGTTATTATTCGTGTTAGATATCAAATAATTATTATTGGTTTAGCACAATAAAATAAGTGGCAACATATTACTGATTTTGTTTTAATTACTATTAAAGGTGATGCGATAAACTATTAACGGAAATAAAACTAATCGTACTTGATTTCCGTAGGTATAATAATTACTATAGACCTTTTTGATCTTCGATAGTATAATCCAATATTACGTTCAAAATAATTATAACGGTCTGTGCAAATGTCTTTGGTTATTAATCATTGTAGTTTAATACACATATATATATATATAGGTAACAAAAATTAAGTATATGCTTTGTACAGTTAGCGTGATTAAGTATGGCTTTTATGTATTACCCAATCGTCAAATTATAATATCGATTGACGTAAAAATATCTACTTAAACCTTTTATAAAATGCTTTATAGATAATTAAATAATTTTAAGAATGTAAAGGATGTAACTTACTGTACCATTTGAATTAAAGACTTTTTATTACATTTTTTTTTTTTAAAAAATGATAAAACAAATAGTTATTACTTATTGCACTATGCATATTGTATAAATTGCCGAATCGATTTATCTATTGTTTTTATATTTTATAACCGCAGGTGACTGTTTCTTACCACCAGACGAAGGCAATTGTGGAAATCGATTGACTTTGAGAGTAAAATACTACTTTGACTCAACTAATGACGACTGCTCAGAATTCCTTTACTTCGGTTGTGGTGGCAACGATAATCGATTTGATACATTCGAAGAATGCGAAAATGTATGCCTATTTAATAACGGGTTTTAAAATAAGCCATCTTCGACTGGATGTTCGATATTGGCAACCGATGTTTTACAATTGTCAATAAATGTAATGTGAGTCACCGTAGTGAAGTTTTTCAATTAAATGGCTTGAAAAATAAATCGCTTATTCTAGCTTTTATTCGTAGATCGTTAATTTGGCACGTTTATCAATATAATAATATTAATCATTTGCAATTAAAACCGTTCTGCAAGCATACTAATTAAACTTTATTCTAAGACGGTGAGGTATTAAGCACAGTGTAACCTTTAACGTAGTATTATTACGTATTAAACAATAAGTCGATACGGCGTTGTATTACATGAACGTCATAATATTATATACGAGTACATCATAGGAATGCAGTAGTAGACTAGTTTTATATTTTTAGCTATTCATGACAGCAAGTAGACAAAACCGAGATTTCACGTTAACGGTTTTGAAGAGGAATAAATTAATTATCAAGCAAAACAATATTAAATTATTTATTTTTGTTTTGCTTAAAAGCATTCGAAGGTCTCTAACCGTTTAATTTTTACACCGTTGAGTGACGAGTCTGATAGCACATAACATATAGCGAACATTTACGTTCAGTAAGGCAGTAACTGAAAAAATTAATTCGGGGGGTGGGGGGGGGGGTCCAACATTTTTTTATTAAAAATAGATATTGCAATTTTTTAGTCAATAAACTATATTCACCGCTAAAGTGTGTCTATTTTCAAAAATTTCACGGGGCTCCGACCACTAGACCCTCGCTTCAATTATGGCCTTGGCGTTTAAGTATTTATTATTTTAACTTATTATCGATTATTTAACAAGTATATATGACAAAATACAATTATAATGATAAAATGAATAATGATTACTGAATATCCTACTAACCACTAAACTCCTGTTAATTATTTTTAACTGTGTGCACCTCTGTGATGGATTTGTCGTATCATAGAACAATATGTCGTAATATGTGCTTTATGTGATTCAATAACCATATTTCTGCGGATTATTATTTTAAATTCAAATATTATGCACTTACGGTTCTTGGAAATTAGATCGCTGATCATTCGGATATATTTTCGATAATGCGCCTCATAATATTATTATCTTTCTTCGTCGCCCGAACACATGTACTATGCCTGATACACAATGAGAATACAAAACGATTAGTGAACATTGTGTGATCAAATAATCTGTAATATTAAGAAAATGATTGTAGAAATATTGTATCCCATTTCTATTTTAACATTACATGATATTTTATTTCGTTCGATATTCGAAGACTTTTGCAGTAATATATTTTAGTTATCACTATGAAAGCACGAAAACCATTTGAATAGATGAAACTTGATCAATACAGTGTATAACGTGTTCATATAGTATAGGTACATTTTAAACTTAACAATTGATTAATTTATTAATTTCATATTTTATTTAATATGCTTTATATGATATTAATTTATTATATTTTTTACATAATCCACGTTATAGTCCTGCTAACCAATTTTAAATATTTGGTGCGGCAATGCTTTTAATTCTATGACTGATGAATAATGAGTAATTTTTGTATGTGTTTTGTTTATGTGCTTGTCAAGTAAGTTTTGTATTTTTGTCACATATATAATTTTAAATAAAATAGAAGAAAATAAGGCACTTGCAGTATTTTTATGGCTATTGTCGTATTTTATTGTCTATATAACTAAAAGTTATTTTTTAATTAATTTAAAAATTAAAATACATTAAGAAATAAGAATACAATTTTAATATATTTTATTGTAATTATATTAATTTAAAATCAAATTATGGTTTTAAAATAATATCAAATAGAAAGTTAATTTATAAAAATATGAATATTTTTCAGATATCTATATGGAATGTGAAAGTATCAAAAATATCAAGACTTTATTTTAAGATATTGGGAAGAGTGATATATAATATTTGAGTAGTGAACATTCAATACATATGTTAGAATAAATACATTTATATAATAAAAAATTGTAATATAATGATTTAAGTTGTAATAATTTTTATATAAATGCCACAAAAGCATTTTTAAATTTTTGAATATACCTTTTTAGTTTTTGTACAACCTTTTAAATTTGTATTTGTATATAAAATATACTACGCAAAAACAAATGAAAAGAAATATTTTACTTGATATGTTATATTTATTTTAGATGATGTTATATGCAATATTTCACAAAACACATTGTGTTAAAATTCTATTAAAAATTAATAGATTTTTTAGTAACTCATATTAGAAGTTCACATAGTGTCTTGTACTGTTTTTTTATTTATTTTTTACAAGATTTAGGTTTTTAGTCATGTGAATGTATAGTAGCATTGTATGGTTAAAAGCTGGAGGACTTTAATGGCTAAACGTAAACAATTTATATGCATATTCTAAGTTAAATGTATTTTAACATTTCCGCTGTAGGCGGCGAGAAATTAAGTGGACCTTTAGAAAAATGATTGAAACAACAACAACGGAAATCAATCATGTTGTTTTCGAAATGATAAAATTATATCCGGGATGAAGGGCAAAAAATGAAAAATAAAAATAATTTTGACGGCTGTAGATTTATGAGGAAACACGTCGTGTAGTGCAGAGTGATAAAACTGTTTGACTGGAACGGTATCAAGCAGATGGCAAGATCGTTTCATATATTTTTTTCTTCACTTTTCTCCTCTTACTTGTGGCACTACATCACCGGCATTTACCCACTTGTGATTGATGACTTGCGGTTTTTGCGAAATATTATTCGTTTTAAAAATAAAATATATTCATCCGTGCCCGCTGACAGCTCTGAGTGTATACGTGCTCAAAGACAAGGCTTATCGTTTCTCCTGTTCATACGTGCGCGGACAGCCCAATGATAATACTATGTGTAACAATGAGTGTGAAATTGAAATCTATTTAGTTTGTTGGAGAATAAGTGGAAACAAAAAAGTTGTATGGAATTCTATTTTTACGTTTGGCTACAAATCAATAAATTACAATTTATGGCTATTATATAACTTTAATTTAATTAAGTTTGTCATTATTATAACATCGTAATTTATTGAAATAAATCGTCGTAAACAAATAGCTTATTCCCATAAAAAGATAAACTTAGACATTTCTGTATATTATTAATTTTAATTTTTACTTATTTAGTTATCTGAATAATTTAAAATACTTGGGTACCTAATTGAGTTATACTTAATCTAAATTTTGAAAGTTTTTATGGATGTAGGTACCTTCTTCAAATGTATCATAGTTTTGGATTATGTTATAACAATTTGATTAGAATATTTATTTAATAATTATTTTATTTTATTCTTTTTTAGTCAACTATTATTCATAGTATAATATTTTTATCAATATAGACCACTTAAAAATAACCCAAACGAATTATATTGCCCTCTAGATATTACTGCAGCAGATTTAAAGTTATAACTTACGAGCTACATTATTGTCGTGATATAAAATAAATGTTTTGTAAAAATGAAAAGAATATGTAGTTTTAATAAATATGTTAAATAAGTTATTAATTCGTCCATAAAACTTAAAATCAATGTTAATTTTAATATTAATTATTAAAACATGATGATCAATATTAATATTAAATAAACTTTCTTTATTTTTATTTATGTTTGATAATATTTTCATAGTTCAAGAACTTTTATTAGTATTATAATCTAATCTTATATTAGAAAGAGTCATATATTTTGATATATGATAATATGTAATTTAAAATGTATTAATTTAAAAAAAAAGAACTGTTGTTGAACTGATATTATTAAAACAATATTATGAATTTTTCAAGTTTCTTTCTATTAGCTGTTTTCTACTTATTTTCCGTAAATGAATGTTAGCGTGAGTAAACAATAATAACAATAATAATAGATTAGAGTGTGACGCGTATAATACGAATGTATAGTCTCTAATGCGTGTGTGTAGGCCACTAAGTGCAATAAGAAAATTAAATTTAAATTCAATTTGCAGACGCTTGCGTAGGTGGCTTACTCACTAACATTGATTTGTTTAACGTATGAGGTGAGTTTTAATAATACATTTTTGGGAGATTATAGTTTTCATACAACCTACAATTTGTTAATAATTGTTGTTTATCAGATATATATCTAAATCAATATAGAAATATTAAGCAATTAGTATGTGAGTGATTATATATTTTTATACAATAATATTAAGTATGACAAAGGCACATTTTTATGCCCATAATGTACATTATTCAACCTCATATTTTATTGAAATATTAAACATTTTTATTTTAGTTGCAAAATATCAATAATTATTTGTCCGGATATTTTAATGTATCTTCCTTTTACATAACAACTCTGATATAATAAAAAATATAATAATTTAAAATATAGACGTCAACAACGAGTAGGGAAGTATAAGGTTTTTATTATTTTTTTGAAAACAATTTTTTACAGTTCTACTCTTCTAATAGTACGGACAGTACCACAATCGGTATTGTTTTTTGGTTAGGCTAGACTGTCCTGGACGCGAGTCGTTTGCTACCACCATTATTTCTTGCCTAAACCTCTTGAACCACTTAAATATTTTGACTATCAAAATTAAGATATTATCTCCAAATGTTGTTTGCAAAATGTTTACAATTTTATGATTTAATTCAATGATTTAACTAAAATTTATCATTGGACAATGTTTTAAATATTTACATTATAATTAATGGCATTTATATTTTTTAGTTACAGTTGTCTGTGTAGTTTTATAATATGTTACTATTATAATGAGCAATGAATCAAATAGACAAAATTATTTTGATAAATGGCAATAAACATGAAGATCATAAGTAAAACCTACTTTAATATAATATCATAGATACTTTTAGTTTGAAATAAGTCAAAAGTTGTTATTTATCATTATAAAATACAATTTTTTAGGATTTAATGAATATGACCTCGTAAAATGTTTAAAGTTTCAGTAAAAATAAAAACTATAGTACAAAATTAATATATTTTTTATATTTTTGAAGAATGTTTAAAAAATAAAAATTAATGAAGTCGATTTGCTGTATAGTTGGTTTCGATTGTTTCTCTTCGTTGTATTATAGGCCACAGTAATTGATGTTTTTATTCTAATTTAATAATACAAAATGTTTGTATAAAAAATAATTTTCAGCACGAAGGTAGTCTACCAGCTTAAATTTTTAAGAATATTTTATTATACATTTATGCTGCTATAATAAATTAATTTTTTTATTAATAATACGGTGGGTTGAACTATTTTTTTTAAATTATTAGGATAATTTTGGCATCTGGGATATATGTTTTATATATATTTGTTATTATTCAAATAAATTATCTATACTAATTTCTTTAATGAGTTTTTGATATTATATTCCACAGGCTGCGAATTGCACATAAAATTAGGTAACCGTGCGTGTATAGAGTTAGGTTTTTCGTATTTTTTCCATCGTTCGGTTGTTCATTTTAATTCTCTGAGTATTGATTCATTTTTTCTCCATTCACTAATTTTATAACTATTAACTATTTTTTTATTTATTGTTTTTATGGGGTCTACGTACGCTCAAAGTCTTGAATTAATGTTTCCTTGGGTTTTCAAAGTTGTTGACCAAGTACATAAAAAATAAATACAAAAAACTAAAACTAAAAATTAACTTAAACTACTAACTTAAAATTATATCATGTCTATAAAATAGATATAATATGTATACATATTTAATGAAATTTTCAAGTATATTATGGGTTTATTAGTTTTATTTCCACAAAACAACAAAATTGATTTTGTTAAAAATTAGTATTACGTAAAATCATAATTTCGTAATTCTGATTTTCCGTAAATTTTGTTTTTAGTTTTTTTTTAGATTATTTAGAAAAAGTACGTTAATTTATGTCTTCTAAATTACCAATAACTAGATACAATTTCTATCAGAAACCACTATAAAGTTTAAGATCAAATAATTTTTTTTTCTATAAAAAAACACGCACATTTATCGTAAAACCAAAACAATCAACGCTCTACTCGTAATCTAATAAATAGTTAAGCCATTTTTATTTTTTGTAGTAAATTTATAACTATACAATTGATAAATTAGGTCTTCTTTAGTACAGTTTTAACTATATAAGGACAAATAATTTAAACGCTAGGCGCCAAGCTATTGATTTTTTATAAATACAATGCCAAATAGTTCAACAACTACAATTATTATGTATTATAAAATTATAATTTAACTGTCGAAACTGTCGTTCATAATAAATTCATATGTATTATAGTATTATATTTTATATTTTATATATATTCCTATGTCAAATTTTAAGTTTCTCACTTTACGGAATTATATCATTAATCATAGTATACATATATGAATAAATGTTTGTCAATTTTATCAGATGTCTTTATTGATTAGACCCATTTTTTAAAGAACTTCAATAACGCTACAATAATACAAATTTCCCCCTGTAAGTTACGGTAATTAGAGCTTTCCAAAATGATAAATAATATAAACTAAACAAGTCATCAGTATAATATTTTTAACTTTTATATATTTTCAATAATAATTTAAGTATATAAATTATAAATTATAATATATAATTTAATTTAAGCATATTTCTGAATTCATAAACCAAGTTCAAGTGTAAATGTTAAATGTTTTTTAGACATCGTAAAATAAAAAATAAATATGATTCCAATGGTATTGTTTTTTATTATGCAAAATCATTCACTATACATGTTCACCCCCTTTCTCTCTTTAATATTACATTTATTCAAATTTTCTTTTTGACAATTTTAAGTATATATAAGGACTAAAATATTTTAAAATACTCAGATTTTATATAATTATCCATATATGTTCCATAAACTGTGAAAACGATGACTTTTTGAAAAATGTTGATGTATCTAAAAAGTGGACTTGTAGTTTTGAGATATTTATCTTTCTGTAGTCTCTGATTTTCAACATCTATTACTTTCTCAGCAAAGAAATCAATTAAAGATCTTTTTTCAACTCTTAGTATCAACTTTTCCCTTATTATTGCTCTTTCAGCCTACAATATAATAGCTATAAAAAATATACTTATTTTTTATACTACAAACAGGCTTAACAATTTAGTAACGTGAGCCTTACCGATTAATTATACTGTAATAAGTGTCAATTTTAAAATGTCCTGCATAATAAGCGTTGAGATTTTATAATTGATGTTAAAATCTCAAAAAAGAAAAAAAATATGTGCTGAGAATAATAGGTTTATGATAATAGCTTAGAAGATATGATTATTTGAAAATTATGGTAATTAACATTATCTATTCGATTAATATTTTATAATTTGTTAAATATAGTATCATGTAATACTATAATAAATACTAAATTATGTATAATATCTATTTTATTATTTTTAAATTATTTCTAAAGACTATTATCCTTAGTATATAGATTTTAATAATTCATAAAGTACCCAATCGTTTAAATTTTGATTTAAACACATCAATATTAAATATATATATATATTAATTTGCTTAACAATTTACAACAAAAAAAGTTGGTTTTCATATAAAGAAAGCTTATATTATCACAGGACTCTACATAAATATACATTCCTAAGTATTTTAAAATATAGTTTTAAGTATATGAATATTTAATAATAAATATGAGGTTTTTAAGTATGATTAAAATCAAAATTGTCATAAATTTAAATAATAATATATGAGGTGAATGATTGATGATTTATCCTGTATATACATTAATATTGTATATTTATATTAATATATATATATATATATATATATATATATATCAAATTCATTTTTTTAATCTATTCCTTTACTTTTTCTATACATCCAGATAAGATTAATATAATATACATATAATAACAATAAGATAAAATAGTGAAATAATTGAATGTAGGACTGCAAGAAAAAGTGATTTAGGGTTTTTAATATCGTGAAGTGTTCATTCTCAATAAGATATTTTTAATGTTTAACATGATACATTAAAAGCATCAAAACAAATAAATGTTATGGGTTAAAAAATTTCAGCAATAGTTACATAATTCAGATAGGCAATATTAAGATAATAATAACAATTTATTCCATATAATATGCAGATTTGAATATCACGAAAAAAATAAATTTTTCTTTTAATTAATACGATGATTTCAAAAATAAGTAACAATAATATTGCACGGAAATCATGTGAAAAATTCACATGATCTATATTGTTTTTCAAATGATTTCAGCGTCAAAGTTTTTAATTCAACATATTATTATAGCAGATTAATATTAATATGTTACATTCAACGAATTGTGTATGGACGCGCCCGCGTGTGTGTGTGTGTGTTTCGTTCTATACTGTTTGTGTTTGTCGTATAATGATGGCTATTCGGGTGTTCCGATGAGTGTACAGAAAATATTTGTTTTAGAGGTGACGCAAATTGCGAATTACCGACTTCGAGTAGAAAAAAAAATGTTACACATCATTTTGTTATACAGCGCGCAACACTAACGATTCATTTGAGTCTGCCGTTTACATTTTGTGAAGTTACTGTAAAAAAAAAAAAAGAAAATATTTTCGAGTCTGTGAAATACGTCTATGGTATGTTAATGGCCAATCATTTTTAAACATGAATATCACTCAACGAAATCCAATATTTTTCTTTATTTAGGTATTTAACTGTACCTATAATATATTTAGGTCCTATATATATATACATATTTATATATATATATATACATATATATATGAAAAACAATATTGTGCATCTCAATTTATTTTTCATATAAATCAAATACGAATTTAAATAGTATAAGTTAATATAATATACCTAACTAATGTTTTTTTTTTTTGCTGTCGAAGTTGTAATTTAAATCAATAAAGCAAAAATAAAAATTACAGGTTTAGGGTACAATGAATTACAGCTAAAATAATTGATACCTTTTTAACTTAGTTTATTAAGACTACGTGAATCTAAAACATATTGTTTTGTAATTTTTTTTTGTATCGTTTTCGATCATAACTGTACTAATTATTATATTTCCAAACTGTCACGCCATTTTAGTAATAAATAGATAAAATTCGTAAATTGTAATAAAATGCATTATTAGTAATATTATACATTCTGACATTATATTATAATTAGTTACTTGGAACTTCTGAATTTAATACTTATAATTTACAATTCAGTATTATATAGTAAAATGTCGACAGAAGTGTTAAAAATCGTACTACTTTTATTCATAGCTGTTTAAAATGTAATGTAGTTATTTAGATTAAAAAATGACGAATAAATCAACTATTTGTGTAATTTGGTGATTTGGTCAAAATTAAGCAGAAATTTAAAATTTAAAAATGATGTAAACAATTGTCAGTAAATTAAAAATTATCGTTTGGTGATATCCGATTAGATATGAATACTCATAAGGCATCTAATTTCTTAAAATAGTGTTTTGACGAGGACAATATGACTTGTCATTTTGCTTAATAGTAATAATTGACAAATATGTTTTTTTTTAAATTCTTTCTTTATGCTTTTATGTACTCAGTTCCACTTTACACAACCAGAACTAATTTCTGACTATGTCCAAACTAGGGACGTTTTACAGTAGTTATCTATGGTGAGTTGTGTGCGTTTCGTCGATCGCCGCGTGCGTTTGGGCGTGAATATTTAAATAATTATTTTGTGATTATATCTTATTTTTGAATATTATAATTCATCACTGTGTATATCTGTCGAACAATTCGATTAAAGGTAAGTTCTAAAATTATATAATCTAATTACGTATTTATATATTATGTATATATGTATAGGAGGTATAAATTAATTTGTCACATTATATACATTTATTTCGTAAATTATTTGAGTATTTCTAACAAGTTTGATCAGTCAATTTAATTTCATGAAAAATCACTATAAATTATAATAAATAATAAAAAAAATACTATAATAAATCAATATAATTTAAATAGAAAATAAGTAATATTATTTTTAAAATAATATTGTATATAAATATAACATCGACATTATGTCTTATTGATTTTAATCTATTAAAGTTTAGTTATATAAAGTCACGCAGAGTACAGATGTACAGAAGTTTCTTATCTCAATTTACATTTCTATACCTCACCTCTTGCTGTCCAAACTTCAAAATTAAAATCAATTAATAAATTGTTGAAACATGCCTTTCCTGTAGCAATTATGTAAACAGTGTATGTGTTGACGTTTCATTATTATGATTGGCACATATAATTTTGTAAACTTGTAAAATATTAATAAATTTTAAAAAGTTATTATGATGTTAAACAATTAAAAAAAAAAAAAATTATAATTATAATGGACGGATAATGCGATCTGAAAATAATGAACAACTATAATAGATTAAGTATCATTAAATACGTGTACCTTAAATTAATACTTATAAAAACCAATAACAAAAAGTAAAAGCTAAAAATATCAAGTATTCATAACAAAAAATAATCTTAACTAGGTTCTACTCTCAATCGTTTTTTGATTGATTGATTTTATAGTAATAATATTTTATATCACTGTTTAGTATATAGTATCCAGCTATTTTTTGATTATTAAAGATAAATATTTAAATCTATAAACTATGGAAAGTTTATCATAAAATAATTGGACAATAATGATAACAAAAAAAAAAATTGTATTTAACAAAGAAGTCACTTTGTTGCATCATACATGTACGGTATACGTCGAGTGTACCTCATCATTGAGTTGGATGACGTGTTAAATTTTAATTCAACGATAAATCTTTATATACGATGAAAACCGATTCTGAGCGGAGACAGTCTTTCAGCGTATATTTCTACAAAATAATTTACTTTGATAAATTTTGTCGAAAATTTAAATTAAAACCATAATAAAAAATTAATATTACTTTACGTTAAACTTTTAATTTAATTCTTGTTAAGAAATCTTGTATTACATTTTCAAAAATTCAGTATAAAAATTAAAAATTTAATTAATTCAAAAATAGTTTGTGCATTTTCGCTATTTTATCGAATTTTATAAACATTTGAAATATTTCTTAATGTATTTTTTAATTACTTATAAAAAAGACTGCAACCATGTATTTTTTATATTGTTTTAATTGTTCTAAAAAAAACTGTGAAGAATTTTGTGTTAGATGTTCAAGTTTTCTTACTTACAAATAAAAGTTTTATCATAATCATAATTAGTATTTTAAAACCTATACATTCATTGGTCCGCTCAGAATCTAAAATTTCAGTAATCCTATAACTGTTTTTTACTATTATCATCATAATATATAATAAATATATGTATTATTAAGCAGTTATTGCATTGAAGTTAACAGATACTAAAAATAGAATTAAATAAATCAACATGGTGCTTAATGTTTGTATTATACTTGATGTGCATACTCGTTTAATACCGTAGTCGCCGTCTATAAAGTTCGTCAACACGTATAAGTAGTATTGAAGTATGGCAAACTAAATGTTACATTTGAGAAGTATAAGTTGTTATTTATACTTTGTATATGTGTTTTTACAGTTAATAGGATTCAGAAACTTTGTTTTAAATATGATAGGTGCTATGATATGATTTTCAGTGATAATATCAAAGTCAAGAAGTTATAATATGCCATACAACTAAACATAATGTCAAATAGGCGTATGTATTTGTTCTATTTCCATATGGACAATATAAGATAGTTATAGATATTCAAAAATTAGTGCCAAATATGTCTTGTAGGGCTTGAATTGAAGAATTAGTTAATATATCTTAGATACCCGTTATAAAAATGTTTAAATTACTTCATCACTTGTTATTTGTTCGTGGACAATTTTTAGAAAATATTGATCAGTTTTAATAAAGGATAATCAAAATGGATAGTTATATAGTATTGTGGAATTAATTAAATACAATAAAATAAACTGGTGTTAATTGCCTAGATATTTCTATTTATGATTAAAACAATATAATGTTTTCTTGACAATTAGTTTTTACGTTTACAAACACTTGAATTTTTTATTTAACATATTTCCAAACGTTACGACATAAATTCATAATGCAAAGATGCTAACAAAATACACTTACATCAATCACTGTCATTTTTTTTTTCATTCAATGAAGTCATAATGTTCTTTTTATATATTTTCAACTTAATTTTATAACGAAATAAGAAAATCTCATTTTTCACTCCACATTTTATTTAAGATTGGAATCAATATAAATATAAGGATAATATAAAAAAAAACATTGTTACGGCAGTCACATGGATTTTCACTTTTGAAATCTCACCAAACGAAATCAATTTCATTCATAATTTTAATACTAAAATTATCTTAAACATTAGTATATCGATATAAATATGACTATATAATATTATTATAAGAAAAAATATCGATAACGATTAAAACTAATGTGTTGTAAATGCTGTTTATAAGACTGTTAATGGTAAATTTCAATTGTTCAGTATATTGTGTAACACTATATATATATTTTTAAGTATTTTCTAATAAATATAACTATCGAAACTGTTATGACGTATGAGTAAGGTGGATTCAATATTTCACTATATTATTGCATAATAGTATTTTAGGACTGGATTTATTTTAAATGATAATATTTTAGGTTAGGTAATAAATATAAGTTTTTTATTTTATTAAATAAAATTGTGATAACAGTGACCATTTAGGCGATATTAAAAATATTAAATTGCATACTAATTATAGATAACGTATAAGTATAAAAATGCACTAATATTGACATTAAACTACTTAAATACTAGATGATATATTGAAGAAGGTTATATTTTGTTGAGTAAACTGGTGATGATGATTCATTTGATTTAATAGAACATTAAGTTAGGGTCCTGATTGAGTGATGAAGTAATGAAGTAAGTGATTCTAGAAGCATAACATTTTCTTTGTCTTGGGTGTATATAATATTCAGTGGAAATATGTTTGATGTCGATAAGGACCTCGAAAACATTGCATGTTGGTGCGTCCTCTTTGGCCATTAAGAAACTAGATTTTTGTGTAGCTTTTATTTCTTAAGCTAGGTAATGATGATTTAAAAATTTCTAGAAAATTCAAGAAAGAAAGATAATATATGTTGTTTAATTTCGTGCAGTTTAGATGATTGAGATTGCCACTATTGACGTCATGCAAGTGTACATATGTTTTTAATCAAGTTTTAGTATATAATTGCGCAAGACGATTAAAGAAAAGAATATTTGTGTTAATAAAATTAGCATTTGAGTATAGCTTTGAATTCGGTGGTAAATATTAAACAGAAATTTAAAGTTTATATATACATTCAGATTCATTCTAAATAATAGTGACACCAACGCTTTCATGGCTTTAAGATGACACACGTCAACAACCAATCCCATATCAATATTTGGAAGTTTATGATGTGTAACCTTCAATTTACAATCTGTATGCATTTGAATGACCTACCCCGCCATTTGTATGGTATTTGAAATTGAGTTATTACAAAAATAGAAAGGTTGGTCGAGATGTCAGCATAGCCCACCCACTCCTAAAAATCAAAGTCATGCTTACCATTCATTTATACAGAATTTGTATAAATTTGTATGATAAAAATTCAAGTTTGAATTTTTTAAATTACCACTGGGTGGGCTGGAAAATGCCTATCTTTTGGTATAAATCAATTTTTAATATAATACTAAAGGTAATAGTGTTATACATCAGAAACTATCAAATTTTAATATGGGATGAGCTGGTGTTATGTACGTTATTGAATACGACAGTAGATATGTATTTTTCACTGAGAACATCTAAGATTAGATGAAAGTTATATTGTTGATAAATTGATGGATTTGTTGAGTTTTTTTTTATAAAAGAAACTCGATGTTTATATCAATGAAGTTCATATACGGGCATTCAATAACAGGTGAATTAGAAAGTATTTCAGTGATTCCTAATCGCTTTTCTTGAAATGATTGGTGCATTTTTTGGATGACAGGAATAAAGTTATGTGATGAAATAGCACTTGGAAAATCTTAATTTCTGATTTAATGATAATTTAAGTCTTCTTATATTAATTGGATGAACACAGGTTAGATTGTAGATACTTGGGAATAGGACTTGATGGGTTGAGTGGTAAGTACTGATAGACATTTTAAGACTAGATTCGTGTATGATTTAAAGTTTTCTAAAAGCGCTCATAATATAGTTTTTTTAGAATAAGAGATTTATATATTTTTATCAAAACATGAGTTTTGGATCCTCACAATGTATGGGATAACATTATTTTTCGCGTAAGAACGTTAAATCAATAGCTGAAAGGTTTATATTAGAAGGATTTATTCAAGTTAACTCGTAATACAGTATTATAGTGTTATTTTGTTCTAATAATTTCTCCATTATCTTTCCTTTTGAAACAGTTTTACATGAATTTAATGTAGAGTTATGATTGTTAAAATCATCGAAGACAATGAAAGGTCGTAGTTTAAGTTTTTAAATAATATTTTCTAAACTTAAAAGTGTGAAATTGGGAATATAGATGTTAAGGAGAGTAGTTTCGATTTTGAGTGTAATTGGTACTGCAACTAACTCTATGTTCGAACAAATAGGAATTCGATTACGACCAGTCTCGTTTTAGTGTTGCTATCAGAAATCATAAAAATGCGATAAACAATAACCGGGACAACACGTGTATATCGGTCGGTTGTTACACTCGTGAAATACAATATTATAATTCGCTTATCACTACATTACATCATCTCTTTTTTAAATAATAAGAAGTACAAAAACCACTTGGTGTACTAAATAAAACATCATATAAAATATTAATATTACATAATAGTATAATAATAATATAAGAATAATAAAAATTCAAGGATATTTTTTGGCTACTTTCAGAACTTTCGGTTGTCTCAGAACAAAACTACATTTTATCTTACCATTATCCAGTTTTACCGATAATTTACTGTTGTATTCAATATTTTTAGGACATTTTATCTGATTTACATGAACTTTATTACCCTAATCATTTCATACAGACCAATTACATAATACAAATATGTATTTATTTGTTTTATTATTTTAGCTGGTAACTAAAGGTAATCTTTAAAATGGTTCCTATACATATACATCACTGATCTGCTTTAAACTAAAAAAATCCTTCCTCAAATCTACGATATTTATTTATTTTTTAAATAATTTATTTTTTTAGTATACAGGATTTTACAGTTCAACCATTTGGTTTTAATGGTTTTATGCTGTTACACAACTAAAAATATAATTGTCTTTAAGACGATCGAAAAAAAGGTATGCTGAAATATTTAATCTACAATAATTACTGTATTTTATATGGTATAGAACATATCAAAATATTAAATATTATTAAAATATTAATTCAGATAGGTTTGATGAAGACAATTTGAACAGTATAGACATCATTTAAATCTATGAGCTAATTATCTTCTAAAAACTGGGTTCTCAAAGAAAGCTTTACGGAATAGAATCATTAGAAAACTCATCACTTTCTATTCTTAATTAATTAATTAAGCAATTTAGAGTATAATATTTAGTTGAGAATGATGTTGTTCATCAGAAAATTATGAAATGCATGATACATGTTATTACACTTGCCGAGAAAAAAATTGACTTTCGTAACATCGTTTTTTAAATAGTTAATTTTTTTCCTGGTAATATAAAACTGTTGGACTCTGTAATTTTATATTATATTTCGTGTTCTAGTCTCTAAATCATTCTTTTCAAACCATATATAAATCATGAATATTATATTTTTAGTTTTTATTGTTTCAAATGGTTGTCAACTTGTCGTCATCTGTATGTTATAGCAAATATAAAATTTCATTTTATTTATTTATGTAAAAAAAAATCTATTTTCTTACACTTAATATAATACACACATCATTTTTTATTAGTTAATTTTATGTTAAATGGAATTCAATGGAATTTTATAATATTATTTTTTTATTTTTTTTTTTATATACAATATGAACATTTGATCCGTCTTTTATATTTCTGAAACAACTTTCAAATAAATGCCATTTATTGTTATCGCTTTTGTCTATTCATTCAACCCACACGTGTGCGTGACGCAATAGATTCTTTGATTATTCGAATATATTTTTCAGTCTTCTAACGAATAGTTTTGAATATTTTAAAATGGTATAATTGTATAATAGTATAATATAATTTAATATAAAGCTAATATAAATGTGTATTTATTCTAAATTGTAAGATATTACATTATTATTATAATTCATTCGATTTCAAACTCAACCATATAACATATATTGTACAATTATTTTTTATCATTCATATTCGAAATTCTACCGTATATAATATACTTTGACTTTTTGACTTTGAGAGATTTCTAATAGTCTCATTAAACATTTTAATCTAGATCAGAGAAAAAGATTACTTATGGTTTATTTTTTGTATTAAACGAAATATACAATCAATATTTAAGGGGCCTAATATGCATAATATTAGATTTTTAGTTTTTAATGGATAATTAAAAAATAAATAAATAAATAAATACAAAAAATAAATGTTTTGATTAAGAAAACTACGTAGAACATTTTTCTTTCAACAAGATACTGTAATAATAAAAAAATTATACAATTTGCTTATTCCGTTTAATTTAATTTTAAATGTTTATTAGTTGCACACATTTGTAAGTATTTAATCTTTACAATAAATGCATATAGTGTAGCAATTTTGGTACAGGTTTGTGTCGATACAGAATAGGCTAAAAGAAGTCACTCAACGATAAAACTTTCCAAATATATTAAAACAAATAGGCGATTACGATTTCATGAACTAACCATTTATATTATTTCCACGATTCATCGTAGTCATTTAAATATTATTTTTTTTTTATTACAGAAAAATTATTTTTCTTGAAATTTTATTATACTTATTATTAATAATAATAAATATATATTTATTTGTTTCTGAAAACGATGACAATTCCTAATACAGGAAGGAAATGATATTTGTTACTATTTCCTAAAGATAGCAGGTAATGATTAATTTAAATTTTAATATTATTAGGTGTTTGTAATTTATGTTAAAATATATAACACCGATATTCATTTTTGATAATTATTTTTAATATAACTAGTTGATATTTTTTAATCAATATTAAAATGTAATGATAATTCATAAAATTATCGAGTTTAAAACAATATAAACAACAGAATATTGCCTCAAAAGGGACGACTTCCATAAGGTCAACCAATACCTAAAGAGATATACATGGAACAGTTAAAATTATTTCTACAAAAGCTAGTAAGTGGAACTGGTATATTATACAACAGGTGTCGAGTATTGTACTGTAATGGATGTGTTAAATTTGAATTGAATGATATTATATTGTTTTATACAAAACACGTTTTTGTGCAGAAACGGTCTGTCAGTTTATAATATCGCTAAGTATATTTTATGATATATTTTTTTATAATGCTATTAAGTAAGTTATTTTACTATTAGTGTTATGATAAGTTGATTAATTTTTCCAAAAACCATGTAATTATGTTATATATATTATTAATATTTAATTATAATAGTAAGTATGTATAATATACTATTCATACCATATTATATTATTAATATTAACTTTTGAATTAATACCATTTTATCATTAAACATCTAGTGTGAATAGGTTTAGGGTATTAATAAGTAATAATTTAAAACTAATCTACGTATTTTAAAAATATCATTTCCTATTGTTAAATTCATATTATATGTAAACGTTAAAGTACCAAGTACTTACGAATAATATTTTAGAATTATAATAAAATAACTAATATCTTTCATTCTTTAATACTTATGTAATTTTGTCCGAATTTGAACTTAAAATGAATTTATGTTTATGTTTATGTACCATTAATATATATAAATAGTTATAGTTATAATTAATACCGAACTTTGTTGTGTTATCTGTTTTTTAATTAATGTATATATCAAAAATCGTTTGAGAAAAATTAGTTATTTTACGGGTGAATATTCAGTGTAGAAAAATTTGAACTTCATATGATCATTAAAAATAACTGTAACAATGTAAACTTTTTTTAATTTTTGTTAGAAAAATGTATTAAGAATTTCGTCTTATTTTTTAAAATTTTGAATACAACCATTTTTTTTTATGAATTACTAACTTCAAAATTATCGCACATATTCCCGAAATTTACAAAATTCATCATAACTCTAACATCAAACGTTATTCTTTTAACATATTATCACATAGAGTATGTATAATATATTAATTATACTATTTCACACTTCTTTATTATTCGAGTATAGAAGTGCATTCCAAACACTGTTTATATTTCTATTAGTCATATGATTATTTATTATTAATATTTTATTTTTTCTGCGTGTTTAATTTTTAGCATATCATATTTTGTTAAGTGATCATGATAATTTATAATAAATTATTGTTATTATTTTGTAATATAAATATTTAAACATAAATATTACATGCGATTGCGAAACAAAAATATAGGTATACTGTTTACATTTTAATGTCCTGTACCTAATATTTACAGTTATTAGTACGGGGACTTTTACAGAATGCTTATTCTGCGTGTGGTCACAATTAAAAATTAAGTAGCGAAAACATTGCCTAATAAGGTAAAAATATGTTGTCAATGGTCATTTAAACTATTATTTCCTACATCTATAAGTAATTTTCAACGTTCCTTAGGAGTTGTCATGATTTCCTAAAATACCAAAATTTCTATAGATAGAATAATATATGTCTATTTGTGTATTTGATTTACATGGAAAAGTTATTTTTCTATTCAAAACTATTTAAAATTCCAACAAGAATATTTTAGTGATATAAAAATATAAGTGGAAAAAGAGATAGTAATAATAATTGACTTCTTAATAATAGTGTTCTTATTATCGAAATTTTAAAATTTTATAATTAATTATATTATTACATTGTACATCATACTACTTATATTAATGTGTCATTTTTATAAATTTTCCAAGGTAAAAAATGAATACAGTTATCTTATCTTTTAAATTTAATAAACATTGTTATTCAATATAAGGCAATTAAAAGTTTATATTAATATTTACCGTATAAATGAAGTTATTAGCTTTCAAAAATAAGTTATATAAATAATATTAAATTATTTTGTATACAATTTACATTACATATTTCCTCAAATAATTGTTCACTGACATAAATATCGATGATAATATTATTCTGTGCATGAATTACATTGAATACATTGAAATCGAAAAGCTTATATATCATTCATTTATATATTGAAAGTCCATTATTTAAAAAAAGACATTCACTATATAGGTATATAATATAGTTTTTTTTTATCATTTATTAAATAGTTTATAGTATAACTATGCGAGTATAGTTCAAAAATTCAGAGATGGTAGTAACAATGGAATAAAGTTTGAAAGAAAGAAAAGGTTCAAGCAGGTTAGAAAGACAAACCAATATGTCATGAAGGAGATCAGAAATACTTCCAAGTATAGTGTACCAAATACTCTACTCAATCGTTTAGACTAAGTTTGTAAGTATAAACAGATAATGATGTATGACTCGTTTTTAAGAAAATCGTGGAAATTTTCAAAAAAATAAGTAGATAGGTACTTATACGGAAATAAAGAACTATAATAAATGCAGATCATTTTTTAATAAGCTAACTTACACAAACATTTTTTTTTTAATGAAATGATATTTTAGTTATCAATTAAAATAAAAATTTGACCATAATAATTTATGAAACAGCGAATTTTTTTTATATAACCTAAAAAGGCAAAAAAAAATGACCTAAAGAAGTAAATACGCCAAAAAATTCAAAATAAAATTGTCATAAATGGATTTGTTGTTACATAATTGAAATTATGTGCTTACAAAGCTACGTTTCACAATCACCAAAAAAAAAAATACACTTTCCTACAAATTCACAGCCCTAGTCATCATTATTTTAAGAACAATTTTAATTATTTTTTTTATATAATATAATTTGTGTGATATGATATTTATTGACATTAATGAACTGTAGAAATATTGTTGACTCTTCATACAATCGTACATAAAATATCTGATAAAAGTAGGATTTGTGTTTATAATTTTTCAAAATTTAATTGTCATGATATTGTTCCAAATTATATATGTACCTACGACCAAAAATATTAACATAAAATATGTTTAGGACAATTTTTTATTTATTTATTATTATTGATTTACTTAATTTGTGAATAAAAAATTTCAAATACGTATTGCACGCCTTATTTCTTAAAAATTACGCCATACTTCACCGATGTCCTCCTAGGACCTAGGTGTATAGTGTTATGAGTCATCAATTATCATTTTAAATCCTTAATTGATAATAAGCTTTTTAATCATTCACTATGTTCCACCTTAGCTCACATATATTATATTTAAATCGCATACAACGCCCATGAATAACACAATCGATAAAAATTGCACGCTTCCTGCACCTACCGAATCGGTTCGAATAAAATGGATTATAATTAGCGACTTAATGTATATTATACCTATATATTGAACCGTAAACTCTAATGAAAATGGTGATTACATTATTATGTTATATTTTATTGTAATCTGTACTTTACAGCACAGTACACGACACAGTGCAGTATACAGAAAATGACTTTTTATTGTAAATATATTATTTATAAATCATATGTTTTTATACATTCAAATTCGCGTTTTTTTTTTTTTTTTTAAGTATACCGATGCTCATAACGAACTAGACACTGCTGTCGCATGATATTTCAATTAAATTAAAAACATATTTAGCTCTATGAACGCGCCGTAATGTAATGCGGTTCAAACCGTCACGTATTTTGTATTGAACTTTGACGGTCGATTTAAAAACAGCCGGAGAAACAGACATATTTTAAATTATAACACACCGATATAGTGACGGCTGATGGTATTTTTGACGGTTGATGCGACGGGCCCAACGGTCGGCAAACAAAACTTGTAGGAATGTAAACATTAGTAAGGGTGGTTGGGGTTACACAAACAATATTATTTTGCTGAAAGCCATAATATTATGGTTTCATTTTTTTTCTTATAGAAGACCATAAACATAAAACTTTCATGTACACCACGAAAATTCATCACGAACCACTTGTGAAATATTTCTTACACGCGGCTATACACCGTCACGTATTTCTGGTATTCCAGGTCCGAAGTTACGCGCGATATTCGTAAAATAAACATTTCGCGCAGTGGTTATCAATTTTTTTCCCTTTTCCCATAAAAATATCCCAATATTTGTTTCGGAAATGAAAACATTTAAAATTGTATTAGTTCAGCAGGGTGTGGTATAGTGTACATCATACGTATTGTATATATATATATATTATGTGTTAGGCCGAGTGAAGATTGAAATAAAAGATACGTGTGGCTATATAGTTATTTATGATATTTTAACAATATAGATAGGTATGTCACTCTATATTTAATATTTACATACTCCGTACAAATATAAACATTGTGATTATATTGAATTTGAATAACATTTTGATCCGTATAAAAACTGTTGGTCTTACAATAGTGTCTTTCTCAGATATAGTATAAATATTTTTATTTTTAATTTTTTTTTTCTTGAGTGGAGACGATAATATTAAAGATTTTACTTTAAATCGGAAATAATATCGTATAATAATAATTGTCGTATCCTTATGGTTTTATCGTGTTTTTGGTATCGGAATAATTTCATTAATTATACATATAACTAATAAAATTGTACATTAGAAAAAAAATTGTGTTAAGGTGGTGTTTAGGCACCATACTTTAATCTGGTACAACTGTTAGCAATTGTTAAGCAGTACGATTATTCCGTAATTAATTGTGATTATAAATAAAGAAATTCTCCACCAACACGCCGGTTAAAGTTTTTCAAGTAACTACTACTATTATCGTTAAAACAAATTGTACGTACATACTTTTAACACGACGTCATACGAGAACATTGAGTGAAGAGAATTGTTTCTACTCGCATTAAGTTAAAGTTTTCTGTTTTAATGTACATTTTGCTAAAAGTTAATTTTATTATTACATAAGAAGTTATATAATCTGTGCACAAGCCGCTGATGTAATAATAGTACCCACTACATAATACATATTTGTATTTGAAATAAAATGTTGAAACTCTGCAGTAAAGTATTAATGCAATTATCAAAATGTACTTTCGTTATCTAATTAAATTATAATATATACATAATACATATTGTATAGGAAATTACAAAAAGATTATTATTTTGAAAATATACCTATATTTAATTAATTATTTTTCTTGTGTACACAATATAGCTTGTTATAGTAAGTACATACCAATTAATTACAACTAATGAAAATTGAGTTTTATTAAAAGAATATTTACAATATTTATAATATTAATAAGGCATAATAAGCAAATTAGAAAATAGAAAAGAAATACATAAAAATGAAATATATAAATACATTGGTTTAATGAATGAATTACAACAAGTATGACGGATAAATGTGAAGTACTTGAAATTAAAAGAAAAAAACCGTTTGACTAGTTTCATAATATAAAATAAAAACCCAATGTCTTACGAAAACGTATAGAAATATTACTTATTGCTTGTAAAACATAATGCTGTTATGATAAATATTATTATTATTATCTTTTATCGAAACAAGAGTTATTAATTTTCTTCTGTTATTCGCGTAGTCTTTAGTCATAAATATATGGTAAATATTATTGCGATATCCAACTGAATACACTATATTCACCGTCGTTGGTAATGGTTTGCTACGTAAACCTCGAGCTCTAAAAGATACAAGACCATATTTTTGATATTAATATTTATAGTTATTTTGCGATGCTCGTCGTGATATATCCACAGAACTATAATAATTCTATTTCATTTTTTTTTCTCGTTTAGAAGCACGTAAATACATAAACTACGCCAACTATGGTATATAAATATATATATATATTTATAAATACGCGCGCGTGTGTGTTTGTTTGTGTATCTGTGTGTGTGCAAGTACATTAACCTAGTTCTGTGGACTTGAATTCGTAAAATATGTAATCATAAAGTTTGTTCAAGCAGCTGACGTTGTACATTAATTAGAAGGCTCTACGGTCTAAAATGAATTTAATATTCTTTGAATTCAAATTATGTTAGCTTTAAAATCAGTCACTATTCATATTGTCACTCTAGCTACACGCAATACAATATATTGTACGCTCGGCTTTCATTAATAATTTATTGTTTGGCAACCAATAAAAATATATTATAAAGTATAGGAAACAATGTTTTGAATATTTTATGCGATCGCTATTAACTATTCAAAGACTATAAACAGTATAAATACAAATATCGTTATTGCTGTCAAATTAGAAATTGTTTTTTATCGAAGGAATTTTATACGAGTCATTATTTTAGTGCGTAGTTTGTTAACAAGAATATTATAGCCCATATCATGATGGCAATATTATTTGCTGAGTTTAATTCAAACCACTAGGATGCCATACAAAGTACAAACATAAAATAAAATATAGGTACATATTAATCTCATTTTGAAAACACTATTGCAATATTAAATATTTATTTAATTTTATTTAAAAATACAATCATAGTTATTCTTCACGTGTTAAATAATGATAATAATATTTATTATATAATATGTAACAACTATATTTATTATGGTAATCAAAAAAAGTTATATTTTTTATCCATTATACGGTTTGATTTAATTACACAAAAAATATGAGAAATTACTATAGTTGATTAAAAAATTGTTTTCATAGTTTATACTTGACATTAATTAATTTTTAATGGTTTATAATTTATGTATTAAATCACGAAACTATGCATTTATACCAAAATCTCATGTAGACACTTCTTGACTACAGGTTATTTATCATAATCAGATTACGTATTGGTAATAATTGAAAATAATGTTTTACATGAATAATAAAAACCTTTTAAATACACAAATCTATAAAGTTTCAATTAATTACCTATATGGTATAACCATCAGTGCAGGTTGATTCAAAATTTTAAATGTTAATTTATAAAGAAATAAAGCATTCATTTTTCTTTATCCAATCATGTCCTATAAGATAATCCTATATTTTCAACGAAAGATAGGTCATAAAACCACATCGAATTAATAAAAGCCTTGTAGGTAATTTTATGTTAATCCATGTGTCATATAGCCATGTATTATAACATGGTAAGTTTTTGCATAAATAATTATTAAAAGTATAACATCAATGTGTTCGAAAATTTAGTAAAATGTTGAAAAGTTTAACGATGTATGTATAATGTGTAATGTATATACATATAATTATAATTTACGCAAATAGAATTAGTCAAGTGGATAATATTTTGGAAAAAGGTACGTTTCAAGAATAAAATATTAATCCTATTAGTTAAAATTATTTATGTTTTATCCTTCAGTTAAATCCCTTGAAATACATTAATTTTAAATTTCCAGAAAGAAAATCCATTGGTGCTACAGTAATGATATGTTTTTTTCTGTAACGCTTTTAAGGGTTGTTTCAATGAGATAAATCTTGTATAAATATGGACGAAAGTTGACATTTTTTTCAGAAGTTGCAAAACGTGCTGGAAATGGCAAAGTATGGCAAAGTGCGATTGAATAACAAAAACAGATGACTATTAAACAACCTAATTTATTTTTATTTTTAATGAATTTATTGGTTAAAGTAAGTAAAATGAATTTATTATTTTTAATTTAAGTTAATACTAACTTAAATTAAATCGATTTTTGAATAACCATGTAATTAAATATAGTTTAGATTCTGAGCAAAACAAACCTATTGTACCTACTTCTTATTTAAAAGGAAAGAATATCAACTATGTAGCTACGTAGTACTTATATACAAAACAGCACTTACTTATGTGTTAAGTCCTAAAGTGAGAAAGTATATTCCTGCAGTGTTTTAGATTTCAAAACTACTTTAGATGATATTCAAATGTATAAATATAAGAAGTTAAAATATGTAATGAAATAAGAGATCATTTTAAATTTTGAGCGGAACGACGAATGTATTGATTTTACGATGATGTTATGTTTTAGTCTTTATATCTATCATCATCTTTTAGAGTAGCAAAAATGCTTTGAAAGTAAGGTTTTAAAATTTCAGGATTTTATTTGAGCAATTAATTGGCATGAGAATTTTTCAATTTTTTTCCAATTATTTTTGAGTGTTACGTCGATAAAATTTTATGTAAGTCCAACTGAAAATTGAAATCAATGTTCCTTATAAGTTTTTCTTAAATCTATACAAAAATATTTAAAATACCTAGGTACATTTCTTTTTTCTATTAAACTTAGAGATTAGAATTTTAAAAAATTTTTTTTTAAATCAGGATAATTTACAAACTACCAGTATTTTGTAGTAAAAAATGTAAAAAATTCTATCAAATCTTCAATTTCTGTAGTTAATGTATTACTTAAATATAATTTTATTCGTAAGTAGTTAATACAAGAACTTAAAGAACCAACAAATCAAAAAAATACACGATCATAATTAATTTTTATAAACAATTAAAGTAACTAATTCACATTATTTTACAGCGAAGTAATAGGTATTGACTTATATTAATAATATAATAAACGTATTTTTTTCAGAAAAAATTAAATCATCATACCGCAATAATGTAATATTAATAGTAAAATGAATTTCTTTTGTAAAAATATCAAAAAAACATAACATCTTGAAATGTACTTAATAATAATATAGACTATAAAGTCTCCTTTAAAAAAAATTGTTCGTATACAACGAGATATCATTGAATTGAAATTGAACACATTAATTACAATGACCCATTCGATACTTACTATATTGAAAAACGGTACCCACTTATATACCTTAATTATTTTATAAAATATTATTTATTAAACTATCACAAAACATGATAGACTGAAGGTTGACTTCAGTCCTTCGTTTAATATTTTTAGTTTGATAATAATGATTACTAATTAGTCACTAATATTAAAGAATAGTATATGTCAATTCTCACCATATTATGAAAATAACAAAACAGTTAAAATTTTAAATTTGGCCATTTCATCGTAAATCAAACAATTTCCTTAAATTGTTATTTAAAAACAGCCAATTATTACTATAAATATATTTCATTATTATTTTTTTATTATCTCATTTAATTATCATTTTATACGACAATAACTTAAAATAATGTAAAATTCAGCGAAAACATTAGAAGGTATATTTAGAATAGTGAAAAGTAAAACAATCTATGTCTTGAATATTATAATATAATAATTATAATATATAAGTTCTATTTGCACTTGGTTGTTCTTATAATGGTTACGGTTGTCAAGAAATTTTACGTTTTTATATTGTCTTAAATAATGTAGTACTAATTAACATATTTATAATAAAAAAAGTAAGCTTACAAAATACTAATGATGTAATAACGGTTGCTTGTGTATCGATTTAATTTATCATAACTTGTTACGTTAAGAAAATTATTTATTTTACGTCATTCGTGACGTATTGATCTTAACGATACATATAAATTTTAATAATAATTATTATTGATATATATTTCAAATATTTTTACGTAATATCATATTATTTTAATTGTTTATCATCTTTTATTTATGCAGTGGGATTTATGGAAAATATTATGTAAATATACAATAATATAGTTGGTATATACAAAGTGATTCGCCAAGTAAGGTCTTCTTCCTTTTTAAGTTTTATCCTGTAAATACTAAAATACTCACATGACTGTGCGCCCGTATAAAATATGTGTACCTACGTAATATTAGTAATGTTATGATTATTGAATACTACAAGGTAATTATTATTATTATTGATCGTTAAAAGGTATTCATGTCCCAACTGGAATATCAACAAATTACACGTTTGCAATAAATATAAAACCTCATGCTATGTAACGGGTTGCATTCCCAGTGGGTATTTTTTGAAGTCCAAAGTGGTCGGCCGAACGATCTCATGGTTTATGGTTATAAATTCACGCCTAGGTTCATAAAGTGGTGACCTAATTCGAATAGTCACTGTTATCACTGAGTCGGTATAGTGCCACTTGGAATTCCTTATGGAGTAGACAAAACAAAAAAAAAAAAAAAACAGCAACCCTTAGTTACCAATACTAATTGGGCTTTTACGGGTCTCAAAGGGCATAGTGTATTGTGTAATAAATTTAGCTGAGCACAAAAGTTATGCAATAAATTTAATTTCAACATTGTGCTTTGCATAAGTTAAATGAACAAATTCTAAAACTAGGCATATTATTTTTTTTTTCAGTTTTTCTAAATTAAATAATAATAAAATTTATTTATACAAATTTTTGAAAATACATTTATCATACAATTTATAAAAAATGTATTTAATCGAAGATAATTATAATTTCATAAGGAACATTAACATTTTACTTGTAAAAATCCTTATGAATTTTACATAGATTAAATAAATAATTGCAGTACATCTATATTAAAAGTTGTATTAATGATTATTCAAAACTAATTTCTATATATATTTGAATTATTTTTTTAGTAAATTATGCATATCAGATAATTATGTGTGTAATACTTCATAAACTATACATCTACTAATTTATTTGATATATTTAAAATATTTAATTTTTTAACTTAATTTTTAATTGTTTGAGATTAAATTTTTAAATTTATTATCCCTGTAAATACATAGTTGAATTAATTTGACTTTTGGTTTTTACGCATTATTACCTTGATAGTTATATAATTATTCAAATCCTTCAAATACAGATTAATTAGTTATACAAAACAATATTGAAAATTAATGTATTAAGTACTTACAAAAAAAAAGAAATAAATTAGTTCAAATATATTGGTGATAAAAAGTTATTTTATTAAATCTCTGATTCACTCATTTAGACTTTAAACATTATAATATAAATAAATACTTCATATTTTATAATATATAGGTATACGTTAAAATTTTTAGAAAATACATATTTGCATCAGAGTTCACAACTAAAATAAAAGTAAAACACGATTACATTTAAAATCAACAAACTGTGATTCAGTGGTGTATTTAGAAATTTGATTGCCTGAATAGTGGGTACCTAATAATATAATATAGTTTGTTTCCAAATTTAAAACATGTTTAATACCTATGGTTATACTAAAAGTATTTTTGTGTTAAAAAAATAACAACATATAATAAATTGTAAATATAAAATAATATATAGACACGTGATTGTAATATTTTTTAATCACTATTTTTCAAATTAAAATTTGTTACCTAGAAAAATTGCCCCTTCTCACTCCTTAAACACGAATAAATCACTGATGAAATATTAATTATAAATGTTGTTAGTATGAGCAAATATAACATTAAAATTGATAAAAATGTAATTTAGATGGAAAGATAATTCTAATTCTTATAGATTACTTGGTATACCATTATTTAGTATTAATTATGATATCATGTAAGTCAATAATCACCTATGGAAAATCGGTCGATTTAAACAATATTAATGACCATTACAATTTTGCATTGTCGTCAATGCCATATTTGTCATTGTATTCCTAAAAACTTGTTTGTCATTAAAAGGTTCATTAATGATGTGATTAGAGTAACTTTCAAATAATATAATGTATTTAGTTTTAAATCAAAGTCAAATTGATGAATGCTAAAACATTATTCCTGATTTAGGAATAATTTTGAAGTATACAATTTAATTAACAGTTTTATACAGGATGATTTTTTTATCATTGTACACTCATTATTTCAAAAATATTGACTTTTTTCAAAATATTTAGTTTAATATTTTTCTAAAACTATATAATATTTTAATTTTTTTCACCTTTATATTTAATAGTGAAATCACTATCAACTTTTAATTTTCATATGGCAACCTATACTTAAAATATCATAAAGTAGTGGAGCTATTTTTTTTATGAATTCTAACGTTCAAATTATTATTTTTCGTTAATAAGTTAGCGAGATATAGCTTTTCAAAGATGGGTGGATTTAGGTTTTTATAATACTTCTTGTTTCTGAAGAAGAGTAGTCACATAGGTAATAAATATAATAAGAGATACATATTTTTATATGTAATAAACTCGCTATCAACGCAGTGATGAACTTTGTACCTGTAGTTACTATGTCAAACCAATAATTAAGTAATAACATAAACATTAAGAATATTGTTATATCTAATTTAGATAATAACCAGGGGTATACCAAATTACCAATATTTTTGATAAGAAATGTAATAAGTCCATAGACATTGTACTAGTGCTAGCAGTATAAGGTCTATGAATAAGTCGTACTTTTTCGTTAGGAATGACCGCAATATAGGTAAATACGGTGACCATGCGTATAGAGATAATGAGTATCAAAGACTGTAGAGATGGTGCAATATTTTTTGAATTTAAATAATATAGACGTTTAATGTCTAAACTTTACGTCATACTCGTAACTTGTACATCACAACTCTATCAATTTAAACGGCGGTATTCTATTGATGACAAGTACGGATTAAGATAATTTTGGGCCCGGGGGCAAACAATTTTAGGGGCCCATAACCATAATCAAAATATTGGTGACCCTTAAATAAAAATATTTCAGACAAAAAAAATTATATTTATAAAAAGGGTGGACAAGTGGATATTGCTCTGTTGTATAGTAGAGAGTAGGTCACTATAATGGACGCGTTAAACTTGAATGCAATGACAGGTATCATTGTATACGAAAAACGATTCCAAACGGATATGATTTGTCAGTCTAGGATATATTATATTATTACCTGTATTTAAATAGGAATATATCGTTATTTAACGCGATTTCGTTAAAAATTAAATTTCATACGCTCATAACATTTTTTCTATATTGACTCTTGAATTTTTTTTTACAATTATTTGAAGAAAAAGTTATGGAGAACCTAGTATTGGGTTTTTCAATCTTAGATATAAATCATAAAAATGATATGAATTTTCAACTTCAAAATTCCTTGCAAATTTTCGCGATTTTGACATATTTCGTAAACATTTGAACTTGAAATGCTTATAAACAAAAATTGTGACTAACGATTTTTGACTTTTTTTTACTACGATAAGTACAACGTATAATAAATCTTGTATTAAATTTTAAAGATTTTTTGAATTGCTTAATTTTTTTTATCGGCATTTCAAAAAAAAAAAAAACTTAGAAAAATCGAAAATTTCAATTCTCTATAAATAGTTTAAAAAAAGTAAAAATATTTTGAAAATTTAATCGTAAATATATAATGCTAATATAAACATTTGGTAAAAATTTCAAGTATTTAAAATGATTCATTTTTGAGTTAGAGCAAAATAAAAAATCGATTTTGTCGAAAACTGATTATGTGTTTATCCGTTTTTCTGTTATTTATTTTATAGTTTTTCCTGACGCTTTTGAAAAACGCTGAAGTAAAAAATCAAAGCATTATTTCTACTCCAAAACGTGATGACAAACACAAAAAAAAAAAACACATCATTGTAAAATTAATACATTCATCACTCCGTCCAGAATCTAAAATAAAAATGTTATTTGTATAAGTAATTGTACATGTTTCTTTTGATATACGAAATATACTATTATTATTATATCCCAATATTTTTATTTTAATAAAAAAATAATACGTACTATTCACCAGGGCTTAGGCCTACTAGTCTTTGATATATGTTGTGGGCCCGAGGCCATGCCTCCCCCACAGGTTTGATTGATGGAATAAATTATATTTTAATATCATCTATTTACCTATATACTACCTGTACTTTTTCCTAATTATAGCAACTACCATGAATAATTAATAAAATCTTACTCCGTAGTAATCATTAGTAGTTCAATTTACAACTGTGGCTAGACTTATCAAATTTTAAATATTATTATTTTGTATTTCTTTAGTGATATTAATTTTTATTATTTGTTTATGTATAACTCTATGTGAATGTATTAAAGTAATAAGTACAAACAACAAAATAAATTATATGTATATGTATGTGGATTGTAGGTTTAAACCAGTGTTGTGGTCCAAGCTAAATTTTTATACCAACTTTTCATTGATAATATTAGTCATATTGTTATTTTAAAGCTCCTATACGACTTTCTCCATTTGAAATTCTGGAATCATTGGTTTAATAACTATAAACTATAGAGCAATGAAAGATATTATTGTATTCAAAACGAAGTAAAAGATAAGTAGAAAGAGATTGAGTAACAAGTTAATTATAATAGGTATGTAAAAAATATTATATGTTTATTTCAATAGTATTACTACTATCTATGTAGTATTAATATGATTTGAAAATATTTGTTATTTTCTTTTTAGTAAGCATAGAAAAAAAAATATTTTACAATAATTTATTGAATAAACTCAAATTATATATACAGGTCATACAGATACACACAATTTAGTAATAATTATAATTTGTAAAAAAAAATAAATATAAATATCATAATCTGTTTAAGTATAGTTATAAATTAATTTTAATTAAAATAATAAAAAAAAAAGTATTATCTACTAAAATACTAAATGTTATTGTTTAGCAATCAGCATATTTTACATTATACAAATTAAATTATTTGTTTTTGTATATTAGATGTTCATAATATAATATAATATAGTTCCTAATCTACATAATTAAGTTTCAAAGTAGATTATGTATCGTCATGGCTAAATTAGCCATTATGTATTATTTATATTTTATGCTGTGGACATTAACATTGCTACATTAAATCAATAAAAACTATAATATTTAGAAGTATATTTTACTGAGTTTTTTGGATTAAGTTAGAATTCATGTAGATTTCAGTTAATTTTGGAACAAGACATATTTATAATCTCAATGATTAGGCAATCCGTGAGTTAGGTATACATATAAGATATAACCATTATTTGTTAAACATGTTATTTTAAGTCATAAGGACCCGATTTTTAACACAGTGTATTTTTTTTACACTTAAAATAATCCTGATTAAATATATGATCAACATTTCCTAAAACATAGATTCTATTTCTATAGCTAATATAATTTTATTGCATAATTAAGTAAAATGTAATATTGTAATGATAATTACAATACCTGTTAGATACAAATTCAATATGTTATGTTATAAACATTAAGTAAAATATTTTTAACTTAGCTCAGTTATATAACTATTATTATAATTCCTTGTATTTATGACATTTCAATTTTTTTCATAATAAATACATCTTTAAATACTTAATATAATTTTCAAAGTAATTATATGCATTAACATATTCACAAACAATATATCTATTTTTAATATATAAATATGTTCCTATTCTACAGTTAATTGTTTGCATTAAAACCAGGCCCTAGTCACAAATGAATCCCTACTTAATTTTATTTATATTATTAATGATCACTTCAAAATGTTGATATCATTTATAAGTCCAAGATTGTGAAAAATCTATTCTAAATTTGATGACACAGTTTAATCAAAATTTTTGTTTTGCAATTATGCAAAATATGAGTAATGATAAACATGTGTTCAAGAAATTCAGAACAAATTCTCCATTAACCCCAGACTTAGAACAGTAATAACATTTAAAAGTGGCACTAATAATATATTAACTTAGATATATAAATGTAATAATAACTAATAACTTATTAATAATTACCAATAAATAGGAAACAACATCAACCATTTACAAAAAAAAGTCAATATTTTGCATATTACTAAGTAATAAATATAATTTTTAAAATATATTTATTTTAATATTTAATATTAAAATTGGGTATACATATATGTCAACAAGTACTTAGTGGTAATCATAATATACATACGTGATAAGTTCTTTTTTTTTTAAATATTAATTTAATTTACTCTATTTATACATATTATAATTATTAAATACATAAGAGTTATCTATCATTTAAGTTTTAATGATTGATGTTGATGCCCTATATTTAATTTAACTACATATGAAGTATTAAAATTACAGTACATTAGCCACTTACAATATTTTTTTATCATTTTTAATTTTCTTTACATATTTTTCATTAGTAGGGTACAGTTTTCCTCAGAAACATAGCTGGGCAGGATCGATTATTTTATACTTCTTTGAAAGAAAAGAATATCTAAATAAAAGACAGTAAAAACCTAATAATTTGCGTGTAAAATGTATTAATGTTCCAAGTAAAAATATTTATACACACCTATAATTGATGTTATTCCATATTGAAATAATAAAATCCAATATAGTATTTTAACTGTATTTTTTTTTAATTTTCACATTGTTCTCAATTTTTCTGAATACAATTGTAATATAATAATCTTCAAGTCAATTCTCCAAGAATATTCTTAGTGCATGCATGTAATTATCTTAGAATTTTAGTATGCAACAAATATTCTGGATTACTTGAAGCCAATAGTTGAATAGTTACAATGCAACTGGATTTTAAAACAAGCTATGCATTATCAACTTAGGAATAATGCATAATAGATCAATAATATTGTCAATCGATATACATTTGAACAAAAATCTTATATAACTGATAAAACTGAAATTAAAATGTTTTAAACATATCATTATTATTCACTATAATTTTTACAGCTTTTCACAAAATAAGTAAAACTTACCAATTAATTATTCCAAGTTCTTGATAGGTCGCCAAGTACTATTCGCACGCGTAATACCAATTTAAATGAAACTTAGGTTTCAATAAATAGTTAAACAAAACACGTCATAAAAAAACTTATAATTGCCCATCATAATTATTATAATTTTTACTAATTTCACAATATTATATTAGAGAATAATTGTTTCAATTATTTTATGAATAATGGGGTATGACGTGTTTACTCTTTACGTTAGTAATGAAACATTTGGCATATTAGCATAGGCCATAGTATTAAAAATTAAACATTTGTATTGTGTCTATTTTCATTGGGAATACCCAACGGTTTGGATTGTCATTTGTCACGTGGTTTAGGAGGTACTTTCATATCATGATATTGTAATCATAATGAAACCACGATAATAAAAATTGAAAATGATAAGTTCCGTTTCATCTGGTTTATTATTATTAATCATAATTCCGTGATATCACGGATACCGTAGTGGCATCCATAGTTCGTATTCCGTATTCGTGTACGTAGTAGGAGCAGCCGGAGGAGGTACAAATTAAACTACAAAGATACCTTTGATCGAACGATAACGATTTACAGCTTGAACTACTGGTCATTGCAAATAATAATTGTGTTCCAATCAATGCCTCACAGCCGTAATAACCTTGCGACCAACGCCTGAAAACCTCAAACCACCAAACTTTGAGCAGCTATAACTCGCGAACGTTTAAATGAAAAATAATAATTTGAACGTTAGAATTCATAAAAAAAAAATAGCCCTACTATTTTATGACATTTTAAGTATACGTTGCCATTTGAAAATCAAAATTTGATAGTGATTTCACTATTAAATATAAAGGTGAAAAAAATTAAAATATTATATAGTTTTAGAAAAGTAGGAAACTAAATATTTAAACAAAAAAAAAAAAAAATTGAAAAAAGTCAACACTTTTTGAAATAATAAGAGTACAATGATAAATGAATCACTCTGTATATATTTTTGAGTTAGAAATAAATGTTAAATGTGTGACGTTATTAATTAATTGTTTATTTGAAATATTTAATTTTTAAAGTAATTTTCATATAAAAACATATTTTTTTGTTGAACGAAACTAATATTATGATAGGTTAGGTATTTAAAAATTTCACAAGTGATATTGGTAATAGGTATATAAAACATTTTAAATTACTGCAACTATATTCAAATTATCAAAATAAGTTCACATATACATATTATAATATAATATAAGTAAAAAAAACATATTTACTTATAATATTTATTTTAGTACACGTGGGAAATCTTTATTTGAAAGAAAACGTGATTAATTTAATTATTTAAAACCTATTATGTCAGAAATGTATTACTTTTATATTAAAATTAAATATGAATGATGGAAGTTAATTTTCAAAGAACATAGAGGAATTGTACATTTATTTATAGTAGTTCAATGAAAGAAAAATTCGTAAAAGAATGGTGGACTAAAACTTTTGATGGTAACGCATAAAAGTTTTTAGATACTCACCTATATTTACCTGAACATTTTTAATTGAAATTTCATAACTTTTTTTTTTTTATTCAGAGTAGACAGTTAGAACTGAATACCTATATTATATCTTATGTAATTGATATGATTTATAAAGTTACATTATGTCATTTATGCGATAGAGATTCTGTCTATAAGAGCGTCTACCAACGTAAATTATACAAACTCCAATTTTAAAAAACTTAATACCAAATTTTAATAGCAATGGTCGGAGACAATGATTTTTACCTTTATATCAGTTTTCTCTATAATTCTGCTGGAGAATAATATTATACAGTCTTCCTTAAATTCTGTTGAAATGTATTTAAAGTTTGTAAAATATTCATCTTGTTGTCTATTATATATGGCAATTGTCTTGTTATTCAATGGGTATATCGGTGTATACTCGGTACGTAGAAAATGGAAAAATGCTATAGTTGGTATATGTTACGATACTGCAAAGAGCATTTTGAATAATAATAATAATAACCAAAAATATAAAAGAATGAAAAATTAATAGTTTTGAGTCCTTATTGTTTTTTCGCCGAATTTTTTCAATTAATTTACTAATGGATTTTTTAAAACTGTTGTGTGTCCACTGAGTCAGATGACTATTACTGTGAAACAATATACAAATTAATGCATAAATAATTACATTGTGCGAATTGTAAACAATAACGACACTTGAGATTCGGTCGGGGAAAAATCGAAATCAAAATACTTGCAACAAAAGTTGGTAATGCTGTGTCTGGAACACAATAAGGATTTTTCTCTACTTATGTGCGAAATAAACAAAAACAAATTAAGGGCGTAATAACCCTAAGGAAACTATTTTTGTTCCATTAGATACGCGTACACCATCGGGCACACTGTGTTGGTGTGTTGTTTTTAATATTCGCAACGATGAATTTTTTTTTTCGTTTATTTTTTCCGTTTATTCGTTATTCCAACTTCTCCGTCTTCATCTCCGTCACTACCTTCGCATTCTCTTCCTCGACTGCATTCTTCATCCTTCATCCTCGTCATAATATCGCTCCTCTTATCCGTTTTCTGTGTGCTCGCTTTGTTTTGACTGCCAAACTTTTGCACCGTTAAGTCGAGCACTTAATGACGGTGGTGTATTCCTCTCTAAAGACCCGTCGGCGGCGGACAACCCCTCAGCATTAGTATCGCGGTCGGGGTAGTGCAGCTAGGACGAGGTTATATTTCTACTCTCCACCGCGGATCTGCGCCATCCCCAGAGGCGTATATACCTCGGCGCCACCGCTAACGAATGCCGCCGAGGTTTTCGAAATCATCCTGTGCAGTTTTTTTTTGTCTCCGTTGTTATTATACTTTTTTTTTTATACATTTTCTGTTTTGTGCAAAAGACCCATTTATCAAAAATAAATAAATAAATAAATAAATCGATTCTACGCTAAACAGTTCTTACGACTCACAAATATTATACACCTAGGATTGTTATAATAATATTTTAAACAAAAATATACGTATACTTACATAAAATTATATCATATAGCGTTCGCAATACATTTTTACGTTAAAAATCTATCTTATTGTGTTCACGAGGTTATGAGTAACTTACACCACATCATACCGTATTCGTTTAAGTTTTATATTTCAGTATTATCGAATTTGATAGATTTTTCATACTTAAATACGACGCGTATAACAATACTTGTTCATAAGTTCCTCTAAAATATCAATATATCGTACATTATCGGACACTTTTTTTTTTAAAATAATAATTTTTATTGTGATAAATAAATCGTTTCATTTTTGTTATGTAAAATAGTAAAATATATTTCACTTGCTTACATGAATGATGATATTTTCAACATTATAAATTCGTCATCTCTGTATGTTATTTTTGTAATTTGTTATGAAGAAATTTATACGTAGTAAATATTAAAAGTCGATTATTTAATAGAGACTTTTTTAAAACTATTTTAATTATTTTAATTTTAATTTTAATTTTAACTTATTTAAAAATTATATACACTATCTCTTGTTTTTTTTTTACAATGTTATGATAGAGAATATAATTTTTTTTTAACAAGGTTGAGGTAGATAAAAATATTATTTTATTATTATTATTATTATTATTATATATATATATTAAGCTGTTTGATTACCATACAAATATCAAATAATTATAGAAATATCGGATTAATTAAATGTTTAACTAAATTATATTACTTGAAACAATTCTATTATCATTTAATAAGTATATATATATATATATATGTATACTATACAATCTGTATAGTTATAATTTTTAGTATTTTTAAAATAAAATAAATTATATTTATACAGTATACATAAAAAGTTTTCAATTAATGAGATATAAAAGTAGGTATGTTTATTTAATGTAATCGAATATAAATATTATGAGTTTTGTGATGCATAAGAAAATAGTAATATGTTTATAATCATATTGTATAATGAACATTAAAGTTGGTCATAGAAGTTTTTAAGTACAAATCTCCATCAGCCCCCTTAGACCTTTCAAGTAGAGAAGTTTTCGACAGTTTATTCGTTACCCCTACAACCCAGTTATTCATCCTTTATCTCTGATTTACGGCTGCACGTCCTCTCTTCCTGTTTCCCACGCATGTTTAGGTCCGTTACGACCATAAGCATTATTCACATCTGCCGCCGTCCCTTATCACTTGGCTTCGTTTAATGGATTTATTCGTTTGTTGTTGGCATAGGTTTTTTCGTATTTTCAAAATATTGTGTGGGTGTAGATGAAGCTACGTCATTCATTTATTTTATCGCTTTTTAGTGCTTTATACTTCATGGTATAGTGTATTAAAACTTTCAGTGGCAATAACTAACATAATACGTGTGCGTGACTAAGCTTGCTGAAATATATAGATCATCATCAAACTAATTAAGAAATCAAATTAGAAACGAAAGTCAATTTTCTAGACAAATAATAATAATTTATCTTGAACTGCAAATTACGATAAAGAATTATCAAATTTATTACAATTATAATTATATCTATCATATGTTGTATTATGATCTGTATAATGTCGTTTCCGATTAGAATAATATATTGTTGAATTATTATAAAAAGTTAGAGCTTAAATAATAAAATATTTAGTCTTAAGTTTATTTTACACATAGCTTTAAGTAAAAATCTTATTTTTTTTTTTAAGTAAAATAAATAAACTAAAGACAGAATTTTTATCATCAGTTTAGTTTTATTTAAAATTAAATAAATTGAATATTACATATACTTAAGATTCATATTGATAATATATAACTGTAATGTATTTAATAGCTGAAACAGTACGTACCCTCCTGGCACAATGCAAGCCTCTTAATTAATTAATTTCTTAAATATTATCTTAATAAATGAACAACTTGTAGCTTGTGGGTTTTCTAATCAATGTAGGGTGGATGGTGTTCGCTGTTTTCGAGCCCGTTCGACGAAGTGGTGTTCAATAAACAGCTCCAGTTAAAATTCTGAAAATAGTTGCGTCAGAGTATCAACATTAATTGATGTCCTGAAAAGGATCTTTATTGTCTGGTCGACGGCGTATTCGCTCACAGCTTCATCGATGTGGCGGTGTTGGCTAGTTTTTTTATCATTCGTATTCGAGGATGCTCAAGCTGGTATCTTTTTGAGATGGGCAACCTTGTCCGAGAGCTGCTCTCAATACACGTTCCGGTCTGTCCGTTATAGTGTGCTGTTCCGGAGTTTAATGGCGACGGTTGTTTAGGCAGTCCGCAAAGCATCGGTAATTCCATTTTCGATGAGGCACCGTGATTTTTTGTTCGGACGCCAGAGTTGAAGTCGATGGTTCAGGATGAGCAGATCGGTTGTACACCCGTCGGCGTATCACTCGTATATTTGTATGACCGGATGTGTAAATCCCGTCGGCACGGGCGTGTATCGGTGAACGTTTTCTTTTTTAACAGTGTCTAAAGTGGCCCAATTTCGGCGTTGGATCGACGACGTATTAACTGGATTTGTCTGTTAGTCACGACGTTGGTCATATATATTATAGCGTCTTGCTTAGACCGGATTCAATAGCGTTCTCCGGTTTGTCGACTTTTCCGGAGTGGTTAAATTTCTTCATGTCTCGACTATTGGTCACGTGCCTGAATAAAATAATCGGCCTAACTGTTCGTGTACACTGCACTCGTTTTCGATCGTCGGCAACGTATGCCGTTTTGAATTGATCGACGCGTTTATATTGTGCGTATTACACTGTAGTCCGTAAGCGTCGGGTTTGAAATACCGAACACTTGTTTGCGGCAATAGCGTCTAACTTCATTGACATATAGAGTACTGATAATTAAAACTTTATGCTGATAACGGTTTGGGCAAAGCTGCAGTGCCGTTGCCGAGCCCGGTGGCTTTTACCACCATCGGATAGACCGGTTGTCGAACGCGTTCTCGCGGACGTAGTGAGAGAGGCCGCGGTCGTTGTGATAACGACCGCGACAACATGTGAGAACCGCATCAGCAGCGCGTGTTAATAAGGCGTATCCTATGGTGTGATATTCACGTGCCATACCGTCCTTTATATGCTAATTACGCTACTAATATTGTTTGACCGAGAAAAGCCTTTTTTAATTTATATGTGTGTGTGTGTGTGTGTTTCGTTACATTATTTTGAATATTAGATACTTATAATGCGATAGTTAAATACAATTTTATATTGTTAATTATATACATGCAGTTACTACTATTAGGTTTTAACGTGAATAAAGTATTAAACAAAATAAATTGTTAAATCAAATATTAGTCTTACAGTGTCAATAATTTCTATGTCATAAATTGCTTTAAACTTTAAACGATATTCAAAACTTTTCGTAATTTGAACATATTATTATAAATATTTATAATTTTTCAAACACAAAAGATATAATTATGTATTATTTTCCGGTATACATACAAATAAGTAATAATTAAGTCAAAAGTAAAACCGTATGAAAATATTATGATATTGTTATAAATAGTACTACTGGGAGTTACATTGGTACTAAGTTTTTACAAGATATGAAAAGAGAAATTAAAAATTAAATATTTTCTACACTTCATATTTTTTTTTTTTATTAAAATAAAAATTTAAAGTTTATTTTTAAAGTTATATCAATAAATAAATTAAAAATTTCAAAGATATTCAACGAATAATAGGTTACGTCAAAAATGTTATGTTTAAATTCTTAACCAAATAAAATTTTTTTTTTCATTAGACATAATTTAGTGCTCGAAAAATTGTTAGTGTTATCCCTAACAAATAACAAAACAATCTGTATACACGAAGTTTTCATTTGGATCATACTTGTATATATCAATATTTAAATAGATTCATTAGTTAGAAACTTAGGTATAATAAGTAATTGAAAAAGATTTCAACATAATAAATAATTTTAATGGCCAATTGTAAACGGAAACATTAATTTATATACTTTTTGAATACAATCTATTACCTATCCTCATTCTTGTATTATGTAAATCGTCAGTATGGTCAAAATGTTTTCCGTACGAACTTGCCTGAAGCATCATACAGACAGTTCCCATTTCCTGACCAACTTTTCGAATAAACGTTCCGGGGCACTTCCGAGTAAGTCATTGTGTTGTTAGGGATACTTTAAAATCGGAAATATCATCTCGTTGATACTTAAGTAAGTCATTTTTCAGATTTCTCAATAGTTCGCGTGAAGGAAACCAATAGAAAGAATTCGAAAATGAGGTAATGTAAGGAAGTGTAGTTTCAACAAAATCGATAAGGGTTATTTTGTTGTAATTCAGAAAATAATGGGCACTTAGAATGTTTAAAATGTCTTATAAACACTAGTTTATAACAAACCGTACTCCACTCAAAATAAGAATTGTTTTTTAAAAGTGTTCATTTATCATCAATGCTTTAAAATTTACAACAAATTTACAATAAACCACTAATATCTCTCAAAAATGTGAAACATAAAATATTTAACATACCCGATATTTGCGTAACCTATTTCACACCTTCACTCGTTTTTTTATAATACAAGATGATCACAATTTAAGTGTCTACAGTAATTATCTCAATACTTTACATTATTTTAAAATCGTTGTAAAACAATATTTAAAAAGAAATTATATTTTATAATTTTTAATGTTACATGTTACTATATTTTTACTTTTATATTCTGAAACATAAGTACTCCAAAAATTTCAATCCATTACTTTATTCATCATATCATTAAAAAATTATAAATAATTTTCTACTTTTATGTATTAAATTACTTCTTTAGAAAAATATTCTGCTTAAAAATATAAAAATATACTTATATTGTCCTTCTAAAAGTTAAAAACTTGAAAAATATTTTTTAAAAATTAATATTTTCTAAAAGAACTGTCGTTTTATAATAAAATAAAATAATGTATAATTAAAATTTTTAAAAAAGTTAATATTTTTCGAAATACAGATGTAAACATATGAATGAATTAATCGTGTATATAGATTAAATAAAAATTATAAAAAAAAGTCAAAACAGATTTTAATAAAATGCATTAATATTTTTCATGGTATCGTACTGTGATAATAGTTTATTTGGTACATAAAAATTATTATTTTTACTGTAGTGTATACTTAAAATGTACATTGATCGTTAGGCCGCATTTAATAGTAGGTAACTGAGGTACTTGGGAATCGGTTTAGTTGATCGGTAACGGACATTGCAGGGTAATGGGGTCGAAAACGTTTATATTTGTAAACCTGACTAACGCCGCCGACACGACCACCGGAAGCGGTAAATAATGCGAACAGGTAATATATATATTATATAGTATATACGGTGTTATAACATAACGCCACCATAATAATAAATTCATAGCGTTATCGTGAAATCCGAAACGCGCCGTCAGTAGGTACAATGGAATTTCGGACGATATCTGTGACAGTAATATTATTATTATGACGAACCCTCGGCTACTACTCTCGCGTTCACTCAACCAAAACCATCACTACCTTACAGATAACTACGGACATTTACGACACCGTCTTCCTGTGAATATATCGTGATCAGGGTTGGGCGAGTTACTTAATAAACTGTAACTAAATACAAATTACTCTAAAATAATATATTTATATACAAACTATGAATTACTTATTTAAAAACAATTTAGGAAAATATAAGATATAAGGTTCGTAAACAATTCTTAAAAAAATATCTTATTTTCATTTTAAGCCATTTTTTTTTATTATTTAAATCATATGATTTAAATAGTTGAGAGTTTTGTAATAAATTATGAAATATAAATGCATATAAAATTTGTTTAGTAATATTAATAGTGACATAATTAAACTAAATACACAGAATGAACAATTTTTAAATTACATTAATGATAAAATATCATAGTTAGAATTTCGTATTAGGAACACAAGTTTATTAAAATCATTATCACATAAATCATAAATGTGATCTTGTAGAGAACCATTACAAAACTAGTAAATGAAAATAATCTGTCGACTGGCAAAGAATAATATAGCTAGTATAGTACACATCTAACAATATTAATAACTTATTTTATCTTAATGTTTGAGTTGTGTTATTTAGGATAAAATATAATACAATGTAAACAAAAATCTTAAGGTTTAAATTAAAAAAAAAAAAATTATTTTATATTATCTTGAAACTATTTATAAAAAGTTAAAAAAAAAATCCAAAAAAGCAACTTAAATACAAGATAGTCATATGCTAATATAATATAAATAAATACAAGATAAAAATAACTTTGAAAAATGTAAATAAATACAAGATTATGAATAACATAATATTATAATGTATAAAATATGTAACTTTGTTACGTTTCTCAAATACTGCCCGGTTTTGATCATAATATTACGAGTATGATATATTTTTTCTTTCTCTGCAGCAGACAGCAGTTGATCCAAAATATAGACATGGATCATTTTTATGTGTATTTACGAGCGTGAGTGTGACAGTATATACTATTGGAAACGACAGTTATTTTTATAATCTGCAGTATTAAAATTTGCCAACATAACATCCACTATGAAGGAAATTAATAAAATATTATTACAGATTTAATGGTGTACTATAGGTATTTTTTTTTTATAAAACACAAAAATTGATTGGCGTAATTAATATCATTCTGTTTGATAATAATCTCATAATTGCATACAAATTAGCGAGGATACGATATAAATAGCTACATTATTTTAATGCTACATATACGATATAACGCCGTTTACATCATAACAGGAAAAAACAGCGAAATTATAAGCTATGCATTAAATTTGTATAAAATGTAGACCGTAAAAAATTATGATACTAGTAAATTATATTAAAAAAAATTGTAGACCTATCAATGTTTAAGTTTAGCAAATTAAGTTTTTAAAATAATTATGAGATTCAAAGTTCATAATTTGAAATATATTATAACAGTGCATAAATATCTTGATTTCTTATATTGTACTGTAATGCATAACATATTAAAATTTTTTTAAATAAATACTGCTATAAATAAATTATTTTAATTATATATTCCAATTTAAAACACTTTGTAGAATTAAAAGTTATTATTCTAGATTAAATAATATTTTTATACTTAAAATTAGAAATCAAATTATGCTTTTAATGAGAGTCGAATTCAAAGTTTCCAATGAAGTTTTCGTTTTAAATGTTTCCTTTAGAGATTCCGGCGGAGACAAGATCGCCGTTAATTAAAGAATCCGACACAAGTCAAATGCGACCGAGTAGTTGTACCTTTTTCCGCTTTTTAGTCGCACCAATTAAACGAAGCTTTCGGAAATTGAATTAAGCAGAAAACTTTTTGGCTGAATTGTGTAAATAAACCGAAATAAGTTTGTGGCGCATAAAGAGTAGAGAGAAAGAGAGTAAAAAAAATTAAGAAAAGAATTAGCACTATGGGGTAATTTTATTTAAAAAGTTATTGTCATAAGAAAAAAAAAATTAAAGTTCTGTATTATTATCGAGTTTTTAGACAAATTCAAATTTAATTCACTAAAAAAAAAATTAAAATTTTTTTATTTTTTATTTTTTATTTTTATAAACTATAGATTATCATAGATAAAGTAACTTTTAATGTAAACTAAAATATTGCCAATAACAAAATTAAATTTATTTATTTAAGTAAAAGTATATGGGTAAAATTATTTAAGTTGTAATTAAACATGTTATAGCATATCTATCTGTTCTTATAGTTTTTGAACAATTTATGTAAGTATATAAATAAAATTTTTCATTAAGGTTTTTATTATACATAAAATAATTTAAAAACGATTAGTTGATCTGTTATATCAATGCTATATTTTAATTGATTTGATCCGTATATATAAATATTCGTTCGGAAAGTTAATAAGAGTAATCTTATTCGATAACATTTGTTTCATATGTATGGGTTTCGTATTTAATACTTTTAGTGCATATAATTTTAATTTTTGTTCTATAAATGTAATGATAATATTTTTTTTTGTGCTTTAAATTCTTCGTATTGATAGTATTATTGTAAAATATTTAACTTTATTTTTAAAATAATATATATTGTTTTAAAAAAATATATTATAAATACATTGCGTTGAATTAGTGCGCAATGTTAGAGTGTTTTCAAGAACTATTGAAGTAAATTAGAATAGTAGACTTAAATATTATAATGTTTGTACTAAATTTCTCGCATGGTACTTTTATTTCAGGTCTTATATCGATTAATCTCAAGTAGATGAAAGAGAATTAAGTAGAAGACTTGAAGTTTGTTAAATAATTAAATATATATTTACGAGATGCAAAAACATTTCACTGTTATGTAAAGGTTGAAAAGTCATCTTTAAAGAGATTCTCGGAATGTCGCAGTCATGCAAATTGTTTAAAACTCGATTTCAGTGAATCATCCCATAATTATGGCTGCAGTGGTATAATTACATAAAGAGATGAGAGAACAAATCTCCTTAAAGGTTTTTTTTTATACATAAAATGTTTGTAATGTTTGTACGGATATCATCAATGTGAATAACATAGTGGGTTCGAAATATTGATACAATACATTCAATTCATCGACATTAATACGCTAGTGAAATACCAGTTAAGATTTTACTTTTAACAGAATAGTTATTATGTTGAAAATAATTCATAAATAATAATTATTATATTTAAAATATTTTAATTTGTTAATGCAACGCATTTGAATATTTTGACGTGATTATACAGTTGTTATACATATTTAACATTAATTAGTATTAAAGTTATGGAGGAAATTTAAGCCATTTTATTTTCATAGCAATGGCGTAAAGCTTTATCTCTATAAATATCCATTAATTTAACTTCATATCCATTGGAAACTATATCACTGCCTGGCCATTAAAGAGTGATATTGATAAAATAATTATTAAAGCAACGATTTTTATATGCATACTTTCTCTTTTAATTACTAAGGAAATGGTTAATATGCTTAATTTTGAAAATTTGATATCAAATGTATGATCAATTATAAATAAATAAATCTTTGCGATAAAGCGTAAAACGAAACTTTGTACAAAATGTAATTAAATAGTATATTTTAAACGTTCGATAGTGAGCTTAACCAGTCGAGTAACCGTAAATGGTAAATATAAATGAGGATTGCGATCAGTTACACTGCGGTGAAATTCCCTAAATATGCAGAAGCACTGAAAATCTTCAATAACCCGGCCTCGATGCTACTAAATTCACTCAACGAATAAATCACAGACAGAAGCTATACATTGTTTTTGGTATACGTTTTAGTTATAAATTGTATTTGTTTTAAAATAGGCTAATAACTGTATAGTTATTGAAGCCTTAGAAAATAATAATAATACGAAAAATGAGTATCGATGATTTATAATTATATACTTATCAACACCTAAAAAACGAATAGTCATAAAAATAGTTATGAGTTTTAATTTGAATGACTTTTAACGTGTTAAAAAAATGTATAGTCAAAAAATTATATAAGTATACATAAATAAAAATATTACAGTTAAATCAATATGTTGTCAGAGAATCGAGCATACTAGTACTTCCAGTGAAATCGGTCTACGTTTTTTTTTTTTTATGTTGCTGACTTATGCATTACTTCCATTTTGCATCCATTGTATTAATACATATGGGGATTTAACCGTAATAACTGAACATTAATGTTTAAATTGAATGTATTAAACAATTAAAAACTCAAACGATTTGTTTCGGTGCACGAAAATGTTAAAACGCTTGACGAATTATGAAGGCAAAATGAATAAAACCGCCGCCATCGGATATTGTTACCCATTTATTATTTAGACATATTATTTTGAACTGTGAAGGCTTCGGAACAAACCGCCAGTATAACGCATTAATCGTAAGTAATGATATGAACATTTCTATTATGTTATTGTAGTAACAGGATGTGTATTCGTTGCCTGTAACGCGTATGTTGTGCGCTTAATTAATGGTACCTTCGGTATTTTATAATGTTATGCAGGTATATTATATTAGTAGTTAACTAAATTTGTTATTATCATTAACACCCAAACTAGATGTTTCGAGTTTGTCGACTGAACAAATCGGTTTACAATTATTTTTTGTTTTTTGAAAACGTGTTTTTCGAGTAAGTGATTTCGTTATAAATGAATCGAATATTTATATATGTATATTTAAATTACATACAAGTTAAATAAGTAAATAGTAAATACTAAACCAACATAAAACGTATGTTTAAGTTTAATGAGTGCCGTTTATAATACGGTGTAATCGTATGTTAATCAGTCCTGATAATAATCAAAACAGTAGTAAAAGAAGGTTTACACTTCACGAAATAGGTATCTAAATACGTCATAATATTATATCGTTTTTCGATATCGCAGCATCTCTTCTCCGAATTTGGTTTGTGAATAAATATAAAACCATAATAACATTGTCCGACGACCGAGTAAAAAATGACAACAACTTTTTTCGATCAGCTGGCCCACAATAATTTCACGGTTTGAACGTTGGGCCCTCCCGTTATTCTCCGCCAGCCCATCATATAATATTATTTTACGTACATATACGCGGCGCCCGTGACTTTTCTCTCTAGAAATCGAGGGCAGCGCCGCCGGCTGCACGGCGGCGTCGGTTCGGTACGTGGCAAACTGATGATAGAGTGCAACAACCAGCCGAGATCCGGGGGAGGTATTTTTGTCACAGCCCGTGTCCAGGAACGGGTCGATAAATGCATTCCGGCGCATCTGCACTCGCCGCCCGCCCTTTCGCCCGGCACCGTCAGACCGACACTAAGGCCGCGGCGAGGTGTGGTGGCGGCGGTGGCCTACAACGCTGTGGAACTACGCTGTGAACTCGTTGCGCGCGAACAATATAATAATAGTTTATAATAATATTATTACTATTATTATTATTATTATTATTACTATTATTACCATTATTATAATTATTTCAGTCGTCGTCGTCGTCGCGTCTCGTCTCGCCGTTACCGCATCACCGTAGGAAATGACGCGCTGTACCAATTATTTTATTATGTCACACAGATGATATAATTAATAATCGAGTTAAATTGGAAAAAAAACACATCGCTGAACACCAATATAAATAAACTACGCTTTACCGCGGAGCGATATATTTCATTGAGATACATACACCGCATCGATCGATTTATTGTACGATTCGTAAATTTAAATCGCCTGTATATAATATAGCCTACATACCTAAACTAAACTGCTGACCCATATAACACGTTTAATATTATGAGGTTTATAAATTTAAATTTTCGTACGTATTGAATAATGACAAATTTTCTTAATTTAGTTACGCGAAAATGAACTCACATTAATATTCTGTCTACATGCTTTGCTGATGCATTACGAGTTGAAATTTAACAAAAAAAAAAAGTGTACTGTGTACCTATATAATAATAAAGTAAATAGTAATTTCGTATTCGATGCATCGCCCGAGCAACTTTTAAAATATTGCTGTAATACATAATATATTATCTAATATGGGGTGATTATTTAACGTAGAGCATTTTTTTCAGTGTTTATATATCTATTTACAATTCAAAACACTCATGCCATTCGATATTTTTATAACAATCAAATTTATCGTCGTAATTTTAGATTCTAATTGGAGCAATGAATGTATTAATTGTACGACGATGTGGTTTTTTTTTGTGTGAATGAATACCCAATGTCGGTAAAGTGCTTCGATTTTCGACGTTGAGGGTAATTTTGGATCGAAAATAGGATCTAGTTTGTACTTTCTTATAACCTAAAAAATATAAAAGGCCAATTAGTTTTTATAGTTTTTATAAGCAATGTCAGTTTTGATTTATTTTAGTATAATATAAATTTTTACTATGAATCAATTTTTGTTGTTTTACGGTATTCACAAAAAAATTAAATTACACTTCGAGTTATATGCATTTTTACAATATTGTATAAATGTATATCATTATAATAATTAAATACTTCATTATTCAAGACAAAATTATATCAACCTAGCTGTATTACTAAAAGTAAAGTAAATTGATTTTATATAATATATACAATATACATGTATAATGGAATACACTTAGTGATATTATAGACTGACAGACCGTTTCCGCTTAGAATCGATTTTCGAATAAAATGATATATCAATGAACTCAAATTTAATACACCCATAATAGTAACCCACTCGACACCTAATGTATAGCAGAATGGTATTCAATTGCCTATACCTTAATTGTATTTCTCAATCATCTGAATAAAAACTATTATTTTTAATATCGAACATTGAATCAAATTTCAATCGTTTGTAATTTTAATAACAAATATCTGAAGTATTAAAATGAATGGGAATTACTTGTATAGTAAATACTAAGTAAAAATCACGTTGATTGATTTAACGAAAAAGTACCCGTGTAATGTTAAAAAATTTTATTTTTATGATTAGATGTCGTTTTGAATACGATATAATAATATTCTTGAGCTTAAACTATATGAAATAGCAATTTAAATGTTAAACTGTTTTTTTGTTTTTAAAGTCCATCAATTAATAAAATATATTATCAGATATTATATTTATGGTGGTCTAAAAATATCTGGTTAAAAATAATTTACTAGTTAATTGATATTTAATCGTTTATATTGATTTTTTTTTTTAAACTTTAATGTAACCTTTTAGTAAACTGTATGAGCACTGTTGTTTAAAAATAACTTGTAATTTTACTTCTTTTCAAACTTAATTGCGTTGGCCAAAGTTTAATAAAAAAATCACACATTTTAACGGTTTTTGTCGTCGTGGTTTGAATATTTTAATACAATTATTTACGAAATAATATGAAGTTGTATTCTTTCGTTGAAAATTATACATAAATGAATTGTTTGTTTATATTTCTTTTGTTAATCAATTAAGAAACTACCGTTTTTTTTTTTTTTTATATCAATAAAACTAAAAGCTATTGTATTTTTTGTTTTTTATAAACATTCATAATGTTTCAATATATGTGACATTCAATACGGTATAATGTATTAATATTATCAAACTAATGCAATAGTAGTTTTAAATATTAAAAATACCGCATGCTTTTCTACACAGAAAATATATCCTCCTATCTTTTTTATGTAGGTAAGCCAACATCCAACGTCTACTCGCTTTTCTTATTGCCTTATTGTACATTTCCTTACATTTGCCGTGATAGTAGAACATAAAATTAATTAAAAATAATATGCTAGTACAATTTCAAGGTTATCTTTTTATCCATCCAAAAAGTACAAAAACTATTGTTATATTTGTTATACCACACTATAATAACTTCTATACAAGTATCCGATGTCCTTACGATAATTATTCGATTTAAAATATTATACCACGAGACCGTGTTCGGGAAATCAGTAAATCCCTACGACCTACGAAATCGGCATGAATTGTAACTCTACCTTACACAACAAAACACCTCTACAATTGGTAAACACTACTTACATTACCCACAAGAACTATTTGTATTTTACGTTATAACGTATAATAGCTATTTAATTTGATTTCAACGGTATTGTTGTAGATATAATTAGTATAGGTTGCTTAATTAATACTTAATACAATACAATAAAATTCATCTAGACGAAAATAAATCATTACGGCATATTTAAACAAAATATTTGAAACTAACAATCATTTATAATGTACTATTGTGGTCTTTTGGGAATTTGTTTATGAAAAATATTTATGTACCGTTAAAAAAACAGTACCTCAATAGTAGGTATAATGTATATATATATAATAATAATAATATCTGAATGAATTATTTTTAATTAGGAAATCTATATGTACAATATGTATAATTAATTTGAAATTCAATGTAATAATTACAATTAATATGACGTTAAACAGACGGATGTGAAATTAATGCTCGTCATTTTGTCATACGTCAATATTAATTTAAACAATGATTCCTCGTAGTTTATTGAATTATTATAGAATCCTATATGGACTGTAATTACGTATAAAATAAAATATATGTGCTGTATAAAAATATGTATAACATTTTTGTTGAATATAAAAATTTATTAACTTGGGTGTACACATTTATTTTACCCATGATTTGAATTGTAACAAATTAATTAATCATAAATTAAAAATTGATTTTAAATATGCATTTGAAAAAATATATATATCATAATATTATAATGTATTTTGTTCATTAATCGTCAATAACGATATTATTAGACAGATTTTTAGTTATTTATTATTATTCGAAATCAGTTAAGTTATCTTAATGAACCGTGACCGTCGACCATTGCAAACGAATGAATGGCTTTTCGGTCGAGATTAAAACATTTCATTCTATTAGGAAAGCTGCGGCGGTGATGCAGAAATATATATTTTTTTGAACTAAGTTGTTTATCGTACGCGTCAATATCTATCCGTTACTTGGTGTAATCCCCAATGCTGTACGGATATAATATAATATGCGTTTTATCACTCAGTTTCCGAGTATAATACACGTTTTGATATTTTTCCTTAGCAAAACATCTTCGTATCTGGAGAAGAAAGTTTTTGACATTATTTATCGAACGATCGTTTTCCACTTTCTACGGTGAAAAAATTCTAACGAATGATTTATGAATGTGACGTCGACGAGCAACGACTGTGCAGATGTGTGTGTGTGTGTGTGTGTGTGTGTGTGCTTATGTGCTCATGCTTGCGTGTGCAAGTGTGCTTATATATGTTTACGTGTGTGTTAGACTCTCAAAAATGGAAAAGTTAAATTGCCCGTAAGTTGTTTCCTACCCCGTTTGGTTTATGAAAACGGTTTTCGAAATCGGCCAAATGGCGTAGCTTTTGCAACCGTTCCAAATATCCACGTGCCCTGAACGGATCTTAATAATATATGGTTTACCGAATTCTGTTTTCAACGCACTTTAAAAAGACGGTGATAAGAGACAAACTAAAATTCGACTATCTGAACAACGATAATATCGACGATTGAAAATATTAGCTTCCAATAATTCACTTATTCGTATTTGTATTTTTGTGATTCTTATTATTTGCTTAGAGCATACTTATTAATGTTTTTAAAGAAATATCAAAATAATTTTTTGTTTACAGTGGTTCTGTAGATTAATCAATATTATATTCATACATGATATCGTATATATCATGTAATATTATCTCGTAAAAAAACGTAAAACTCTAAAAATATATATATATACATTGTACCTAAATAGTATAATGAAATGTTACATAACAATATTTAATAATATAATATATCAAGAATGGTCAACTTTCAGTTCACGTCAAAATCAGATACGGCTAGCATCTTAATTACAAAGTAAAAATTTAGTTATAATTATTACGAATTTTAATTTTTTCGGTACACACTAAATTCTTCAAAATATATAATAGGTGTTTATAAACATTTTGGAATTTTATATTATTGTGTTTGTTCGTATTGTTCGCGAACATTTCATGTTGGTCAGTGCTATAATATATTAAGCAGAATGATTTCATTTAATAGTAAAAATTCACTATACCGATAAGTTTTACTATTTTTTGAAATATTTTTATAAATAATTTGAAGTAATTTTAAAACAACATGAAAAATAATATTTCTAAATTTCATATTCAAAAACAAAAATCTAAAAAATCCATTTCACGAAAATCGAACTTTAAAAGTATCATTTATTAATTATAATTATTTTAAGTTCAATGAGTGGACCAATATTTTTCGGGGTAATTCTGTGCTTGACAACAATAAAAATAGTAAATATAACTTTTTTTATTAAATCTGATCTTGTAATACATATTTTAATTTTTTCAAATGTCAATATATTTAAAAATAATGAATGTTTACTATCAAAAACTGTCATTGTATATTATATTGATTATATATATTTTACATTGTATGTACACTTATCGTTTTTAATTGAAGTATATTCAAATGCTCACAAAAAAAAAAAACTGAGCTGTAATTTTGACGTTCATTAAGGTGTTAAATACTGGGATTTTTGGTGAATGTATCTAATTAAATAGTACGAACAAATGTACGCGTCAAATTTAATTGAACAGAAATCGTAATTTGTTGTTAGTATAAAAAATATCAATCACTGTTTAATCAATAAATTCGTTTCCTATCTATTGTTTATTTTGTCATAAAAATATTCATAGACTATACAACGTCAGAGTAGAATGTCTCAAGGAGTTTCTAATGGTAAAATATAAAGTATGTGTGTATATAAAATATACATTTAGTAAAAGATAACGTCTCGACACTAAAATGTGTATTATATATTTATATACCATTACAGAATGTTGGAGTGATTTTGGATTTTTTTATTGTTTGATGTTTGAACCCATAATAGTAAATAAATTGGATGGCATTTTAAAATAATGTTAAAAAATCTTTCTTTGACATATTTGTGGTAGGGATAAAAACACGAATATATAAATTTAAGGAAAAGGGTAAAAATAGTTTATTTTTAAGGTTACTACTTTTAGGCAGTTTGACATCACCCATGACTTTTGACAAAATAAAAATGTCCTATTTGTTATACAATACATTCAACTTTTTTGTTAAGGGTCAACATTTTATTTTAATTGGAGATTACTTTAATTTGTCCAAAGTCAGTTATAATAATCATGAAAAGGGTTTAACTTAACGTGTAAGTCAATTCAAAAACAGACTCATGAAATAGAAATTTAACAATATGTTCTCAAAATTATAATTTATAGTATTAAAATAAACACTACATATTGCCATTTCATTTATGACGGTTCAAATTTCATTTCTAGTTAATAGTAACAAAGTATTTACTTTATCCAACTCGTAACTAATTATTAAATTATAAACGATTTTATAGGCATTTATAAATGCATTTTAAAATACAACATAGTATAATATGAATTAAAATAACATATTTTATATTCATTGATAACGGGATTAAACATATATATTAAATAATAATTATTATATACTACGTCACAAAGTTATCGTTGTTTATTAATTCTTTAGAAAATAATATTTTTTTAGTTGTGGTATTTTTGTGGTATTTAAATAGGTTATTTAAAACGTTTTTTTTTTAGTCATTGTATAATTTATGTGAGGAAACTTGAAACGTACGTAATGACATAATAGTGTTTTGTAGGAGGTTTTTACAACATAGAAAATTTCAAAACTAAACGTATATGTATAATATATTTATATATATTTATTTACATATGTTTATGGTCTATGCGGAACAGACATGACCGATTTGAATTGGTAGACCAATGCTGTTTTAAATGCACATAAATCCTAACCTTTCCGGCGTAACCGACTGCATCGCAATTTTATTTCGCGTTTTAATGTCCACCATGTCAACAGTAGTATAAAAAATAAATAAATCACTATATGTAACGGCCTATTTTATTATTTATTACAATCACGTTGTTCGAGAGTTTTTTGCGTTAATTTGTTAATCCCAAAAATGGATCGAAGGACCGCGTTGATTATGTAAAAAAACATTATGTAAATATGAATAGGTACAAAAAATAATCGATTGACTCTAATATTAGTGTATTGTAAAACATATTTTATAAATTATAGTTGGGAAGCTTCAAAATAAATACTGTACGTGGAAAACAATTTTTTTTTTTAAGACAATGGTTGAAAAGTGTTCCCTTATTCAATTATGAAATTTATTTAGATTGTGTATGATGTCCCTACTTGTCATTAGTTGAAGTCGTTGGTGAGAAATATGTTTAAGATAAAATCACATTAGTTTCTTGTGGCATTTTTTGTATCATATAAATGTATATTGCTATTTGTTAGTTATATAATTATAAATAAAATTGAGTATCAGCAGTTTTTAAATTCTATACGATTGCATATTATTTTACAAGGTATACACATTATTTAATAATATAACAATTTATTTTTTACTACATTTTAAATCTTAGAAAAATATTTTTAAAACAAATTATATTTATGGCTATTTTTTTTTATCTTAATAAGTTTTAAAATTTTAAAATTACTCATTGTAATTATTGAATTTAATACTTCGAATTAAAAAAAAAACATTTACCTGATAATTTGAATGCATACAAATCTAATTTCAGACGGGTTATTAATTAATTATAATTCTAACCTATAAGTAATATAAATTCTTATGTGAAAAACACTGGACCAGCATTTTAAGATATACTTTTGTTTTATTCCACTCCAATTATCTAAATTTAAATTACTTAAAAGTTATAAGTTATTGAAGAGCGGAAAGATAGTATGGAAATTTTATTTTTAAAAAGGGAACTAAAATAGATTTTAAGCATAATTTTTTAAGAAAATGTATTTAAAATATTTGAGGAATAAATAATTATTTATACTTATTGAATAAAATTAAAATTTATTGACATTATTAGGGTCTTTTATTTCATTCTAAATTACACCTAAATTTAAAATAAGTTTTTTAGACATACATTTACGTTATAGTTTCATTTCATTTTTCTTATAATTATCCATTTGCATAGTCCTAAACTCCTAACTCCTAATTAAATATCAGGGGAAAAAATTTAAAGTTCGATAATGGTGTAGCTAAATTGCATATCCAAGACGCCGGGTTATAATAATTTTATCATCATTGAAATGCATTAAAAATATGAAATACATTAAATATTGTGTTTGTCTTCTGAAAAACATAGACTCAACACTGATACAAACTGAACCATCAAGCGTATAGAAAATCAAGAAATATAAGTTGATTATAGTTAAGTTGATTATTCTTTTATTCGTGGAATTTTCAATTTGAAGTATTTTACTATAATGTATAATAGGAAATGCATCAACCAATAACATTTAGAGTATATTTTATTAGAATTATGGTATATATTTATTTCAAGATAAAACATTTTATTAAAATAAATGTTATTTCATAAATAAATATGAAACGTTTTCTCGATTATTATATTATAAAAGAATTCTTATTAGCATTAAATGTTTTTTTTATAACTGTACCGTACAAAGTTATAATTATTATTTATACGTAAACGTTTATCATTCATTTTATGTTATTTAAGATAATTGTATTAAGCATAAAGATAACAATGTTAAATAAATTATGTAAATTGATAAACCACATTAAAGTTGATCAATTTTAGGATTTAGGGTGAAAAGTTCTCAAACATTAATTTTATATTTAATATTGAAACAAATTGTTAAAAAAAAACCTTACCTAACCATTTTAATAATACCCATCTTATTTTTAAGAAAAAATATTTATTCTGACGACGTTGCAAGATCTGCAGCACGGACTCATTTTACTATTTAGTCGTTATACTCGTATTGTACGTGTATAATATAATATACGATCACATTTTTACCGTCACTTTTTCTTCGTTCTTTTCCCCATAACAGACTCGAAACCTCGATCATTAAATTATATTTTAAGCTCGGAAAATATATACAAGCTGGAGAGAACAATTTGGGAGAGGGAAAGTTTTGTTTACATATTATACCTACATTGTTTTAACACGATAAAAATATTCTAAAATATGTGACGTGTTGTACATTGTCACGTTAAAAAAAATTCATAAATTATACTCAGGCGACTAAAAATTTTAATATCATAGTAACATTGTATCAAACGCGGCGAGGGGTGTCTTTTTTTATTACATATACTCAATCTTTAGAAATTTATTCTAAAGAACTCAAATCGACAAATCCAAAAGTATATCATGATTATAACCTTGTCTGGTTTTGATTGAAGCATATTAGTAATGTATTATTATTATTATTATCCCTGTCCTACGGATAGAACATTTCTTTTCATGGTTATAGTCGTGTTTTTATAATGGTATTAAATTTATGATATTTACTACATGTATATCATTTTTGGAATTTTCAAACCTAATTAAAGACCAAAATATTTAAAAATATTAGACATTTTTTTTATCACTTAAAGAATATGCTATAGCAATATAAATATTTGTTTTACCAATCAAACCCAACTATTTTATTTTATATTATTCAGTAGATATTTTTTTGAAAATGTTTACGTGTTTAAAACAAAATTTGAATGAGCAGTTTCTAAAATATTTAATTGTATATAAAAATAATAATAGTCCTTAAAAATAGTTTTACAAAAAGTATAAAATTGATTTAATATTATATCTAGTATTAATTATTAGACTTGGCCAATTGTTACAAAATAATATAAAACATTAATAAATTAATATTAATTACTATAATTTTTAAATCATTATATGTATATACCACTTATTTTTTAAATCTATTATATTTAACACAAAATTCAAGAAAATATACTCGTTTAATTTTTTTTTTTTTATATATTTGACAATAATAATAAAAAAAGTAATTTGTTTATTAACTCATAATAAAAAAAGGTGATAATTATATGAAAAAAGAAACGTGTATCACAGTAGGAATTTCCGTAAATGATAAAATGATATAAACAATTGAAAATATATTCTTCAAGTTTGCTTAAACATTTTAAAAGTAAAAATAAAAATCATTATTAATATAGAAATCACGTTGACAAGTATGCTTGGTAAGTCATTCTATGTATATGTACAGAGAATTGTATTGTTTAATAGTGTATTTTTTACCGTACCGTAGCTAATATATTGTTTCAATCGACAGATAAAAACGTTTAAAATAGATAAAATCATGTATTTTCATTATTATGCCATTGCAGAGGGTTTTTTTAATCGTAATATTCATAGTATTATTTTATGTTTGTACAATCGGACCTTTCACCCGCGGTTCTCATTTAAAACGTTGGAGTCCTATATTTTAAACTCTCTAAACCATAATATCTTGTAACTGTCTCTTTGGTTCTCAGTTTCGATGTCCAAAAATATTGCTTATTGCAACTTTGCATCGCATTAATTTATTTAGTTGTTTCACGCTCTTGTTCTTGTTATTTTAATTGAATAAAAAAATCGAATTTACAACGAACAACACAACCTAGCGTAGCTGTCTAAACCAAAATAAATTCGACGAAAATTAATAATTATAAATTTAGATGTTTTATAATTGACTGAAATGATTTTTTTTTTTTGTTCCGTGTAAATATGTATTTTATAAATAGAAATGTTACGCATGTATAATATTGTATATACTTATAAGTAAAATAAATATTGCATGGATACTATTTATATTTGTATTCCAGTTACCACAAACATAATCGTCATAATCAATTTAGAGTATTAAAAAATACTACTATTTTCAATATTATATACCAATTAACTACATTAAATATAATAACCTGGAATTTTTAAGTATTATTTGTACAGACTAAATAACAATAACTATAAATTACGCTTTATAGTATTTTATCATAAATTTATCATTATTTCCTAATTTCTCGTTATGTAAAAAAAAATAATAAAATTATTATAACAATTACCTACTAAGAAAATGAACATTTTAACATGATATTTTTTAAAATCAATTGAAATATATGATACTATTATATTATAGTGCTTACGAGGGTTATAAATTATAATATTTAGTTAAGTTACGCAGTAGAGTTATAATTGTTTTAAAATACATTGTTTCATTCCAAAAATGAAAATTTGTTAAGATCAAACATCATTCAATATTTCAACTAAAAATGTAATTGGAATGTCTATAACCGAGTTCCATTTGGAATATTATTTTGATTTGTACGATAAATCGTTTTTATATTTAATATAACTAACATTTCAAACACTCTCGCGCTAGGTGTATAGGTTTATACTAAAAACAGCGATGTAAAAATCTATACGTATTATATACGAAGAATTTTTTTTTATGCGTTGAATCTATTTCAAGATATTTTCGTATTTTCAATTTTATAAGTCATATTATTCTAGTTAATAAAAAAAAAAAAAAATTACGTTCGTTTGACCTCAATAAAACTGAACTTTTTTTAGCATTCTGCATGTATGTATTATTATTTTGCACGAAGCGCACAGTGAGCTCTCAATACTCAAGTGATACTTGAATATGTTTACACCATTTATAACATTCGAAGGTATCTTCGTCATTTGTACATAAACAAAAAAAACAACGTTTCACTATATATTTTGACCTTATAATTCTTAACACTTTCACGATAAAAATTTCAAGTTTTTTTCATTTTATCAAAATGTCAACGATTTATTTTATGTGATCGCACAACGCGGAATTAAGTGTATATTTTGATTTATACCGTGTTTTTACATACGCCTTCTCATATACGGATATATAAGGATGTTTCTTGACATTTGCTGTGAACTTCATAGTTGTTCTTAATCAATTCTTAAACATGATAATTTGTTACTGTGGGCGTATTAAGGTCTTATCGATTAATCTTTTTTTACATTACCGAGTATAAATCTAATATATAATTCAAATTCAGATTTAATATTGAACAAAAGAACTATCATGTATCGAATTTTGAAGTTTTTAATTCTATAAAACAATGCAATTATAATTACAATTTTCACTTATAAACAATTATCATTATTTAGTCTGATAACCATTTGATATTTCACACTCAATAATTATCATGACAAAAATAATTTTACACAAATTATTATACTATTTCATTGTATGATCTATCGAGGCATATATATTTTTTTATTTTTATGAATAAGTAGACGTAAAAAAAAAACATCTCCCTTGAAGTATCATGGGCTATAGAAAATTCGTCACCTCCCATAGTACCTATTATAATTACTCAGAGATGCATACCACCAATATTGAAAATTGTGCATTGGCGAAACATGTTCACCACGACGTCCTACGTCAACGGAGACGCAATTTTTTACGTCTGCCTTTAATTGTTTATTTTACCTCGAAATCAATTACACTGACGCCGTTGTCCCGGAGAGCATTCATTTTTTTATTTTTTTTTTTTTTAACTTCTCCGCACGTACACACACCGAACTGTCATTCTCGCGTTAGCATAAATGCGCACGACAATTGAAATTCAATACGTCTATGCGGCTTAGGTATTATAGCTGTAGACGAGCAGTATACATTTATATTTATCGCCGACGATGTTTCAAAGTTAGTATTTTGGAATGAGCGCAATATATATATAAATATACATTATATTGTAAATAGAAATAAAAAAATACGTCGGAGTACATATTTCACTTTTCGATAGGTTGTTTTCTCTACGGCGATGAAAAATATTATACAGCGACAAAGAGATATATGGGATGTCATTACGGCGCGGCGGGAGGAATAGAGGTCGGCGACAACACCTACTTATATCTTATATATCGAAACATGATTTATTTACCATCACCCTTCACCGCGACGGTACGGCGTGCGTAACGTGTATATCGGGCAAAGGTGCGCGCTCTTATACGCGAGCAACGTCACCGGTTGCCGGAGAGAATTGAAAAACAATACAACGATAATAATAGTCAGTCGACTGATTAATTGCGAGTCTTATCACGGGTTTTAACTGTCTGTTGGCAGTTCGACGTATCCCCGCGCAAATGTCCGCGTCATTTTTTTTTTTTTTTTTACTGAGTTCTTGACGTTTATTTCGAATAAATCTCTCGAATTTACGACGTCCAAACGTTTTAACATTTTATTTTTCCCGAATTTCAATAATAGTTTTAAAACATTGTTACACGTACATTCGCTACGTACGAGTTGATTCCCGGATCATTATATATGTTTTTCAATATTTATTCAAATATTCAGTCTATAAGCGTAACCCGAGAAACACCTCGAGGAGGTTGTCTGACAAATTTCTCAAAAAATGTTCTTTTTAGTTTTTTTCATATTTGTATTTATTGTATTATGTTATATTTATTATTTATTAAAAAAATTTAGTAATTTGGTAAAAATGTATAACACATTGTTTTTAAAAATTGGTATCTGATAACAAGATTACCAGTATACCTCGACATCACTTCTCTTAAAAGAATTATTTTTTCTTGGTTTTTCTTAGATTTTCTAGTCCCATTGCTTCTGCATTTTAAATAAGTTTTTTATTGATATACAACAATAGGAAATCAAATCGTACATACCTCTTAATGACCCGGGACTCAACTCGTACATAAAGAAGGTCTCAGAAATCGACTCACTTACTCCGATAATAATATACATTACAATGTCTATTATATTTATTATTATAACACTGAAAATATAATAATGAAGTTATATATCGCTTTTTTTTTAAGTACAGTATATGTTTCATTTATTATTTCATCAAGTATTCAAAGGATGGACATTTTTACATTTATTTATTTGTTTAATAGACCAAAAACAACAAACTCAGTGTTAGTAACATTATCACATTTTTCTTTATTTTCCAGGATATTATATTTTTTTGTTATTAATTCAATATTTGCTGTTTAGTATACACGGTGAAATGTGATTTTATCCTTATGTTTGCTTTTATAGATAACCGTGTACTATATACGTATATTGTATACATAGAAAATTTTTAAAATTAAAAATGGGCAATAGCAATGAACGTTTATTTAGTATTTACAGTATACTGCATACGTTATTGTTTTAAACCTTAAAATACGTATTGCAGTTAATATTGTATTTCTATATTAGAACATTAAGTTGAATCGCTAAAATAAGACATTATTTCAACACACTAGGCGTATAGTGGTATAGTAACTGACATATCCGTTGAGTGCAAGGTTAAATCGTGATGACGGAACAGACGAAAAAATGTCTAAACAAACCAGACGAGTATTGTAATCGAACGACATTGGCGTATTCAGTATAGCCGAGTACACGTATATGGTGTATGCATTGTGTATAAAAACGCGAACAAAAGTAATCAATATTTAGCAAAGTTGACGAGCCTTTGTGTGCAGACTGTTCAAAGGGATGTAATCATCTGACACAAACAAATACGACCGTGTCGGGAAAAAACGGGTAGGAAACAAGAAGAATATTATTGTAGAAGGCAGAAGAAACGCCAGATTGTAAGGTCGTATAAAAAAGAATGGTTAGAGCGCCGTTAAAGGAATCCTGCAAAAGGCGTTAGGCACCGTCTGGTAGCGAATACTGCAGATAAACAACACAGTAAAATTGACATAATTATTGTAGTGTTTCGAAAGCGTTGTTTATAAATATGGTAACCGTATTAAATGTAAAGTTTGTACATTTAATTAAACCGGTGAATTACACAGTTTCCGGATAACAATTACCAGGTTATAATAACAGTTTCAGACGAAATTGTCGCGAAAAAAAATTACGCACGCGTACCTACGGCTAATGGCGAACGGCTACAGTTAACTAATTACTGCGGTGTGAACTGTGCGTATATTTACGTATTATATACAGTCGACCGAGTGGGAAACTCGATTTTTTTATCCACTAGAATTTAATTGAATGTTTAACAACTTTTTTCTTCTTTTCACTGTTATTGTTTTAGTCATAGTTTTATTGAAACAGGCATATACTGGTGTTAGGTGTTATCACAATATTTCAACCGATAATAATATTGTATTTAAAACTGTTACCTAAGCTGCGGGGTTTGTTATTATTTCATATTCGTCATCGCCATTCGATAAATACCCTATAAGTTGAGTTAAGATGCATATAGTAATATAATAGTTTATTGTTGTATAATTATTAATTTATGACGATAGATTACGATTAGCGGTGAGACGATTTCGACATTAATAATCGGCCACTTATAATAATTTATTAATAACTATATTATATTGTTATAGTAAATAAAATTAAATTTAAAATAAAAAAAAAAAATTTGAGCTAAAGTCGGTTGAAAATTGAATCAAATAACTGAAAAAAAATGTTTATATTTCGAGTTGCTCAGTATGTCCATAGAACCCAAAAGAATGCTCAAATTATATTTAAAAATCGAATCTCTGATTGTATATCACTGTTAAAAATGATATTCAACGAAGGTTTCAAGTCTCTTATGCATACCCTAAAATATGTAACAAAAAACTGAAATCGATTTTATAAAAAACAGACATAATTATAATTGGAGTGTTTTTCCGTGGTTTTTCCTTGCGCGTTAAACTACGAAAACGCGAGGGAATAATAATAAAAAAAAAAAATCAACTTTTCTAAAGTGGGTAATCTAAGTAAAATGGTCCACCAAAAACATGGAAAGTGTGCGGAAGCGATCGGGTTACTTCTCCTAACCAAAAAAAAGTGTTTGCACGCATAAAAATTGTTTTTTTTTTTAAAAAAAAAACCCGTGTAAAAACTAATATTATACATTGCTCGTTCAGAATCTTCACGTGTCCCTCGCCGCCTCGTCCTTCTGCGTTTTACACCATACCGGATGATAATTACAAGTTGCCACTTTGTTCTTCCTACCTCCTACCCACTAAAACATGTGTGTATAATCCTCGAGATGTTATACGAAGGCCGACGGCGGCTGTGCTACCTTTCCGCGGCGCAATCGCTGTTTCAATCAATACGCGGAGCGGAGATTCGCACACGATATCTCGCGAACCGTGCAAAACTTATTGCCATATACCTACCTCCTGACAGGCATTGGTTCAATTAAAAATATAGACTATTTCATAAGCATACTATTGAATCACGCTCGTTTTATTTAAATAAACTCTTTTCGTTAGAATTAATTAGCAAATTAACTAAATTAACTACACATTTTGTTATATATATATATTAATATATAAAATTAACTTAAGCTTTAACGATCGTTTCAATTAATTAAGATCAGATTGTGTACAAGTACAGAGTGAACGAGGTTTCACGTTTGCCTAAAATATAATTAATACAAAATTAATTAATTTGAAGTAGAAAGTATACTCATGAAACGATAAAGAAATAAAAACTTATAGTGTAAAAATATAGAACTATTTTAATAATTAAAATAAACAATTTTATCTTTATTTATTTTCAATTAACAATTTGCTTTAATAGCTATTGAGTTGAAAAAAAAATATTATTTTTTTTACAATATTATTTGACATTAATATTTAACAGCTCAACGGCTAATATCAAAAATGGCTGTCAATAAATGCTAAGACAAAATGTATATGAAACATTTTATTGATATTATTATTTCGATGTCGTCATGGGGTAGACAATATTATTATAATTGACCACTATACGCCCAAATGTTCACCACGAATACACACATTATGTTTTTATTTATTGTCATAATATGCATTAATAAAATGCAGTAAAGTAGTATATTTTTAGAAAGAAACACACAGTATTGTTAGAAACATCGTCAGACTGTGTACACTGTACACGTGGGTCAATGCAATTATTGGCAATATGTTGTTCTAGTAATGTATCAAAAGATAATATTATCTTTTGATACATTTTCAATATGAAATTTCTAGATACAAAACTCGTGTTGTTTAATCCCAGAGGAAAGTACCCCGGTGTCAGCCAGGTAAACGGAAAAGCGATTTTAAGAATTTAGAGGGATATTGTTTTTCCTAACCTGTGGCTGTAACTCTGTAAGCGACATATTTCATCGCAAAGGTTGTGCCCCGCACGAGCAGTAGACAAATTTAAAAACTTTTCATCCGAAATATCGATTGGTTATAAAACTAATAACAAAATAAGGTGCGACACAAAAGTTTTCATAATCTGGTTTGTTTTTGGTCGAATATTCGAATGAACCGTAAATTATGACCATGCAATTTTTATATTATCCAATTAGACTAAAACGATTTGGTAAGATTATATTACTTTGAATGAAACGAAATTATGGTAAATTTAAAACCGTTATTTTCGTCTCATATTTTTTTCAGTGCTATATAGATTACGAGTGGAGTTGAAAAACTTTATCGATTGTAACAAAATACAATACGATAAGGTTTTTAATAAATTGTGGATATATTATATTACTGCTCAATATAAAATCTATTATAGGTATAGAAAAAATGCTCTAAAAGTTTCACATCACATTTAGCTTCATCGATACTATTATAATTAAAAATTTCAATTAATTTACAAGAAAATTAAATTAATTTTATTTTTATTTTTATTTTAATGGCTAAAACCTTTATTGTACAAAATATGGGACACTATAAATAAATATGGCGTAGTTCTGGTATTTTAGGTATTTTGACTTTTGAGTACACGTTTGACATGCCAATTTGGCAAAAGTCTATATTAATTATATGTAAGTTATTTAAATGTCTTATTCATCGTTCCTGGAACGACGTTCATGGTATAAGTTAATGCAAATTACACGTTTTCCATATATTTTATACGGTTTGTTAGGTGACATTCCGGAAAAATGTTTTCAATTTAAAAAAAATAATTTATTTTCTGCTTTTTATACAATATGATTTCTACATATTTTATTTTGAACGTGAGATGGGCATTTATTGTATTCTGTCCTTAATTATAATTCAAATTTTACATGAAAATTTATTTAAAAATCTTTTTGAATATTGGTTATCTCAGAGCTAACGAATTAATTCATCTGATTATTTTATAACGGTATTCTCTAGTATTTGGATACTTAACTCACATGTATTTCAACAAAGTCAATTAAGCATATTTTATACTCGTTGGTGCAATAAAATAAAATATGGTACAATAGTATAATAAACGGTAAAATTAAAACGGTCAGGAACGCAATAATTACTGAACTACGGCCGACCACCATGCGGCAACACGATTATGAACACACATATAAATACAATACGCGACTCGCGTGACCAGAAACTCGGTAAGTGGTCTAGTGAATTTGTTCGACGAGCTGTCGAATAATCTCGGTGCATCGATCACGCAGTTTCAGATCAATGTTGGACTCGGTACGTTTTAGCGCTGCTATAGTGTCGGACACGTCGACCACGTAAACGATCGCCAAAGATACACAGGTATTATAGGTATTATACGGTGTATATTATCATACAACATCACCCATGATTTATAATAAATGACAGCCAGGTAAAGTGCAAATCCTACAACTCGTATCGATACAGTGATAACAATAACAATAATCATAATAATATGATATAACATGTCAGTAACAGCAGCGGTGTCGGGCTCGTGAGTATTTCGCGTGTCATAAACCCCGGACGGGGCGCATATATATTATAGTTGTGGTATATCCAATTTCTTAGGGCGAAATTCCTGGTTAAGCTATACACATTTGACATGTATATATGTATGTATTTGTGTGTGTGTGTGTGTGTGTGTGTGTGTGACATTATTATATAGCTTAGAATTCACTACACACTGAAATTCTTCGTATTACCCGAGAACAGGGAAAAACACCGTTTCTCCCTCTCTGCATTTCTATTTCTATCCCTCTATCACTGTACGTAAACATACATAACTCACCATATAATAATGGAATAGTGGTTTGATGAACCGACACGAGTACGTAATAATATTATGGCACGATCGAGAAGACTTCGATGGAAAAATACGTTTAAAAACTATTATTATTATTACTATTATTATATGACGTCTGTATAATATCACGTTGTAAATACTCAATGGTTTACTTTTGAATTCCGATTTTATGGCAGACTGTACATTTTGGCAATGAAAAATTTTTAAAAGCTCATAAAAATACGCCGGTTAAGGTTTAGCTATAAAAGTCAACTATCGACCTCCAATTCCGATTTCGTGTTTATGAATGCTTAAAAACATTGGAAGGATCAAATGTTGAAAAATAAATGCAAATATTGCATGAAATGGCTTTGACTTAAAATATATAGATAATCAAGGAAGATTAAAGTTATGAATTTCAATGTTATGTTATAAAACTTAAAAATATTTAGTCTTGAAAAATTTTAGATAATTAAATTATTTTCGGGCTTACTTTTCATACATATAATATAATACAAGTTGCTGTATTGTGAATCCAACGTACTATAAAACTCGAAAATCTATTTCGGTGACTCGACGCATTTATTACGTATATTTCTTGTCTTTATTTTAAAGAAGAATAGTATTGTTATTAATATGTATGAGTGGCATGACATAAGTCATAAAAATCAATTTTACCGAATCGAGTATTTTATCATAATATTCAATTATATCAGCGTGAATTAATAACAGTACAGTTAAAAGCACTTATTTCAATAAGTTAAGACATATGATTCTGGTATTTTAAAATATAATATCATAGTATCAAGTATAATTGCAATTTTAACGATTCATACTTCGTGATATTTGTTTTTAAATACAATTAATTTTTCGTTGGTAAAAAATAAGTCAATTTAAGTTCTAATTGTTATAAAATATAATTTCAGAAGATAATAATTAACGAAACAGAATAATTAAGAATATCTGTTTGCTTGGAACTGAACACATGTTATTTATAAAATACAAAGTTTTGAATGAAGTTTTGGTAGAGGGATAATATTTTAAAATAATCATCTTCATCTGCGTGTTCATAGAACTATGTTTTAAAAACACAGCATACGGTCTACATTTCGTCAATAAGTCATGAGCTTTTAAGCCATTGAGTTATGAGAAACATTGCGTATTTTTTAGTCAAATATTTTTTTTTTTCATACCTAATTTGAATCACAATTATATAAATTATATATTTTAATTATACGAATTAAAAAATTAAAATTTGTTCAATAAAAATGTAGTTTGAATTTTTAACGGTGGAAGTAAGGTTTTTAGTCATATTCTAAGCATTTGTAGTATATGTTCTGTGTAGTGTGAATATTTAGGTATAATATATATTACAATCTAATATCAAATAAAACTGATTTATAATTTAAATAGATAATAAAAATACATATGTGTTTTTACTTCAGAAGAAAAATATACAACTTATACTTTAATAAAAGATAAACATTACACAACTATTATTTATAGTGAATATTTTGCTTATAATGTAATATTGGGTGTTCATAATAGAAATATGAATTCGATAATAAATATTAAATTTAGATTAATCGCATTATTAATGGTTTTTGTTACTGTTCACATGCACTTAAAAATAAAATATTCGGATATTAATTTGGTAATTATCACTGTCCGTGACAGTGAGATTTACATAATTGCATTGTTTCGCCCCTACAGTCAATTTCCTAATCAGTTTTGCGTGTTTCCATAATAATAAATATTGACGTTTTTAACAGTAGCTGCAGCCCCGTCTTTGAAACGTATTTATCGAGCACATTGTACAGCCGCCCGACGCGATCCGATCATCCGGTCAGGATAATTAATTAGAGATTTTTTATTTTTTAAATTTATTTTTCATTTTAAAATCAATCGATCGTCTTTGTCAATGGTCATTTGCATAATATTCTAATATTAAATATTATACGTAAGGAAACTTACTAGTGTCCAGTTCTTGCAGTTTCTCACAGCATTGATAAGTCCGAAAGTAGAATGTAATTATGTTCGCTCCGTATGTTCTATATGTTATTACAATGTAAGTAATAATTTTAATGTCAACGAGCGGCCGATTATAGCCGGATGACAAATTTAAAATCTGAGATTATTTTTTTTTTTTTTTTGCATAAATACGTTTGACATCATTTGAAAAAAAAATTGTAATAGTAAAAACTTCACTAGTACAACACGTGATATTATATATTAAATTAAAATACTATACACGTTTTTAGGTAATACTACTATTACCCATATCCGTTTTAAGTAAACGTGTAACGACATACGGACATAACTAGTTTACCGAAATGGTCATTTCACCGGAACCACGTCTAAATTACGTGCATTATGTTTCATTGACTTTCATTGTCTGAGTTTGACGAGTAGGGAGGTATATTACATTTTCGATAAGAGAGACATATTCGGGAAAATGTGATACGAAACAATAATCTTTAGAAAAAAGGCTTCTCCTGTAGAGGAAGGAGCACTCATTGTTCAGTATTATGGGATAAAAAAAAAAAATAAAAATATTTTCATCGTATTGCAGAACTTACATTTTATTCTTGATGTATTTTAAGAATCGTATTATATACATTTTTGGATTGGTGTTAATCATTGCCAAAACTTATTGGTTTTTTTTTTAGTATTGAAATTTAACATAATATTATATGAAGGAATTAACCAAATTTTGAGAGGTGAATTGAGATTTCTTTCGTCGAACACATAATTCTCTTAAAATTTCCACTGTAAAATAAGAGTAGAGCATTATACTTTTTTCATCCAATACAACTATATAATAATATTATATACAATATTGTATCGATATTCCGGCCAACAGTATTTTGGATTTCCGGTGACCTGCTGTACAACTGTACAAGTACCGTATCACCCCTGTCCGGGTCGTTCGAATGTCGTATTGTTGTTTTGCGCTCTTTCGACACACATCCCGTCTCCCGATGCTGCCGTTGGTATTCAATATTATTGACTCATCCCGTGTATCTACAGTGCACATTATTATAATATTATTGCTACCTATTCCACTGCTCGGCGTGTTTGTCTAAGCCTCTGTATGTATTTATGATAATAATACATACACACAAATAGTGCGGTATAATATGTTTTCCATTATTTGTGTCCGAATAGCCTGTACACACAGCCATATGTTTGCGTTCATAATTGGATTTTCCGACGTGGAAACTCCCGATTGGTTATAATTTTCTTTGCGTTTAAGCGATAACATCAATATATTTATATTATGCTCGTACGATGTGCAGTGTGTACAATAATAATATAATCATCGTTTTACTTGTTGTGTAAAATGTATTGGTACCTACCTCGTGCATCATCGAATCGGTTCCGTCCCGCGAGTTTGCACAAACGTATACACTATAATACGCATTTTATAATATTGCGTTATCGTCCAAATAATAAGACGCATATTGTTCGGCGTGATACGCGTGTGAAACTGCGTATTTCACGATTGATGTTTTGACGGCGAAAAAAGATTTTAAATAGCTAATATACTACGCGATAATATTCAGTTGTCTTAGGATTTAACGTTTAAATACGTCGTGCAATATTAAAAAATATATACCTATATAAAATGTATAAAGAAGTAAAATCCCAGTATTTGCTATGATGAATAGTCATGACTCCGTGAGTAGACAAGTTTTGTTTGCAATGAATTTGTAGTGTTTTTAATCTCACCAATTATATAAAATTGTTTATTTATCTTTCAAAACGACAAAACATTGCGACGCATATGAGTGTAGTATGATAAATAGATCGATCAATAATTTATGACGATATATCTTAGTGTGACTATAGGGATATTATTATTATAATTAATAACATATCGTTATATATATAGTTTTATATTTATTACTGTCATTCTGCTGATTCGCCGGTTTTGTCTATGTATAGGATTTATCAAACATTGTTTTTTAATGGACGTCAAAAATAAATGTGATTTTATTTCTAGTACAGTTTGTGTAGCATCAGGTATATATATATATATATATATGTATAAATGATTGTAGCGTGTTGTGTAATGGAATCGCACAATAATTGTCTGTTGTTGTATCATATGAATTATATATATATATATACACATTGAAAAGATCCGCGTGATGAATGGAAGTTTTCTCGAGAAACCAATTATTGTTATCCGCACACAGTATACAGGTACGTTATATGTGAGAGTTACAAATCCTTTAATGTAATTTCAGAACCGACGTGTGCATTATCGGTTTGATTTGTATGCTGAAGCCATGTTGTTCGTTCCTGTAAGATGATTTCTTCATATCGTGGATATAAGTTATACCGACAAATTCAATAATGACCGATTTTTGGTATCATGTCTAGGAATTTCAATTGGCCAGTTCGTTATTATAGTGAATATTGGATGTAGTGAACTAGTCGAGTTTTTTTTTCTATTCAATTTAATGAAATATACAATTTTTTCAGACTCGGGTAGATTTTATATTAATAATTCATTCATTACGATTAAATTAAACTTACGGTTTATAAAATATAATGCCACTGTGATGTTTCATAATTCAATTATGATCTTTTAATTTCCATTTAGTCAGCCTTCCTAAGAATATTACATTTTTTAATACAAATGTTTTAGTTTGTTTATAATGCTTTATCTCTGTATAACCATGTTTGAATGTGGCACTACGAAGTTGTGTACTTTTGTATGGCTTGGAATTATAGGGTAATATATATTTTCTGTGAATTTTTCACATCGAAGCTTAAGGCGGATTGAGTAGGGTCTTTTTCGGGATTTTGTTTGAATATTTTCTGTTACTTTTGAGCTTTCCTTGATGTCTTTTCATTTAGTACCAACCAATTTATACAGGTTTTCTAAGGATAAGGTTTGTCTTATTGTTTTCATTTGTTTTTTATTGTCAGTTTTTCAAATATTATGTATGTAAATTATGTAAGTTACCGTACTTAAGCGTATTGCCATGTTGACAAAACGTGATCTGTGTAGTCGATTTTGATTAGTGGTGTATGACATTAAGGTTGTGCTTAAAGTCCAAAACACTGGGTGCATTCACTAATTTCAAAACTTTGCCCTTCAGATTGTCGAGTTTAACCGAACAAATGAACAACGACTGGTAAGATGCATCATAATCCAAATTGTTCTATTCAACTGCTCGAAAATTAGAAAGATTTAATAGTTGACGCTAAGTTACTAAGACATGGTAATGCAACTGCATAAAACTGAGTTTTATAATATTCATTTATCTATAATCGTGTAATCGTCTAAAAGCCTATCAATCTATGCAAAATATTTTGATTAGAATCTTTGACTTGGTGATTTCAATAAAATGCCTAATACGTTATACACTACCAACTAAGTTAATAATATTATTATGTGTATAAGTAAATATTATTTACTATATTCAAAATTTATGAATTACATTGTCCATTGTACAAAGTAACATCTTGGAAACTAGGAAAAAAGTCATAGTTGTGTGTAAAAATTAATTTTATAATTTTGTTTTAATTTTTACGTATTAAAAAATCATGTATTCCTCTATGATTATAAATAAATAGCAAAAATTAAGCACCGTTGAATCGTTCTTTAAATATAATCAAGTTGTTTATTACTTATAATATTTTATTACTTTAAATTATTAAAAATGTGTTTTAAATTTATAGTTTTAATATAAATATAAAATAAAATAGAACGTAATATTCATTACATAATTTTAAGTAAGTTTATCAAATTTTACTATTTTATTTCAAAATTTAAATTATTTAATCTATATAATGTTTTTAATATAGATCGAAACATAAATCAGTTTCAATTTAAAAAAAATGTATAGCACACTTTTAAATTATTTTTATTCGAGAAAAAATTCTACATGATGATACAGAAAACTGCTGATAAAACTAACTGATGTTGCTGCTTTACTCTTGCGTAAAGGTGTTTATTCGAATAAAACAAGTTCATTGTAAAATTATATCATGTTGCGTTATTCCCTTTACTTCGTTCTAAATTCAGAATAAACAAATCTAAATAAGTTTATTTTTATTGAAATACATTTTTGGAAAGTTTGTAGTTATTTGGAGTTTGGAAGATGTAAGGGCTTTTTCTCCTGATCCTATCTTACATATTCTTTGTTTTTTTTTCTGATTCAATATTTCCAGTTTAATTTAATATCATTTTTTTCTGCTAAAAAAATGTATTTTTATAGATAAGTTTTGTGATTATTGAGCTTTTATTTCTGTTTTGTGTATTATGTAAATCTTGTCTATAATTTCGCTACTAGATAATAAAATAATATAATTATATACTTGTTAATTATAGTCGATCTTATGATTTGTGTGCTTTAAAAAGTTTTGATAAAATTGGTTTCTTATCACAAATTATTGTAATTTAAAAACGACTAAATACTAAAACGTAAGGAATTGATATAAAATATTAAATAAAATAAACTAAGGTTTTGTGTGAACTAAGTATTTTTCACTATTGAAATTGAACAGTTAAAAGAACCTAAAATAAACGATAAAAACTCGAACTGTATTCCTCTTATATATTTATATAGGTACGGACTGTTGGACGTTTTGTATTTTTTCTTTTAATATTATTAAAACGTTATATACGAACAATAGCACGGACGTGATGTAATACGGCGACGGCCTATTGTTGTTCCTGGTCTCATTATTATTGTTTGCTAGACCATCTGTGTTATGGATGTGCTGGACGTCAACCACCTGCTGAAAACGACGCCATTTATTATTTTCCTTAATGGAACATTTTTTTTCGCCAACCCTTTGCCGCCGTCGCTGCCGTTACAAACTAGAAACTGCTGTGCCTTTCTACTCATCCTCTTTATCACCCCTTATACAGCTACAGAGTAAAATTTGGAACAAAAACCTGCGGCCACTACAGTGATGCCGTCCTAAAGACTGCGTTGCATAAGAAGGACGGGTAGTAGGACAATAGTATCCGAAAATTATGATGTTGTTGTGACGGTAGGGTATCATATAAAGTGACGAAATGAATAGACCTTACCATACCTATTACATGTATTGACAAGTGTCCGAAGATAATTATAGTAATGGTTAGTATGAGTTTAGTATTGTTCCTGATTTTATTTTTTGTCAATGTTAATTATTATTAGGGTTTGGTTCGAGACTTTTTGCATTTTCATAGTTTTTTTTCGCGGTGGTCGTAGATTATTCTATAGGTAATAATAATGTTTTTTCTTGGGACATGGTAAATTTATTGAAAGCAAAATTTGACTTTGCATTCTTCATATGCTTTAGGAAAAATGCCTGTTCGAAAATTCTTTAGCATTATAGTGCATTCTTTTGTATTTTATTATTTTTATAAATGTAACATATATTGTCAATGAAAATCGTGTTTGAAATATTTAAATTATGTTTTGTGAAATATATTTCAGAAATAAATATCATCTTTACCTTAAGAAATCTCTATTATGATTATTAATCAATGTTGTTATTGACAATTATTGTATGATTAAACTTAATGTAATGAAGAGTTTAAATTGTACGAAGAATTAAAAAATCAGCAGTGTCAGAACAAGTACCGAAATCGGAGTGTTTGTGTACATTGCGATGTTTGTTATTAAGTCCGACACGCGGCAACGTGTAACTATAGTAACTACTATAATATCATATTAATTATCTACATAATTTGTTCTTACTATGTCGTTTAATTATATTTAAATATGCATTTAATTTAAATATAAAATAATAACCGTACTATTCGATGCATATTTGAATTAGATTAAGTTAAGCGATTATTAATTTATAAATTAAAAATTATTATTATTAATGTTTTAATATCTTCATGTTATATTATGATGGGTTACCTTTTATAAAAGCACACACACATATTTATTTATATTTGTTGATTACGTGCAATGTTATAAACTACCATACTAAGATGCAGCAATAATAACAGTTTCCGTATTTTTAAATGTTTCATGTTCCTGGGCGGGAGTTCTCAAACACCGATCACTCAATAAGTCATTATGTTTAAACACCAGGCCTGTTGTATCCAATACATTGCGGGTAGATAGAAATTTAGTAATACAGCTTTATGGTATTTATTGTAATATAATTTCAGATAATATTATATTGTTTGTTAGTTGCAAATGCAGGTGGTAGAGATTGCATAAACTTGCACCGACGATATGTTTTGACCTGAACTGTTCAAGGATTTATATGGATACGCTTCACTAAGGAGCGATATGCCATTCTAAACCCTCCAGCCCGATAGTTGTAGTACTGGGTGACGGAATCCGATAAGGAATTCATAACGTACATCGCACTATAAACGTATGTGCTCGCGGTTGATAAATTCGAGGATCGTATAAATTAATTTACGAATTTGGCCGAAGCGTGATAATATTACGTTACGTAATCACCCGCTCGCCCGTGGATTAAATATTACATTATCTCTACTCATATAAAATATACGTAACGCGATTTCTTACACCCGCCGTGGCGGCGGCGGTGGACGTTTCGCATTCGTTCGCCGAGTAAAAAATATCTGAATTATTTATGACGTCGATTCGTTTACTCGCGGTTATACTTTGTTCTCGCGCAGCCAACATTTGCCACGTTTAATAATATTAAGTGAACCCCGTTTTAGTGTACCCATATATGATGTATACATATATTATGCATACACAACACTATGTATCGGTCATAAGTAGGTATAATAATATAGTGATGATAACAGCTTACTACGATAACGACAATAATAATAATAATAATAATAATAATAATAATTTATCAGACTGCCGTACGTACCGACGATATCGTGATTTTGTCGGGTAAGGCAGAATTGCACTCGAAACAGAAAGGGTATTGTTTAAATTACACTCGTTCCGATCATTATTACTTAAATCATATTTATGAATAACGAACATCAACCGATGGCGACGTTTGGAATAATAACTAGTACTACGAATACGTAAAATGTATTGTATTTATTATAATTATATATATTGCATAGCAAAAATGTAAAAATAATCTACACATATAAAATCCAAATACCACTTAGTCACTGATCGCTGTAACTCAAAAACTACGCAACGTACGAACTTGAAATTTGGAATAAAGGTTCTTCTCATATTTTCACCGCGCAATAAGAAAGGATTTTCAAAAATGTTGCGTTTCAGTGGAGTAATTAACAGTTATAATTATCCACCGCCAATACGTATTGTGCTGCACGGCACGGGCGCACGGCGGCCCGCGGGTTTCCAGCTACCTATAACCTATCCTTTTTGTCCGAAGGTCGACAATAAGAATTGTTCCGGGAAATTTATCGATAAAAATAATCTCGTGAATCGCGCATACACCTATACTCCAACCAGTCATATTTTAAACGATAAAATGCACACCGATAACATAAACCAATACACATACAAATTCTATTTATTAGTTATCTCTCCATTGCCTTGCCGCGGTGCCTGTACATTAAACAGTAAACACATCCATTTCGTTTGAACTCCGTACTACAAAAATACACATTAAAATTTAAAAGGAGTTTTTCCGGGTAATTCAGCTAGTAATAATATACAAAATAAGTCTATTTGTTCAAAATTAATAAATAATAATAAAAAAAAAAGACTTTTTTAAAAGAAATTATTAAATAACTACAATTTGAATACTACTTAATTAATAACATTGTTATTATAATAAGTAAATATATATTTACGTGTATTTTTAAATTAGTTTCTTGTAATGTTAAGTAAAATTAATGCTTTTAAGTTTTATGGAATTATCGAATAACCCGAGTATAATAGTTAGAACTTTTTAATTTAGGTAAGGAGTGTAGTTCGAAAATCCCCGTCATATTGTTTAGTTCAGTTTTATAACCAAATGGTGATTGTTTGAAAGAGAGTAATAATTTTTACTAAGAAATTAATAATCCGTTTAGACGACTATCATTAATTATATCCTATTTGGGCGAGTGAAATTATAATTACTCATGTAATTGATATGCACTTTGATGTGATGATTTTATTATTTTTATTTTTTAAATTGAAATTATATATTACTATACTTATAGTATTAATATTAGTAGTTTACCTATATATCTATTCATACTTTTGTTTAACCAGATAGTCTAAGTTCGTAAACCTATCCACACCTCATATTTTAGTCGTATGCGAATTCGATTTCGACTCCGAATTCGCTCGGTGATGTTAACTATAATATAGACGCGTACAATTGAACGCGTCTGCGAACTCGTACACAGTTGGTACCCACCCAAATGCAGCCGCGCCAAACCATAATAAATTATACCTACGAACACGGCTAATCGATAGATCTTACAATATTCGTCAATTAGCGTGTCTGCGTTACGACGTTATTCCGAGCACGTGCCGAACGTTTGAAATCGACACCAAACACCATATGTCCGCATTAACAAACCGTATTGGCCAAAAGATAATATTATGTAAAACCGTTTAACATTAATCGTCGGCTGGACACATTATTGTTATTGTTTAGCCATCGCTTGTTGAAATTGTGTTCACGTACCAATATAATATATATATATAACATCTGATAGAAAAACAAGTCACGGTCCATTGGTGTCGATCGATTCAATTTTCTAAATGCCGCACGACCGCGACGATATTTCGACATTGTCACGTAGGTGTACGTTGTAGGTAATATCAATCGATCGATCCGCATTATTTTTCTGTCGACAATTTAATTGGTGGGGTACAGTCGAGTTTTTGATTCACTATTCGATTATTAATTCGAATAAAAATATATAAATATCGATTTTGAGTAACGGTAATTGCATAATTTTAATAAATAAAAAACCACATTTACCGAAAATAATAATTACTATTAGGCAACAACATTTTGTGCAGATTAATTAAATTATCGGAAATATAATTTCAATTACATTTTAATGAGCACCGCGATGATATTATATAAAAAAAAAGTTTTAAACACAATTAATACGCAGTAGCTGAGAAACGGTGCTGATAATTATTTAGCAATAAAAAAAAATCTGTGTTAAAATTACTTTCATCATATATATGTTATATGAAAAAAGCATTATATATAATATATACATATATAGGTACCCACAGACACTGCCATTATTCATAATAATAATAAAATTATTTAATAATTAAAGAGACGACGGAAAAACTGTGTAGGTAGTAACGAATTAAAGCAAAATTAAGTTGTACAACGTTTCACATTGCTATTACTTACTGAATATTGTAGGTGTGTTCTATAAGTTTCAAAGTAGTAATTTGATTACACTAAACGACATAATTTTTGACATGATTTATTCAATCACAGCGGAAAATATTATGTTTTCTTTGTACACAATTTACAGTTTATATTCCCGTTAATTGTATTATGTTGGCATAATAAAAAAAAACTATTTATTTCAACCAAATCATTAATAATATTTACATCACAAAATGTGAATTATACCTCGTATAGGTAAATAATAGTAAAAAATAATATCAGTATAAAACAATTATATTTACAATATTTATGACGGATAAAGTATATTTATTTTGTATTTCATTCGTATCAAAAATCATTTCAAAAACAAATAATTAATTTAATATTTTAATATATTTTATTAATGTGCATACTGCACGACAATGAAACATGTTTTAAATGTACAATAAATCTGAAATGTTATTCATTGAAATAACGTTACGTGTATTTTTTATACTATACTAATACAAATAATGGGGTAAGGAAGAATAATAGTGAAATACGTCATAAGTTAAGTTATTAAAGATAGATCAAAATCCATAATTTATTGCAACAACAACAACAACAACAACAATAATAATAATATATAGGTATATAGTATATTTTTGAGTATAAATGTTTGTAATGAATTGTGTTTAGGTCTTCTACTAGAGTTTTAATTTCGACAGTCAAATATTAATTCGGTTTATTGACTTAGAAATGTGTGTGCTCGTATGAAATCACATGATTATTATTGTATATTATATGTAAGTATAATGCAATATCGGTTTTTAATTTAATCATTAGTATGATTAAACACTCACAAGTATACGTACACGTTTCAAGTATACACAAATTCTGTATCAGTATATTATACAATAATATAATGAATATCAATAATTAAAAAACTAATTTTAAATATAAACGTTGATTTTAAGCAATCATCAATATTATACATTATATTGTTTTAGTGAACTATTAAATTTGAAGAGATATTTAATTTTAACTATATAGGTACATATATGAATAAATATTATTTCATGTACATGCATTTCAGAGTTATTATAAAACATGGTAATGCATTATATAATATAACTCTGGGCTTATTTTTAAAACTATCAGAAAATGTAAAATATACATAATACACTATCACATTTGGTCCTTTAATTTTATTATTTTTATTATTTAAAAATGTACTAGCTTTAACAATTAACCAACAATTTTTACATGTATTTAATATAATATTTAATTGATATTTACAATAAATAATTATTTTGTACTTGAATTATATATTTATTATGCTTAAGTTTGTTAATTGGATTTAATTTTGAGATTAACTTTTTGATTTTTGAAGTTTGGTCTTCATTAATAATTTCTTTGATGTTGCGTAGGATACTAAGTATTCTGCGAATTAGTTCGTTCAAGGCGTTTATTCCTCAAATATGCAATTTATTTTAATACGTGTTTGACTTTAATATGTACTCCATATTGGTAGATGGCCATATTAAACCGAAATGCATAGAAACAGTATTTCCTATTCTTTTTCTGATTATAACAATATCATATTGTCGTTAACTGATGTTCAGAAGTGTATACCATTGTTTCACTGAAATGTTGATAGATTTAAGTTTATGAATATGTGGTACGGTGTCCTAGTATTACCATGATAAATTGACAAGGTACATTTATTTTTAATTAATATGAATTGATATTATTGGAATATGTTTTTCGATGGTATTATTTTGGTATATTTTTGCTTGCTAGAAAGAGACTGCTTCGTCGACCATTTTATTTCCTTTCGTTTCTTTATGGGGATGTAACCACATAAATCAAATATTTTTTTATGAGTATCGATTAATTTGGTTTGGATTATTTGGGTGATTTCATTTTTGGACCACGTTTTATTTAGTGATGTTAGTAATGTTGAGAAAATCACTGATAATTAATATATTGATTGTTTGTAGTGAATTTTATAGAGTTAAATTGCTTGCAGTTTTGGATAATTTTCAGCAGTCAATATGTTTGTTATTGCAAAATCTCGTTTTAAACGATCGTTTGGCTGTGGTCAATTGCTAAGTCTCCATGTTCAGTCTTAGAGGCATTTGTGTAGATTTAAGTGTGGTTAAAGAACCGGAGTTGAATAATATCATGAAAATGTGATTTTATTATTGTGACTTATTTCGAGTTTTAGATTCCATAAAAATGGTTGTGTTTTTTGAAAGATAATTTTTTCTTTGACTGAGGTATGAATAATATTATTTATTGCATAATTTTTAGTAAATTTCCTTATTGATGTTAGGTTTTTAATGATATTATGGTTGATATTTGAGTTTTTGTTTATAAATAGAACTATTTAATAGCTTGTGTGACATGTTGTTATTTTCCTTTTTTATGCAATATGTCCCTCAATGTCAGAATCGAACAAACAACTATAAATATTTATACTATATTTATTATACATTTATACATTTAGTGGTGCCGAGTATATAAAAAATAAAATACATAATAATATATAAAATAATTTTACTCCATATAATGTATATAGAAATTTTTTCTGTATATTATTACAAAGGAGTATATAAACATAGTATAATTAATAGGCACTATTCGTGTATAGATTTATTATATTACTTACAATAGAATTTGAGTCTGCCTGTTAATACAGTATGTATTTAATTTATAAGCAATTTAAACGATATTTGCATTTTACAATTAAATTCGGAATGAATGTTTTTAAAAAGAAACATTTAATTTCAAAACTATGTAATCTTTATTTTAAACATAAATGTATAAAGGAAGTGTTATTACAAAAATATTATGATAAAAAAAAGTTAAAGAATTTACAGTGTGAAACTTTATAATCTTCTTACAAATGCAATTTTTCCAAGACAGAATATAGTTTGTATATTATACTTTATATTTATAATATTTCATGTCATTATTATAAATATCGTCCCAACTATATAAGAAATAAAAGTGAAATTGTTTAAAACTTCGTTGAAGGCTGACAAACTTTTTAAAGTTAATAACGCTCAAAAGATATACTAGCGTTTACTTTTAAATTTAAATATTAAATTTGATTATAGGTTTAAATCCAATAATATTTAAACTATAAATTAAAATATATAAAAATATTTATAGATGATGTCACCAATACAAATGTATTTCGATGTTTTTATTTCGATAGTTATAAAGATACCAAAAGAAAAGTTTTATCCATTTTTAACTACAAAATAATTAATTTTTGGCAATTTTGACAAAGTTCTATTTCAAATGCATATAAAAACTATGGCTATGTATTTTTAAAATATTTATATAGATATAAGAAACTTTAATATGATCATATATTAAATTTCAAAAATTACGACTCAGAAAATAACTATTTATCGAGATTCATAGAAAAAAAACTAAAATTCTTAAAAAATTATCATGCCTATAAATAACCCAAAAGAGTTGTTTCATCGTAGAATGAAAGTAATAATATAAACATTTGATGAAAATTTTAAGTATCTATTAAAGTGTGGTTATCAACTATTTTAACAATGCAAAATATATAATATATAATATATAAATAAATAAATATTTATTTATGTACACTATTTACAGTCTACTCTACTTTATTGGAGGGATAATTACTGTGATATAAATGTATTCAAAGATGAAAAAGGTGTTAGTAGAAATATTTATTTTTATACATTATCGTTATGCCTACAATGAAGTAAAAAATTAAATGTATCACTTTAAAATATACGAGTCACATTAAAAGAAATATTGATGTATAATATTATATAGTGTGTTTAACAATTAAAAAAAAAATCAAAAAGAAATAATAATTAATACTTCATTTTTTTTTAAAGGTATACAAATTTTAAATACTATGTATACACATTTAAACCTAGACTAGATGGTTACTGAAAATGAAGAAATATTTATAAATTTAATTTTAACCAATTTTATAGTATTAAAGTAATAATGTGATTTTGAAACTTGTAAATTGTAAATGAAAACAAAAAAAAAAAGAATAATGATTATCGAAAATGTAGTTAAGTGCCTATTCAAAATTGCAAGAATTACGAGTAAAGCCATTTAAAATTTACTTAGAATAATATACCCGAAGAAATGTATGTATGATGGACAACAGTAGACAAATAATCAAAAACAAAACATACAAAAAACAATTTTATACCAAATTACAAAAATAAAAAACTATATTCATAATTACAAGATTTGTTCGAAATGTGGGATTGAAGAGGGTAAAAAGAAATTTTTAGTTTTTTAAAAAAATACAGAATAATTTATTTGTTTTTGAAACTAAATATTTACGGTTGTGAACTATGTTATTTCGTAAGTTTCTATAAATTTAAAATAGATAATATTATTAAACTTACCAATACATTATTTTGTAAGACTTGGTTTGATATAAATGCATCTATAAGTTAGGCTTAATAGATATATTCATATTTTCATATTTAAGTATTATAAATAAATCGGAGAAAATCAATAAATAACATTAACGAGTTATGACATACAACTTGATTAAAATATTAACACATTATATTGTAGTTAAGTGAACGAATTTTACTTGCACGTGTTTTATCGATACGTGAATGCATTTATATTATTATGAAATATATTGTAGATATATTTACACGCAAGCAACATTATTATTTACCGTACAACCGTTTCGTGAACAATGTATATAATAATAATAATAATATTAGTAGTGGTAGTGATATAAGATTTCTTAAGCCGAAAGCATAATTTTATTAATTGGTAAAAGTGAGGTTTTTTTTTTTTTTTTATCAGGTCAAACGTCTTAAATGTGTTTGGGATTTGCGGGGTACAGTTGTTGTTAGAAATTGAATTCAAGTTTTAAAGTTTAATCAATGGACAAAAAAATTAGTAAATTGTCAAATGAAGTAAGAGAATGAAACTCGGAGAGATGGATTTTGAAAATGAGTTATAATAATAAATAATAATAAAAAAAAAAAAAATAAATAATAACCCGCGCCCTTTGGCCGCCGCTATTATATTTATAGTAGCAAAGCACCCGGAGATAAGTTTAATAATGTAACTTATGGTGGCAGTCTATATACATATACACAGTACACGCACTACATAGTTTGGGAAGTCGTCCGTAAGGGATACAGAGGGGTGCAGTGGAGGGATCGTGACTAAGAGAGTAAGCCTGCGTCGGTAATATCCGGAAAATGAAAAGTGACAAAAATATTATATTATATTTTATAATATAATAATGCACATATATAAATGCCAAAAGACCTACCTACCCGCCGATCTTGATGAAACGGAGCGAATCCCTTTTACAGTTATTATGCTTTTTCGGGTTCAGCTTTTAATTTATCGATACCGAAGCGTCACGGGTAAGTTGGTGGAGAGCAGTGGAAGGAAAGAAAAATTAATGAAGTTTTGCTGTAAAATAGTAATATTACGTATATAAACGTATCACATAATAATATGTATACATTTTGAATTTTGTACAGAACAAATTGCAAACAAAACACGTATTAAAATATGTCAAAATTACGTATTCATACGAATGTATACAGTGAAGAGTGGCTGCACGTAAACCTAATTATTACGGTAACCATCACATTGAAATTTTCGAAATTATTTCGGTAAATATTTAACGTGTACTTGCCAATTTAATTGATTTTCGAGGGCGGGGAATTATGTGAAAATGTCAGGAATTTCCATGTGAATACTAAATGTAAACTAATAATTATTGTGTATACCTTGTGTTGTAATAATAATATTATTATTATACAGTGGGTTGTAACTATATTGCCTATCCAATACGCCGCAACAACACGATATTTGTTAAAAGTGCATAAAAAATACATGGCTAATTAGATATTATGTAAATGATCTCAAAGAGGATACCAGCGTCGATTCAAATAAGCAAAAAAAGCTGTGTCAATCCACACAATGAGTATACTTGAGTTAGTTGACACAGAGTTAAGCGTTATTTCGTGATATGATACCTACGTTATTTTATTATCCAAAATTATGAAAAAAGAATAAATTAATAAAAAAATGCTTGAATCCGATGTTTTTAATCAAAAGAAATTTTTATACTACTTCAAACACACATTGTCTTTATGATATATTGTAACAAATCCTAAAAAAAAAGATTTTTTTCTATTGTTTTGATTTTGGACATATATTTGAAACAAAATATGATTAATCTTGTATTGAATGTTAAGTATTCAAATTTATCCTTGAAAGTTTAAAAAAAAACCTTATAACTATACAAATACATTACAATAGTATAGAATCAATACAATTTCAACTCCATAAATACGATTTAATATTCTTGAAAAGTAACACGCGGCTATAAAATACTAAAACAATAATAAATCTATAGGAATATCCGAGTAAAGCTAGTGAGTATTTTTAAAATAATAATAATAAAAAACGATTTTATAACACGGGTCATGTGTCTTTTACCGACTTAAAAGTGTTCACAATATTCTCGTAAGGTCATAAAAGAGTAAAAAAAAAAGCAATCCTTTCTCTAGTAGTTTTTATACGACTAAACAACTATTGTACCTAATTTCACTGTAACAACACTGATGTGACACCTGGACGGTAGTAAATATAATCATTGATTTTATATATATATATATATAGTAAAACCTATGTATTCTAATCAATGATATTATAATATGATACGGTATACATGTATGGAATACACTTAATATGATGTAATCAATAATAGAGTTCGACTGATGACGATTTGAACTAAGTGACGTATAACGACAGAACTGCGCTCGGCGGTACTGCGCGAATCAGTGATTTATCCTTCGGTGATTTCGAAAGATGAAAAATCGATGTTCGCGGTCCGAAAACCGCTACACGCTAAACGGATGAAACGACACGCGATCAATACGGAAGCAAATAAAATAATTAATTGATCAAAAGATTATGACGTGCGTGTGATAACAATAATAATGTAACATTCGACAGCGAGTGGAGGCCGAGTTGGGCATAAATCTAGAAACTGACAATACGGCACGTATATATGCTCGACAACGGCAATAATAATAATAATAATATCGGTTTCGTCATCGTTGTCAAGCAGAAAAGCCTTTGGGCACAGTCGTATAATAAATACGGTATAATATACGTAGTTGTTGCGGAGTTAGGAAAACGCCGTCGCAGCAGCAACGCGATATTATATATTACTCGTTTGTTGTATATTTTACAATTTTATGCGAGCGCGCCGAGCAACATCTCGTCATAATAATAATATAAATTTATAGGAAAATAAAATTGCTTTATAAAAAGCGTTGGCGTGTAGTATGTTGTGGGTATGTGCGTATTGTATAAGTAAATATATAATGTTGAAGATGTGTTTTCGTCGAGTGTCGGCTTACGGGCAGATTTTTGCATCGCGCGATTCGGTCGTGGAAATGGTAGAGGTGATACATGGATGATGGCGTTTTTATTAAATAAACGATGAAACATTTTTTATTATTATTATTATTATTATTTTGCTCAGTCGTGGGCGGAACTATCATACAATTTAAACATATTATATGTTTTTAACTATATATAGATTAAGCGCCTACACAAAAACCCTCCAACCGAGATATATATTATTCATAGGTACATTGAAACAAATCGTAAATTATTTTTTAGATTGTTTATTTCCGGAAAATCTGTCAATCCACCCTTAATATATTATTATATGATCTTTGAATCTACTACTAGTTATAATGCAACGAAGAGTGCTACAAAATGCTAATCAAAAATAAATAATTATGCGGATAAATAATATTAATTATTCATTCCAATTTCTCCAGTATAAAATGTTAACTATTATGATTTGTTTGTTCGATAAAAGTACAACAGATGAAATATATAACAACGTTTTGGGGTGTAATACAATACTAATTTGCTTTTTACATATAAATAACACAAGTTCTATCAAACGCGTCCAATAAAATATTCAAAATATTCACTGTATTATCGACGTACCTGCCTCGTCGTAAAACAATACCTTCATAAGTTTTATATGATGCAATATTACTATTATTGTATAGTTTTCTCCGCTACAGCTCAACATAATGTCGAACAATATCGGCTTAATATTGTTTTCTGACTCCTTGAAAAACATATATTATAATATGATATAATCTGATTATATAGAATTTATTATTTTATCGCAAATCGGGCAGCAATCACTGGAAAAAAAAACAGAGTATCATTAAATGATTATTTTTTTAACGTTTAATAACTTGCATTGCCATTTTTCATTTTTCGTGTGATTATAATCGATATTTGTTTTTAAAGAAAAACAGCATTAACACGTTTAATAGAGGAGTGGCACAAATCCCACGACGCTTGTGCTACAAGGTGGCACGTAAACATGTTACATACATTTTAACTGGAAAGTATTTCTATTGTATTGTTGAATCTTATACTTAATAAAATGTTCTGTTATTTATAAATATTATTATATTATTACAAGTTACTATAAAATTATGAAAGTCCAGAACACTGAAACAGAAATATTTTCGATTGTAAAAAGTGGCTCAATTTACGTGCATTCAGTATTCGCGTTGTTAATGTACACTTTTTAAGTTTATTTTTTATAATGAATGCAACCGAATTTAAGCCAACCAATGAATAAATCGCTGAAGCTAGTGCTGTTTGTATTTCATTAAATATTATAAAAGACACACTAGCTATTAAAAAAATAAAATAAATAGGAACAAAAATTACGAAAAATATAAGGTTGTGGGTAGGAAAGTTGAGTTACTATAAAAAGAAAAGTGCAAATATAAATATGTTCCTAAATCCTTTAAGTTTGTAATTTTTTCTTTTAAATCCCCCAAAATAAATTTGAATAGATACTTACAAACATATTAATGGTGCTAGAAATTTTCTTAAAACTTTAATTACAAAATGTTGGCACGTGACCCAAAAAAAGTTCGCCAACCCTGAGTTCTATTAAGTAATTTCAACAACGTAATCACCTAGTTTGCGACAAAATAATCCTCGTGCATATAGCCGGTTATGAATCGGCGAATTGCTGACGACTCGCAAATAATAAGCCATATAGGAACGCGTCTGATATTGATACATCGCAAAATAATATCGTATCTAGGTATACGCATAATAACAAAAGGTCGATCGGTCGTCGAAAAACGTTAACGAATGTGTATTACGACCGTGTGTGTTTCTTTTCTTGTCTCTCATCGTTTCGTTTTGTTCGGAACAAAAAATATTATTACAAGAAAAATGTGTTAAATGCATGTATATCAAAGCGAACACAGTTTTTAAAACGGTGAAAATACCGTATAACTATAATATTTTAGAATTTAGCCTTGAAAAAAACTAAAGACAATGTTTTTTAATAGGTATACAAATAATAATCTCAAAGTAATTGATCATTCAAAACTATGTGTGTTAAAACAACTTAATGATTATATTTGTATAAACTTCTAGCTATTGATGAAGTTGATAACATATATCTTATGTTATCCCATACTTAGATTTGCACTCTAGAGGGAGAGACTTTTTATACTCATCTATAATTTAATTAAAACTATTAAATATACTCGTATTCTAATATTTAACATTTTTTTTACGCCTAACTGAATTAATAATCCATCACGAGCTACAAATGATAAAATTTAAAAAAAAAGCATTAATTTAATCATTTTTTGATAAACGATAATTATTTCATATTCAATAGCTTTTTTTTATAATATGTCATTACATAATATAATGAATTAAGTATGACGTATGTATGTACGTAACTATAATAGGTATGCTTTTGTATAGTATAATTAAATAATATTATTTATTATAAAATTATGCACAATATTTCCATAAAATAGGTAGAGACTTATCTATAATAGACAATTGTCTATAACGAACACTTTTCATGATCCCATGACTGTTCGTTATGTACAGCCTCTACAGGTTTCACTGTACATATATTTTAATCTATACAGTTTTTAATGTGCTTAATGTTGATACATTAGAAAGTTATTTAAAATTAATTTACTAATATTTGCTTATAAAAATAAACATTCATACTTATGAATTTAATAATAATATTAAGTAGAAAAAATATTAATGTAATTAAAACAAACTTAAAAAAGTCCTTTGTTATTAAAGATTTACATAACTAATTATAGAAGACTATAAATATTAATTTTAACCAATTTAACAATTTTACTATAGTTTTAAAGAAGCTTAAGTAAAATCAATATGATATTTAGTAATGTTTTATTATTATTATTAGTAGTAGTAGTAGTAGTAATAGTAGTAGTAGTAGTAGTGGTAGTAGAAGAACAATTTTTAAACTAGTCGAAATAATTTTTTTATATGTTTGATTTATTTTATTATTAATATCCCAAACTCTACTTAAAGGAGGTGAAAAAATGTATGAAAAACTCGATACTTATAAAAAATAACTTATATCTAAATAAAATACATAATATTATATTATATTTGTATATAATATTATGTAATATTATACACATGTTATTGTTCGTATAATATCAACACCATTATAATAATATAAAAAATGATGCATCAACCAAGATGCAGTTGACGTATTTTTTTAGTAATACATAAATTATAACTCTGATTTTGGAATATTGTATAATATATATAGTACTTAATTTTTAAGAATACACCTTTTCTAAAAGGTTAGTTCTAGTGTAAAGTTTACTGGAAACTTTTCAAATGATTCGTGTATAAAAATTATAATTTCAATAGATGCTTCATTAAAGGAATCTATCATGTCTGTGAGCATTTGAATCACCTTGTACTTCTAGGATGTTACGAAAATAACTAATAAATGGAATTGACTATAATTATGCAATAACGTTGATTTATATTCATATTACAGATTGTATTTTAATAAAATATACAAGTAGGTATATTTTCAATAATAATTTTTTTTTTCAATTATTAAATTGAATAAAAGTTAATACATAATTAGTTAGCTATATATGTTATCTATTCTGTATAATATTATGTACGGTAGTAATTTTTTATGTCTGATCTTCGAACCCGTTGTTGCAGCCATTTCCTAATAGAACAGTTGTTCGTTCTTTTATTTTCATTTGTTTCCCTCGTATACTATATTGTTAGTTATTATTATATTAATTTTTTTTTGATTTTTTAGTACATTATATAAAATTGTACATTTCAATTTTTTTAGACAAAAAATTATGTTTTAGGAGTTTTTTGGAAATGGGCCAACTGTTTCATATAGATTGTTTGGAGTGTTAAATTAATTTCTAGTTTCGTTGAAGTTGAGACAATAGACAATGGTGTATTTGATGGAGTTGTTTGTGTTACATTTTGGACATAAGGGTGAATCTGTCTTAGCTGAAATGTGTCCGTGTGTGTATTAAGTGTGGCTTATTCCGAGTCAATTAAGAATTACCTCTTTTTTCTGTATATATCAGCCAGGGTTAAATAAAGTGTTTGATATATCTTAATTTATTTTCCGTGGTTGTGTGACATTCTGAGTCCTACAGATTCGTGCAGTATTTTTTAATATTTCTTCGTATGTCTACAAGCTATAAAAAAGAAAGTATACCACTGTTGTGATTATTTATTGTATTTATCTTGCTGCTTTATCTGCTTCCTCGTTTCCCTTTATGCTGCAATGTCCTAGCGTCAACACGAATCTTATATTTTTATTTTATTTTAAGAGGAGGTTGCTAATTTTTAGAGCTAACGACTCTAATATTATTTTTGATTGTAGATTAGGTAAAGCATTAGGTGAGTAAGAGCATAATATCTATTTTAATATCATTGATCTATAGAACTAATTGGGTTTATTTAAGTAGTCCTAGGTATTCAGTTATATAAATACTACGTTGATTATTAAGTTTGAACTATTTAATCGTGTTATAGTGGACTACTTTAAGTTTTACACCAGTTTTAGTTTTAGATGCATCGTTGTAGATCTGGATACTGGTATTCGAACTGCATGTCTATTAATTCATTAGGTACATACATTTTTATAAATAGTATTTGGTGTTTCCTTTGTCTGGTGTTCTATCGAACTTGATAATAAGTTGATTCCAAGGAGCTACAGACTGTTCTCACGTCGGAATATTTCATTAAATGTAATATTTAAGTTAATTATCTCTTTCTGTAATCTTGTACCTAATGTTTTTTTGAGTTTTGAATTTAGTTTGTATATTGTTGAAAAACGAGTTTTATATAAATAAAGAGTAGTTGAATTCTCTGGAGCGTAATATAATATGAGCTATATAATTGAATGGTTATTTCATTCTACGAAAGAGTAGGGGAGGTTCTCCAGTTAAGGTTAACAAACTAACTATTGGGCTACTTTTGAATGCACCAATTGCAATATTGCTATTATTATTATTATTATATTTATTATAAGAAACATATGGTATAGACGCGACAACATATTATTATTATTATTACACCAATACAAACGATAAACTTCACGATATTATATAAAATAGAGAATATCATAACAACATCAACTAGTGTACACGATTTCAATTCTTAATTATTGTATATCCGATTATAAAAAATAAATAATAATACAGTTATTCAAAATTTAATTTTTAGAGTTTTTAAATATAATGAATTTTAAGATAATATTTTCGAATTTGCAAAATCTTTTGTACTACTCAAAAGAATTCTTATTTGAAAATAGAATTTTTTATCATACTCCATAATTACTACAAAACATATTAATAGTTTAAAAATATAGTATTTAATTTCAAAAATCATTTGAATAAGCCCATTTATAATAAATTCATGTATTTTGAAGAAATCAGAATTTGGAAGAATAATAGGGGTTAGTAATGAGTACGCTTAGTAAATTAGTAAATCACCTTTTTATGTATTAAAAAAACTATACGTCCAAGGTCGTGTAAACAGATCGGGTTCTAAAAATACCGTAATCCCTCGGTGTGCAGTAAGTCAGACTTTTGAATCTGACATTGATATTTTCTATTTTGTCGCGAGACGATATACTGAAATTCGTATTTCGTAACAATGGTGCACAAAACAGTGCAACAATATTACGACGAAAACAATATACCTAACTATGCGCGAACGGGTGCAGTGTGTTATCGAATACTATTATAATGAGCAAATCATCATCGTTCAATCATCTAAGTCGACTATAATAATAATGATATTATTATTATTATGCTCGAACCGGAACACTGCCTACAGACGACCGAAATAACTGCAAGCATATTAATATTATTATTATTAAAACAGCTGCAGGCGTCGCCCATGTCTTTTGCAGGGTGTATGTAGACGACAACGGTAGTCGCGGTTACCAATCATATTATGGTAGGTACCTACGCGACAACTCGACGACTCCATTATGTTAATTCTATTTGTGAATTTTTTCTATTTTTAATTACGACCCCGCGTGCATTCTATAATATACTTTTAATTAAAAAGCTTTATATATTATTATACTGATCTGCCTTTGAAACGGTTCACCTTTCGACGAAAAATGAATCTAAAACATCAAATCGACCTTGAATGGGCACATGACGAACGTCATAAACGCATTTATTATAATAATATGTACGTTGTAGTAGGTACCCATATTATATTAGGTTCTGGATACGTATATTACATTATAATATAATGTTGTGCCGGTATTCATTAATTCTATGCCAAACGCAGCGAGTTAACACACGATTTAACGTGCAACGACATAGCACGATCGATATTGCACCTACGCCATATGGCGTATAAACGATTCAAGACATAGTCCACGGTATGCCATTTTTCCGTTAATATAAATAAATTAAACGAAGTTTTTGAAATATGTGTCACCCTCTTCCGTAAAAAAAACCCGCGTGAAGCAATTATTTTTTCAACATAACTCTTGTATTTTTTTTTTCGGTTCATCTAAAATCACATTTTCCGATGAAAGTTTATTTTATTTACAGTCGTTTATCACATCGTTATCATACATAAAACATAATATATTAAATACAATAAATATAACTAGAGGGCTCTTTTCCACGAGCTTTGCTTGCCGAAACTCTAGAAGTTGAACAACGCCATCCGACTTGGGTCCACCCCCCTCGCATCTTAAAATTTAATAACCATATTTTAAAATAAAATATACAAAACTATTTTTTGTTTAACAAAGAGATATATTTAACATACATTAATTGAATATACAAAAAACATATATATATATTAAAGGTATACCTAAAATAACATCGATTTGATTGAGTGCGTACTCAACACACTATTCCGCAGTCATCAATACATCAGTATTTATACAATCTCAATTATTAATGTATTATATTATTCATTATATTTACACAAAAAAATATATTATAATTTGAGTTAAATAAAATCAACGATATTGTTTTTGTTGATAGATTTATTTTATGAATTGAATTTCCAAATTAAATAAATGTATTATTAAATTGCATATACACACATATACTTTAATTTGGCATTTTGAATTTCTCGGAGGGATATAAGCTATTATTTATAAAATAAATAAATTTATTTCCACGAAATTTTCTTTTATATGATTTATACATTGAAATTGCATTACTCCTTAGTTTTATTCACTTATTGAAATTGTATTGATTTAGTTAAAAAGTTATATTTATTGGAAATCAGTAGTGGACTGGACGACCGGAATACCGGGAAATTTCCCGGTGGGCCATGGGTTGTATAAAATATAATTTATTTATTTATATTATCATCGTGAAATTATAAACTAAAATATTATCTATTTATCTAATAAGTAAATGTATGTAATATTATTAAACATAAAAACCAAGATTTTTGATTATTTTAAAATGCGAGATCAGCTTGTGTTCGGCAGGGCTGGTTTTGATGACAACTTATTGTTACAAGTTTAAAAATGGTTATTACAATATTATAGGTCGTTGTAGCATCCACGGATAGGCCATAACCTAAAATTTAAAATTTAAAAGTTAAATTGTGCTTACAAAAATATATACGAGTATATAAGGTTATTAGTATACTAAGAGCCTTTAAAATTATGATTTTCCCGGACTGTTTTTTTTCTAGTCCGCCGCTGTTGGAAATTATATTAAATTATTCTTATTATATTATTTAGTATAATATATAAAAAATTAATTTGTTAATTAAATTCACGTTAATTTCCAACTAAATAATAATATTTGAATACTGCATTTCTTTTTTTTTCTTTTTTTGAATGTGTTTAGATCTTGAATTAAATGTAGGTACCTACTTTATTTTAAAGACCGTAAAAATATATTTAAATTTCAACTTCTAGTTTGTTCAAACGTTAGTGTCTATTATATTACTATCATGTAATAAAACAATTAATTTAACGCGATGATAAATGTTTAATTAAATTATATGCTTATAATATATGATGGAAATAAATAAAATAAAATTATCAGAGAAAAATATTTATTATGTTCTTAGTTTATGAAATATTAATACTAAAACAAAGGATTGGAGAAACCTTGTGAATTCTAGTTCCATAAAAATAATAATAATATATGATATAGTGCACGTAAAAGAAAAAAGAATACGAATAAAAACTATAAGACAAGAAATAAGTCAAATAATACACATACATACAGACATATAAACATTAAATTACGAGTATATTTTTCACATATCAGAAAGAGAGAGAGTAAAAAAGGGATGGATAAATATTTTGATAGCCAAGACACGGAAAAGGATCAGTTGGAGCGATTGTCGATATTGACAGTGGACGTGTTGTGTTTTATACGGTACTTCGCACTCTCGATATCAGCTGCTACCAGTGAAACACACCTCTTTTTACGTGATTCGATTATTTCCTTAGTATATATATAAAGTATAAACAGCGTAGATTCTTCAAGAATAATAAAAAAATGGATATAAAACCAAACATATTTTTTATTATTTGTATACATCAAGCAAAACAATAAATATGCATAGTTGTCACTCCACACATTTTCTGACAAATGATCTGAATACAATTTAGAGTAATGGCGAAATAGGATAACTCAATGAATATTATTGTTAAAATAATAATGCGTAATGTTTCAATGAATTTAATCGTGTCTATTTTCATTAACAGTTGTAAATATATTATTTGTTTTAAATGATTACATTATTATAGTATATTGATATTTGTAATTAAAATAAATTTAGTGTTGTCATTATTATTTATTATTTATTACTTTTTATTTTTTATGAATTATGGTGATTATGCGTGCTGCAGAAAAAAATGATTCTGTAGAATAACCGAGTAAAAATCTTCTAATAAATATATCATATACATATATTTAAATTGAGATTTTTTGAAATTACATAAGTCGCATGTAGTCTATTATAAATGCAAGCGATAAATATGTTACTAACGAAATATTAAAATTGTATTTAGTTATTTATGAAGAAGAGTTAGTAATTATTATGATATATATACATATCCTCGTCAATTAAAAATGGAATTATAAACATTTATAAATTACAAGTATAGAAAAAGTGTTTGAAATTAAATTCTAATATGTCGTATAATTTGTATGAAAATGAACTCTTTTAATATATATTATAAATATATGTATTTCAATAATACAGCAATGATAATACAGTATTATGCATTTGCCTATGTATTATATTATGTTATAGTCTATAGTGCTAAGCACCAAATCCGCATTAATCCATATTCAGATAATCTATCCGAATTGATCCGGATTAAATAAATGTTATAACCTATTTCATCTGGATTTAAATATCAAATCCGAGATTATAGCATTCCAAAATTACAATTTTGACAACACTTAGTCAATCCAAATAATATTAATTATAACAATAGAGAATACTATTATAATTTTTATTTTTTATAATAAACATACTAAAAAATTGTATTTTTCTATTATTTTATTTATATTTTTTTTTTTATAGTATCTATATAAATGTATATTTAACATACATATTATTATAATTATTTATAAATGTATTATGTCCGTGTTTATCTATTACAGTTCATTAATTAAATGTTTTAAACTTAACATATTAAGTATCTAGTATCTAATGTACTTTAAAAGGACAACATGTAGAAACTTTCTAGTTTCTAATTTTTAACTCTAGCCCATTTCGACAAATTAATGGATTGGATTCAAGAATCCCAGATAAGACGGATTGCCCTAAAATTAGGATAGTTTAATATTGTAATCCGGGTAACGAATTGATCAAAATATTGTTCAGCACTAATATTATATTTATTGTCCAATACAGTTTTTCTAATACGAATAAAAGTTTAAATCAATTTTCTCGGTATATTACAATTTACAAATATGATTTATGATTTCAATTCAAACGTAAAAAACAAAATTTTTTTACTAAATAACATTGTTAGTATAAGTAGGTACTTCACAACTAATTATAAATAGTAATATGAGTATAAAATGTTGGTTAATTGTAGATGCTACTAATTCCAATCCTCTTTAGGTTATGTTAGTATCTAATGATATAATTTACGTGTGTGCACCAAATATACTTTATTCGTCTTATGATTATTTTCCATTTGTCGTTTATCTCTGAGAATCAAGCCTAATATTTAACCACTTAACCTGTAATATAACGAAAAATACAGTCCCGTGTCGCAAAGAGTCAAAACCTACGAAAAATATAATGCATAATGCGATAAATACTAATTATTTTTATTACGAACTATTGCAGCGGGATTTTTGATTACGACGGTGATTAGAATTGATTTTCGAGTACCGTATTATATAATTTATCAGTATGCTATCGAATTAAAAATAACAACGGTACTTAATAAGTGACCTTAACTGCAAACAGTAGTTCAATTTACATGCGCCGCGCTAATTTAATTTGGCAATTTTTATATTTGACGGTTGTTTTAATTAATGTTTTGTTTTAATTTGAAATGGCAATCTCGAAATTATTGTTTATCCGAGGAGATAGATAGTTAGCCTGTGGTAAAGTTTTATCAGGTTGATTTACACATTTTGTATAAGTCACATAATCCGTTATATGATGGAAACTAGTAGAAAGTTAATCAATTCTACCTAAATATTTCGTTCCCAACCGTAACGAGAAAAGCGAGAGATTAGTAGAAAAGTGAAATCGACAATATAATAATAATAATAGTAATAATAATAATAATAATGACATCAGGTAGTTTAGAATAAATTATTATTATGTTAATGAATTCGACCCTTTTTAACATTATGCAAATAAGCTGAAAATTAATAATAATAACGATAAAAACAAAACTGTTTTATTTGCCAATGAGATAGTAAACATAATATAATATTAAAAGGATCAAACGCGGTTATCGGCTTTAGACAAATAATGCAAAATAATATGTATGTGCAGCTGAGGAGGTTATATAAGCTTTAAGACCAACAGTGGCTAGCCACGTTAACGCCGGATCAACAAAAGGTCCTGTGGTCTTTCTTTTTCCATTTCTAATTAAACCAGTTATCACGCTTCTGTTTTATGTGTAAAGTGTAGCATATAAATAACAATGTTCTTTTTATTTTTAGTGTACACCACGCAGTGTATTGTTTTAGGAGACAAACGACGTTTTTACTGAAATCATGATTGCGAATTCGAACGAAAAATGTTATTCATTAAAAAAAAACAAAAATAGATAACACTTTTAACCGAGACATTTTTATTTCACGTTTTCTTCGTTATATTTCAATGAGCAAGGACTACGGAATGATCGCATTAACATGCTGCGTTAATTTTATGTTTTGTCTTTTGTATTTTCGAAAATAAAAACGCTTTTATAAAATATAAAGTATTTAATACTCAATATTAATATATATATATAAATTAAGAATATCTATTCAATACCCGATATTTTAATTATTAACATTTTTAAAAACGTAGACACTTAGCTAATGATTATAAAACTAAAAGTACACGGTATAAAATAAATTTGAAAAACAGTAGAAACTACTTTAATAAAATTTCAGTAAAAATAAATAAATTTTTTGTAAGAAAGTAATGCTATAACTTGCCTATAAAATAGAAAACATATACTTAAGAATGTATAAAGACGAACATATTGTCTAAGGAGATCAGAGTTCCAGTGTAAATGAAGCGACTCATATAGTATAGATAGTAATATAATATTGTGAACAACGATTATTAATTAATATCACGTACGTCGTGAGTCCGTAAATCGTTCGGGCGTTGATAAATGGTCGAACGATTTCCAAAAAATACATAACACGATTTAGTCGAAATTGATTATACAGCCACACAGCCTAAAACGGCAAAACAATAAATAATTCTATACCAAAGTTACGTAGTTCGGTAAAGTTATTACGAGTTACTACGCTACATTTGGTACGGAATGCTTCTACGATAATACGACCGTTTTCCCGTCGAGAAAATATCTCTATGTATGTGTGTACGTATGTATGTATGTGTGTGTGTTACCGATGATTTGTTTTCCTTTCCAGTTATATTATATTGTCTTCGGCGATTTATACGTAATATTTTAATTTGTACGATCGTCGCCGTCGTTTATTGTATACATAGTTTTTTTTTTAACCGGCACGTGCAGCGATCTCCACAACGCGATTCCCAGAAACGTCCATTAATTATTTGAAAAGTTACCGGAAGACGTAACCCGGCGATTTTCCGACGACGGTCTGTAAAAATGAAAACAGCACTTCACTCGCGTACGTCACGAAACCGAAGTGCAAAAACATGAAACGCGTGGCACAATAGCGATTTACGGTTCGTTGTGCTAACCACTATTAAACAGACAGAATATCGCGGTTGATGAGGAAGGAGCGATGAACAAAAATAAACCTCATAATCGTACACGCGCGCACGTAACATTGTAATAATATTATTATTTACAATGACAATGAAATCATTTTTCACGATGCAATACGAATGTTGGGTTAGTAAATTTATACGCGATTATGATCGTCGAAAACTCGCAAGTGATTTCGGCGTGGTAAAAAAGCTCGGGTGTATATGATAAATATTTTTTAAACTAAAACTCGTTTGAATTTTGAATCGGGTCAACTACGCGGCACACTCGCAATAATTGTCTAGTGCGTTTTGGGTATCAACCGTCGAGATGTCTGATATTTTAGTCCGCCGGTGCAATCAATACGCATCGAGTACCAAGTACTCAATGAATATTATTATTTAATATAGCAGTAAATTTCTGCGTAAAGCAATTGTTGGAAATTACGATTTTAATGGGCCGAGAAGAGTTACCGGTATTTCCCTGGAAAATTATGAAAGTATTTCATTCATCATATCATGATAATAGAAAAGTTTTAAATTACGTATTAATTATTTATGGCCCCAAAACACCTGACCAGGAGAATTATTATTTCAATAACATTGACTTTGGCCATATTTCATGCTTTTTGTTAAAATGTTCAAGTTAATAAATAGTCATAAATGATTTATTTTAGTTTTGTTTAAGTATATTTTGATTGCTATTGTACAGTATTTACTCCCCTCAAATAACCTAAATATAATATATGTTCACAACATATCGATTACATGAGTTACAAATAATATATATATATATAAATAATTTAATGATATTTCGATCAAAATGTCTTAAAATAAGAGTATTATAATATTCTCAATGATATTGTTGTTAATAATAGGGATAATTAAATTTAATGTTTCCAATGCTTTAATAAAACAAAATACATTCGTTTTAATAAATTTGAAATCAATATGGGGAATTATTAATATAATTATTATACACAGTCGTATATTTGAGTTAGATAGATAATTAAACGAATATCGTCTATATTAAATTATGTAGAATTTGGATACTGGATCTTTGGTTTCGTACAGTTTTTGAACGATCATTATATAATATTATGAAAAAAATAAATAGAAAAATATAATGCTAGTTTTTTTTTAATTTAAATTATTTATATTTATTTTAATCAAATGCTAATATAATTTTATGAAATAGATACAAGAAAATAGGGGGAAAATGTTTGATTTTGTGTTCTTCTTTTCATATTGATGGAAATGGTTGAAAGCAATGAGATTTAATTTGGTCTTTAGAGTATATTACAATACCATATATTGCTTAATATATATATATACATATATATGTTTGTATTTCTCTATAGATTAATTTGTACAGTGTATACCTATAATTTAATTAGTCATAGAACTCATGTTATACAATAGCATCGAATTACTCATAATATAGTTATATTGCTAGAGAACTAAACGAAGTAAGTCAAAATAAGACATATTAAGACGTTATAATATTTACCAAAATGAATTAATAATAAAAAGCAAATAAATATGTCTGGTATTATTGTTTTTAAATCAAAAATATATTTATATAATATATAATATATATATAATATGTATACATTTATTATTATTATTATTATTAATATGTAAATGAATGAGTAAATATGTATATTTTTTTAATTATACGAGTCGAACGCACAAGTATACTAATCAACGTTTGAAGGCGAGATGAGCGTGTAAGATGGATGAAAAAAAAACAGATACAAGATAACTTCCGTTAATTTCCAGTCTCGATGAACTTTCGTAAATTGCTACAAAGATACGGGGCAATGAGAGCGCAACGGGCGGAGCGTACGAAGTAAACGAGGTCGTGAGGCTGTTAGGCGCCTACGGCACCATTATTGAATCAACTGGCGAACGGTGTGTTCGTCGTTAATGGGGTGTTGAAATATAATTAATAGAGGTACCCGGACGATAAAATGAAATCGCTCGGAATTTATCTGTGTTTAAAGGGGCGGCCAGCAAGTGCGGGGCGAGTTTGCTGCACTGAGTTAGCGGCGATTGCTGCCGGGTGGATATGTGAACTGATGTTGATTGTGCGGGGACGAGGGAGGTAGGGGTGGAGGAGCGGTGGAGGGTGGAAAGGAAAAAAAGAACGGACGATAAAAATAAAGATCGGTATTGATGACAGAATTCTATTATAGAGGATAACAACACGCCGCCGCCGCCGCCGCCGCCGCCGCCTACGACTAGGTCGCGGATGTGGACAAAAAAATCTTAATCTATTACCCGACTATTCAATAGGCGTACGGGCCGTAAGTGCTTTAAACGATCGTTCAGCCATTGTAAGAAGTATAATATTATGTTCACGGGCGTATACCACCGGTATATTATTGCGAGTGATTTATATCGCGGGCATGGATTTCGAAGGGTTTAAAACCGCACGGCGGTCGTTGCGGTCACGTGTGTGTACAGCGCAGTTATAACAATATGATATTATACGACTGATTATCGATCGTTACGTATTCGTCGTCGTCGGTACGATATGTCGTATGAGAATTTTTCGATTAGCAACACATAAAACCGCGCCGCTATATATCACCATGCACAATCGTAGCTTACCTCTGTACGTAATGCGTCACCCATCGAATCGAACCGGCTGACGAACGACATATTTCATTTAGAATACACGGAGGAAAGATATTTGATGATATCCTCGCCTTAAGTCTGAGGAGTTTAAAACGTCAACATCAACTATCAAGACTCTACCGCGTGCACAGCATCTCGATTTCGATAGGCACAATTTTTTCAGCTCAACAATAAGCCTATAGATAGTCGCTGCAGTGATGTACTAATGTCCGATAGGCAATGGTATAGTTTGAAATGCTTAATATTATTTTATTTTTTCGGTTTTGCACATGAGCATTGGTATTCCGTTATCACATTATCGATTTGCAGTTAAAATTTATGTTTCTACGGAAACTGTAGATTGTTATTGACATCACTTTTTTTATATTATAATATACAACTTACGATAACAACTATACGGACTGTTCTAAATAATTGTACGTGGTAGTAGATTTCAGCGTGACATATTTGAATTTGGAAATATTAGCTATGGGAAATCTATTTAGAGTCATTTTATCTTAATGAATTTCATATTGAGTACTTTTTTTTATTAATTAAAATAGGATGGTGTGAGGGGCAACTTTTATAATTCAAACGGGATCTTATATTTTTGAAATATAAATCGTATACGATTTATTTTTTAATGAATATTGATTCGTTTATATTTATGCGTCAATAATTAAAAAAGCTATTGACATTTGAATTATTTTTTTAATTTGTAAATGCTTAAATGAATAATAATAATAATAATATTATATGTTTGTGCTTCTGTAATACGTTGATGCATTGTTGTACAGCTTTAATAATCTGAGCACTATAATAATATCAATTTACTACGGTAATAAAACTTGTGTTTGATATTTTAATTTAATTTTATATTACGTAGGCCAAATCACATTATCGTAGTGATAAAAAAAAAAAACCAAGAATAAAATCAAAACAATTAAGTAACATAATAAGACCTATAAATATGTAAGTATGTATAGTAAATAGTAATATTTATATAATCAATGCTATTATTGAAATGATTTTTATTTTATTTTAGTAATTTTACATGATATTTATTATCTATAATACAAAATATATTATCTTATAATAGTAAAATACTTAAATGTTTAAATAATTACACGAAATCGTTGTATAAATTATGATATACACTATACAGTATACAAAATTATTCAACATTTATGCAAATAGTTACCTCTAATTTTTGACTTGTGTAAGTACCTAAATATTTTTTAAATTTAAATAATAACTTTTTCATCTAAATATTTGATTAGAATTAACTTAATGTGTGATTACTATCTCTAAACACCGCAAAATGACAACATCAACTTCAAAGATACTTGCATAATTAAACTTCGCATTCAATATAATGTTAAATTATGCATATAAAATCACACACATTTTGAAATAACATTCCTTTTTCAAAGCCTAAAGATATGATCAAACCAATATTAAATTATAGTAACTAAGGCTTAGGAGTTGTTTCATTAATTAAAGGTTAGTAAAGCTTATATACTTATATGTAAGATTGCTTAGGGATTTATAGCTCTTGAAAACAGACAAAATAAATATGCAGATTTCTATCAAAAAGTAATCAAATATGTACTGAAAAAAAAATGTGGTAAAATATACAGTAGTACTAATATTTAGTAGTGGATATAGTGTAAATAAAATAACACGGTATATTATGTTATAGGCATCTACCATGATTAAAAATATATCTAGGTTAGGTAACTTACTTCTACCTATCAATTATTATAGCTACAGTGATCATGGTAACCAGATATAACCGGTATACCAGGTTATAGAAATTAAATTGGGACATCCTTACGTAAGATAATAATATAATCCGTGATTATTTATATTAACAATCGCCAATCGTTTAACAATTATACATTTTATTACCATACTGAATTGATAATTCAATTTCTATAGTACATAAATCAATAAATTATACTTGGATTTAAAAAGTTAACACTCAAATCTCTCATCTTTAATTAATACAAAAAATATTGAATATTAAATTAATCTAGATAATATGATTTAAAATCGTTTTCACATAGAGCATTTTTACTTAATTTAAATATTTCATAGTGAAATCTACTGTCATATAACAATCAGAACATTTTGTATAGCGTTAGTATATATTGGTAACTTCATGTAACTTTATGTCAATATATAATTACAAAATATTGTAAAGACAATTGTCGTCAAAACAAAAATAATAGTCTATCCAGTCATATAAGTCAAAGAGTTAAAAATTATGTACCGATTCGTATTATTACTCTAATATATGCGATTTCTCGCCAAAAAGGCACGCCGAAGTGACTATATTTCAAAGCATTTAAGCTTTTAGGATTATTCATATTTTACGCTGTCACGATTTAAAACTTATACTATCTCTTAGGGATGTGTATTTCACACTCATACACCCTATCCTAGAATATGGTAGTGTCCGGTATGATTACTACCTAAGTCTATGATATGGTTGAAAGAGTCTAAAGATAATTCAAAACGCCAATCCTTTGTCCTCCACATGACCGTACCCCGACTCCAGATTTCCTCAATATCACAACTATAATAGCGGACAGACTATATTATGATCTCGTATTTTTATTCAACCTGCCAACTGGTAAAATTGACTATTCAAATCCTCTAACCCTCATTATTTTAGATTTACTCTATCGCTTTATAGCCTCACTTACGACGTTCCATACATTTATATTTCCGGCTAACTATTTTTAAAAGCCCCTAATTATTGCCCGCGATTAATACGCGTCGCTGACCACGACCACACTTTTTCGCTTTAACCTATGGTATACTTATCGGTTAATTTTTACATTATTATATTCTTGTATAAATTAACCTGTTGATCGACACATATTTTAACCGCGTTATTATTTTTGGCCTTTTTCCCGTGGTGTTTATGAATAAAATAAAATTAGATGCGAGGCATGTCGATTTTTTTTCCCCGAGACGCCATCGTTGGGTGCAGACATGCAGTAAAATGAAGTTCGGCGTGGCGCCCTGTGTACCATCTGCAGGATATTATATACTAATATACTGCGTGTGTGTACACGCGTTTATGTAACGCCAACGCGAATCGTTTGCCGCAGTGTACATCGAGTAGCTCGTGGCCAATACCTCTCTACCCGCTGGCACTGCGAATCGATATTATTAATTCGTTTATTTCGGGTTCTACCGCCGTGTATCGGGCGAGCGGGCGGGCGGGCGAATGTCGGCGGGGCTTATTTCCCTCGTCCGATTTCACGCAAGACACACTGCTGCACACACACCACCGCCAGTTGTGTCGGCGGGAACGCGTGATGAGCGATTTCGTCTCCGAAGATGGGAACCGGAACACATGCGGTCTGCGCGCGGCACAGTAAAACGCATATTATTATTATTATTATTATTATTATTATTACTATACACGCAACTGCAAGACGAGACGTCCGAATTAAATACATGATGGAATGCGACGTTGTGCGATATTTTCCTTAGCTGTTCCCCGCTGCCGCCGCAGTCGGATTCCGAGTTCATTACAAGACATCCATCAGAGTTGAACGGATATGAGATAAGGAATATTACGGTTTTTCTCCATTCGTATTAATAACAATATGACGATGATCATAATATTATACGTAGTATTTCATATCATATAAATAATATAATAATGATGCGACGATGAAAAAAAAAAACGGACGCGTGTGTCATCCGCGGTCATCACGTTTTGAAATTGAAGAATTACGCGCCGGAGCATTTGCAGTTGGTCCGTTGTGGTAGATGTCAGGGTGAGGGGGTATGCGACCCCACCACTTTGGTGAAAATAAATTGCGACCAAAACACGTCCTAATAACTGATGTTAATAGTGATAAAACGAAAATTATAAGTGACATAAAGTAATATGACGTTCTGTAATATTAAAATAACTCAACTCATATTAAACACGGTAAACACAGAAAACTGATAAAACATGGCCACACAGGAAAAAACGATTTTATTTTTTACGTTTCTTTATAAAGCGTGTCATTGCATTTAATTGTTATCATACGTCCGAATGTTTTAAATATTTAACGCAATTAATATTTAATAGCAATTACTTGTGACAGTCTGATATATATTATTTATTAAAATATAAAATGTTTTTAAAGCAATTTAAAAACTACTACGTAGAAATAAAGAATAAGTAATACAAATTTAGGTAAGTGGGTTCGTTAGTGTACCTCTGTTATACACTATAGGTATCGAGTGAGTCACTATTATATGTGCGATAATTTTAATTCAATAATAAATTATTGTATACAAAAAGCTATTTTGAGCGGAAACGGTCTGTTGGACTATTTTACAAAGTAATGATAGTTTTTTGATAAAGCTATTAAAGTAATTTATTTTACTATTAGTGTTATAGTATAGATTAATAGAGTTTTTTACGAAAATATTGCATATTCGATATAATATCAACTTATATAACTGCAAAATTAATAAACATTTTCTAACGTAACCGTAAGACAGTAACAATGGATTCATAGTACTTATAAAATATAAATAGATAATTTTTTTAAATAAACCGGGGTATAGTATAAATAAGTAATATTGTCAACATTTTAACTTTAAATACATATAAAAAAAATTGTGCCAATGTATTTTTAATATTTTTATACAGATATAAGAATAATTTTGTGGGATCTTATATTAAAATTTTATAAATTTTGACCTATCGAATAATTTTTTTATCGTCATTTATCAAAAAAAATTAAATAAAAAATATTCACGATTTAAAATTACCATGAATAACTCAAAAAGTATTAAAAAAAATTGAAATTTTTATAGTTTAATGAAAATCACAATAAAAACATTTAGTGAAAATGACATGCATCTATTGTTATTTTTTTTTTAAGTAAAATAAAATATCAAAAACTTTGAGGAGAAATAATTATTTTACAGGTAAATATCGAATGTCGTAAACATTTGAACTTGAAATGCTCATAAACATTTTATTTAACTATCTGGTAAAATATTTTTTCTTATTATATAGGATGAAAAACTAATTAAGAATATTGAGTATAATTTTTAAATCTTTGGTATAAAAAACATTTTCATAGATTTCTAACTACAAAATAATTTACTAATTTTCCTGATTTTTATGATTTTTTTCAAAATTTTAACATCAAACGTTTATAAAAAATATTGTGACTATAGATTTTCGATATTTTTAATTGAAAACTATAAACTTATGAGGAGTTTTGTATTAATTTTTCAAACATTTCTATCGAGCAAATAACTTTTAATCGGCATTTATAAAAGTAAAACTATGAAAAAATTGAAAATTTCTTTTGCTTATAAATAGCTCAAAAATTGTCAATATATTTATTTATTTAAAAAACACCGCCATTTTTAAAATCAAAGCATTTTATCGTCAACTCATCGTCCACTCATACACAAAAAAAAGACATCATGTTAAAATCAATACATTCATCACTCCGATCAGAATCAAACATATTCGTGTCTTAAAATAATACTAATATAATAATCTGATCTAACTTGTTTATTATATTATTCGTTGAGTTAGAACAACAAAAGTGATTTTTGAGTATGTTTGTATTAAACACCGAACTATAGTGTATCTAAACTCATGTCATTTGCACGTTTTACACGTCGATTATAATTCGATTGTCGCTTTAGATATGGATTGAAACTAAAAGCCATCAAATGCATTTCGTTTGTCTTTAAGGACTTAGATCCGATATACGTATATATATCTACTAGAGTACTAGACATTAGTAAATATTTCGTTATTATTTTATTGTCTACTCCGAAAAGTGTTGTCGTAACACACGCGTATTAAATTAAATTCAAAATATTTTTAATAGCTGCTTTCACGTTTCTAGTTGGATTATTTTAAATATAAATATATCCACCTCGATTTTTGCAATCATTTTCAAGCATTCAAACTAAACTATGAGCATTTATAATTGTTTTTTTTTTTAAATGTTCGTTGTTAAGTAATTATTATCATCGTTAGCAAATCACTATAATAATATGATTTTACTTTAATGATTGATTATTATGATTTTTGATCTCTTAATAATCTTTTTTATAGCAATTTTAATATCAAAATAATTGGAGTATTTAAGCTTTTATACTCGCATTATGTACTAAACAATAACATTACACACACAATTAGATTGGGCGTTAATCACGATTAAGCTTTATTATACAATATTATTTCTGAGCAATTAAACGTGTTGTGTGCACGTGTTTGCATGTTTTTTTTTTTATTTAGCGTTAAGCTGATAAACATTAGCTAATAAATTTAAAAAAAATCAAAATACACATGACTCAAACGTTATAATTATATTTTATGATATCAGTCACAACGTAGCGACTAAATTACTTTTTCAAAATGTTATGTTTAAATTAATTAAACCCGATAAATTGTAATCGGATTGTATAACATTGCTAAGTAGATAAGTAGATTATTGTAAAAACAACATAAAAATAATATATATATATATATATTATGTTCTACAAATCATGTGCACATGAGAAATGCCAATTGCATTATATATTAATAATGTAAATTGAAATTTTACACACAACACTTTGATCTATATTGTTTGCCATTGATAGTAAACGTTGAATAACAATGTAATCATCATACATTATTAGTGAGAATTAGGTACTTATTATACAAAGCATAATAATGATAAAAGTAAAATACGAGTATATAATGAATGCAGTCGAATTGAACATGTTTCAATGTTTGTAATACAGAATCGTATTTTTTTCTCCATATAGTCTGCTCTATCAGATTTTTTTAATTGGTCTATGTATAATTCACACAACTTTTCTGTGATCTAAAAAGTGAATTTTTCTAAAAAAATGTTATCTAATATACATGCCATCGATAAGGATTTAAAGTAAATTATTATAAACAACAAAATTGAATAAATAATATAACAACTAACCACCGCCGAGGTAGGTATACCGATGAATGAACTCTTTAATTATTTAATGTAAACGAATCTTTGTGAACGTCATTGACCACCGCCGTTTGCCGACACGAGAACTTTAATTGGATTGCGTTATTCACGTCATGTGGATAATCCAAATTAGTTTTGTTTCTTCAGTCTTTGGATAATGATATTTTACGTGCATTTGTCGGTTGTGGTTATGTACAAGCTCCGTTTTTTAAATGAATAACAAAATTAGTGTCGTGTAATTATTTTTGTAATACAATTTTTTTGGGAATCAAAATTAATATAAAAAGGTAAAGAGTAATGGTAAAGTATTTTTGGTGTGGAGAAGGTGTAATTTGAAATTTAATTAAAACGTGTATAAATGGGAAAGAAAAAAAACTACAAAAAAAAAGAAAAATATAGGAGGTATACAGTTGTGTGATTTTTGTTGACAAGTAAATACTTCATCTGTAAATAACTTCTCTCCTAGCGCGGGTATAACGGGCAGAACTATCTTGTCATCAGCAATTTTTCATATTTAACAACAGTAAGAGAACCAGCGTTTTAATTATATTTTCTTATTTCTTCTTAATATCTCCCTAGACGCTCGCTATGCAAATAGTATAAATTAATCACATTTTTAAATCTATCTTTTTGTACAAACTTACATTTTACAATAACTAAACACATCACACAATATCATATGAATCTTTTAAAGTTGTTAAATGTTAAATTATTGTAGCTATTGTATTCATCATAATTTACAAAGTGTTTAAAAAAATATTATATTATAATAATAGTATATAAAAATACTTCTGTGCATAATTTATTTATAACTACATTGTACATGTATAATGCATGTATACTGTGGTTTGCCAGTAGTTAATTATTATAGGCTATAATTTAAATTGGAGATATTTGAAAGTAATGGATATGGTTAGTATTGGTATTTTAAGAATCTTTTTACACTTTTAATTTGTTACACGTTCGGTAACTACACTACCTACTTAACATGTATGTCGTATGTGCAATAAAGCTCAAAAACATTTTTTTATTTTTAAATCAGGTATATTAGGTATGAATTCAAAACAGACCTAAGTTTTATAGATTTTTCCAAAACGCGTATCTATATTACAATAATATACTATCATACATCTATTGTTGATTTATTCTACTGCTTATTAAATGTATGTCCTGAGTAGAGCCAATACGTATTGATTTTATATGATAGACATGGATATTTACCCGTTAAATAAAAAATAAAAACGTTTCGATCATGAACTTCGATGGGTTTTGTTTTGGTAAAATATTGGTTCTAGTCTAGTTTGTACTTTGAAGAAGTTAAAAGTAAAAATTTTCAGTGCTTTTCAATATTTCCGAGGAAGAGGGGAGAATAATAAAAAATAATTTTAGTGAAAAACATACATTTTTACGTTGTATCAGTTTTTAAATAACCACATCTCATTTATCGTACCAGATTCTTCAGCCTACTAACCATCTTCCACTCACTGATAAGCCACCTAATTAAATATGTTAAAAACCTCGAAGAAATATCAAGTGACCCAGTTCTATTGAAATTGGGTGAGAAACAAAAAATTGTATTTCCTATCATCTCTACTGTCTCATACAATGAAATCAAAATTATAATTTGAATATAATATAAAATAACCATAATCTTTTTTGGTATTCGATATTTAGTCAAGTACAGCGATTTTAGTTATACCTATTCTTGTAATTCAAAAAAATATAATTTATAAGGACTTGAAACTTCTTGTTATTACGTATAATATTATTTACTATACACAATGATAAGTAAAAAGTATTTAAATTAATATTTATCTATTTATACCACGAATATGTAACAAACGTATCCACACAGTTATTTAGTGATGAGTGATGACACAACAACATATCCCCGACAAAATATCCATAAACCAAAATATCCCGCGTAAATGTTAATTCAAAATTTAAACTTTTTTATAAAAATTACATAGATATTGCTACAATACAATTATCATTAACATTTATAAAATACAAAAAAATTAATCAAAACATGTTTAAAATATATACATAACCATCATATGTAAGTAATTTATTGCCTTTTTGACTTTGAATAAATTCTATACATTTTTTAAATTATAAAAAGTTTTTAATTTAATTTAAGACACCAGTCTAACAAGCTCACGTACATGTATTGTAGATAATTATTAAAATAACACAATATACTATTATCAAAATAACGAATAACACACATTCACCTTAAATAAATTTCAATTATTATACTTTCAATCGCAACTTTTATAATAAAGGTTAATATTTTAAATTATTATTTACGCGGGATATTTTGGTTAAGTGATATTATATCGGAGATATTTTTACTGGGATATTTTGACGTGGAATCATTTTTTAGTACATCGTCGGTATAACAACTAAAAATATTGTAAGAAATTATATTATAATTTATACGATTTATTTTTGGAGAGATTCAGTTCAGTCTACCTTTTTACTAATAGAAAAATAAATTATCATAGCAATATGAATATATAATAAAATATTTTTAGAAATATTCTTAGAAATATTGGTTAACATATGTACCGTGTTCGCTCAAAAATGTCTGTCGTATGCAAATACTTATCATCGAATTCACATTGAACACATCTAATCCAGAGAACTAAGTACTCAATAACGACGTATACTTGACACTTACTATATTATCACACAGTGCATTTTTTGATTTTTGTATTATATTTTATAAGGAAAAATAACATTTGAACAAACTCATAAAAGTTACTTAAATTATCAATAAATTACAAAACAGGAAATGTAAGTTTTTACATGAAAAATGTTAGGCTAGATTCAACTTTTTTTTCCAGTTTCATTTAAAACCAAGCCCATAATTATTAATTTTTTTGATTCGAATTTTCGTGAAATTACCTCTTAGTAAATGGTGATTTATATGATTATATGATTATGTTAACATTGTAACCTCAATGAAAATTATATATTTTTTAATTATAATTTTAAAAACATTAATATACAAAGTGTATATTAATTAATGTATTATTGCATTTGTCAAATAGACGAGTTACACTCTGTATATATATATATATAATAAACAAAAAAAAAACGTATAAAAAATGTAAAAAAATATAGAGGACAGATGAAAAATAGAAGGAAATATCAATAATCATTTAACCAATTTTTAGATTGTGAAAAAAAATTATATATATATAATGATCCAATATTCTTTTCCATGCAGCGAAAAAATATCATGTAGTTAACGAATATACATTGCAAACAGTATATGTATATCTAGCATATTATATCCTGGAGTTTTAATTCTAAATACTCGAAACAGTTACGCCTTATTATATGGATGACGTTGCAAACTTAATTTCTTATATTCCAAGCGTGAAATAGATCGAGCTTCCGATTACGTAAGTATTATTCAAACGAGAAATGTTCAAAGGTTGTACATTTGAATACCCTAGATCAAATTAATCAGGATTGGCCAATAAAATTTCACTAAAATTTAAACACTTCTATCAGATTAATATTACTTTTTAGTATTTACCAATTCGATGATCGATTGTTGTTATAAAATCAATTTTAATATTGCAAAATAATTGGATAAAATAATTATATTATATAAACATTAATAGATAGTAATAATGAAATAGATTACCACGAAACCGTAATAGAAATTAATTTCCTTTCCTCCAACCCATATCTAATCGTATTTATATTTCATCACATATTTCGGTAGTAGGAGTAAAACCTATTTATATTTAGAGACTTGAATAGTCCACTTAGCTCACTCTACTGTAAATAAGTCTATGTTGTAAGCTTATTTTAAGATTAGTTTTAATAGTAAAACAAAATATAAATTTTAAGTATAGATACTTTGTAACTTTTTGTGATGGAAAAAAACCTATAAACTATTTATTAAGATTCATAGGACACAATAAAGAATGTTATTTTGCGGTAATTTAAAAATAAAAACTTTCATTAACACGTTACGTGTCATTTAAGTCTTAAGGTTCAATGTTATATGTTTTTATATAATATGAATGCATCTAAAAATAAAAATTTAGATTTAACTTTTAAGTTTGGTATTACAAATCTTTCAGAATTTCATGTTAACGAAAAACATAAAATATATGTTTTGACAGTTTGAAGGGCATTTTATCGGTGTCAAAAAATCAAGAATATTTATATTGTTCGAGTTGTCAAGGACCAACTGAACTATAAAAAAATATATATACTCGGTATTGCATACGAAATTATCTTTAAAACAAATTTGTTTCATAAATATTAGTAAAAAAACAAAAACATAAAATTGTCGTTGTAGCAGTATGATTTGTAGTAGAAAAATAAAATAATAAACATATTTTATAAGAACGGTCATTTTTAATACTTTAATCCACCAAACATCGACAAAACTGCGGTATAATATTTTATAATATGGAAACATAGTTTTAGATTAATTCATCTTGGAACAAGTACAATTTATTATATTTATTTTTTCTTTGTACGCGTGTCCAAGATTTATGCGATCGGCAAGTCGCCAAACTGACGTTCGCGTTTAACAAGCCACAGCAGAAAACCGAATACATTTATTAAAACCGTAATAAAGTTATCAAACATTTTCCTCGTTTAATTATGAGCGTAACGATTGCATACAACAAATGTGTTAGTAATTTAATTGTATTAAACTTTTCTTATTAAATATTTAGTTAATATTTATTAAACTTATTCGATTAAACATCAGAGTCGTCGAATAGGTATATATAAGTTAAAATAAATTTAAAATCAAATTGTAGAGAACATTATGATTGATTTATTTAATAATTCATAAAACTATGATTTTAACGATTTGCGAAAGTGTCTAAATAACCACTAGTAAAAATATCGAAAAACGCATTAAATTCTTAAATAATCGTTTTTTATTGAGCACAATTAAAGTCATAAAATTAAATTTACGCTAATACGAAATTTTGTGATTGTAATTAATTATTTTGTTATATTATATCGATTGAATTAAAAATAAAATCAGCGTGGTCAGAAGACTGATATTGCCTAAATTATTTTCAAACAACAGATCAAGTCAAGTAGAAAGCGTTTGATGATGCAGCACAACCTGCAATCACCCGATATGTTATTTGTATTATGTATACTGTGTGTATTACGCTATTTTTGCAGAATTTGTATACATCAATAAACGATAGCAGCAGAGGAGTAGTATAGTTCATATAGAGCCCCTTCTACTCTCGGTGAAACGAGAAAAAAAAGTGTTTTATTTATTAGCATTTTAAATTTTAAAGTAACGATAAATCATTCAATCATTGCATGCAAAAAACGTTCTTAGTGAAGTCGGGTTAACACGAAAACGGTCAAGTATTTCTTGAAGTCGGGTGTACTCACCGTTTGTATGAAATTCTTTGAATTTAATTTTTAATTTACAAAGTATCCATTCCAAAAATTATCTCTTAAAATGTTAACACATGTCTAGTTTATCAATATAGTCTGGTTTTAAATGTACTGTAAAGAACATTTGATCTTTCAACCAAAAATCTATTAATACTTAATATGAAAATGTAGTTTAATTTAAAAAATTCAAAGTCATTGTATAAAACCATGATATTATAATGTTATAACATGGCATAAATTAATGTGACCATAGAAGGTGATAAAAATTATTCAAACAATATGGTTAAAGGTCAATAAGAACATAAAATGATTTTTGAAATTTATTGTTTTTGAAATTTATAACTTAACAGTACAGTACTGGTCATAAATTCAAAGCTTAACTTTAATTTTACTTTAAATCATATAATTCGCATACGACATACATTGTTCATAAATACCTATAAATTAATATAATGAGGTACGTGTTTTGAATTCGTGTGTTATTTTCAAAGTATTTGGTTATCGAGGATTCGGAATAAATGTAGTTATTTTATTGTGACGTGACGAAAAATTTCGTATGAATCGTAAAAGATAACATTATGCAGTGAATTTTTTTACTTGCGCGATTAGTAATTTACGAGTATTTTTTTTTTTTTAATTTCTACTTGTTAACGTGTTCATGCGGGCAACACGATGATGTATGCTGAAAACGCGGTGGACACATTTTAATAAAATATATCCATTTTTCATAACTGCTCGATCCGCGCAACGTTTATGTAAGTATATAATATTATGTGTTATCCTACTATCACGTTAACGAACAATGACGTTAATTATTACCATAAATTTCAATCCTGCGTTCCGAGTTATTGCAATATTGTATACATCTTACCACGTTCGCGTCACGAAAGCACACAACTCGACGTGACACACTTGCACTCGACTGAACAATATTTTATACATGCCTATTATACTGCAGTAAACAAACGAGCGTAACCTTTGGGCGCACAACCTTATGGGTTCAGGACGCGCTTAACGTGCGTCTGTGCACTTGGACTCCGCGTAAATATAATATATTATTATGTAGAATTCGTAATAGTCATGATGCTCGAACATTAAGCCACAACCGTGATAACACCCGCCGTTGTAATAAAAACACAACGTACAGTTTTGAATTTCTTATTTAAAATATTTTTCGGCATGTATTATATTTTCATGTCAATTTTCATCAGTACGAGTCTATGACATCGTCGATAACATCCATAAGCTACTACAGCTAGATCAAGTGTATAACACCATCAACACACATCGAGTTTCTTTAGATTCTAAACGCATAACGAGACAGAATATATTTTATAAGCAATGATCTGCCAAATCTTTGGAGCAGATAATTTGTGTAATCAAAATTCCGAATAATTTGTTAAATATCCGGGAAAAACTAAAGAAAAACTGAAAAAATAACTATAAATCTATAAGTAAAAATGCTTTAAATAAATGGTCATATTATTTAGTTCGCTATAATAATTATTTTTGTTCTTTTTCAAATACATACATAGACATTTAAAATATTCGAATTTTTTAAAAATGTTTTTCTAATTTATGTCTGTTTTTTTGGTTAAAAAATCTTGAGAATTGAACACGATACACAAAGTCTATCATATGATGTGGATTTTAATACAATTTTTTTATATTTAAAAAACACATAACTATAGTTTATTATTAATATTATTATTATTATTATTATTATTATAATTAGCGTCTCATGTTAAAATGTTTCATATATACCTATTGCCTACGTATTACTTATCAACAATATTATACATATAAATATTCTTATTACAACACTACAACAGTGTTATTAGAGTAAAATATGTAGAAACTGCTATCTTCGTCTTTTGAATATCTTACGAATATGTGAAAATGTCAGCAATAATATACCTACCAAGTTGTACATCATGTTGTATTGCGTATTGCATGAAGTATAATAATATACAATATACATTTTACATACACACATATATGGTTACTGGTGTTACTGGTATTAATAATAATAATAATGAACGTAGTGATAAAGCGTCCGCGTTGCCGATGTCATGTTCGCACAAAAACACACTTCATATCCTGCCTGGTAGAATCAACAAATTTTTTTTTTAAATTATTTTAATTAATTTTCAGGACGGAATTCTATACAACACGAGTATTATACGTGGCAAGCGTTTTTTTCTTCAAAAATGTATCAACGCTGTAATGTAAAAATGTTTAAAAATATGTATTTTGGAGTTTGTTTTATAATTATTATTTGTTTTTGTTTTGTTTTGTTTTTTACCTCAACTTTATTAAAAATCAAATTTAAAAATATGGCCAACGTAGACTGTTTTCTTATACAGATCAAAAAAAGGAAAATGCTAACATAATATTTATTGAGTTGATAATCGAGTTGTCTCTATACACAATTCCCAGAACAGCTGATCACAAATCTGTTATATTTTGTTTGTTCTGCAAAAGTATACGACTATTTATTTTCCTTGGATAAACGCTTAACACATGTTCGTACACATAAATCGGTTTCCATGACGTTTGGACGATATTATTGTAGACTATGTTTTTGAAGACATATTATCATTATTATTACAAGTATATAGATAGCGTTGTCGCTGGATTAGTTATAAATCAACGGGAGTTTTTTTTTAAAGGGGAATAAGTAATAGATTTGAATATAGTTATATTTAGAAAATGCTTGGTATGATCGTTCGGTGTTGCTCACCCATATAAGATAAATAATAACATAAATGATTCGATTAAATATTCAACCAATATTTTATATTGTGTCACTTACTACCGTGTTGTAATATTATAATATGTTGTATTATATACGATGTATACGTACATGAATGAATTGTAACACTAAATACATATTTAATAATAAAAAAAAAAAATGGTTCGTTCTTCTTAAAGATTACAACTAAAAAAAAAATCATAAAATGGCAATTATTTCTTGTCTACTAAATAAAATAATGTCCTACTTAGTAAAATCGTCATGAAAAACACGATGTTTTCTCAATTTAATTCATTTTGAGTTTGTATTAGTTCCTTAGTATATAGTATTAAACCTAATCCCTTATGGTTAATTTATAATAATTATTATTTCGAAATTTCATTAAAAATAAAATACATATATACGATATTATCACTAATTTGTTATTCACTAGGTAGATACTAATTACTAATTTTCATATTTTATAAAATATTTATTTGATAGTTTTCATTACATAAAAATTAAATTTCGAACAAGTAATTATACATTACTTATTATTATACCTTTAAATACTATTATGACTAAGTTAATCGACTAAATTAACTAGGCATTCGTTTGAAATTAGATTTGTATACGTCATCAAAACCATTAAATAAATATTCCTATGTTTAGGGTTATAAAATTAAAAATGTATGTTGCCGTTGTAAAAAGTAAAAATTAAACGTAGAAAAGTATATGTTTTTTTTTATTACAATAAATTAAAAATAACGTAAGCCATACGTTTTCAAAAAACGTTTATATTTTTGTAGATAATGTATGCTTGCTATCAAAATATTCCCTCGGATTGATGTATCTGATGTTATATTCCTCGTGCTCCTATCTCCGATTTTCCGTAATTTGTTTACGTATATGCAAGCACAATACGTAATAAAATAATAATATGCGTTACTTGAAGAGGTGAAAAGGAATAAGGAGAAGAAGAAAAAAACGGCACAGGTCTGTGATTGGTTTTTTTCAACCTCCATCGTCGAGCGTGCGTATAATAATATAATAATATATAAATGTGTACCTACCTACTACAGTAATACGAACTCGGTAACGCGGCACCGTCCGATAATCTGAAACGTTCAGTAAACCGGCCCGTTTTTTGGATAGAAAATAACAATTCGGTTCCAAGTTAAACGAGTGAGACGAGAATAGTCACGCCGAGCAATCGGATGAAAAATAATCAAATTGGAAAATAAACAATGTACGAACTATATAAGCACATCGCGTTGTTACAAAACTAAATGCGAAGGTAATAATACATTCGTTCGATATTTAATTCTGTGTCACGTCAAGTATAAAATCATAAGGACTTTTCCAAAATAACTGCACGACGGCGGTACGTAGACGTATATCAAAAACCGAAAAACATTCGAATCGTGGGTGTGTGGCAAAACGATTGTATCGTTTTTGAGTATTTATTTTTCAGACATAATGATTCAACGATTGTTATTTTCTAAACCCGTATTTTGTCTGATTGTCTCATATTATACTTGAAATTATGAATTTTTAGAATTTTGATGAATTTAGTTAAATAATATTTCGGGGCTTTGCACTAGAATTCAAACCCGTACATCACTAAAAACTCGAAAATGCGAACCCGCAGTTGAATGGGAAAGCGAGGCACAACGAGGTCATAAGATTTTTTCCATGCACAAAGTTGTATATCTTACAGTATCGTCGGAAATAATAATGATTTGCCTCCATGTAACCACTGATATCATAATTACGATCGAAACCCGTATATTTTTTCGTTAATGGACTATTATATAATAATAATAGTTGTTTCTTATCCATTGTTTACAACTTTATTTGATTTTTCTCAGCAGATTAGTGGGATTTAACATCATACAATAACCTAATATTTTTATTATAAATAATAAATGTATCATAGAAAATATATCGAAAAATGCACTATTGTTATTAAATTGTTATTCTCGTTTGATATTGAATAGTCGCGTTTTTGCGATAAAAACGTTGTCTTGTTATAAATTATATTTTGGGGCGCAACGGAACGAGGCAGTATGGAGTATTGCGAAGCATATTCCATTCCAACCAGTTATTTTTTTTTTTAAATTATAATTTGAAAATTTTAAGTTATAATTGTATTATTCTTAAATCAATATGGTTTTTTTTTCAGTAAAATTCTACGAAATTACGTTTGGAAGACGAAATTATGCAACAGTCGATTTAGTGATGATGGAACATTGAATACATGTAAATATTATTTAAATAATAATTTTCATAATATCTTATTATGTTTCATAATATTATAGATATATCTAATAATGTTTATTAACTATGTTTCAAAATTATGATATTATGTTCAAAAATTAGTGTGTTTAATATAAATACCCTAGCTATAATCTACCCCATGCAGTGTAGCAGTAACATGGAGAAAACTATTTATGGTTTTTTGTTAATAATAAAGTAAAATATATTTGAATTATTTATTTAATCATTGAAACAAATTTATATTTATATTATCAAATATTTATTATTTAAAAACTGGAAACTTTGTATTGAGTAGAATACTTTGCAATTGAGTTGGAACATTGAATTGTACATCTTTTCCAAATGGTATTTTTATTGATAAATGTGAATTAATCGAAATCTACTATTTTACATAAAATATTACTATAACCTAACTTGTTAGTATTAATCCCTAAGTGTTATAACATAGGTGTAAGTATTAAGTTCACATTTTGAGTCACTGAGGAAGTGTTAGATTTTTCTTATTGTATTCAAGAAGTTTCTTTGATATGATAGTATATAATATTTACGTCGTGTATCAGATCATTCTTTTTAGATTTTTCCTAAATTACTATTATCCAAAAATTATTTCATGAAGAATAATATTAATAAATGTTGTTAAAATTCAGACGTATTTGTTTACAATTTGTATACCGATTTTTGAATATCCGAATAGATACATCCAGCACTCAAAATCAAAATAGTTAATAATTCAGAGCTTTCCCTATAATATATTTTAACACGTTTTGATCAAATCATCTACAACTGATTAGGTTTTTGTTTTTTTTTACATTTGTACTACATCCAAACCGTCACTTTTGAGTAGTTGTAATAGTTAGTTTCTATTCATAATAAACTCAAAACGAAAAAAAAAAACAATATAACATAAACTTAAATCACGTGTACAATACGAAGACAATATACTTTATTTGATTGTTATTATGATATTCGTGCACGCACAACACCCGTTAACAAAAACCATTTTTTTTTTTATCATTTTCTCTCCGTACAACATATTTATGTGTACACTGATCTATATAATGTATTATTACCGCTCTTCGGCTGCGCATTGGATGTACAATGTGATTTATTTAATAGGCTATACTAATAAGTAATAATATTATCTTAATTAAATTTGTGGTATTTTTTCAATACTTTTATTTTTATAATAGATTCTACATAATATGCATCGATGCTTTAAATTAATAATTTTTTGTATTAACAATATAAACTTTACAGTTTTTAAAAATGACGTAAATAAGTATAAACTAAGTAGTTATAGTATGGATCATAACTTATCTGAGGTGACCCTGAATCATTTCATCACGACGTTTTGGCCTTAAAAATATTTATAAACACCACTATTTTTTTTCGAAAACGAACCGAGAAAATAAGCTCGCTTATTTAAACAAGAGTCATCTTGTATTATATTACAAAATATAATTTCATTAATCATATTATAGTGATGCGTGATGAGTTGTATGTTTCTTAAAATGCCGTGTGAACGCTAACAATCTGACAATATAGCCAGTTCCGCGTGTATAGTCGCACTGACGTTTGTTATTTTTCACATCGAAAATCTCTGCGCCGCCGACTTTTGGTCTTCCGCTGCTCACTATAGTAGCCTGCGTTTTCCGGGTCACCAATGCATTATTCAGACCAATCGATAAACGAGCGGAAAGATATTCGTCCGTGCGGGCCTGTGTACATTATATTATTATATTTGTGTGAGTGAGCGTGTGCGTGTGTATCGTACACGATATACGCATTATACACTATTCATATATGTTTGTCGCCGTTGACCTGCGAGAAAGGAGGACTGCCCCAACTGTTCGAGTCACGGTTATTACCACTGAGATATTATCATGGCTTTAAAAATTGACGAATTGTCTGTCAAGTCAAAAAAAAAAAAATATTGGTTGGTTTGATTTTTGACGTCGAAAGTCAATTAAATAAATAAAAAAAAACAATCGCTGGTCGAATAAATAATAAGTTTGTTTGATATTTCGTGGTGCATAAATTATAGTAACTTTGCTTTAGCTTTATGCCTGTATAACACTACAGTATGATTGTTTCGTACGAGACACATACTATTTTTGGATCGATAATTGATTGAAGTCAAATGGTCTATATTAAAAATGTCGTTAGCACGAATAATAGTCAAACAACTCATTTTAATATAAGATATAAATCATAATATTAAATGTTATAAAATATTTTATGTAGTAATATTTATGTATACATAAGTGTTAAGAAAAACTGAGTCATGCTTATCAAAATATCTTTAACAGAGGTAACTCTTTGTATCGTTAATAAGGTAATAAAATTTAAAATTTAAAAAATTTGTCATTAATAAGTAATTTGTACCGAAATAGTACATACTATGTACAATTGGAATTTATAAACATAAAATATAATATTATTATTGATGAAAACTCAACGAATATTGCCCAAGAAAATTCTGGTTCTTCGCAAATGAAATGTTGCATTTTTATAAATTAATTTTTAATAAAAACGGTTCTTTTTGCTTTTGATATCGAAACATTAAAATTAATTGCATGAAAAAAGTTTTCAAGTTTTTTAATATAACACCCTTAAATCAATCAAAATACGAATTTCCAATAAATATTTTTATTTTTGGTGATATTTTATAAATATATTTCTAAAAGTTTTTATATAATTGATAACCATAAAATAGATACTATTATGACAAAAAATATTTCATATATAATAAAATAAAACGAATGTTGGGAACTCATTTGTAACGATTATTAAATGAATTATTTAATGTGACATATAAACGTATAAGACGGTATGACTCATGCAATATTGATCTTTCGGCGTGTTTGTATTTTTCAAATATATAATATTTTGATTGCATAAATGTTGCATAAATAGTACGAGTAATATACAATTTCTTCCTAAAATAAAATATTGAATTACTTCAACAACTACATGCAAATGTTATTATAATTATTTAGAACATGAAATAATTTTGATATTAGGTCAAGAATATTGGATACACTAAATATGGATACTTATATAGATAGAACTATAGTGCATTAACAACTATTTTACTCTTAATATTAATAAACAACAGATCATTTTACCCGAGCTCGATTGATTATAAACTTTAATAACGATGTTAATGTCAAAATAATATATACATTTTATTACATGTGGCCTTGATATTTAATTTGATACAAAACTTAAATTCGACAGTTACATTACTAACATTGTAAACAGATAACATATAATTTTAGATGTTATTAATAGAGATTTTACTGATTTTACTGGTAAATATGCTTTCAAATTCATATAGTGTATCTTATATTACTTTTTATTTATGGATATTATGTCTTTATCTATAAGGATATAAATCAAAATTAGAAAATAAACCTCAAAAATGCTTATATTTTATTTCATATAAATATCATCTAAAGATTTTTATTTTTTATACGTTCTACTTTTGTTAGTTAAATAAATAATAATAATATTCAATTAACTTAAAAAATTAGAGCAACATCGTTTATATTCAGAGTTATATTTAATACTTAGGTTATTGACTGAATATATTGAGTAATGACTATCTTGAATTCTGAAGTCTGTCACTTTTACTCGTAGTACATTATTTAAAAACTTATTTAATTTAAAATAGTAACAAGTAACATATCTTATAATAGATATTAATTTACTAAAAAAGTATAAACGAATTAGTTCTTCAAATTTATTTATCTAACAAAATATCTCCACATTTGAAACTTTTTTTTATAGGTAATATACAATTTATACATAATATGTGATGAGTGAATAAAAAAGCATTATAGGTAATAATTCATAAAAAAGTGATGAAAGAAACCAGCCATTAATGACATTTTATACTACGCATGTTTATTAATAACTAGTTGTACCTATGCATTTCGTCGCCCGTAAAAAATGAAGGCTCTTATATGACTCAAACTTTGTTCAATAATTCGTTATTTAATACTCAGTGCAACTATGTTAAAAACATAAAAAAATTAGAATCTTATAATTTATATTAAAATAATGAAACGCCAAACTGAAATGCGTATTATTTAATAATAAATCAAAAATATTAATTTATAACTTAAGTGGTAAAAGAAAGTCAGACATTTATCATTCTATGATAGCGAGTTTATTGATGAGATGAAAACCATTAACCAAAACGTTTTTATAAAACAACGTATTAAAATATCTAAATAACTAAACTGTAATCGAAAAAAAAAAAAACAAAACGCGTTAATAGCAGTACAAATACGTGTAGAGCGTTAAATGGGTGATTTGACCAAATATATGACATAAAGATCTAAAATGTATTCAACTATAATAACTATTGTATTTTGTTTCCTATAACCAATAGAAAAATTGTATAAACAAAATAATAATCGATTTTAATTAGCCAACAAATCCCTTATACAAGTCCTTATTTAAAATATAAATTTTGTAATTCTTTCTTAGTGTGCATTTACATAATTGAACGAAGGCATTGTTAAAATACCAACACTCTACTTGTTATAGTTTACACAGGTTATTCGTTGATTTTCTGTCAGTTAGAAAAAAAGTATATATATATATATGAGTGTATGTGTGTGTGTTAATATAATATTATAGTTAATATATTAATATTATATAAACATAGAAATATAGCAATATTCAACTACTTTAGCATTTGAAATTACATTTTTAAGGGAATCTGTAAAGTTTTTATTTTTTAAATTTTTTTGTGAAATAACATTTTCTGGTTTCATAATGAATATTGACGTTTCCTTTTTTTTATATTTGATAAATAGAATAATATGTTAAGTGATTGGAACGCTAAACGGACGGCTCGTCCACGCCCCGTTTCATCCCTCCTAATAAATTGGGTTTACGAACGTTTCGTCCCGAACAAATATTAAAGTGGGTGATTTTGATCAATTACGGTAAGCATAGTAATACGAGTATGTGTTAAATAACAAAAAAAAAAAAATGTTTGAATTGTATATAATTTTGATATTTAAAAAACTACATATATTATATTATTCATAAAATATAAAATAAAAAAGGTGAGCAAGAAGTTATCGTTGTGATATACAATATTTGTCGATAGTAGGTTACTGTTATAGGTATGTTAAAATTTGAATTCAATGATATATCTTTTTGATGAAAAACAATTTAAGCAGACGGCCTGTTGTCTATATCATTAATTATATTTCATGATATTGTTATTAAAGTAATTTATTTTACCATTAGTATTATGATAAATTGATTTCATTTTTGACAAAAAAAAAATTTATTTATTATATTATTTATATTCAATTATTATAAAAACGTTTAAGTATATAATATCTGTATATTAAAAACCAATTATGTTTGTTAGGAAATCTAAATGATATAAAATCCATAAATTGTTTGACAATGTAATGTAATACATTACATATTTTGAAACATGTTTGAAAAAAAACTATATAATAAATATATAAATTATAACGATTAAAACATAGAGTACCTAATACATAGTATGGTTTAGTGTATGATTTTTTCAACATTTTTAGTGTTCAGTTTTTAAAAAATTTTGCTTGAAAACAGTTTTTTTTTTTTAGATTTATGTGTACCCAAACGTTATAAACGTAGGGTGGAGCATTAATTACGTTTCTGAGAACGATGTTTTAAACAGATTGAATTATATGTGTGTTTGTCTTTTATTCATTCCTCATAACTGAAGTTCGTAAGTTCAAATTTGGTTTAAGAAAGTTACTGATTTAAGACTTATATATTACTGAGTACACAACTAATATATATATATTGTATTATCACCATAATTTTGTTATAATAATAATTTTTTCGAACGATTGTTTATTTTAATATAAATTAAGTAATTCGACAAGAAATATTTAAAACAAAAAGTACACAATAAAACGTTTAGTTTTAATATGTCCAATTTAAACAAGTGATGATCACGCAATATTTTCTCATGTGTAAAATATTCATACGCATTTTTCTTTCATCGTATATTATCTTCAAAGTGTTTTTCTCAATAAATTCAGTTAGCATAAAAAATATATTCAAAAAGAATAGCGTATCATTTCGTTACACGTTAACACAATTTATTAGGTGCATTAAATGAATAAACCACTTAAATTTGGTACTGTTTGCTATTTATAATATATTATTAAACATTTGACACTATTATATTTCAGAATATTTTACTTGGGTGCTTTTCATAATATTATTTCAATAACGTGTGTGATTCTTTAAGTTGCGAATTGAATATTGGTTTTACTCGCATACAATATCATATTATAGTGAATATAATGTACAATATAATATAATTATTTATTATATATATATTTATATCGCATCTATGAATCATCCTTCCTACACACACGCCAATAATATTTTTAGTGTTTATCTCAATAATATTAAACAAATAAGAACTTTTGTTTTGCAAAGACAATTTTAAAGTCGTAAAATATCATGTGTTTTGAAATTTCCATTTACAGTAACTAAGGTAAACCTTTCAATTGTATGAATACATACCAATCTATAATAATGAAAATAGTACTTGGAAATATATAATATTATATAAATATTATTAATATATATTATAATTGTATATGTTATTTTTTATAATATTCAAGTTATTGGTTCTTTTCTTTCGTTTTTAAACAACAATTGGAATTCAAATCGATATTATAAAAATGCAGCCTCAGATTAAGCTTATAGTACATTTATTAACACAGGGTGTCCTGTGAAGATTTACCCATTACGATATCTCTTGAAGTAAAGAAAGATGTCATAATTTTGATTTTTTAATAAGTTTCACAGGGACAAGAACTTTAAATATTTCATATTTTAATTTATTTTAATGTTTTGGTAAAAAAGCTAAGAAATGTATTTTGTAGAGTTAATTTTTTTGAAAATATTGACGTTTTAACATTTTAATTTCATTAATCTTCTGATTTTTAATATTTTTTCTAGTTTCGAGAAAAACTGTGAATTACACTGAAAGCGTTCGCCGGCTGTATGAGCACGCGAGCTATATATTTGATACATTGATACAATTACTATCGTATTAAATAAATCGTAGTTTATTTCGAAATTAGAAAAATATTAAAAATCAGGAGATTAATGAAATTAAAATGTTGAAACGTCAATATTTTCAGAAAAATGAACTCTGTAAAATGGCTATCTTCAATTTTTTTGAAAATAATTAAATACAAAAATATATTTCTTAGCTTTTTTATCAAAACATTAAAATAAATTAAAATATGAAATATTTATAGTTCTTGTCCCTGTGAAACTTATTAAAAAATTAAAATCATGACATCTTTCTTTACTTCAAGAGATATCGTAATGGGCAAATCCTCACATTTATTTTTGGATAATTTTATATACATTGTAATTGAAATGTTTTTAATAATTAATGTATTCATTTTATCGTCTATATATCAATAGAAGGAGTTTCATATATAGGTACCTAAAATTAAAATATTATTCAGCAAGCATGTTCGCCTTAATTATTTTTCTTAAATGAAGAATTTATTAAGTTTTTTTTTTCAAATATTTATATTGTTAATACCATTTGAGAAGTATTTTAAAAATGTTGATGTAATATCTACTTGTTTGAGTTTCGATTTAGATGCATCAATATTTAAAAAAAAATATATTTGCTTAATAATTTACGTTAAGAAAAGTTTAAACTTTAAACAAGAAGTTTGAAATGTCATAAGATACTCCTTAAATAGTTCAAAAAGTCTAAATAAATGAAAACACGGTTTTTAAGTATACTTAAAAATTCCAAAATATTATTGTTTGAATAAATCAATTATTAATGAAAAATGGGGAAAAACATGCTTTGTGCCTTGTAGATTATTCTGTATATTATGGTATTTGATTTTAAATATATAATATAAATATTATCAATATTATAATTTATAAGTTATTTAAAAAGTTCTCACCATATCTGTATATCTGTAATTATATAAACTATCGGGTACTTATTATTTTATTCATCATTACTAATAATTAATAACAAATCTAAACGTGTATCTATATATTACAGTTTTTATTACCTAATTTTATTATCATTGATATTCATTAAATATATATATATATATATATTTATTGCGAGGCTTATTTTTGAAAGCGACACCTGGTAGGTTATATAACATATATTTAGGTATAAAATATATTATACGACACATAGTTATAATAATATTATCTGAATTCGATTTTAAGGATCGTGTGTTGTGATGGAATATCGCTATTGCAATCGAATCGACAACGATAAATTGTGATATGTAAATATGTGCTTGATTGTTTAAGAACCACTGGGCTCGCCGTCAAATTATTATTGCGCACCCACTCGTTAAATCGTTACAGTTAATTTATTCTGTAAAAAAAAATATATGTTACTCGTGTATTTAATGGAAAAAAATCAACTGATATAAGTTGATACCTATCAACAGAATTGGTTAATGTTGTCGTATAGATACCTAAAATATTAGCCTGTGTAAGTAATAACTCAACGGCATCGTTGACCGCATCGCATTTCGCTATTATAATTTTTTTTCAATTTATATCATTATTTTGATTAATAAAAAAAAAAGATTTTGCGTTACTAAAATTCAATTCGATTTTTTTCATAGTTTACTTTTTGCCTAGAATATTGCAAAGGTAAAGCATGAACTTAAATATTATTAAACAATTTATTTATCATTTCGTTAAATTAAACTAAATATATTCATAATACTGAATATAGCGCAGGAGTTTTGGTAAATTAATTTTTTATGAGAAACGCAATATTGTCGAACATCGCGTGGGCATCGCCGGTGTGTAATATATATATAGATATAATATTATGCGTGTAACCCCCTAGGAACAAATACAAAGCATAAAACGAACAAATGGCTGTTTTGATTTCACGTTTAATCGCAATGACAGTTATTACATTTCAGAACAATCGATAAATTATTATAATTAGATGAATTATTGAAAATGTTGTTTAAAATTAAAGCATAATATAATATATTAGGTACCTCTAATATGTCATACACACGAGTAGACCGAACATGGCTATGTATGCATATACGCCAAGTATTGTTTTCGGTATGGATTTAAATTTCGTATTTATTGTTGGCCGCAATATGAATTTGGTGCTTAATTTGAATGGTTGAAAATAATTTACAATTTGTGGAAGGACGGTAAAAGCAAAGTACTGGTTTTTCATCAACGTTGATCAATTCGTAATGGTTATTTTTTCATATTTATTTAATACGTATTAAGACACTTTAAACTTTAAAGATTCGACTTATTGTTAGCCTAAACATGAATATTATAACATAATATGCAGTTTTTAACTTTTTAATATATATACATATTTCATATAATTGTAAATTATTATTGTATTCTGTTTTACGATATTAATAAATTGTTATTATATTATATATTTTTTTATTTTACTTAATATGTACCTATTGTATGAACTTATAACTATAAAATAGATTTTTTATATCAAATTTTGTGATATCGAGTATGGAATAAAAACATATATTATTTCAATTAGGTATTATAATATTTATTATTATTAAGTACCTACTATCTACCTACTAATTATTGTATGATGCACACGAAAATAAATCATAATTTGTGTGAATACTGATCAATATAAATGGTTTTCAAATATATTTTTACATAATATATTTATTTTATAATTTGTCACGCAGTAGTTATATTTTAATAACAATAATACTCTTATTATTGTGACTATTTTTATTTTTTATTTATAATAAATAATTTATTTATGTAGAAAAAAAATATTATTTAATATAATGTTATGGAAACAATTACTGCACTGTAGGTATAATATATACGTAAGGTATGTCTATATATAACACAGTGAGTATAATATAGTTTTATGGATGTAAATTATAGTAGCTACTAGCTATTAGCTATATATTATAGTAGGTACTAGGTACCAAAAATAATACAATTTAGAGATAAGAAAATTGCTTATAAAAAATGTTTGTAAATTATTATAAAATCTAATTATTCATTGCATAAAATAAAACTATTTTTTCATTCAAATCAGAAAATGATTGATTAAGACACAATTTGAACCGTATAAAATAATATTTTAACATAAATATAAAGATACGTTATAATAAAAAATAATAAAATGTAAAAATAGTATAAATATATGATAATAAAACATATCAGAATTTAATAATTTAATTTTAAAATTCAACCAGTGGAATTAGGTAATAGTAATACATTGATTACGTGTGTACAGTTTAGTGTTTTCTTTTTAAACATGTGTAAGTAAATTAAAAATAGTATATTTATAAACATAATTGTAAAGGTTACCTAAATAATAGTAATAGTTACTGTGTTTAAAAAAACACGAAAAATGAAGGAATACTCGGCTCTAGTAAACACAGTAAAAAAAAAAAAACATAGGAAAATTTCACGGAAATTTATATTTACCCACCGGTAAAATTACACAAAAATTATATTATATTAAAAACGTTTAATGTTATTATAATATGTATAGTATATCTAAATGGTGGTAAGATATAAAAATATAGAATATTAGTTAAATTTATAAAAACGAGTAACAAAGGAAAAAGGAATCGCAGACATCTGTATAGGTTATTCAACGATTTGGACAACGATTTTTTTCAAAACAAAATAAATTTTTTGTTTTTATTTTCATTTTAATTTCCACTTTGTAAAAATTTAAAAGACAAGTGAGTGCGCAACCGGGTGTAACAATGTCACGGAAATTAGAAAATCAGTTCCTTGGTCAATAATAATATGCAGGGGACACGACACGAATAGCATTAAACTACCGTGAAATATCAGGTTTAAATTATTTTTTTTTAACTACACCAACCAATAATTAACAAATAATTAATTGCACGTTACAGTTTTAATTTTTAACTGACTTGTAAATTGATTTTTTTTTTTTCATTCATATTTTGTTATTATTGTAAAGCAGATAAAGCGGTTAAGATTTGTTAAATGTAAAAAATTTAAAAAATACAAATACAAATATGATTCTTAAATAAAGAAAAATGCTTGTAGATAGAACTAGTTTAGTCTTATAATAAGTGTAAGGTTTTCGTATAATTTTTTAATAAAAAATTATGTTTTTCTTAAAAAAAATATGTATAATACATTATGAAAATATTATAATATTAATAAATCCTAATTGAATATATCTCAAAAATTAACTTCTTCGTTAAGAGTACTCATAAATTGTATCGTTAACTCATGCGGTTTTTAATTATTTAATATTGTGACACATTAGTATTAAAAATATGCAAATGAAATTTCGAGACCTATATTTTTACATCACTATACTGAACACTTAAAATATCTAATTTGATTTCTGAATTAGTTTCGAAAAACTGAAAATAATACAAAAACAGTACCTACAGCTCTGAGACCATATTTCGCACAGGTTAAATGAGCCAATGCGATTGCGTTAATGCGAATATACGATAACCTATTAAATCATTGTATGTTACAACAGTAACAATTACAACTTCCACAATTTCATAATTTATTTTTATAGTCTTAATGATAATAACAAATACAAATAATATTTATTTATCTAGTATTCGAGCATTAATATTGTATTAAATTTGTTTATATTGTGATTTTTGAACATATTACGTGTATACATACTCTAATATATATTATATTTTAGTATGACACATATTTATTTAAGATTGAGCCTGTAAATTAATTCTAAAATTAGTTTTAGCATAATATGATATATGTTTTTGGATTGGATATTGGATATAATTATTTTTTTCTGACTGATTTCACGTGGCCTATTTTGCGTAATTGTTAATATAATATATTAATATGGTAGGTAACCAAATATCAGGTTATAGTTAGTAGTTTTATAGGTTTCCCTAGCAACTCATGTATAGCACAAATTATAATACCTGATTCATTTCACAGTACAGTAAATATGCGGAAAATAAATAATATAATGACATTTCCATAGTAATCCCTAATAATAATACAAAAAAGACCTGTAAAATCTGCAGTGTAAATTTTTTTTTTTCGTAACTAAAGATTTTGTAAGGGTTACCATGGGAACAAATGATTAATATAATTAATACTATGTTAACATATCAACCTCGTTACATTGTTTTTTTCTTCGATCATAATCGTATGAGCATTTATATGATCAAATGTTTTTCGCGCATAGTAGAAAATATCAAGTAGTACGCGCTATGTTTATGTAAATATAACCAATTTCACTAAATTTCCCATTACTCTACTCGCCGCACTAATGAAAATGCGAACAATTACGCGCGACAAACAGTGTAACTATTTCCCATTCTTTTACAGTTATATCGCATTTACTAAACTAAACAATGGTACAATAGTCAATAACTCACAGTGGTTGATTGTACCTGCGAACCGGCATTCCGCGTGGAAACCGATCAGGGTACCTCATCTGTATAATAATAATATAGTGTGTATTAATAATAACGGTATAATTATGGTCATCATATTACAAAGACCTTGCCGCAGCAGACGAATGACTCTCGCCGACATCATTTAATAATAATACTAGCCAAAAAGCACCGAAAACCGTGCTTAGGTCAACTCGAAAGTCAAAATCATACTACGGTTGCCAAAACAATTTGAAAATATAATCAATCTAACCTATGTACTTATATTAATATAGATACATAACATTATAGTGTACATGATGATATGGGAAACAGAAAAAAGTGTTGATAATAAATGCGTGTAAATGGATGTAGTTATACGGCACGTGCTTATAAAAATACTATTAATAGTTTATACTGTAAATCAACATTATATTATATTTATATTGTAATTATTGTGATCGATGACGACGTTCCGCGAGTGTTATTTCATTTGGCCAAGAGCCAATAATTCGAGACTTTAAAACTACGGTGATTTTCATATCGTCGCTTGTAAGAGCTATCATAATTCAAGTCGTGGGCTAAGAACCAAAAGGTGTCACCTCAGAATATCAAATTATTAAGTAGAGCAATTTTAAACTTCAAACTGTAATATCTTTCTTCATAATACAACGAATGATTTTTAATCAAATCTAGAAATTCACAAAGTTGCCCTGTGTTTAAATTTAGTTTTTGTTCTAAATAAAAGTTAAGATAAGAAAATTGAGATTGCAAAAAATATCAGTTTTAAGAAACAAAAAGTTCTATAGATAGAAACCTATTGGTTGTTAATATATTTTATCATTTTGTGTAAAAAGTTTTTGTTCTGAAATAAATGTATGTTTCTCGATTAATAAAATTCGGCTAAAATTGATGTTGATAATTTTTGTTTTTTTAAATGAAAAACCTCGAAATATATAATAAATATGTACTTTTTTTCTTACAAATTTTTGCGTCCGATCCTATTCCGTAATGAATGTAGAAAAGACGTCCTATACGGGATAATTCACCAAGTATTTTCATCACCTATTAAAAAAAAAACGCAGTTATTCAAAATCTGATTTCATAATTTATATATACACTTAAAGATTATATTTTAAAATGTTTGAATTTTTATATATATATATTATTTAAAGTCACTGCGACCTGTGTAAATGCAAATATCTGTTTTTCAAACGACAACTACCCTTTTAGACAGCAAATTAATCGGAAGAAATTGTTTCTAAAAATGTTGATGTATCATAATCAAAATTCAAACAAATAATTGTAAAGTTGTTTAACTTAATATACAAGGTCTATTATATAGATATATAATAATTATAGATCCATGATAATGTGTTTAAACGTTATGACTATTGGTGACTATGACACTATAATAACTAAACAATTTTATTAAAAAATAGTAATCAATAATAATTTATCAAAATGTATAATAAAATCTACTTGTTTAGATTATTTTATTATATACATAAATATTGTAAAATTATATTCTAAATAATTTACAATTGTAAAGGGACATTTTCATATTTTTAAAAACAAAAAATCTATACAAGACACTCTTCAAGTAATTTAAAAAATCTGAAAAATTTTAAAATATGGAATTTAATTAAGTATATTTGAAAACTAAAAATCAGATTTTGAATAATCACATTTATAAAGAAAAAAGGGGTGATAATGCGTATGATGAATCACCCTGTCTATCTGTTGGCAACGCCGTGACTACTATTTCATCAAAATCCGCGGTGCAGTATGTAAAAAATACATAAATCAAAATACATGACTGTTTATAGTAAAAAAAAATAATTACTGAAAAAAATTGCCTTTTTTAAAGTTATTACTTATTACTTATTAATATATTAGAGAATTATCGACTACGACATTTTTTTTTAAATTCCAACAGTACCAACCTTAACCGTATTTATGTTTTCTACTCTGTCGTCGTCGTCTTTATAACAGATTACTTATCGTCGTACCATCGTCAATGTGTATGGCGATGTTACAAGCTAACTGGTTCTCGTGTCGCTTCAGTAGCCCAATCTCGTTTTTTTCATTGATAATCAAACTTGTACATGATACTCGTATAACTATCATCTTTCGCCTACTTAAAGTAACTGTTTGATTTCACATTAACATAACACATAATTTATATATCACTAAAAAAATATGTCAAATTAAGTCCGCATAATTAATAACAACCATCCAAACTAAATTGTATTTATAAAAAAATCGGCCATCTACTTTCTTATAATTATGTTTGTTTTTATATAAATGCAAATTAATGTGCTACAACAAATGTGTTTCAAATTATCAGTGAATTAATCATTAATTTCTTCCACATAATATGTAAACATTTTTTTTATTTATGAAAAAACTTGAATACATAAAAAAAGGAAGATCCGATTATAAAACCACAAAAATATTTTATTTTAAAAACTACACAATATTTGATACAACACAAAATAATATGGAATTTTATAAGTTCATTATTATTATTATGACAAGTATTATTATTTTTATTATAAAAAAATGCATTAGAGTAACACTATGGGCCCATCACGTAAATTTAATATTTCAAGTACAGTAGAAGCCACTTATTAGGAACACTTTTGACCAAGATGAAATGTGTCAATTAACCGATTGTTTCGAATAAGCGATGTGTTTTATTTATTTTTATTTAATGAAAAAAATATGTATTATTTAAAATTGTATACGTTATTTAAAATATGTATCTATACTCTATCTAGAATAGTATTAATATCTGTTTTTTGCGTCGAGTAACTTGATAACTATATACTTTTATAAAAATAATTGTGCTCAAAGCCGAAACACTAACCACATTTACGTACACGCACGCCGCAGCTGAACTAAAATGATAACTGTAAAGAGCATGGTAGATACTGTACTTATGATAAAGAATAGTAAAATAAACGAAATTAATTGGACAAGTGAAATTCAGTATCAATACTTAACGACAGTAAATATAAGATACAGTGGCGTGCTCACGGGGGGGGGGGAGATCAAGGTGTCATATCCCCCCTTTAGATTTTTTGTAATGATTTATTGTCTACATAAAAAAAAAAAATTAGGGTCTGGACTAGTCAAAAATGAATATCCCCCCCTTTCAAAAAAGCTGAACACGCCACTGATAAGATAATATAGTATCGTAGTGAACAGTGGTATAGTAGTACCTTAGCCCTAATTGTTTTAAATACCCGATGTGTTGTTACAATAAGCCAATTGATTTTCAATATTTTCAATATTTTAATTTACACCCGGTTCGTTTCTAGACATTTTGTTTCAATAACACAAATAAATAATTTTTATCAATTATTCGTATTCCTAATACGCAACGTCTACTATATTATGTAGAAGATATGCCGTAATTTTGTACTGCTATTGAGTTATAAAGTTTACTTCTTCGTCTTCAGCATTTTGTCGAACAATATAAATTAATTAATATCATTTAGTATGTATAGATTATAGGCATAAAAAAATAAAAAACATTTAAATATCATAATATATAAAACATAAATATCTTATTATTGATAAATAATACAAAATTAAACCAAAAACGTTAACCAATAACCCGTGTGCCTTACGAAGTTATGCAATTTGGTTGTAGAAGCTTTTGTGTTGTCTACAAAATACAAGTATAAGTTTTAATGAAATCTTTATAAAAAATAAAAATAAACATAATCCATAATAAAAACAATATTGTGTTTGACGCTCGTTATCTTTGTCGATGTGATTGAATACTGTTGTTTCTTAAATTATTTGTTTTTTTTCGCAAGTGGTTCAGTGTAAATATACATTATATAGAATTTTTTGTAAAATGAAACAGTATAATTTGTATTTTTTTCTGTGGTCTGATTATAATATATTTTATAATGTAAATATTGTTGAAAAAAATTTAATATTTAAAGTTATGTTTTTTTTCATATTATTAAATAATAAAAATTTGTAAACTGTGTTGATTTAGAACTATTTAATTCTAGATAATTCTTTAAATTATACATCTAAATGGTTGATGTGATCTTGAATAATATAGTATCAACAAATAATTTAAAAAAATATAAATATTTAAAAAAACTCTACTAAAAAACTGCGATATTATTATATATCACAAATTAATAATCTCGTAAACTGTTTTGCGGAAACGGATAAATAGGATCGTATATAGTTTGTTCATCTCTATTGTTCATTTAGACCTTTTTTTTATAAGACAGATGCGCATCGTTTGATTTTTGAGTTATGCATTGTTTGCACATCACCCGTTTATTTTACGTCAAATTATTGTACTTAATTTGCACATCAACATATTTAACAATAAACTGGAAGAAACAAGGAGTACCCAAAAGCACAAAATGTTTAGTAACTTTCAGCTTAAATTTTGACGCTCATAAAGTCGTAACAAAAGTCGTAAAGTCGTAGTTTTTAAATATTTCAAAGGTTTTTCTGTTTAAATATATATATATATATATATATATATATATATGTTACAACAAGATTAAACAACTGAAACTTACAGGTGATTATTAACCACGAAAAATCCAAACATTTTATCTTAACATGATATAGATATATTAAATGAGATGATGAATCCAATTTAAACTCTAATTAAATAAGCAAATTTATTTTAAATTTAAATTATTATATTTTGTGAATTACAACAATTGTTGAATTTTTAATTCAGTTAGGATTTAGAATTAAAAGTGTTTTTATTGTTTTTAATAAATGGTGTACAACCTATGTAATTTTTAATATTTTTTATAGCATTTTATTGTTCATTATGTTAATGCGCAAATTATTTATGATAATATTTCAGTGCAGGTAAACAAACGATATACAAATGGTGGCCAACGATAAATAGATATTAATATCGGTGTATCTATGCTAAATGGAAAATCAGGCACGAAATAGATTTCAATTGTCTATATTTTGAGGCGTAAATGAAAATCAAAGTGTCAATTGTAGCATCAGGAGTTGTTTTCGATGACCAGTTGCATTATTAATGTAACGGAGTAGTATCCGAAAGTGATTTGATAAAACAATATTTGGATCGGCGCACCAATAGCTGTTAATTGCCAAGCATGACTCCTTGTTTATATATTTTTTTTTTTACATCGTGAATGTTTACATTGAAAAAATCGGAAAGCGTTCTCATTTACAAAAACAACTGTTACAATCGATATAAATTAGGATCTTTTGAACGCTCATTTTTTTAGTAAATAAGGCTTCAACATCCATGGTCATTAACCTGAAGTATTTTCATATTCATTTTAATTCTATGCGAATTAATCAAACAACATTTTCTTTTTTTTTTTGGGAGGGGGATATTTGTGATATAAAAAAATTAGTTTGTATAATATCTTTAAATGGCAATATAAGAATCTATATATATATAAATATAGTCTTTAAATAAATTAAAAATTCACAATTCCTACGAATGTATTATTAAAGGTTAAAAGCGTAATGTGTCACACTGTATATGCATGGAAGACTCTGTGTTATATAATAATAATACATTCAACGCACGTGCGCCCGAGAGAGTAAACGGTAATAATTATCGGGACAAATGAGCGCGAAGATTGAAGGAGTGGCGGCAGCGGCGCCCGGACACCATAAATAGAGTCGGTCTATTCAAATTTGTCGATGATAATTATAATAACAATAATACATCTAGTGTAATATCACACATGGGATGCCCGTGCGTGGCGCGTACATCCTATTATATTTGAGTGTAACAATATTCTAATATCACACACATATTAGGTAGGTGACTACAGTAATACCACCCACCATACTAAAGGCACGATGCGATGTATTTATACAGAGTGAATGAGATTGATATGACGTGAATAAATTTGATTCCAGTGTAAAATCTTGAAACCCTACTTGCATACACTCCTCATATAATAAAATAGAATATTATTGACGCATCCGAATTCCGTTAATCAGATAAAAATTAAAAATCGGAAGTCCGCAATTCCTGAATACATATAAGATTTATTTTTGGTGCGTCCGAGTTGCGTGAGACTTCAATGATTAGTAAAATATTATAATATTAACGTAATACCGCCATGAATTGTTAACAAAATCTACAACCAATAGATAAAGAAAATAGTACCTATAAGAAACATAATGGATAAATATGAAAATAATCAAATAAGAAGAACTTAAGTTGGTTAGTAGATTACTAGCGTATACATGTTTATAAAAATAATTATGTATATTATTATTATACGTCTATAATTTTATTATAATCATAAAACATAATATATTTAAAATATGTTATTATTTTTTTTTTAAAAATCATCACATAAACTTTGTTACGTGAAAGTGTTAAGTTTGAAAAAGTAGTTATGAAAATATTTAAAAAATATATAAGCAGAAACGAAATTCAATTAAGTGAAATTCGACTCAAATTTGAAATTTGGTACACAATTCGAATGTGGCTAATATTTTACTATATACCCACAATAACAATATCTGCGAATCGCAATATAAAACCGTCGACGAGAGCGCTTCGCATAAATTCTCTAACCGTGTAGTCGACGTATTCGTCCTTGTGTATCCTGTAAACACTCGCGATACGATATAATTACACAATCACGTATACATGTGTTGTTTGCTGACTACAGGTAACCTACCTATATAACGATCGATCGCCAGCTTTGTACTTATATAATTATATAAAATACACGAAATTACATACAGTATATATTATATTATATGTATATAATATTTATATGTTATATGCCTGCTCGAGCGATAATAATTACCGTACGATGATCGCCATGATAATGCTTAGTTATAGTTGACAAATAGAAAAAGTGTTCGGGCTGTTTTATAAACAAATAATTAATTACGCTTAGTGCCTACTATCTTGTATTATGTATTTAATAGGCGCAATGTTAGGGGCTTGGGAATGATTAGCATCTCCAGTTTGACGCCTTCATAGTTAATGTCATTTGTGAAATAACTGAAAAATTAAGTGGCCACAGCACTTCTAGATTTCCCATTAAATTTGCACCACTAACGTACTTGTGCTTTAATTTTCACTAAATATATTATTTTTGAATTTTAAAGTAAAAACACAAATACCTTATATAAAAATATATAATATAAATGACGTGTAGAGAGAGAGACTAGGCAAATGTATTCAATAGAGCATAAAACAAACACAATTGTTTTCGGTTTTATATTGTAATTAATGCATTATAAATTATCAAAAGCTAAGAGTATCACCTCCCAGACACAAGTTTCTTACTCTTTTACATTAAAAATGTAATTCAAAAATTAAATTTTAGCTATTTATTTAATTATCTCAAAAAAATCATCTGCTTATTAATTTTCACTTAAAAAGTTGCATAAAACATGTACATATTTGAAATATTATAGTCTTTTAGTATACTTAAAAATTTTAAAACTCAGAGTTTAAATAATTTAATTATAAAGGAAAAAACGTGGGCATACTTGGTGAAGTGGTAGATCACTTCTTATTATATAATATATATACGTAATTTTAGGTTATGTAGTTGCTCTAAAATAATATCTGACTTCTCTAAAAATAATATTAGTAAGATGGTCATAAAATATAACAAAAGTAATAATTTTGTATTTTTAACAGTTATAAATGTTGTAATAAATTGTTATCTGTTTATACGTGTTAATATCTACATTACGTAAGTAATATAAATAAATTCTAAAAAATAAAAAATAAAATAAAACGGTATATTATTAATTAATATTATCATTGACATAAACCGAAGAAAAAGGTTTAAATATTTAAACACTTCATTAAGATCCATCGTTGAAATGTTTTATACATTACTGTATTATTACGTCTACCGATGTATATTATTACATTTTTTTTAATTACAACGTGCATAATTATAGCTATTGCTATTGCGATTATAGTTATTACTTATTAGGCATCGTTTGTGTGAATGATCTACAATTTAAATGAACAAATATCTAAACGATACACATCAGCGATGGGAAAATAATATGGACTTTACATACACTTTTAATATTACGCTTGTAAATTGTGTGGTAGTGAGTCGATAATAAGACAAAATAAATTATTAATAATGATCATTTAAATATACAATTAGTATGAATTAATAAAAATAATCGATATTTGATTTACTTACATTGATGATCGGTTAATATACATGTATTTAAAAAAAAATCTATGTGGCTACGTTAAATTAATAAAGTTAAAATTATACGCGTTTCGAAAATGTATGTGCATAAAAATAAGAATAATCATTACTTTTACTCGATCATTTTTAGAAATAATAATTTAAATTTCCACTCAAAATCCGTGCACTGGACATCATCAATTTCGAGACGAATTAATACCAAAATTACATAACGTGAAAAATATATTTAAAAATAGTAAAATAACCAACTATACAGTAATTATTATTAAAAATTAAAATGAAAATACATTTGATTTAGTATTGGATTCTATGTTTTGATCACATAATTTCTAAATACTGTAAATGTATTAATTTAAAAAAAAAACATTTATTATATCTTACAAAGCATCTTGAAATAATTTTAAAAATATTGAAAATGTATATTATTTATAACCTTCCCAAAAAATATCTAATTTAATTTTACTATTATAGTTGTAGGTAGGTATACTTTATTTTCGTTCTACGTTTCTTATATTTTTTCCGTTAAAATATAATCAATAAAACCGCAAGAAAAAACCCTCCTACCTATAACCACGCAAACTGAATAAAACGACACTTTTTGAGACCAATATTTATAATACAAAGGTACTCCAATAAATTGAAGAAAAATGTTTTATACACAATCCAAGACGTCAATGAAACTGTTATACAATAGGTACAATAACATCGAAAGCGTGATACTAGTTTTGATTAAATTAAATTAAATAGCAATAATGTATTGTTATTGATTTTTAAATACATACGTATTTAATAGATTCAGATATTATGAATAAAGAATCGTACTAAAATATTCAAGTTCATCGATTCGTTTATTTTTGATAGAAGGCAATACGTAAAAATATTAACATCGTAAATCAAACCAATTTTAAATATCATTATTACAAACAATAAGTGCTAAAAAGTTTGTATTTCATAATACAACAACTAACAAATAACAATAGTATTTATTAGTCATCTTCTTTCTTTCATTTTTAAATTTTTTTTATTATATGAATGGCATTTTTTTGAAACAAACCACGTTTAAATTATTCGTTAAATTACACATTAGTTGACATGGTTTATCATTTAAAACTCATTAAGCTACATAAATAGTAAATTCTAACAGTTTTTAAAAACATTTCCACTTCAATATTCTGTTTGCCTACCTAAATCAATACTAATCGTATTCACTGGTCACTACTGAAGTGGTCTGACATTAACTACTAACGCTATACTGTACGTGAAGAGGTTTATATGCAATTTAGATTTTTTTTTTTTATATATATATTTAATATTATTAAGAATGTTAAATTATATAATGTTTTATTACTTTTATTGATTTTCATTTCAGTTTATAATAAACGCTATTTGAATTTTGACCGCGTAAATATATTATATATGGCCTTTATATACGAAACAAAAATATAAAATCAATACATATTATCTATTGTACATAATAAACTTATATTGATTATAAAAAAAAAATAAAATGTATCCTCGAAACGTAGGTACTTAATTGAATTAATATTATTTACTGTATTCATATTTTACTCGCTATCTTGTTCTTTTCTCGTATATATAATATACCGTTACGAGTTGGATTGCATTTACAGCCAATTCTTCCACTGAATGATTACTGCAATAGTCACAGTACGTTTATTTTATTAAGGGTAAGAAAAGAGCTAAAATAACACCAACTAAAATAAAAACGGACACTAGTATTTTGCATAGCAGAATGTATACTTTATAAACAAGATAATATTATATCGTGCGTTATTCAAACGAAAAATAGATGTCAAATGTCATCAGACATCAGATACATATATGCACTTAAGTGTAATTTGAACAAGTCCACGTGGGAAGGAAAAAAACATCAATTTATTATTGTCTAACATCGGCGTATAACCGTACGATATACAACGTGCAACGTAATTTATTTCTTCCAATTTTGTTCGACACGATATTGCGCGTATATTTCCAAAACGAATTCGATATAATAATAATATTATATTATTATATATATTTAACAGAGACAATACATTATTTTAATGTTTCTGGTTGTATATTATTATGAAGTTTACATTAAATAAGTCCGTGTACGTCATTACCTCCCCATACATATACACTGCAGGTATACATATAGCACACAGGTATACGTAACGTGTAATCCCATATCATAACACTATTTTAGTTCGTATAACAATGGTTATACTGTAGTAACCATACGGATTAAGACGACTCGGAGATGCTGATTGTATTATATGTTCCTATACATGTCTGAACCGAATGTGTATAGATAGTGCGTATAATAATTACAATTATACCACCCCTACGTCTAACCACAAGATTTTAGTACTTGTCTAATACGGCACGCGTACACCGAAATACGCTTTGTCCCCGCATCATGCGAATCCTGTACACATTGTATAATTGAATTCTGTCGGTTTAATAACCATATGGTTGCATTATATCAGCCATTTTATCAAATATAATACCCGATATACTTACTCGACGGTGTGCTTTGTCTGCGTGGATTGTAACTAAAAATAAAAAAATCTATGCCGAGTAAAAACGCTTTAATAATGTGTCACGAAATCGTCGATAAATTCCTTCCGCTTTTCGTTTGATTGGACAATATCTTGAATAACACCTCTCGTTTTAATTTCGTACTTATTTCTGACACACCGCTGCGGAGTTTCAGTAGTTCGACTTTTGGGGCCCCGGTGTCGGAATCAATACAATAATTCTCGTTCTAGTACGAAATTGCAATTTTTTTGTAATGCACTTAACAACAAAAGTCTTCCCTTCTCAGTATGAGTACTAAAACTTGGTCAAACTTTGTTCAATATTATTATAACGATAGGGTTTTCTCTACGACTTTACAGCCTACAGGTATACGATACTGATGCGTATAACTACCGATAACTACCAATAAATGTTCATCTCGATATTGGCCCATTGTTAGGCAAGTATAGAAATTAAATTATATATAGTTTGAAATGACTTAAGTATCATATACAATGTGAACGTATCTTATTAGACGTTTAAATTGACTGATAATAATACACTGATTATCAATATAATCACTTACGAATATATAATATCCGAGTATTTAAATTTCTTTCAGCTATGCATATATATATATATATATATATATATATATATTTATTAGAGTTCTCATTTTATTGTTTACATTTATGTAACATAAGTTTATATCTCAAATATACCAAAATATAAAAACTATATTTAATATATTTAATCTGTAAAAAAATGAAAAAATGAACAAACAATAATTAATTAATATACGTATAACTATGTCCTATACCAATACAAGTTTTATTATATTGTTTCAGCGTTATTGTATTATTGGGATATAAATTGGGCTCTATGTAATACAATAATATGAAATTAATTAATTTGATTCACGACATTTGAATAATATATTAGGTTATAAAATAATTTTCGATATCGTTCGAATACCAATAGACGAGGATTTCAATTGATACTAAATCGACAATGATAAATACATAGGTGATAGGTGTGACAACAATTCGAATCATTTCAAATACCGGTGTATTGTATTTCGTATAAATAATGTAAATAGGTAGGTGGAATAATATTTAGAAAACGTATTCTATTATTTAATTAAATACAATTCAATGATCGTTACTATTTAATAAATAAAAACAAACACCTACATCAAGTTGAAAACTGTATTATTAGATTATTAAAATATTTTTTAATTTACAAACCGTGTATAATTTAACAAATAGTTTTTCTACAAACTTACGGAAATTAAATAAGCCCATACAGCACTTATCAGTATTATGAAAACAAAATTATGTTTATAAAATAAACAATTTGAATTAATATAATAAGCACACCGGATATGAGAGTTATTTTAAGTACAATAGTATTTAAAATAAACCGCTAAATGAAAATATGACAACTTTAAGACACATTTATAAATGAACAATAATAAGGATACTTGGTACTATAAAGATGTAATTCTATATTTCCTCTCGTATCTTTAAAATATAACTGAGATATTATATGCTATTAAATGGGTGTACCTAATGAATAATTTAACAAATCAAAAAATCTGAGCTCATACGATTTGAATATCTATACATTAGTGTTATTATGTAATTTACAAATAAAAACACTTTATAAAACTCTAAATATATACTATCAATATTAATAATGAGTTAAATAAAATCCGATACATTATATATCAACAATTCGACACTCTCCCAAATTAATTTTACGCATGTGAGAATACATGCATTTAAACATGTTTAAAATTGTTTTTGTTTAATCAAATATAATTATTACAATAATAATATATAAAGTGATTCTTTTATTGAACAAAATTAGTTTTTTCAATATCTATTAAGGTTTTTAAAAAATATTTTAAAAATAAAACGGCATAATTTTATATATTTTAAGTTTTTACTTTTTTGAATGCCAAAGCAAATGCTTTATTTCGTATTCTGAAGCGTAATATTTTTTTGGTGTATTTCGATACACAAAAATCAAAATTGGGACGAATAATTTATGAGTTATAAGTATTTAAAGTTTTGTTGAACAGAGTAGTGGTACGGAGATACCTCATAAATGTTGGTCTACTACTCCGCTCACCAAAACTTTAAATATGCCACCATTCAAAAAAGTAAAAAACTTTAAAAAATATATTAAAATATATAATTTAAAAAATATGTTGTTTTATTTTGACTTGAAATCATGTTAAAATTGTTTTTAAATAACGAGTGTTTTTTGATAAAAGAATCGCTCAGTATAACGCTATGAAATTGTAAAAAACGTTATGTGTATGCGATGTGCATATTACACGTATACATGAATAAAAATTATACCGATGAACAATGGAATGTGAAATTGCTAACGCCGTACACACTATACACCACAACAGTTCTTAACCATATAGGAGTTTGTATATTCGTTTGTTTCGATTTTCTTAAATTAAATCATATGATAATAATATGTATAATATAAGGGTACAAAGTACCCACGTTGCCATGTTATATATATTAACAGCTCTAGATTACCTAATTTTCAACATTTGATACGTACCGATGATTTGGAATCTGTTTTAATGTAGCATTATTTTTTTGTGTATCTATTATATTATATTATATCATTATCAAAAATTCAAACAATTGTGTACACTTATCGTGTATGAATATTGAATAAGGTACTTGAACATTTTTTATGGATATCCAATACCAACCTTAATTATTATTACTTATTTATAACAACCATGACCACAATGTGATACCCTGATATATTCATCGTATATGTGCTACATTTAAGCGCGTTTAACATTTTAACATCAAACAAATTAAACGATACAATTAATGATAACAATTTCCAATAAAGTAATTTCCGATAATTTCACAATGTACCTATAATCATACGTCTACATAATTCAGAGTTATTTTTAAAATATTGAATATTTTCACGTAATAATGTTAATAGTGTTAGTACGCTGAATGTCTGCACACACTCGTTGTTGCATATATGTAATATTATATACGTAGGTACGTTATAGGTACGCGCGAATTGATGACATAAATGTAAAATGAAATAAGGCTAATTTCAAACAAAATAATTAGGTAGTAGAAAAATTACGTATTTTATACGAAATTGACTACACCAATGAACTATATAATAAAGTAGTAGTTAATAAACGAGTAAAACGAGCAGTAAAATCAATGCATTGTCAGTATAGAAGTAATAATATTACGAGCTTTTAAATATTATAGCTTGGTAATTATAGCTATTGGAAATAAAAAAAAAAATTATACAAAATAAAACTAAATTACACGATCAAGCTATATATTATTTTGAGTAAGAGTGAAATAAACAGATGTAAATTTTGATATATTAGTCATCACGTCGAATGTATATTATAATATGATATTGTGAATAATACAAATTTAAAATACTAAATGGCATGATAAATAACTATTGATTATTTTGTTTTAATTTTGTAAAATGATAAATTGTTTTTTTTTTTAACAGCTGAATAAAACCAGTAATAAAAACCTTAATTAATCGAAATCAACTTTTTCTACGCTTTTCTTTAACAATAAATTCGATGGTTAAATTGGCAATTACATTTTTAACTCCAAGTAATGAGTAAACGTTGTGTAATGTGATGTGCGAATAAAAATAAATTATGAAGCTATTATTAATATTGTAAGCATTAATAATAAGATTGAAATAATTGAATTGTAAAATGGTTAATGACTACAATGACAACTTTTATAATAAAACATATTTTTTATCACTTTTTCACATTATACGATTAAACAATAAATAGCGTTATTTAAAAACACACCAATGGTTTTCATTTTTTACATTAATTTACGTAAAATATTACATTTTGTACTTTCACACGTATAAATAAACTATACTTTTTATATTTTATGAATCATAAATTTCATATTATGTAGTTATATTGTTTCATAATAAAGTATCTAAATAATAATTTATATTAGCTCTTTATCTTTATGGTTATATAACTATAAATTTATAATAAAAATTACTGTTTTTATCAATCAAATTGATTTTTTTTCAGTCATAGATTTTATTATTATAAATTATATTTATTATAGTTTATATAGTTTATTCTTTTATTTGTTTTATTATTAAAAAATTATAATGCATGATATCAATGTAACGGGCATTTTTCCTATCAGCTCGATGGAAAAATAATAAACAAACATGGAGAATTTATGATATTTTTAACCCTGTTCACAATTGTCATGCATGTTGAATACAATGGTCAACAAGTATGACACAATACATTATTTGTTGGTAATTGTTGTTAAACAAAGTATTTTCCAAGGAACTCCAAGATTCTAAAAACTAGATTATTCTTCTCCATATAGATACCAACACTTCATTTTGAAACAAAAGTTTCGTAGTTACTGTACTAATTTAGACTTCTATCGATTTCGAAATGCGTCTATAGTATGGCTAGGTTAGGTTATATATATAACATACACAAAACTTTCACATCGAATTTAAAATTCAATGACCAGCATACGTTGTATTAAATGAAACAATAAAAATACCCATTATACCACATTATTTTATAGTTTATTATGTATTATTATTATTATTATTATTATTATTGTATTATAACAAATAAAATATATAACGCCGTATGGGTATGTAAGTGGGTGGTTTCTGATTGAATTCATCTTTGTTAGGTTTATTGATAATATTATTATATTATAGATAATGAATCGGACAGTCATTTATCAGGTTTGCGTAGTTATCAGTTTCACAATAAATATCGTAAATGTTAGTACAATCTGTGATCAGAGTGTTTTAGTGACGAAACATAATATAATATTTTAAAATATGTAGGTATATATATATATATATATATATTGTATATTATGTGTAATTTAATTTTCTAATTACTGAGCGCGTGTGTGTCTGTGCGGCGGCGGTGGCGGCAACGCGTACAATGGCGAAAAATGTGCTATACACAATACCGGGGTTCATTAAGTAAAAAAAAAAAACCCGTGACATGTCGGTTTATAAAAGAACTGTATATTATTATTTAGAACGAATAACTAACATAAAAACTGTTTACAAGTGTTTGTAACTCCATATTTCCATTGTTACACTTCAAAAATCTCAACCATATAATTGGACACATGAACGTAATATAATATTTTAACAATAAAAAGTCAGGTAGGGAATCAACTACTCTTTATAGAAAATCGGTATCAGGCACGTTTATTTTTGTATAAACACGAAAACGACGTGCCTGTGCAATTGGCGCTTATATGTAAAGGATCCATCGAAAAATACGTTACCTTCTAGTTCGTTCGTTCGTTAGGTTAGTGCACGCCGTTTAATAACGTGACAACAAAATATAACACAATCACTGTTAAAAATACGTGAAAAAACTTAAGTTATTGTCATGACTCATAATAATAATAATAATAATAATATAGCGTTTATCTTTATACTACCTGTTTATTATAATTTTGGCGGATAGCCCGGAGACAGCCATGCACCCGCGGTATAACTATACAGCATAATATACTCAACGACGTACATTATACTAGGTAATTTATCATAACTTTACACGGCTTACACGTGTTTAATAATTAATATCACTAAATCGATACAAAAAGGACGGACCCTCGTTGCCGGGTCACGTTGTTCTACATTACAATTACGTTTACTGATTACCGGAATAACCGTTGTATTATTATTGTTATTATATTATTATTATTATTATTATTATCATAGTGGCGTGAATTTGGGGGGTACTGTGGCAAAAGGATATAGGTACACCGTGCCGCCGACAACGCGGAGTATATTATAAAAGGACAATACTATGAAATTCAGGAAATTCGGGATATATCGTTTTAGAATCAATATAATATATTATTATTATAATAGAATACTGTAATATACCATATACTTGCCTAAACTGCTTCTCGGTTATGTAATAGAGGTGGCTTTCAGAGAAAATGACTCGCTTTATTGGCATTTCAAATTTTCAGTCTACTGATATAGTATTATATAATACTATATGATTATAAACGGTATACTGCACTACGGAGTCCAAAATATACGAGACTGATTATTATGTAATATTATATTTATTATTATGAAGCACTAACATACTTTTTTCTATCAAAACAAAAACGACTACTCTCGCTTTGAAACCACATCGGATACGTATACGGTATACCAGGAAATCTGGAGATGGCATATAGCACTAGATGTAGGATGATGACGTCGATTTATTAAGTACTGTATAAAGTAATCTAAAAGTTATTTATATCATAATCACCAGTATTATATTGGTATCAAAACCAAAGTAAGTTATTCATTTAAATACCAAAAATGTTTTACATCGAAGAAAGTTAAGTGGGATTCAGATAGAGCCATCGTTAAAAATTTAACCAGATATACAATTTCAATCAATAACAGTTCCCAAAACTTCCAAATAGCAGATGGAATGGCGAAATGGTTCAACGTGGTATGCTGAAAATGTAAGCCATCTTAACGCTTGCCCATTGCATAATTTCTGTTTAAATATCATCGCCTATTACATACTTTGACGATCGTGTCTTTTTTTCTGACAGTTGGCTCAAACTTGCGAAACAAAGATCCGATATTTTGATACACTTAAAATATAAAATTTAGATTTAGATTTAGATTTTAATCTTTCTAATAATTTTGTGTTTTAATGATTTAGAAAGAATGTACACATGATTTAATATAAAATTAAAATATTAGATTAATTATATAAGCATACCCTATAAGATCAAAACTTAATTTATACTTTAATTTACAAATTATTAAAATTTATTTTAAATCGTTGAAATTCAATTCAAAATTATCATAAAAATCAATATTATCAGTATAGAATAAAATATTAGTTATTTAGATGATTAAATTTAATAATCGTAAAGACGATTTTCAATATGTTTTAAATGTAGATATTAAAATATCTATGTAATATTTATTAACACCAAAAATTATCTTAAGAACTAAAAAATACATGATGTAATTATATTATGCATTTTTGTCTGATTGATGTAGGTACCTATATCGTCAACAACGAGGTAACAATGACCGAAATTGTTTTTTTTTATATATATAAAAACGGCGATACATACATTAAATAGGTAACATAAATGAACAAGTCATAATAAGTTCCTATACTGCTGAACTGCATATTAACCAGGGGCGTGCTTACTTGAGAAGTGGATGAAAGTGTACTGTCACAATATCAGTTTGTTTTCTTGTCTATCGATCTTTTGTAATTTATTATTGGAAAATTTTTGTGTTTTAAATATTTTTCGGTGTGATTTTTAAGTTAAGTATTCATCGATAATATTAATATAAAGTATTAAAGTATAGTAATTATCTTACCGTTATCATAAGACGATTTACATTAATATGTTACAACGTATAATGATAATATACACAATATGTATAATATACAAATTGACTTAACGCACGATTAATGATATATCACAGTAAGTGCAGCTTATTGGACTCATTTTGAGACCAGAGTATTTTGCTTATATCAACTGATTGAGTCAAATAGGCTAAAGGTCTAAAAATGAAAATGTATACATATATATGCATTATAATAAAACATTTAAATTTAGCCATACATTAATAAATATTAGTTAATATATATTTATTTATTTAAGAAGGTATTTCTATAATATATGTTGTCATTCATAAGAAAACAATGAAAATATATAAAAATAAAAATAAAACATTTTTTTCAAATATGTTGTTTAAAATAATTTAAAAACATGTAGGTATATAAAAATATTAAATAACTTGAATACTTTTCTATGTAATGAGTCAAGGAAATATTATTAATAATTTCAAGATACATGGGATAAAATCGGAAAAATTGGTTAAAAAATATCATTGAAAGTATTCATTAACTTCATTTAACATAATATAGGTAGTATCCAATAACAGACGAATTTTTTCTTGTGATGTAGAATATGTGTAAATCGAAATTAGTCTCTTTAAGTCCAATAGACAAACTAGTACATTAACCGCGAGTCAAACAAGCCGTGACTACTGCATTATAATTAACAAGTACCGTCCTGCGGGTAAATGCGTGAGAATAAAATTTTTGTTTTTCTTGTAAAAAAATAATAGCAAAAGTGGCCTGAAAACTGCAGTATAGAATTCATATTATCCGCGCTGAGCGCGTCTTTAAGACTGATAGTGCAGTTCAACGACTACGGCGAAGAGTCAAAATATTGATACGAATGGTATCAATTATTTTCACAAAGATCGAAAAAAACCTAAACGACAACCACGAGGTATAGTGTGACCATTTTATTATTATACATAGGTATTATAATAGAAATATATACGACGGATAACAGAACCGCGGTATAACTGCGACCTAGGTTCTGGGGGGGCTCAACGGCGGCGGGAAGGTACGGGCGAGATACGATCGCCGCCGCACTCCCGAGTCGCCCGGCGAATTGCACACGCACATAGAAGCTCGCGTTTCTCTCGTCGCGGCGCATGCGGCGGCGGCGGCGGCGTCGACGGCGGCGGCAGACGAGCGCGCGACCCTTGGCTGCGTGTGCTCCTCGGCGGTCAGTCGCCGCTAACGCACGCCGGACGTGCCCGTCGAACGCCCGGTGGTCCCCCCACCGCAATAATCACGCTCGCGAAATCCCGCGACGAGTGCGCGAGAATACATCGACTTTGCCGTTTATAATATTATAATAATCGTTGGAATATATTATTATCGCGAAGACATAATGTGTAATAATAATAATAATAATAATAATAATAAAAAATAGTAAAATCGTTTGGTTAGCCGTTCGCATCGTAGTCTGCGGGGCGCGTAATGCATGATAACGGTAATAACAATCGCATCGAAATAAAAACAGTGTGAGTGATATAATACAACGAATTGAGGGACGACCGTCGTCGTGGAATACGAAATACGAATATTGTGCGGTCGTCGGAATAAAATAATAAATTATTAAATCGTCGTCCGCGTACCCGTCTGATAGAATATCATCGTCGTCGTCGTTATCATATTATTATAATTACTGTTACGACTTACGTGCGGTCGTATTGTCTTGTGACGAGAGACGTTTTTCCGCATCGAAATTACCGACGACTCCACGACTTCAGCCCCGTCGGCCAATAACTCCGTCTCCCGGCACGAGGAAAAACAAGTCGCCGTATCGGTTGTTTTTCGTTTTGTTTTCGCGTGCGAACAACTGGGCCCCGATAATAATATTAACGTACCGTCGTAACGCCGCGTGTGCGATGCGGTTTCCAATATCGCTGTGTTCTCCGGATCGTCGTCGTCGTCGTCGTCATTACCGTCTGTGCCGCCGTGACCCAGTGATCTCGCGAAGAAGCGTCCGTTCTTAAATACCTATACTATATATATATATATATTATAATATATTATACGGTATACTTACGCAGGTACTTATGCACTACTACTACTACTACTACTACTACTACTACTATTATCTTTGTGCGGATACCTGAATATACGCGTGTAAACACCAGTTATTTACTTGTAATATGTCGGTCGCAGCTGACGCTAATATTATGTGATACTATATAATGTAATTGTTGCGCAGAACGATAACGCGCATTATTATTTGTACGCCGCCGTTTATATGTTGTATATTTTATGCTAATGATGTACGACAGAGGAAATATTGTCGTTTTCGTAATTTTGTTTTGGAAAATAATATAACTATAATATTATTATATAATTATGATGTACTCGTTGTTATATAGGTATAATTCGGAATTTTTTTTTTTTGGAAACGTACTACGCCGAAAACGCGCGTATATAAGATTTTTTTTTTAATTTTTGAAAAATACTGTAAGTACATTTGTTTATTAATTTTTTTTAGACGTATGCATATTATTTCTGTAGTCAGAAAAATTATTTTCTCTCGTGGATTACCTATTTTATTTTTCGATCGAGATTTGGAAAACAAAATGTATTTAACCGCGCAATATCGGACGCGGTAATTTTTTTTATAATTAATAATTTACTATCAACTATATTATATTATTATTATATTTTTTTGCAAATGACGTTTGCAATTTTACATTTACGTTCGGAAAATGGTATTTGAGTAACCTTTTAATTTCGTGTTCGACATTAACTTATGTAGTTTACCGTGGTCGTAAAGTGCGTACCTATAGTATTTTAACGTCGACTATTGGTCGTAAAACATAGTAATTCGTGTTATTTTAATTGCTGTGACGAAGGGTTATAAAGTTTGTTTTCGTTACGACCATTACTGAAGTGAATTTATACGAAAAAAAAAAACAGGAAAATAAATGTACTTAGAAACACGCCTACGCAAACACTACACATGATGATAATAATAATATAATATTCAAGTAATCACGCGTATATTCAATTAATTTACTACGTGAAACTAAATTTATCGTCATGTACATAATATAATAACGATATTAAGGAAAATTCGTCAAATGATATGAAATAGAAAAAAAAATCCAAGATGAAAATGCCAATTTAATTCGGTAAAAATGTCAACGAATATGTTTAACGAAGAGTTATGAAAAAGTTTTGTTTTGGGTGTCCTTGAGTGAATGGCTTTTTCGATTTGAAAGGTTAAACTGAAAGTTAAAATAAATCTAAAATGTATTATTATGATTGTGTTGATATTTTTATTCGTACGTCCATGACACGAACCTGCAGTATTATATTTTCATTAGAAGTTCCTACTTTAAGACGTGGAGTAGACCAAGTAAGTGGTTATATAATAACATTATAGGCAGTATTATGAATGAGTAAGATAATATTATCATTTATTACTATATAGTACCATGCTCGTCCATCGCAAGGTATAATAGTACTTAACGCGAGAACCGTTTAATATTTAATATATAATAATATGTATCTATAATTAATCAAATTGATTTACAAAATGTAAATTCAAAAAATTCAAATTATTTTTCATCACAAATTCATAAAGTATACATTACATTCTTGACCTGATTACTACCGTTCAAGTTGGTTGATATGTACGATGTTTTTAATTTATCACTATTTCAAATTATTATCATTATGACCTGTAACAGTAAAACATTAAAATAAAAATATATTCTCAAAGCTTAAGGTTGATTTTCGAGATATATATCCGAAATCCATTGAAGTATACAGTCAATTGACTTCTGGAACACTGACTTATAAACCGACCTGATTTCACGAGAACGTATTATAAAATGAAATGCTGTAAAAATACAGAGATAAAATCGTATGAGAAAATTCAATACTTCAATAATATAATATATAAACATGTTAAGTCATTGTATTCGATTGAAAAATACTTGAAAATAGATTATACTTTTAAAAACAAAAAATATGTATTATTGCATATTATTATTATTATTATAATGCCGAGTAGCCAATATATTATACTGTAGATACAGCTTATAACTACTATTGTTATCGTTGGTTGTCGAATTTTTCCTCGTGAACGATCAGTAAAAAAAAATTGTTATCATTATTTATTTTAATAAACATAAAATAAATACATATAATATGGGTATCATTAATATTGATTTATATATATTTTAAGTTCATATTGCATAATAATATGTTATAATATGTTAGTGTTATTCACGTATTTAAAAGTATCATATTTAAAAATTTCTGATTTATTTTTGCAACATAATTAGTATAACTGGTAAATTAATATACTCCAGTGAATAGTGATAGAAAACAATGCAATTTTCAGTCTTGAATATAATTTAAAAAATCAATATGGTTTTTGGGGATATTTCATTTAATAATAATATTAATATCGCATGGGTTGCGCTTTAAAAATTTAATTTTGAGTGTCGTTATGTCCTGTAACTCAATTCTTTCACATAAATAATGAGTCGATCGACTAACATTTATAGTAGATATAGAATATATGTCCCTTCAATGTTTTACTTTGATCTTATATCAAAGTTGCAGGATTTTCATTAATGTTTAAGTAATCAGTTTTTCTGTATTTAATTATAATTTAAAAGGTAATTATTCTCTTTCATTAAATATCTTTAAATGAGTATGTATCATTAATAATTATTTTAAGGAAATTTCAAATTTATTAAAAAATTTTGTTTTTTTCCGTATAGTACTATTCTATCTGACTATTTCTATGCAAAATATAATTTACGATTGTATCGTTTGATACATTAAATTTTGTAACTAAATTTTGTTTTGTTGTTTTAATGAAAACAATTTTGGCTCCAAATCATTTACAGTAAACGATGTTCGGCATTGTTTCTCGGAATTTCACTCTAACGTATCCGCTTCAGGGCTAACCGAATTGTAGCTTGTACACTTAAATTACTCGTATGTCTAATCTGTTTACGCATTAATCATTGACAGTCTCGTATCGGATATGGTTCTTTGAAAAAGCAGATAATAAAGACAATATCAAACTATTTAGTGAATGTTGCAGCCAAATTCGGTATTATTATTAATTTTTAAGAAAATTAAACAAGTCCACAAATAAAATTTATGTTTTTCTATTTTATTTTAGAATTGTTTTACATACATAAATATTGAATCATATAACTATATTAATATATTAATGTTAATATTACTATATTTTTATTAAGTTGATAAGTAATAATGTATGGTGCTGAATCAAAAACGAGGTTTCGGAGCATAAAACACTATATTATAGTTTTACATATTTTATCGCCAACACAAGATTATAATAAAAGTTTTCTGGGTTGTGCATTTTATGTTTTAATTTTCTACACGTATAAAACATATTATATACTATTATAAATTCTTATATAATTTTCTAACACTGCATAATATAATAATAATTATGAATCCATACTTAATAGTATGTGTAATAAGATATTATTGGTATATACTGCTACCAGTGAAAATCTAAAATTTTATTGTCTACTTTTAATACAATTTTTATTTCGGTCGCAAATGAAGCACATTACAATTTGAAATTGTTTCAAAAGTGGAATAAAAATTTTGGTCTTCAAAATCTATTTCAATCTCAGCTGCGTTTTCGCATGTATATCCGGTGTGGTTTATTGCGCTTTGCATTCGACGCCGATAAAATATTATACAGCCGATGTTGTATAATGTAGTAAGTATAACGTAAAAGTTGCATTTCGTTTTGTTTTTTGTTTTTATATTTTTTTAGCTGTGTTATTAGCCATCGAGCAAGATAGACGAGTCGAAATAAAATATATTATCACGGTTTGAATAGTAAACTTTCGTCGGAAGACGATTTATGAATATTTTCCCCGTACGTTTTTATGATATATATACAACACTATGATATTTTATCGTAGATGTTATATTTTTTATTATTGTTCGTTATATTTTTTCTTACCACAGAACCCGGATATTATTATTACTATGCGAAGAGGATCGCGAATTGCGCGTAAAATATTTGAAATTGATTTGTTCGTTTCCGTTTCGGTCTACTACCTATAACATATATCACGTTTTTCTGTTTTATCACGAGTGCTGGCCACTTGTACGATGATGACGTCACGGAATCACTGCATCCAAATATTCCTAATACACAGGTGTGTACAGTATAAAAACAAAATCGTATATATAATATAATATCAGGGGGACCTATTAGCGGTGTGTTAGAGGGTCGTTCAATCGCGTGTTTATTTTATTTTTTCATTGGATAAATTGAAACTACGGACATAAATGTAAGCACACTACGTTACGATGAATTTGGAATCGATCCAATAATAGTAACATAGTTTTCGATAAAAGCAGAGGCCAGTTAATGAAAAAAAAATATTTTGAGAAAGTTAAGTCAAGTTATAAGTTAACAAACAAATATTTGACTTAAAAATGTTATAGTTCATATAGAGAAAAATATGAAATAAATTACTTAAATAAAGTCATTTTCTTTTATTATTATTAGTTCCATTTGCGTTACACATACTTATAGTGATTGCTGTGCAACTTTCAATTTTTTTTTTTTTTAAAAATCTTACTTCTCCTTTTATTGTACTTGTAGTAGTTTAGGTATTTACAAATAGTACATTTAGTGCCAACTAATTTATTTAATCAAGAAGTATAGTTATTTGTTAATTTTTATTTAAATAATTGTACTTAAAAATACAGTGAAACAAAAAAAAATAATTAATTAGTTTTATAACTGTTATCAGAGATATGTATAAGACTTAATAGTCTTAACTTGGCGTATTATTTTTAAAATTAACTTGAAAAAAATAAGTTATTTAAATGAATACATTAAATTCTTAATTAAGTTAAGTTTATTAGAAAATTAGCAAAATAGTCGAGTTTAAAAGTTCAAAAAAAAAAAAAAAATAAATAAAATAACTTCAATTACTCAAGTTAGTTGTTTTACATATTTAGTTTTCGGTTTGTGCATAGTACAATCAGTACAATATTATATAGCTATATTGGATATGGTTGTATTTTATTATCAGTTACTTATAACTTTTAACTATGTGATGGCGATGTGAACAAAAACAACGATGATCAAGATGATAATATTTGTTAGTCACTCGCCAGAATGCATGTAAAATTATTCATCATCGTTAGTCGGTATGCATTTAAATTATATCCATATGATATAGATCATTGTACGTGCGTTTTCTGCATACGCACAACAACGGACGTTTTACGATATTGTGGGAGATTCAACGTTCACGAAAGGTAGGCAATAGTATATAATATATATATTATATAGGTACAATATACATATATATATATTATACTCTTTGCTCACAAAGTGTCATAATATATATAATATATTATATACTCACACAGATAACAAGAAAAATATCCGACCGACTTTTTACAGCCAAGCAATTAATAACAATACATACACACACACATATTCATACACATTGACTTACTGACTTACTAGTGGTTTTTCTTTTGCTCCAGTCTGTATTTGATACAATATTTGATACTTGCCCATATTTTTCTTTTGTTTCGTCTGTATTTGATGGTAGGTATATATTTCGTATTGCATAGTAACGAAGTAATCGCAGTTTTGAATAATTTGATTTATATTACCCATTTTAATGTTATATCCCGGTGAGGTATGTATTAAAATACGGACATATGTGATGAGAGCCAAACTATCGTTTTGATAAATAATTAATAATATTTTCTATTTAATTTTTATTCAAATCCAAATATCCAATTCAGTTATATTGATTGTGGATTTTGAACAATAATTATATACCTAAACATATATTATGTGCATACACATTCATGTCTGTTGACAGTGTACATTTTACACTGTAAAAAATCCGTGCATAATATTATAGTTATATTCAAAAATTTCGTTTTAAGCTTTTAAATAAAAATGACAACCTTTAGGTTGAAATTGAATCCCTATTATAACTTTTACGTTTTGAATTATGATAAGGATAACACACTAAATAGTCGTTTGGTGGGGTATCCTAGATAATGCATACATATTTACGAAATCAAGTAATATTATTTAAACACCACGATAACTTCAGATAACCGCGGTCCGCGATGGCTGAAGCGGATAAAATAAATTTTAATATACTGCTATAATTATATTATGCAACTATATTATAATATCTTATAATATCTGTAGACTGCTATGACTCCGTTAATGCGGTGTCCTATTTTTTTTTTCGTGAAGTCGATCGCCATTTTTTTCCGTTGGGGTTTTTTTTTATTGTTATTTCAATATCCGAATGTATGATAATTGACAATCTTCTGCAGTAATATTCAATTCGCTTGCCTGGTTTGATATCTACTAATGTCGCAACGTTTGGAATCGATCAGGTCTATATTTATATGACACAATATTTCAAATCGAAACTATACGTTGGTGCTATCGATTCGCGTATGAGATATTAATAAGACGTATTATAGTATATCAAAGCTGTTGTGCTATAATCTAATAATACAGGATCTATTGTTTCAATAACGTAATGATTACATTCATTCATCTGTAGCCGTATAGTTCAAGTATATTGTATAAACCACCGAATAATATACATAGAATGATTTATCGATAATTCTCTACCCGATTTTTCTTTTTAATAATGTTATGTATTTAAATTCTGATTTTAAAATATTAATACTTTATGAAATTTAAGGAGTGTCCGATGATGATACAATCTTCCTTTTTTATAAAGGAAATCAACCTTTTTACTACATATTGTTAGCAGTTGAATTTTTTTTTTTAAAGTTCTATATTAAACAATTAAAAGTTTTTTCTGAGTTACTAAAATGAATACTATTAAAGTCATTAAAAATGTTTTACAAAAATGTATAATAAATGTTATATTTAAACTAGTAATAATTATACTCGGACATTTTTTTTAAATATTAATCACATTTATTTTTTACTAATTTTTACTAATTAATAATTAGTAATTATCCATTCAAAATTCGATTTTTATATTTTTAAATTTTCAGAAAATTAATAGATTAATAATAATTGTTATAGATCCTATATAAAGTTTAATGACTAAAACATACTTTTTTAAATTTTCATTTTGTTATATAAAAATTTGTAAGAAAATAATAATTGGCTAAATGATTTAAAATGTTAAAGTAAAAAAATGTTGTTACCACCACAATAATACATTTCAATGATATTTACAAAACCATCTAAGTAATTTAAAATATAGTCTATAGGTAAAGTAAAAATAAAAAAAAAACATTTTGAATATTTATATTTATTATTAAAAGAATAAAAAATAGTGAGAATTTTTGGTGGAATCACTCTTTATATAACGTATACATGTATAATATATTTAGTATAACATAAAAATGTCGATCCTTAACTGAATTGTAATTTATATTATCATGTCGTCGTCTCAGAATGAAAAGGTTCTAACGTAATTTTTGTAATTGTTCAGGGGAATGTTTTTAAGTTAGAAATAGAATAACTTTTTTCACTGTAAATACCAAAATATGAAAATTTGATGGAGTATCAATAAAGTTCTAAAGAACACGACTTTACTTGAAATTTGTTTTTACTACAATTATTAATCAAGAAAATAATAAAAAACTAAGATATTGTTATTAGAATTAAAAGGTTTTAGGTGTAGAACTTTTTCATTCTGAGAATAAAAGTTATTTATTTAGTTAGAATCTTTTCATTCTAAAAATATATATTTGATTTAGTAAGAACTTTTTGATACTGATTAAAATAATTTGTTTTATTTAGTGATACCAACTTGCAAGTGTAAATTATGTTAGTTCCTTATATTACGTAATATTATAAAAATTGTTTCTATGCAATATACCTAGGCTCGTATTTAGTGGGGGGCAGGATGGACCATTTCTCCTCCTAGTGGACGTTTGGAGCGGTACATTTTCATGAATTTTTTTTTATAATTAAGCTAACATACTTCTGTAACTTTAAAATTATGGCACGATTCACGATCAATTTTTAATAAATATTAAACGACATAAATTATAATTATTTAACAATTTAATAAAGTCAAAATTGAATGGTATACGTATAATACAGTAGATACGAAATAATGTGGTATATGAAAACAGAATAATATTTATAATTAACAATATTATGTCAATAACACTATAATATTGTGTATAAGATATATTATCCTATCACGCCAACAAAACAAAAATAGGCGATAAAAATACCTATATACATCCCGGAATAATATTTTATTATAGCACAATAATAATTTCTATTATTAAATATTGTATCAGTGGTTTAACCGTATTATAACAGTACCTTTTCATTCTAAGATGTTATACCTAAGATTGTTTAGAACTATTTCATTCTTAATTACTGTTTAGAATGAAAAGGTTATAACTGATATTTTTCGATTTGCCCCTTATCATTTATATTTGTATGAGTTAGAACCTTTTCATTCCGAGTATCTTTTTAAATAATCAACGAATCGATACAATTTCAAGACTGATTTATACAAGAACAAAATATTATATAATATATGCAAAACAACCAATTATCAAAAAAATTGATTTAGAACCTTTTTATTTTGAGACGACGATGTCTTGTTTTACTTCTATTGATTATTTATAATATCTCGCTTTTATGATAAAGGTAAATACCACGATGTATCAAATAATAATATAATTGTCTTGAAAATTAATTTTTATATAGTGTTCAAAAATTGAAATATGGAATTAAATTTTAAAACACTTTAATACTATAAATATTTTGTGATTTATGTATACTGCAGGATGAGTATAACCATAAAATTAAAAGAGAAAATTTAATAAACATAATTATGATACTGTAATGTGAAAACAATCAAACATAGCTGGATTATACGTACTCTTTTAACAAAGATGTAATATGCATACCTACTACCTTGGTATATTTTTCTGCATCTATTCTTTGTAATTTAAATATAATTATATTTCAAAGGCAATATAGTATATGGATTCATATAATATTTACCTAGAGGTATTAATCACTTTGTAATTGTCTAGTGTTATTGTATATTGACATATATCAATCACAAAGTTAAGATGATTTGAAAATCCTAAAATAATGCAATTTGTTTAAAAAATATAATAATTATATTAAATACTTATGATATTATTATGATGTTTTATTAAAAAGTTTATCAGATTTGATTTTATACTTTTACACTATCTGTATTATTAGATTTATTTCCTTATTGGTATGATAATAGTATTATATAATTTTTATAATATGATTGTGCTAATAAAGAACAGTTAAAATAATAATAATAATAATAATAATAATAAAATGCATAAGACAATATTTGCTTGTATTTCATATTCCTAATAAGATTTGGAAATTATATATGAAATATGTGTTTACGTGTATTTTTGTGTGTAAAATCAAGGTATTGAAATACAAATAAACAAAATTCTCTAAAAAAAATGTAGGTATATATCAGGACATTTATATAAATAATAAATCCGAGAAAGCTGTATAAAAGCACTGGGATGAAAAATAATATGCAGATATTTTTTTCCTCATGCACGCGTAAGGTAATTGAAATATATTACTTACGTACCCGATATTTGGCGGTTATAATGTAATTGCATTAATAAACTAAATTTGTTATCTAAGCCCATGCCAAGTACGCATGCCGCCTTGCCAACATTCAACTTCTATTAATGTCACTTGGCTGTTTTAATATGGCGTTTATACGAGTGTGCATATACATATCACATATACACGTGTATAATATAATGTATACGTGCATACAATAATAATATATTGAACATATTTACGCGTACAAATTATTCGTCTACTGCCATTGCGTCGTATGTCGTTTAAAAATATTTCTCGAATCGCAATAAAAGGAAGAAAAAAACATTTTTCTGTTCACTCGTCAACCTAACCTAAAGCGTTACTTTGGTAAATTATTAAAACAATAGGTGTTTATGTATTATACGCAATAAAATGCTTAAACATGTATAAATTCTAAGTTATAATAAAAAATTTGTTATTAAAAAGTATTCGTGAATTAAATAATGCACATCTCACGTAATATGTACAAGGTGGTTATTTTAAAGGTACATGCATATTTTCTTGAAAAAGAAGATTGGGAGTATTTTTTTTTGTTTAATAATAATTCATAGTTGTTGTGATCTTTACTTTTTTAAATAATTACATAAATTTTTTAATTCCACAATCTAAAGCAAAATATTCTTTTCAGAACTCCCATGACCAAAAATTTAATTTTGAATAAATAATGAATTACAATTATAACAAGTATTTAAATTCCCTATGAGTGGAGTTCTGAATCAATTTTTTATTGGGTACCCAACTAGTTGTACCATATCATCCATATCATTCCACTTATCTAATTAATTAATTATACTAATTGATTTTCCGTATGAAATTTTATTTTCATACACTAAAAATACTAGATAATTGTTTTAAAAAAAAGTAAAGATCACCAAAAAAATGTGAATAATAATTTTTTTTTTAAATTATGTAAAAATAAAAAACCAAAAATACGTTAGAAAATGTTTAATATTTTTCTAGTGTTTGGCTTTAAACAAATCACCTTGTGTATAACAATTATACATGTATACTTTAACGAAGTAATCGATTCGACCATGAAAATTAAGAACGTTGTTTAGACATTTTGTCAACTATTTGTTTATTCCGAGTACTAACACAATATAATAATGATATTGTTTTTATTACAAATAAGAAACCTGTTTATTTTTCTATTTTTCTCGTTATTTTACTCGATTAGTTATGATCAGACGGTTGAAATAAAAAAAAAAAATACATATCGTCGATATATCATCAGCGGTACAAAAATCGTCAACGGTATCGTAATCGTGTCCATGTTACAGCAGACCGGACAAATCGTGTGGGTTGTCGCGGCGGATCGTATTCTGCTTTTTGATTAACTCGCTTATATAACAGTGGTATGCGTGTGCTAAACGGAGCTCTGAATCTACCGTTTCACGCGTCACGCGTCATGCACGGTTTTTAAGAGTTTACTCGATTTAATATTAAAACGCCTTTGACATTTTTCCATTATTTTTCCGCACCCCTCTTGTGCGCCGTACGCCACGCGCATTAGATATCCTGAAAATACATTTACGCTCATAATCACAATTCACTTACAATCTGACGGATAACTATATAGCGGATTTGACATTTATTATTACATGCGCAGCAAACACTATACGGTATAAACTTTGGTTGCGCCGGTTCGTAACGTGATGCAGCAGTCGAACGTGTGCGGCACAGAAGAAAGTTATACTCGTTCTAGTTATGGACGAGACAACTTTTGTTTGGTTTACTTTTTTTATTTTTATTTTTTGTGAGACTTTCAATGGAAGCTATTCACACGAATGAAACATTATGCTCTGCGTGTTTTAAGCTTAGTGCTTTAAAAGGGTTCAAAACACGCCAAAGGTAATTTCGAACGACAGTTTAGTAGGTTATTTGTTTAAATTAATTAAAAGGACAATTTGTTTGAATTTAGTTTTAATACACAAAAAGGTAATAATAATATAATACGTAACACAATAACGTGTTGTCTATTTACAGTTATTTAATTTTTCGGTATTAAATTTATATTTTTTTTTCGAAAACGATAACGATGAAAAAAGTTTTATGACCGTACGCGCACAACTCACTAAACAAAATGATGGCTATTTAAAGCATCCGCAGATGTCAAAAGTACTCTGAACGACGGCCAAACCGGCATCATATATTACTTATATTATATGTATATTACATTCACCGGGCACCGGTTAATAATCGAAACGCGTTCCACTCGGATAGCTCACCTTATTAATTAAAATACACGATCCCGAAAGGTCGAAAAATGTTCGCGTCGTCTAGTTGAAATCTTTGTGGGTATTTTTGGTTTATTTTTTTCCATTCTTTAGCTTCGTCACAATAATATCGATATCACGTATACTACCCCGAAGTAGCCGCTAAATTAAACGATTAGTTTTACGCGTATAAATAAGTATAACGTGCCGTGTGTGATATTCATCTGCTTTTTTGTTTTTATATATGTAATGAAAAAACGACGCGTATTTTTATATTTTATTATCGATCGTTTTATCAATGCCTACGCGAACATTGTATTCGAAACTGTTATTATTATTATTATTATTATTTACTGTAGACGAGCCTCAGGTGGTGGACGATAGTCGGCGGCTAAAGTCACAACATAGTCTGTACATTATATAGGTGTATTATTATTATTTAGCAGTCATGTCAGGTGTGCAGTAGTGGTGGCGTTCTGCCGATGATTGACGCGTCGAAATAAAACGCGATAATAAATCAACCGTTTGAGAATATTATTATTACCGTGGTATAGTTTGAAACGGAAAACCCCAGTCCCTGCAGCTACTGCGTCTTTCTTCCCCACTATACACACGGCACTCGCACTAGCACACACACACACACACACACATACATATATATATATATATATATATATATATATATAGCGTATGTGTTATTATTATATTACAGTATTATTATGCCATCGTCCCGTTCTGCCTCGCATCGCCACTGTCATCATCACCTACGTTTTTCAGCACGATCACAGATTGGCGGAATGGCGGACAGCGGTGATGGGTGGTTAAAGGTAGAGTTATATGGTTGCAACGGCTTTATTATTTGCACGTGGTTGACGCGCGGATGATGCGAATAATAACCGAGCGACGGGTGTGAGTGGTGTATGGCCGTGGGGGATGAAAGAACGAGATAGACACGGAGAGACAGAGACGGAAAGAGAGAGAGACCGCAACGTTCCACAGTCGATGTGCGGCGGATACATACAGTGAAGTGGTTGTATAATAATAATATTATATTTTGTATATACGGATGTATGCATAATACGTTATGCTTTCTATAACGTAATTATCGTGAACCACCACCGCGTACGCGTAAATGCAATTAAAAACTCCATCGGTCCTAAAGCGAAACGTGTCGTGGTGGCAAACGTTTCTAAGTTATTTTCTCCCCAAAATAGTTTTGTGTCCCATGGTCGTACATATAGCTTATCATTATGCATATTTTATAGACGGCATAATACTATAATAATTATATAAGTACGTTCTGGTCTTGGTGGGTTTAGTTACGTAATAATGTCACTTTTTAGCGCGTCCCATGTGGTTATATCTGACAAAAACGAGATTGCCAAGTAACATACGTATAATAATGTGTTGTTTCAAAATAACTAGTTACAAATGATTTATTATGTTTTACATTTTAAAAACCCTCTTTTTTGGATAATATAATTAGTGATCCGAGAGACACTAGTCTTGTATATAACATTGATACGCATCTATACACAATATAAAATTAAACGTCTTTAGACAAAAGTTTTAGTAATAAATTACTCGAATAAGTTTGTAATGTGATATTTTTCTAAGACAAATTTTTATTATACATACGCTATATCTAATATATATATCTATTATGTATAAAAATATATCCTATTAAATATATAATATGCATATATATGTAAATAGGATAATATTTTATTGATTTTTTAAATTCTGATTTTCAGATTTTATAGTATACTTGTTAAACATCAAATTTCCAAGTAGTTATTTACATGTTGTAAGTAAAATATTGTTAATTAATATAAAAAATATAAAAAGAGGTTTTAATTTAAAAAATAAATGATTTTATTACCAAATTACTACTTTTTAAATTAAAAAATCATAGAGTATCCAAGTATCCCTTTAGAGGGCCAATATAGTTTTTTTTTTTAATTTACAATTATAACATTGAACTAAACTTAAAAATTATATAAAAATATAATATTATATCAAATAAGTAAAATATTTAGTTCATCTTTATTTATAAAAAAAAATAACTATAAACGAAATTAAACTTACTATAAAAATCATGAAGTATGTCAAACAAAAATATAAACCTCATCTTATTTTTTTAAATATTCATGAAGGCATATTTTACTATCATAGTAATAATTATTATATAAGTATTATATAACTATTTTTATTTTTATTTGACTTATGTAATCGAAAATCTTAATTTGAGACATGTTTATGAATGTATATTTTTTTTTACATTGTAATATGTAAATATTTTGATAATTGAAAATCACATTAATAAATATAATTATATTTAATTAAATATAAAAATTGTCAAATTTAGTTATTATAATAAATTTTAAATTTTAAAGAAAACTATACTGACTGAAAAGGGTGATGCCACTAATGTCAAGACCCGATAAAAGGCAAAACCGGATATAAACGACGATGTTTCGTCTACCACACCATATGTCTTACTTCTATATTTATTTAATATTCAGCCATTGCGCATCTATGGAATGATAAAATATAAATCCATTAAATAAATTATATTTCAAAGTGTAGTATAGCTATATAAACCGAGTATTGTTTAATCTGATATAATCCTATGCTATAACAAACGCTAGAACGCATCGCTGTCCACCGTATATTATATACGTATGAATGTATATGATTGAAAATGCATGATATAATGCACTAGTTATAATTTAGCGAACACTGTATCTATGTATACGGTACAAGCAATCCGGCTGTAATATTATTTGTTCACCTAATCTACCTTTGTACTAAAACAGACGCTCAACTCGATGTTCTGACCCGTGTCGGTGGTTGGAAGTTCGTGATACCAATACACAGATTAGGTACGCATGTCAGTGATAGGTAAAAATAAACACATGATTAATTAACGATTTAAATTTATAAAATATATTACAAATCACATCATTTAGAAATGGAAATTTTAAATAAAATATACACTCGTCACTCAAATTTGTCTATACTAAAAAATAAGTATATAAACAATGATAAAATAAATACAACTTGGCTGTGAAAAGAACTAGTTAGGTATTGAAATTATTCATATTCCGTGATTGAAAATTAACGCTCTTGGTCCACGATTAATTTTGTTTAGTTTTATTTTTATTTATACTGTAATACATCGTATAATAACATCGTAACACAATTATATTTTTTTGACGATTATTATATTGAATCATACCTATAATGGGTATAATTGACAAATTTAATTAATAATGCATACAAATATAAATACATGCTTTGTAAACTAATCAACGGTATATCGAAGTTTTTTTTTTTTGCCAAACATTGATATACATCATATTATAAAATATATACGCAATTACAACACTATGGTTGAATTAGACTAGTTGTGTTACATATATCTGTAGTGTAGATTTTAAATATCCTTATTATTATTATGAATTTGTCTGAGACACTCGTTAATAGTAATTTTACGGAAAAATGAGATTCATCTGTAAACATAATAGTTTCCTAGATAATAATAATAATAGGTATAAATATGTTATACGAATATTGCTAAACATGTAATGATAGACAAAACTTCAAAGATCGCTGCTCTTTCTCGTTACTGATATTAAATCTAGTGATAATGTTATAATATGTTTGAGAATTAAAGAATATATTTCGTAATTACATTATCCCTTGAATAGCAACATATTATAATTGTAAAATATTATGTACGTGTTTGAATTTATATTAAATTTCATATTTCCATCTTCCGAAATAACTATAAATGACCGTGTTGGGCTTGGGGATTTTTGTCTTTCGAAAAACTTTTCGAATCCGATAAACCTTTAAGTATAAATTAAAACTTTATGAATATTTGTTTTAACTTTTCTTTCGTATTTCGATTTTAAAACTTTACGGATAAACTTCAAAACACCCACAGATTAAAACAATTGGATGTTTTTAAAATTATACGCGCAAGTGTTTAAATAATTTATCGGAATTATGTATTTTATTGAAAACCATATTAGGTAACCATCTACAGTAATATGTGCTACTAGTTAGTAGGAAGTAACAATTATACATGACGAACAAAATAAACGTTGACAATAGTATTTAAAATTATGAACGATGCGTCAAAAATTCGTGTAATTACTATTTTTTCAAAATCCGTAAAAATCAACCATATAACTTTACTATGTCAAATGTTTTACCTGAAACAATTTTCGTCGTAATTTTAAATTTCACACGCATTTTAAAGTTAAAAAAAACTAAATTTATTTTTTATTATCCTATAACGTGGTGTGAATACTAATATATGTTTTATTTTAATGAACGAAACGAAAAATAAAATATAAAATTTATTTTTTTTTACTATAGAATGACTTAAGATTGCTGTCGATAACCTATTATATCAATAATATATTTTTTTTCCCATTTGATTTGATTAATTATTTTTTTTATCTATGGCATGGATTTAATAATTAATCACATATTATATGATTAAATTGATACATAGATTGTAACTATAAACATAATGACCTAATACAAATTGACTCTGTTATTCGTTAATTAAATACAATTAAACTTATACGAAATTACTTTTCTATAATGAATATGTTTATGATGATTTATTGTAACATCTAATTAAATATGGCTAATTAATAATGGTTAAGAAGATTAAACTTAAATCCCAACTGAGTATGCGTTAATAGAGTTAATAGGATTTGATTAATGATTTTAATTCAAGTATTTGAAGTTTGTTAGATGATATACATATTATAATATATTACATTATTTCAATTATATTATAAAATATCAAAATATTTTTCGAAATGGCTGTGGATAATAATAAGACTAAAAGGATCCCGTTGTTCAGCAACCATAAATTATTTTGAAACAAAAAATAGGTTTTTACTACCTAATCAATGTGTACTTAAAAATAAATAAATAAATACTTTAAAATCAAATCATTATGCATTTATTTAAATTATGAAGAATAATTTTTGAAGACCAAAAAATATAAATTTTAGCGATATATAGTATATGTAATATGTATATTTAATGTTTTACATCAGAAATTTGTTTAGTGAATTTATTATTTTTTAAGTTAAAGTTTTTCTATACTGTTTTAAATTAATCGTTCATTTTGATGGTATAAAAAATAATTGCTATTTGCTATTAAATTTATGATAGCAGATGATTTTTAAAACTTTTATGCCTTGTACTATGTACAGCAATGAAAGAATATAATTATGTATTGTATGAACATTTCCGATCTCACCCACGAATTATTGTTTTTATTATTATCAGTATTATTATTATTATTATTATTTGAACGGAATCTGTGTGTGCGAAAGCCATTTGAATTTAAATAGAATTCGTATGCAGACCTCGTATACATGAATAAGATTTCCATCGCACGAATGTATGGAATTTCGTAACCACAATCATTGTGTAAGACTTGTTTAGTTATCTTTATATTAGCATTTAAGTTGACTAGTATTCTAAATCTTGTGAGCAATATGCCTTACATGATATGTATATAGGTTTCATTTAATAATGGAGCTTTGAGCTTGCATATTAATAGCTTAAGACAATTAAAAGATAAATAAAATGTATATTGGTATATGTACTATTTTGAATAAAAATAAATGTTTTAACATCAGTATCATGAAATAAATTCGTTAGCCTTAACTATTCAAATAATTTTCAGATGCTACTAATCAGTAGTTTTCTATAACATTTACATATTTCATACATGTATCTATAATTTGGTTTAGTTTTTTTTTTATGTTATCAAATTCAGCTATAATATTTTTTCAGTTAAATATAAATTGAAAATTTTTTTTTTTAAATAAAATCTATTAAAAATTAATATAAAATCTATTTTTTTAAAAGATTATAAATTAATTATATTTTAGGGGTTTTGTTATAATAGAAAACACTGATAATCTCTACAAGAATCAACGTATTTTATAATATTTGTTTTTTTTTTAATATTCTGAAATTAGAAGTACTTATGGAATTTATATTTTAGAACACTTTATTTTTTTTGAAAATCAAAATATTTTCAAAAATTGAATACTTTTTGAAATGAGGTTTTGCTGTTCAAATAATCATCTAGCTGAGTATGCATTTCATCTATATGATAATTTTGGTGTCACACAATGCGTTATTGTGAGATCACGTAGATACCTGTCCTATTCACATTTAACGATAGAAACTTTTATAAATATATATATATATATATGTGCAACCTACTATTTTGAAATACAGCGATTTTATAAAATTCTTCTACTCAGTTATGTACTATGTGTCTTCATGTATATAAATTTAAAGTACATATTTAATACACAATACATAATATACACGCTTATCGCAAATAAATCATATGGTATGTTTAATCTTGCTTAAACTCAAACAGCGTGACGCAAAGTACGATATGTAGTTATAAATTCTTCTAATCTATCGCGATGTATATAGTTTATTAAGATATTATAAACTTATATTTGTATACATTTAAATAAATCTATTATTTCGAATTATTTTGTAATCAACAATTATTACACATAGATTTCAAATTGAAACAATCATTATTTAGTTATAATATATAGTATTTAGAAATATTATTTATGTAGATAGTTACCTACTTACAGCTAAAGCTTATTAATAACACGTACAATTAGAATTATTGATAAAAGTTAAAGTGAATTGAGAAACTATAGCTACGGTTTACGGGTTCGGTTATTATCGTAACTTGGAAGGAATGTGATTTTAATTTAACCCATGCGTTCGCTATGAAGTCAATATTACTTGATAATTAGACTATTATTTAGGATTGGTTAAAAACTAAAGTCAACAAAAGACGATGTTAGCCAACCAGAAGACGATTATTTGAATCTCACTGACCGGTGTGATTCGAATTTAGTCGATAACTGTAATGTTACATTCCTCGTTATTACGGGGACAATAGTAAATAATTCAGATTGCAGGAATGGAAACCCGAAAGGACATCCTTCGTCAATGATATACCCCGTATCCCTTTGTCTCACTATAATAATGTTATAATAATTGTATAATAAACAGACTTTATGAATACGCCAACCAATGGTTAGGTTAAGTTGATGTTGATTATTTAAAAACGTATTTGATTTGATACATTTTTCTGCGTTTCTTCGATCAGCGTTAAAAGGTAATACAACGACATTAAATGAATACCTATTTCTTGAAGTAGCGTATAACGAATAAAAATGATAATATGTTTTTAACTGGAAAATGATATTAATGTGTTATTTTAATGTTATTAATCGCAGCCCACAGGTTATTATAATAAACTAAATATTTCATTATTAAAATATAAACACTGATAATAATGATAAATCACACTTATTATTTATTATTATAGAAGCAAAACATTTCTTAATTTACTATGTGGAACGAGGCCAAATAGATCAAAATTTGTTTTCCATTTTGACTTTTAGAATGAAATACTGAAATAATGATAAATCTATGCCTTTAGGTACAATGATTAATTTAATTTACAGTGTAAAATTATGTGACAGAACCAGCGCGTGTTCTAACTCACCTATTTATTATACTATGTTGATTGTTAGTGTTAGTGTTATTATTTTTTTTTTAATACAGACCAAATGCAAATTTGTGTGGAAATAAAAAAATAACAATTAATATTTAAAAAAACACTATTTGACGTATTGTGAAAATTGATTTGGTAATATCTATGGAACTCTGCGTGTAAAATTCAATACGTATACACGCGTATCGCACGCAACATATAATTATTATTAATGCACGTGAAAACAATAAAATGCGTGTAATTGTTACAATAATGTATGTTGGAAAACAATAAAAGTAATTTTAAAAGTATTACATTAATGTAAATATTACAATTTGTTATAATAATATTGTATAAGTTCACTATTATTATATCCAATTGACATAGGAATTATTATATATATTTTTTTTGTGAATTTAATTTTTTTTTTGTGGTGTCTGCTTAAATTAATAATATTCCGTGAAAATCAATGGTTAAAAATTATTTTTTACATAATGAAATATGATATTTCTGTAGTGCATGTCTATTATATCATTATCTTGACCCGTTTTGAAAATTATAGTTTTTATTTTTAGTGTGGTATCATACATTTACTTAATAATAATCATAAAATATTAAAGAATTTTCTTTATAGTTTAGTGTATAAATATTAATTACCATTTATCATATATAAACAAAATTAAAAATATAATATTTATTCATTTAATTAAATTAAATAATTAACTTCTTAATAATAATTATGTTTGGCTTAAAACAATTTACAGCTATTTTAGAAAAAAGTTTGTTAATTCATAGTTATTTTGTAAAACGTATAATTTCTTCGAGGTATTTTTTCATTTATTGAACAACTTACTCAATCGTTCAAAAATCATATTTCACTACCGATACGATTCATATTGTAAATTATTTATATATATATATATATGTATTTATTCTTAGGGATTTTGAAAAATGTAGCAACGTTTTTCTTACTAATAATAATTAGTAAACGTTTACGCTAAAAGATACTTAATCCCTCTCGTTTACCCCATGAACCTGTCATAAGCTATTTACACTATGCGATTAGTTATCCCGTAGAACAGATTTTTCAATTTCTCCACACAGAATATGGCTTTATACTCGTATTATATATATCGGGTGATCCATTTAATGTGAGTTATTTATTATTTAAAAAGCTATTTGAGTTTTTGAAATTATTCCAGTTTCTGAGGGAAGTGACAATTGTATTGATTTTACAATGATATGAGTGATTTTTTTCTAGATATCATGATTATAAAATTATTTCGCTAAATAGAAATGATTAAATATTTAATACAAAGCTTTTCATAAATCATTAATTTTGTTATTAAAAAATAACGAAATATACAAATTATTTTGTAGTTGGAAATTAACAAAAATCTTTGTTTATATACTTAAGATTTAAAAATTGTGTAAAAGTTTCTTTATTAATTTTTCAACCTTTATATGAAAAAATATTCTGCATAGCCAATTTATGAGCATTTCAAGTTCAAATGTTTACGATATTCGATATTAACACTTAAAATAATTATTTCTCATCAAACAATTTTGGGTATTTTATTGTATTTCAAAAAAAAATAGTATAATATAATATGCATACTTGAAATGTTTATTAATATTTTTAGTTTTTTTCTATAAATATCGATAAAAAATTATTCAATTAGTCAATATTTTTGAAAATTTAATCAAGGTCCAGTATAAGTTACTTTTATATTCTTATAAAAATATAAAAAATACATATGCTCAATTTTTTTTTATATATATGTTAGAAATTAGAATTTTGACAAAATCGCAAAAAAATGCTAAATATATTTTATAATTCGGTAGTTTGAAATTTATAAAAACTTTTCTTTCTATTTATACGTTTTAATAATTGAATACAAGATTCCTCATAAGAAATTCATATTGGAACAATAAAATCTAAAAAAAAAAATAGAAATAATTATTTTTTATAGTTATGTTACGTTCAAATTTGGACGAAATTATATATTTAAACGATAAATAATAGTATTAATTATTTTGTTATAATTTAAAAATATTACTCTCGGGAACTTAAAATTTTTATGTATATTATATTTATGAATTTTGTTATGCGTTATAACATTTTTGATTCATTTTTGTTCTAAATCTATTTTTACTGTTTTACGGTGTTTACAGAAAGTATTTATTACATTTTGAGTTATATAAGTTGATAAAAATGGTATAAAAATATATATTTATAATAATCAAATGCTAATACTATAATAAATGTAATATTTCCAGGAAAAATTATATCAACATAGGTACCGTAATACTAAAAATAAAATTAATATTACAAATAGCCATATCAAAAATACTTATCTTTAAATATACTTAGTGATATAGACTGATAGATCTTCTCCGCTCAGAATCGTTTTTTTTTTATAATGATATACACATCATACCACTGAATTAAAAATATTAACAAACCCATAATAATGGCCTACTTAAAATCTAATGTATAGTAGATCAGATCCCATTCACCCACCTTTCTCTTTTATATAAACTTAAGTTGTTTAAAGGCAATAATTAAAAAATAATAATACGTTTTATTATTTTCATAATTATCATTTTTAAACATTTTTAATTTTTTTAATAGCAACATGTATTTTTCGCTTATTATTCAAATGCATAATATTTTTTAGAGTAATTAAATAATTCAATGCATAAACATTGAATTTTGCACGAGTAGCTTACAAGTTATAAGCATTTACCTAGATTTTAGTTGGGTGTATTAGTGGAAGAACAATTTACGTACTATCCTTGTATAGCTGTAAAACAACACACCACATAATATCAAAAGCCTTAAATATTTATGACTAATAAACTACATCTCTAAAATTTGATTCGAAATACTCGGAATAATATTCTGATTTGAAATATGAAATTAAAAATGTATGTTATCATTCAAAAGAGTTAAAAATATAAATAAGGATAAGGATAAAAAAATATTTTTTTTTCCCAAAAATGTTGTTTCATAACGACTTAAATTATGCAAAAGAAATATTTTTAAAAACGTCTGTGTTTTCTGAAATAATAAGTTTCTCGCGTTAAGTGGATCATCCCGTATAATACACGCAAATGCCTTAAAATTACGCTGCTCACGTTCGCTCATTTTTTCGAAATCTGATACACGTCTCGATGGTTCGATGAATGTTTGAACCGTTTTTTTCACGCGTGTAGCGTTTGAATAAATAAACATTCAATATTTTTCAAACCACAGTGAAATTCTAACGTGCACGCCGCACACTAGTTAGGTACACTGTAGACAATAATGAGTTTTCAATGAAAATGTATATATTTTAATAATAATAATATAATAGTGTCTACAATAGGGTTATTCATTTTATAATATTATTATCTACCGATAGAAATCGTCGTGCAACTACTGGACCGTGCAAGTCGGGTTCATTAGGATCGTTTTGATATTGAGACAGGTGGTATGTATACATCATAACATACGGCCAAGCGACAGTGGTCATTCGGATTGTTAAATCCTCCACTCGTCGCTATCAGGAAATAATAACAATATATTATTATTATTATTATTATGGTCTCGACGACGAATCGATTCCACGCGATGCCACGCTGCGCGCCGGTTCAAATATACCGTTCGATGAAATTCAATTTTTCGCGAAAACTTGCTGTAACCTACATTGCATTACTGTCATTAAATACCCGGTAATCTATTTAACGCAAGACACTCATTATTTCAAAAACAATTAATGTATTTGAAAATCTTTTTACATAATTTTAAGGTTACTCTATTTAATACATTTTTAATCCCTCCTTAATTTAGAGTACAATATTTTTTGAGTATTTGATGCATAATTTTGATGCATTTTGAACAAGTGTTTTATGAGTTGCGTAAGTAGGTATTAAAAGCTTTATTAGGCATAGTTGAGTGGTGATACTAGGAGTACTATCCCCGTGAAATATTTGTCCACTTCTTCGCTCATCTAACTCATAGGTATTTATAACTACTCCAAAATCTACGGATCAAAATACGCCGAATGATATAATTCTGTTTTGTAATATGAAATAAAAAATGTTATTTATAATTAAACAAGTATGACAATAAAACAATTTAGTAAAAATTATTTTCCAAAAACAACTTTTAGTTAAATACAATTTATTTTTATTTTAGATACGTTAGTATTTTCTGAAATAATGAGTATATTACGTCAATCACATTATTTTGTATTTAATACAATTTTGAATTATTTTTATGTTAAAGGTATGACGAAAATTTGGCTAGGTAAACAATTATTTTGTAATTATGCACTTGAAGTAAAAACATTAAACATCAAAAGACAGTGATTCAAAAATAAATTATCATTGGGTATTTTAAAAACAGGCGTTTCTTTAGGCGTTCTATAAGTTTTTTTGTGTGTGGTTATAACATTGTAATATAATATAAGCCTATAGTTCAAACATTTGAATTAAATTTTAAAATTTAATGCTCTTTTTTTTGCTAAAAGTGTAATACCTTTTTATACAGTTATAATAATAATTTATTTACATGATTTTAAACGAATTCAATTCGCTGTTAACGCATGCATATTTTTATAATACTCAAAGGCCATGTTTTAAATTGTATTTAAATAAAATGTACCGTGTATGCATTGTAAAAAGCTAATTATTTTTATAATTCCATAAAATTTAACGCTAATATGTTGCATTTGAAAGATCGGATAAAAATAATGAAATAACAAATAATAACCGATTTGTATTTGTCACATTTATTTTGTTAGAGCTGAGAGTTGATTACTGTTTATTTCCAAGGAGTCTCTTATTTCCTGATTATAAGTAAAATGTCGGATGTCTAATCGTACTAATTGTTTCCGCATATATATATATTAAATCTGTTATTCATTTTTAATTATTAATGGCCAGTAATTAACCATAATATTTAAATAATATTTTTGTGTTTGTATCATCCTATGTGTAGAATTGAGTTATCTAAATCGATTTAAGAGCAAAATCATTAGTTCCTATTAGCGGGGTTACGAATTTAATAAAAATTGGTATTTATTCAAAAATTAATTATTTATATCTAAATGAAATATATTTTGAAAATAAATTGTTTTAAGAAGACTCTATTCTCCCACGTATTTCGTAATGTGTATTTACGTCTAGCAAAAACGTATAAACGTAGTTAATAAATTTTCGTTCAGTATAAATAATTTGTGTTAGTTATAATATTAAAATTGATCTATTATAAACTGGCAAATTAATAACATCAACTGTGTCTGTAAATTTACTTTTGAAAATGTTTGATAATTAAATAAGTCATGAGTATTTTTAAACTTCAGTAATTTAAAGAACCGTAATTCTTGTATGCATTTTTAAATACAATAAAAATCAACTAACAAAAGCAGATAATTTTTTTATATTTTAATTTTATTTTTAGGTCATCCTTCCGGCTATTATAAATATAAAATGATTAAAAAAAATAAATAAATAAATAAATAAATAATAGATTTATTGATTTTGGATATAATATACAATTTTGAAATCTTCTGAAAACTAAAAAAACCTTGTTATTCGTGTGAGACAAATAACATGCCGAAATGTTCCGTTTGTTATTATAGGTACCTAACTCAAATAGCTTTGTTTTATTATTATTATGTTTTGTATGTTTCATAGTTCGATCGTTTAAATATACGAGATACTTAAATATCAATACAAATTACTTTTGACATGAGACTTCAGGTTTGTTTTTTGTTGACCTAACTATAGAAACCAAAGATCTCAAATTCCTGATTGCAGTCGAAAATAAGATTGCGATATAGATGTGTCTTTGTCTCGCAGTTGTTTATAAGTTCAATTGATGATGACATTTCATTAAGTTGCACGCTACGGACAATGCACGTTAGTATAATATATGCTATCGATTCTATATTAACATCATAGTTTCTTTTTGTCGTCTAATTGTTGGACAAAGTGCATGCGTATTTTTCTGAGTATGCATTCAGTACGCCAATAATATGAATACGCTAACGACTTTTACTATCTGTTGTTATATATATTTATTAATAAAGTATAATAATTTAACAATTTTTATTCGTTTTTTTTTTTTTTTGTTATGTCAATCGTAAATATCGTAGCGCAGTTATTATATTTGAACCTCGTGTGTAGTATATTATTATTTATTTAGTGATCAACCACTATTTATTTATTATATTCTTTTAAATAATATATTTGTATAAATATATATATTTATACAAACGATTACACATTTATCTTGTTTGATAATGTTGTCTTTTTTACAACTATTGTGTTCATGTTGTTTTTGCATTAAGATTTAAGTTAATGTTTCTTTTCCCCCAATAAACATACCTCAATTATGTTGGTAGTGGGTTGTACATTATACTATTATATTTATTAATTCACTCACGACTTAATATTATGATAACACCATCGCGTATTATTTAAAATAATAATACGACTCTAAAGTTAGTAATAATATTTTAGAACGCATAATGAAATTTATGTTGAAAATAAACCGATTTAACACTCGTATTTTATCTGATGTAGACTTTATTTTAGAAACTATTATCAATTATTGTGTTGATATTTTGTAACTACACGATTTAAACGTACTATATGTGACGTGGAATCATCATTATAATAATATGTAATAAACGTGACGTTATCTAGCCGTATAATACATATCATGTTTGATTCTATACAACACACTGCACTACGGGCAAATTACGCGTGAATGGGTCTAAACCTTCAATACAGATCGCAATGATTGTTTCCCATCCAATATAGATCGTTCGATTTTAAAGTCTACGTCACGTAAAAAACCGCTTGCAGTATCGTGTTTCAAGAGTAGTCCGTTTGTTATACAGATGGAAACGTATAATGTAATAGGAAAATTCGACACGGTAGGCCGCGCCGTCCCACGAGTGCATTCATGCCGCGGTGCAGTGTTTTTGTAATTAATTTCCCGCGAGACCATTATACGACACAACGGTGATAACAAAACGTTTCGTTTTCCGTCGCGAAATAAACTGCAACCGTGTCGAAAATCATGAGTACATAAAACTATTGCTACAGTGCGTTTTAAGCACATTTCGTATTACATCGCAAAAATAACATTATTATGTTTGCCGTAAAATAATATTAGCGCGTAGGATGTCGATTATTATACCTATGAGCATATAATGTAACAAAATTATATCATATTAAGTATATGCGTGATAATAATAATAATAATAACATTTATATCGATCCTGAGCACTTACACCTCCCAAGTTTGTCCCAGACACTTAAATAAATTGTTTATTATATTCTTAATAACCATCTACACGCGCACGTGCAAACGGTTCTCGACGATAATAGTAAATACATAATATTGTTATTATTACGAGAATTTAAGAGGTCCACGGACAACATTATAGTTTCTGAACGGCTCGCCCGTCGCACCCTTGCCACATAATCACCCTCCTTACGTATAAGTCGGTTCCCTTGCCCTCAGCCCGGACGCCCGGCAGACTATAAAGTTGGTAAATGCGTCCGCTTTTATGGCGGTAAAACTTCGTTAATTACCATAACCCATTAATCATTGAGGGCAATCAATTAGTTAGGCGCAGTCCTTGATTCGCAAGTTAAATGACGTCAGACAGTTTTTCGTTCTGTTTATTTTCCCTCGTCGGCGCGGGGTTAACGGACGGTTGCGTGGTCGGCGCGGATGTGTGGTGGAGGAGGATTGATATACATGTATAGAAAATACCTTAATGCCTCTATAATATTATTCGTTTCACCCATATCGCTCAACGCCTACCATGACGTGTGTGTGTATGTATGTGAAAGTCGAATTAATAATATATATATATACGATTTGCGATAAAATATCGATCAGCTGACCATGTTTGGTATACTTTGTAAAATTAAAATTCGATCGACCCTTCACGGGAATATTATATTTGGTATGTATAATGCAATTTTTCAAGTTTATATTAGAATATAGCTTAATTATATTTCAAAAACTTCATCTTGTAGCGAATAAAAACAATAAATAAATTAAATTGATTCAAGTAAATAAAGCTTTCTTAGAAATTAAAAACAAACACTAATTTAAAATATATGCTTTAAGTGATTTTAAAAGAGCTAAATTAAAAAGCAAACTTTTAATATGCCTTTTAATTTATAATTTAAAAGCAATATTTTTTATTCTCGTTTAGACAATCTTAAGTCCGAGTATTTAAATTTCATAATGGAACTATAGTTACTTAGATGTTTTAGAAGATATTATTCTGATAAAATAACGCTGACATTTCACCGAATAATATGACAAGTAAATTGCGCTAGGTTGTAATTATTTAAAAAAAAAATAAAATAAATCCCGTCATTATTATTTATCGGATTGAAAAATAAAAACATTTTAGTTTTTGATGTAATAATTGGAAATGCATAGATAAACTAGACGCACTAATTGAAATACTATTTTATTATTTTTTTAATTTTTTTTTTTTTGATATAATCAGAAATCGTCAAATTTAATAATAAATCTATTAAGTATATAAGTATATACTTGAACAGACCGTAGTTTATTAGCATTTGAATCCAAATTTTATGTCTATCGTTATTTCAAATATATATATTTCTGGAGTAAAATTTGGTATTTTATATCCTTACTGCGTACATACTAAATTTTTACGTTGGTCCGTAACTTAGCTACTTTTCTAAATACAATACGTCCAAACTTATATTGACACAGCCGGTATGTATGTAAAATGTAAATCAACTAAATTTAGACGACATTGACATATCAACACAAAAATCCCGTCTGAACACTTGTCGCGTGTATATTATATTTTTTTGCGCCATATTGCTCGATTAAGTATTCTCTTATATACCTATGCGCCACGCAGTGATCCTTTGTTAATATTTTGTGTCATATCCAATACTTATATTATATTATATAGATAGGCATAATTATTATAAGTGATCGCCAACAACATAATAATTTAAGATTTCTATGTCGTTGAAATTATTACGATAACGTAATATTTATATGATTATCAATATAATACCACGAATTATTTTGAACTATTAAAAAAAAAAAAAATTTTTTTTAATTATTTCATAATTTTGTGGGTACACAATTATAATGAATGCTGAATCAATTTTTCGTTTTGATTCATAGCTAGGTATAATATCTTGGCTAGTATTATAACTTTTGGTCACTGTAATATTTTCTGGATTTACTTTAAGTATCTTCAATTAAATTTGTTCCTAAATCAAAGTCGAGAGTTCATCGGATGAACATTTAATTTACGAACACTGAGATTAAACGCATCGGTAACTTTCGATAATACTAGACACGGTATATTGTATATACTTGTCATAATATAGATATCGTTGGCTATCATCAATAACTAATAATTATTATGGCATGCGGATGAATACAACGTATTTATTAATTTTTGTGTGTCAGTTTCATGAAATAACACGGTACAAATTTCGCAGGGCTAAATCAGTGTCGAGGATTATTATCTATAACATTTTAGCGTAATTCCCACCTAAATTTTTTTTACGCAAAATTAGGATCAACCAGTATAATATATAATATTGCAGTACTTATAACCTTTATATACATAAATCGTTCAATGTTATGTATATATTTAATACGGTCTTGTATTGGTATTATTAATTACTACTACGCGTGTAAGCTATATATCCTCGACCGAAAACTAAGATGTACAAACGGCATATATTATTTTCGTTGGACATCAGTTAGTTTGATAAGCTAATTAATAACGTAAGTAGTAGTAATGACATTGATTAAATACATATAAAGCCTAAGAATTGTATGTACTTATCTAAATCAAATATAATAACTTATAAGTAACAATGATGTACGAACCTAGAAGAAATGTTTGGCACTGAGGTCTCCACGTGTTATAGCGGGCTTATATACGTCTTGATCGCTCGCCCCACAGCAAGATTTTTGAACGGTGGTCAGCAGAGTCCGTAGTGGTGAAGGTTGTATATATATATATAAATATATTACAATATTATAATATTATGATATAATATTTATTTTCCTCTGTAAATATTTAGGAAAAATTATTAAAATACTTCGGTTCCAGTTGTCTTACACAAATATAATATAAGTCCACATATTTCTAATGTTTTGACAAAAAACTGTAAAAACCAAATCCAACTTTGTATTCGTGTTATCTATATAATATTATACTCTAACACAAGTTGTACCAGGTAGGCACCAATCAATTTGAAGGTATTTATACTTAATCCTAACCTAGGATGCGCCTTAACTATAGTACAGCTACCACTGCCGAGTACACACACACACACACACACACACACACACACGCGCGCGCGCGTGTATATAAATAATATAGTGTGCGCCCACTGCAGATTCGCAATAAAATTGGCGGCTGATATGGTTGAATGCAATCAAAGGTATTACGCGCCAACATGTTTAATGACCAACGTTGGTCTCCACCGTGGTAGTCGGAAGTAAACAAGATAATAATTTTCCTGGCCATAAATCGTTAAATACAAAATGGCCGCCTTCGGGGTTTTGCCACCACCGCAAAGAGCCGTGCAGCAGACTTACGTTATAAAACGCAATTACGATTCGTCGAGCATTGCGATCCGTGACCGCACCCGCGTCCGTAACCCCATCCCTCATCATCATACACCCATCACCGATTATACATTTTATGTAACAGTATTATAATAGAACCATATTAGTTAAGCGTAGATCATGGAAATATTAAAATATTGTGCTAGAATATAATATAAATGCAATATATATTATATGCTTTAAAAAAAAAACGAAATTAACGTTGAAGGTTATCGATAAATTAAAAAAAAAATTAACTAAAAACATCTGTATACTACAGATATTATACATAATGATATATTAGGTATTATTGTACAATCGAATATTTAGACATATTTTATGAAACCCATCGTGAACATAAAATAATATTGCTGGTGAAAATTATCTCGATATATATTTATAAATTTATTTGAAGTACTCAAAAAGGATAAAATCCGCACACCCAACGTAGTCTAAGATTTTGTTATTATTTTTTCTTGTCTTCAACAGTTATTAGAGAAATACATCGTTGCGATTAAATATTTTTTGACTGATCGATAAAATAATATGCGTTAGCGCACTTCATGGTACTATATATACATATTATATAGGTACCTATGTACTAAATGATGGAATAATATCGAGTACAAAACAATTACGCATGGAAAAAAACATAGAAATAGTAAAAAAATAAACATATATTACAATATCGTTATTATTTTCGTTGTCGTATCACTAAAATAAAAATAATATCATATTATATATTATGCCGCAAAAAGAGTAAACAACAAACTGCTGTGTGGCAGACGCGAACCGTTTGGACACATACGAAGCGAGTCGATGAAACGGAATAATTTCAATTATTATATACATATAGATAATATACTATAATATTGTTACGTGTGAACGTACATATACACCGGATGTGTGTATGGAATACACATACAAATGCAAACGTACACCCAAATGTATCTCGTATAAGCTAAGCTACAAGGTGTACCGATAAATGCTCGAACCACACACACACACACACACCCACCGTCACTGCGATTCGCTTACGGGCCACGAAAACGGACACAGTTTTCCCAGGGAAAACGTGTCCGTTTTTCGAGTGTGTGTGCATGCCGATTTCCTGAGGTAAGGGAATTGTATTGAGACCGTTTTTATTGTTGTTTTTTTTTTTGTTTGTTTCCTATTACCTTAAACGCGTTCACGGTTGGGTGAGTTGTACTTTGTTTATTTTTGGCACGTTTCTGACAAGACACCCCTCTCACTAACGCACCTCTTTCCTCCGATCACATGTGCATGGTACACAGAAATGTAGCCAAAAAAAAAAATAAATAAATAAAAAAAAAATGTTATTTTTTTCTCTTTTGGAAAACCGTCAAGTTCTAGTATAGTCGCTTCGCTCTTGCAGCCGTTTTTCAGCGAAGCTTTTATCATCCCCTTCATCCCGTTTCTGTGGCCTTTGAGCGTGGGAGTATATTTTTCCCCTCGCTAATGACATTATTGACACGACGCCAATAATAATTCAATGTTCGTGACGCAGTATATTATATATATATATATATGACGTTACCATGATAAGTGACACTGACAACTGGTTACAAGAACGCGTGTATAATATAACGATATTATATGAGCGGTCCGTCGACTGGTATATTCAAGAGAGGACGTTATACATTCACATTTTTAGTGTAAAAACACACTAGCGGATAACGGTAATCATTCGTTTTATAGTAGATATTTTTAGAAAAAAAAAATTAAATATTATAGTTTAAATAGTTATTTTGACGGTTATAACTTATGTTTTTCAAAATAGTATGTACCTAACAATTTTTTTTATATATTTTTATTCCTTAATTCTTAAACCACACGAGCATTATTAGAAATTATTGACCTGCATCATTAAATCTGCGTAAGCAAGTCTTAATACATATTTAAATACAATTTTGTAATCACACAACTCAAATTTGAGATAAATAAATAAAAAAAAATGTAAACGTTTCAATCTTGTATATTCATGTATATATTATTTATTTATGATTAATAATTATTATTTTCAACAATTACCATAGTCTACGGCAAAATATTAAACGACAAAGTTTCCAATTATGTATATATATACAATTATTGTAATATAATGTTTACGATATACATATTTGTTTGTGGTTTGTGAAACAACATTAAATCAATACAATTATAACTAAACGTAAATTGTATAGTTGAATTAAGTTATTTGATTTGGCGAAACTTAAATATTTATAAAATTATTGAATAACGCTTATCCTATTACTTACACATGCCTATCGAGTATTTACACATCAATATCATGCACCACATATAGTCATATTATGCTGAGTGATATAATCATACAATATCAGTACCTGTGGTATATACTATAGTTCATTTTGTCCTCGGTGAGTAAATGAGAAGACGCACGTATACGTAGCGAGGACTTACCACGTTACGTGTTATAATATTTTAATTATTAAGAACAATATAATCGAACTTACTATAGTTTCATAATAATAAATAATAATATGTACAAATGTTATTATGAATCCTGTAATTTATGATAAGTTATTACCATGAATCATGTATTAACAAAAACAAAAGTATAAACCTTACCTACTTATATTATATAACATTATAAGAGTAATTCGAAAGATGAGAATTTTTAATGAATAATGTGTTCTCTTTGCCGGTGGTTTTTACTGAAATTTACCATATTTAAAATATTTTCAATTTTTACTCGTTTTTCTCAACTTTTATTTATTCTAAAATATTGTCATAATTTACTTTCAAATTTTATAGCATCTTAGTAATTGGTTATCTATGAGTGGTCTCAAAGTAGAACCAATAACAATTTTTAATGACACCTGCAAATTAATAAATGATTATGAGGGAGTCTCACTATTACACTAAATTAAAACAAAATTTTTAATCATTTATTAAATGCATTTCAAACTACAAACACATAAAAAAACACTTGAAATTTAGGTTGAACCAAGACAACTTTATACTTGAAATAAAAGCCGATTGAGGACTATAAAATAAAAAAATAAAGCATTCAACTGTATTTATGAACGTTTCTTTAGTTTTATACCATTAACTGCTATGCATTTATATTTTATATTGATTATTATGACGTATTTAATAATAACAAATAACTTGATAAGACTTGAATTTATAAAAACGGTAAACAAATAAATAATTCAAAAAATAAAATCTTTATGAGATATAATGTATACGTAAAGTTCTAGGTACTAGTCTGCCTGTTATCACTGTACGATATTGCAATCATTAAATTTTTTTCTATTCTAAGGTCATTAAAAAGTGCATGCTAAATTTGCACTGTTCTAGAATTTAACGATTCAAGATAATATTAATTGCTTTACGATGCGAATTCATATATTTTAATCGGCGCTCATAACACAATGGTTAAATTTTGATGTGCAAATGTTCGTTAATCCAAATCATATTGAAGTCTAAGTAATACGTATATACAGTAATTGCAATGAATGTTTAGAAGCATAATGAATTGATTAAAATATGAAATATAGTGATAGCTTGTATTTTTTTCCTCCGATCAGTATATTGAAAATTGCATTCTCACTATTGGGTTAGATAATTTCTCTATTGAATTTAAATAATAATAGGTAACGTTAATATAAGTAATAGCATGATTACTGTAGAATCCTTAAAATAAAAAAAAAACATAACAATAATATTATTATAACATTATTGAAATAAATAAAATAATATTATAATCATATATTATAAATCTTAAAAAAAAAAATAGTGATAATGACTTAGTTTTGAATAATAATAATAATTATTAATGGTATAATTTTAAATTATTTATAATCTGTTGAAATAAAAACCATCAATGTACACTATATGCTACGTAAATTAATTACTCATAGGCATAAACAAAAACTGTGTTTAAATTAGTATCACTAAAACGGTTACCCACGACTGTGATACAAAATTATTTTAATCGAAATTTTAACAATTTAATCATTTTATATTATGAGTATAAACATTACATATTTCTTTGAAAATATTATGTGGCTTAATCTAAACCATTTAAAATATTATTATACATATTTGATTTATCTAAGCTCATACGCTAAAATCGTTGAAACTAAAATTTGTAACGCGGAGAATATCACACTATTTTTAAAATTAGATAATTTGATGATAATATATTTGATATACCAATCGAAACTTGGAAATTATAATGTGACTATTGGATAGAATATAGTCAGTTTTTCTTTGAATGCTATACATTTTGTGTAAAGTATATTTATCAAAAACATAATATGCCATCCAATGAAGCTTGATATATGATATGTATTTGATTCAAATGTTTGTTATCACTAATCAATAACTTCTATAACATATTTTACGGTACCTAATAATAAATGTATCTTCCGATAAAACTGCTAAAATTTTATCTAAAATAGTATACATAAATAAAGTATAGCTACTACTAACGCTAATACAATTACATCGTTAATAAAAATGAACATAATAACATTGCTATTAAAATTAATAAAACAATGCTGTTTGATATAATGGTACTTACTTGAAGTAGAGAATTGCGTTTTTGATTTATATTAATCGATTAAAAAAATTTTTTTTATTTTTTTTCGTTTATCATTTTCCTATTGTATTGATTTTGTCAATAAATTTAAATGACAAACCATGTATCACACATACACGGTTTGGTTTTCTTGTAGTAATTGTTCTTGCGTTAATTATTCACAAAAATCATTTTATTTTCTATAAAACGTTTACCGAAAAATAGTACATTTTATTATTATAAATTGAAACCACGCTCACGATACGTATTTTCGTAGTATTCTACATTTCTACGTATCGGTTGCATAAAATTAAAGCGTTTCTAACGTTATCGGTGATTCCGAACGAGAAATGATAAATATAGTATAATATGAGTACACAACTCATTTTATTGTGTCTGTACATCATAAAAACGAAACCAACGCAGTTTTCACGTCAATACACATAATACTATACAGCATCTTCGAGTGGCATTTTATAACAGCACTTATCGACAAGAGTATCTGAGTGAGATGACGGAATGACTATGGGTCCTTTTTTATGGATTAAGTTTTGGTTTGTACATTGAATTCAAATGTATACCTAAATGTGACATTAGAATATCAATTTTAATTTGAATCTTTTGTATTATAAAAATATTATTATACAGTATTGAGACAAATGTTATAATTAAATGTTTTAATTGTAGGATATTTAAAAAAAACAAGTCAACAAGTGATATAAAATATACGTGATATTTTATTTAAAAAATAACAAGTAATTGGTAATATTAGATAAATACCTAATATAATATAATTTAAATAAATAAATTAAATATACATTTAAAAAAAAAAAAACTAAATATATTATAACAGTATATAAATTAATGTTTTAAATGTATGACGCTAATTTCATAAAATATCTTCTTTCTAACCAAAAAGTCATTCACAAAGTCATCACCCAAGTAAAATATAAATGTATCAATTAGAAATTAAAGATTGTTCATAGTTCGTTCTAATTTCGAAAATGTATTTGCTCTATTCAAAAGTTTAAAATGTAGAAAAATATCTGAATAAAGCTTCATGACTTTATGAGTGATTTTAATAGAAATGTATTTGACCTTAACGTAACCTTTCCTAATTTACCACTTAATTAGGCGGTAAGAAAAACTCTAATTTTGTTTATATAATTATTTATTTTGTATTACTTATATATATAACTAAAATAATTACTCAATAATTTCAGCTTATTAAGTTGCTATTAGTGATTTTAATTAAACAATTATAATTTCAAAATTACATTTTTGGTCGGGAGAGTGTCAAGTATTTATCAGTATAGCCAGATTATTCGAACGCTCCTAGCATATTTAATAATATTTACGTTATTTTTAAAAATAATGATTAGGTACTTATGTAATATGGTATATTTCCAATTCGAAAAATTCCAATTTTCATTGATAAAATCCCCTACTTTCAATAGCATATAATATCATCTATTATCGAAGATCAAATAAATATCGGAGGTTTGCGATCTAGATATTGATTTTATTATTTGCGTTTTATACGTGTACGCATGCGTGCAATTAAAGGGCCTGTGAAACGATTTACGAGCACACGGGAAATATTATGCTTTTATTTCTTTTTTCGTTCGTTTAAACGACGCATCGACGACCGAAAGTTTAAAGATTTATCTGTCTGCTTGGAACAGTCGCATTTAAAATGCCAATACAATATAGACTTTGACTTTTGTTACAGTCACATTTATCTAACCACGTCCTCCGACCCATTATTTTGATCCGCGAATTCTCCCAGCCCGATAAGCAATGTTCGATTTTCTCATGTGTATCCACATAAAAAAATTGTGATGGCTTTTGTTTTATATACATAATGATAATATATTTTATGCAACACCTGCCTCACTTATGTAGATACACGATATCCACTCGCCTATGTGTAGATTTAAACGATTCAGTCACTTGTACGAATCAACTTTTTTTACTTTGCAATAAATGTGGTCCTCGAGTGGAAAGTTATTTCTAAAAAAAAGTTTACCTGACTCGAAGTAGTAACTACCTAAATAACTTAAACCTTTTGATTCCAAAATATACCCAGATGACACATAACATACAATAACACGATAATAATATATTATTATCATGTTTTGTATTACACTGTTTATTTTGCAATCATTTATGCAATGTTTTGGTTCATTGTTTTCCGGTATAGAGTTATTTCTCAAACGATAAATACAATCTTTATCTTGAATACCCTTGAATTATAATTGTATAGTGAAAGCACAATAAAACCATCGTAAAGGATACATTATTTGATACTGTTTTTATAATTTAAATTCCGAAATTGTCTATAATGATTCACTAAAGTTAGTTATCAAAAAATAGATGTTGCGATAAACAATGTTAATAATATTATAAATATTACAAATATATGCATAATGTTATATGATTATTTTGGGTCTTTTTTGTTAAAGTTATACAATCACACAAAATTCAAAGAGTGAATGTGCCATTTTTAAGTAGGATTTGGTAATTTAGCTTACAGGATTATGGTATAATAAATAATAATTTAAAAAACTCCAGGCGTTGTAATAAAAATACATTTAAAAAAAAATTTAATTAAAAACCAATTTTATCAAATCATAAATTCAACATTAATTTAGATTTTTTAAAAGTAATTAAAAGAAAATAATTATTAATAGAGACTTATGTGTTGATAATAATTGTATTTCTTCACCCTTAAATTGATGTAAAAACAAAAATATAATACAAACACAAAAATATTTTGTATGTAATAATATTATGCGGTACCCTTTAAAATATTCAAAAATATGTAAGATTAAATTTTATATTATAAATAGTTGGGGTTTAAATAAGTTTGGTATTTCACTGATTAAATTATTTGAATACAATTAATTGCTATGCAGAATCACTAACTTTGTTAAATTTTTTTTTTAAACTCAGCCAGTCGTCTAATATAGAGATAAAATACGATATGTATAAAGTATATCAATATGGTTAACAATTCACTAATCGTATGTATTATGTATTTACTTTTAAATATTCAAATTAAAGTATAAAATAAATTAATATATTTATTTATTTACTAATAAAGTTTTATCTTATTTTATTAAATAAATTAAATACATTACTCTGTATATTACACTGCAAAAATTAGAATAATTTTTTATGGTTTTAACGATTACACTACAAAATTCATATTTACTGCTTTCCATTACCAATATTTTACGATTTTATTTGCATAAATTATGTATATTTAATTATATATTAATTAATTTCACTATCTATGTATAGCCATTTTATATTAAAATCTAAATCTAATATCTAATAGGTAATTTATCGGTTGTTATAACGTAGGTTAATTCAAAGTGAATCTAATTGTAGTCATAACTATTTAAAGGAATTCTTAAGAATTTTCTTAAGAAAAACTAAAATGTATTTCTTTTATTTAAAAAATTGTATTTAAATATTTATACATATATTTTTATATATTTATTTTTTTATTTATAAATATACATCAACAGCCAGATTGTTAGTATTATTCTAAATTTTAGGCATTACAAATTAAGTTCATAGATTAATACAGGTTTAATGGATATAAAAAATAAGTACTTACGGATATAGTAAATAATGATAGCTTAAATTAAACAATATAATTTTGATAGTTGTTAACATTTTGTAAGCAGAGTTCTGAGTTATGGTTTCTGGAATAGGTTTAAGAAATTCACAGAAATTGTATATGGTATTAAGTTCATCTCGTAAATATTTATAATATTTTGTATTACGTGTTTCACTTGGTTCGCAAACAAAACAAAGATTTAGAATGATTAATTTAACATTTTAAAGATTCAAATTAAAAAAAAAATAATAAAAAATACATTTTCATTAAAAAGAAAATACAAGTAAAATAGCAAACAAACAAAAACAATTTTAAAGTTCAAAAAGGTGTTCTTAATATATTCCAAGAATTTAGGACGACTGAAAGACCTTTATAATATAATAAAGTAGTTTGAATATGTACGACTATATACTATATAAAATGTTACATTTACTTGTCTTACGATTTTAAAACAAATTTGAGATTAAATTCTATATATATAACATTTCGAAAATAAATTACTGGATCATATTATAATAATATAATTTGTATTATACGTAATTGACATGCTATATTTTTTTTATTTTTTTAATTCTATGAAATTATAAACGAAATTTCAATTCAATTTCACTGGAGAAATAGAGACAAATTTAACAAAAACTTTGGATCTTAAGACGAAGATTTTACGAGGATCAGACACGATACTTGTAGACTATATAATACGGTGGGGGCGAATAGAAAAACGTGTCTACGCCGCAGTAGGATCGAGTTGAGGAGACTTTTCGGCATTCACGCATTTTTAAACCAACGATCGATGATGGTAAGGTGAAGAGGCGCCATCTCCGGAGAGCTCTTCAAAGACGGGAAACAATAATAACACAATGGACCGGAAGGGGGTGGCAATAATAATAATTCGGAGAATGACGTTGACACCGATGCTACAACTGCGACGAGATTTTCGCAAACTTCGCTAAAAATAACCCTTTGCTTATCGGCTCGTGCGTGGGTGGTGTAAAAGATTCCAGGCTTTATATACGTAGATATATTATTATATACATGGAAAATACGTATACTCACACATACGTTATATTTTATCAATATTATATTATGTATGGGTAGTGGGTACTATATATTTATTTTTTTTAAGCGGTCAAATTAATTGTTAACTTATCTTTAAGTTATACCCGGCCACTTTTCTGTTGAATTATTCAAGGGGAGAGTATAGGCGGAGTATATAGAAGTATCTATGGCTGCAGGCGAGTCAAGATAATAGTATATTTGTTTTATTATTTATACTTATTATAGGTACTTCCAAATACAAAACGACAAATGCAATGTTCCTACGCATATAATTCAATACAATTATTATGTACCCAAAGTGTTTAGTGATAACTCTAAGTATGATTAACTGAAATAAATATATTTGAATAAGTGAATAAGTTTTTTAACAGTAATTTATAAGAAAATTGCAATTTAATAGCATAAATTTTAAATGTTTTTACCTAATTATCCAAATATTCGACATAAAATAAAAATTTTCTTACAAATTACTTACTGTTTAAAATATTATATTTTAATATTTTAATTTGTATAGAGATTCTTGAAATGATAACTCTTATATTGAATTTTTTAGAATCACTGTATAATATACATTATGAATTTATAAATTAATCGTTATTCGATGTATTTTATAGTTGTATTAATAATTTCATAATGTTAAATCACTGAACGATTTCTTTAAACGGAATTCTTTCAACGTTAAATTCGTCGATCACATAATCTTATGTTATAAACGAACATATTTTAAAAACTATGTTAATAATATAAAAAAAAAGAGAATATCAATTTTATATTATATACAATACAATACAAATATACACTATTATTGGTACTATATATGTACTATAAATACTATAACTTTACGATTTTGACTAGATGCGTATATATAAATACTAATTATATATTTGATTGACAATCATTCAGAATATAAATTGTTTTTTTCGCCAAAGTATTATTCTATATGTGTGTGTAAGTATTTATATACATAAAGGTAATATAAATAATAAATGAGTGACATAAAATAAATAAATATCTTACATGAATAATATATTATAATAAAATATGTATAATAATAGTGTAGATATGGCGTAATCTATATAAGATTTTATGGTATACATTGTCATGAAGTGTTTGAGTTATATAATTATTCTATAATATGAATAGCACTAAATACATTTTTATGTTTTCTAATTTGTATTATTATATATATACAAATGTCAATCAGAAATTTTCAATATCAAGGACGTAATCACTTAATGCTTTCCGAACCAGCGGATCAATAATAATCTGATAGATATTTGATGTATAAAGTTAATATATACAAAAAGAGTCTTAAAATAGTTACATAACATGCAAAACTTACTATCATGTATATAAAAATCATATGAATAATTTTCCTAAGAATTGAACTCATTACAAATAATTTTATTGAAAAATACCCAAGACTTGACTACTGTTCCGCAATACACTTATATGATAAACAGTCAACACATTGCTATTTTGTTTGATGAGACAATTCTGTGAAACATTCGTACATATATTAAATACATTAAATAATTGTATTAAAATTGAGATTTTAATAACTAATTTACACTTAGAAATTGATTTTAAATTGGCGTTAGTTGCATAATATCCAATGAACCTTAAATAAGTAATACATTGAACCTTAAATAATTAGCATGCACTATAAAATACATTTTAAGAAGAACCACGTTTAAATATGTTATTTGGTATCCTTAATCTAATTTTAATAATTTTACGATGTACAATTATATTTATATCAACATTAAAATCATTAAACTCCAATATAATATATATTATGGTGAAACGATGTTAACAATCTGTAATTTTGGATACAAAAATTCCATAAATTTATTGCATTTTAAAACATAATAATGTCATAAAATAAGAAAATCATAAAAGTAAATAAATCATCCGTAAAAAAATAGGTTATGAGTTTATAAGACATATTTTAAAGATTATGTTAAAATTATGTTTTTTTTTTTAATAATATTGGAATACATATATAATATTATATTTTTAAAGAACAACTTAGTTACATCATAGGTCTGCGAAAAGAAGTATCTTTACATGAAAGTTGATTTATGAACACTTCAAGAGATATTCCACATTTTATATACAATATAGGTAGTAAGTTTAAAATTAATTCGATGAGATTAATTACCATAATATCATCATATTATATTAGGTGCATAAAACTAGTAGGTTATATTAAACTTTGATGGTTTTGTGTTACCTAAAACCAGAAATTCATACGGGTGTAAGGTAGGTATATATTATGCACATAAATATATGAAATATTATTTTTATTATAATTCTTCACAAACATTTTATAAGACAATACGTATACTTTTTATATTATATTCAAATAGGCAATATATTGTTTTATATTATAAAAAAATACGTGTACGTGTCCAGTGTCTACACAATAATAATTATCATACTTAGTCATTAAGATAAAAATGCGAATTAAACCCTATTGATTTTAAATAATAATTAAGTTTGAATAAATATTAGAATCGTTACTACTTTTTGAATAATTATGAAATGGTACACTGTTATAATTTTATAACTAGAATTTTTTACTTGTTTGCCAATTCAAATAATTTAAATAAATAAATAAATTCTAATTACATATTAAACTTAATTTTAATAAATAAAAGTTTTTGTACAGATTAATTTTTAATTTATTTTGAGTAAAAATAATTTGATTTTTATACTAGTAGATAATAAATGTACACTATAACAATAATTGTTATAATTGCAGTCTTGATGGTTCTAGTGAAAATGTTTTTATATACTTATATATATACATATTTTTTTTTTTTTTGGCAAAGTTGGGAATATGAAATTACTTGAGTCGGGATGGTAATCTCTTAATTAATTTCTTCCCTATTTTAAATAATTGATTCGATTAACCTGAATTACAATAATTAAAGAATTTCTAGTGTAATAAGAAAAAATAAAACCAACGAATTTATTGTTATAATATATCATAAATAATAATATGTAAATAATATATACAATTTCTGAAGATATCATAAAATTTCATTTGAAAAAATTAAACCAGAAGATCTTATTATTCCTATGAATCAATTTTTATTATAAACGCTTATTCCGACGTTTTGAACTTATTTTTTCAACTGTATTGAAAACTACATACTATTTACATATATGAAGACCCAAATAATAATATATTTTGATCCTTTTCTCGTCGCCCTATTTATAATGTGATATTATATGTTCATTCGTGCATATTAAATTTTGATCCGTCGCTTGTCGCTATAAATGTGTATTTTAGTTTTTGGAAAAAGAAAAATGTAACTTAAAACATACATTTCATGTGTCAAAAACCTGTATGCTTATTTTACAGCACGTCGCTTTGCATGGAGAATTTCGTTGACGTCGACTAATTTTAAAAGGTCAATGAAACTTTTCGTTTTTTATTTTTTATTTATAATGCTTAAATGCATAAATGACATCAAATGAGAAATGAAATCTAAATTTACATGGATGTTTATTAAGGAAACATACACACACACACACACATATATTATATATTTATGGTATATATGTTGTATAAATGTAATAACAAAATAATAAAATAATAGCAATTGTAAATAAACAGATTTTAAATCTTTAGAAGCCGCATGATTAACTTATTGGATTTGTATAGAATTTTAAATAATACTGCGTATTATTTACTGAGTACATCCGTTACATAAATACCTCAAATAAGTTATTTTCATTTTATTAAAATAGTTTGCCAAAAATATATATAAATATAATATTATATAGTAATAATAATATAGTTTTTGTAATGATGATGATGATTTCATAAGTTTATGGTTGCTTTTATGGTATGACACTCATGTGCATCAGTATATTGGATATGCAAATATTACGTATACGATTTTTTAAAACTTTAAGTATTTCAAACAAATCAGCTTACACATTGTAAACATAATTATTTTAAAAATGAAAAATCAAAATATTTTTGATATGGTTGATATTCAAGAGTGGTGCACGTTACATTATATATGCATACATTATAAGATACTGCATTTTTTTTTTAAATCCATGAGATTTTGTGTTTGCGTTATTGCAATATTTTGAAAATAAAATTATATCGCTTTTATAATATGATTGTGGATTTTTTTTTATCAATTACCAATTATTTTAAAACGTTGTATTATTATATCTACAGAAAAACTTTTTTTATCAATCCTACCTGATAACAATACGTAAAAGTATGTTCTAACATTTCATCTGGCTGAATGTTAAAAAAAATATATAAATATAATATTTATTTTATTTATCATAGAAATTATTATTTCATTTATTCTATATGTGACCTGATCGCGAATAGAATATAAAGTCTTACGTGTACATTTTAGAATCTGTTTATAACAAGTGATTTAAATTTATTTTTAACATTTATCAGTAAATACGTGATAAGGTAAAAATTGTTGACTGACATTATAAACGTGAGCATAAAATGTTTAAACATACTTACAGTTTATCAATGAAGTATAGGTTTGCAATCTGTAGAGAGGAAGAGTCGTAAATATAATATTTTTCACATTCGTAAATACATTATGATGTTCAAACACTAATCTTCCGGTCTGCATATTATCGTTTTTGAATAGACACTCAAGAAATCTGAATTACGAATTGATGACCATGTCATATTGAATTATCCCTATACTATATTATTCGTTCAACGTAACGCGAGTATGTTAAATACATTACCTTGTTCACATATTTTGATAGTGAAAAACAGCCATATTATCAACACTTTTAAACTCCCTCACACTTTTGGAAATATTTGTGAAGACAACCGATGTACCAATAAAATAAGACTAGTAACATGAACGTAATCGGTGTCGGTATATTATTGTATTATTTTTTATAGCGCCAAAATCCTAATATTACCGGAAAATTGAACTATCATAAGTTCACTAAAACGGCAAACCATTACGCGTGAGTCGATCGACCATTCTTGAAAGCGTATATAAAAATATGAACATATTAATTACTATATTCGACGACGGCTGGCTGGTCAAACACATTGATTAGCCTAATAGCAATGTTAATATCGTATATTTATATTCATAAAATACCGATTATTTAGTTTAAACAATTCTAGGTTATAAACGATTGCTTATAAATATAATTCTAATAATGTGTGCAATTATTACCGCATGATTCGTGGTAGATCATGTATGATGATTATGATGTGTAACGTATAAATATGTACAATATTATTAAACGTACGCGTAAACCATTAAATCACTAATATAACTGTAATACTCACGTAATTATGAGTGGTTATAATATTATGTGATAATTTCAGTACATATTTATTTTTTTACGAGACCATTATGGCTGTTTGTAGCTCACATCAAACCCATACCCATTGTTTTGATTTCATTAAAATTATTAAAAAAAAAAAAAATACACTTAACGATACTTAACCAGATCATTTAATTATATTTGTGATGAGATAACGAGATGCATTTTTAAATTTATCATTATGATAATAATAATATTGAGTACGGTATTATACAATTTTAAATTTACATAAATTATAATTCAGTTAGCAATTTGTGTATATTTATAAATGGATATCATTGAACAAAAATCGTATTTTTAATATGTCTGGTGCAAATTATAACTTAAAGGTGGACGGTTGTTGCCTGTACACCTGATGCAGGCACAGAAGCCTTGCTAAGCAACAAAATCTGAAAACTTGATGGAAAGCTATTTTTCTTAATTCTTTTTTTCATCAAAGGGTTTCACATTCGATGCACGTAATCGAAAAACATATAGTGTAGTTGATGTACTCGAATTTCCGACGAACCTATAGTTATCAGAAGAGTTTGCGTTCTTTTTCTCTTTTTTCCATGCATGAAAACGTATATAAAATCTTCCCTTTCCCCCTCTCTTTCACTCCCTTGCATACATACACTCATACATAAAGATATTCTTACGAGACCAGCACATTTCTCACCTATCCAAATACTATGTTATGCGTTTAAGAGGCCGAAATAATAATTTACTGCTACCCTCGGTCATGACTTAAAATAAAATAAAATAAACGAAACTTTGAAACATATTCCCATAGAGCATAAAAACCGATAATAATGTATAAATCACGTGACTGCTGTAATTCCAAATTATTACATAAAATAAATTACAGAGAACACAATAATAATATTCTTATCAATTTTATGTAAAGAAAACATTAAAATTGTTTTTATTCTAGACTTTAAATATTGACTGAAGAGAGCAGAAAAATATATTCAGTTGTACCACTCGTATTTTAACCTCAGATTTACACGTGGAACTTTTAAATAATCCCAACGAAAGAGTTTTCAACTACAGTTTGTTAATATATATATAGCTTCAAAACAACTTAATACTTAACAACCTTTTTTCGTACCAAACATTGGGACTTTTTTTTGTTTTATATTTATTATTATAGCTTTTTTTTGATGTTCGTTAATAAATTAATAATATCTAGTATACAATTATGGTAACACGGCGTCTTGCATAGACGATTTAGCTACAGTAATGTCGCGAATGAATTCTATATCTACTAAGGTTTTTTTAGTAGTTAGTAATGCTGATGCTTGGTAAATTTGAAAAATAGGATAGTTAAAACTGAATACTGTTAACATATATTTAAATTAAAATAATACAAAATAAAAAAAAAACATATAGGGTGAAATGTCTGTTAAACACAAGTTTCCTTTTTGTGTATATATTATATAATATATACTTAATAATTACGATATAATATACGATGCTCGCGTGTGTTTCGTTTGTTTGTATAATTTTAAATGTTATACGGAAAACTGCTGCAAACACCACTATGCGATACCTATGAACGTCATGCATATGACAGTCGACTTAATACTCAAAGCCCGTGGAAGACTTTATTATGTCTCGTGCACAAAGGCCAGATTAACTTCCGCGATCTTATAATTAGTTATGATCCAAAATATTTGTACCTTTGAAATATATTATAGCATGGATTGGTTGTGATAGAAGAAGAGAAAGGTTTAATATGCTTTTAATAATGTTTATAGTTGTTAAAAATAAGTTGTGGCGTTCTAAATTAGGATTCACTAATTCTGATAAACGATAGAATATAATATGTTAATTAAAGATAAAGTAATAACAGTGAAAAATGAACTTCATTACTGAACTCTTTTTCAGGTGGTTTGAGGGAAGAATCTGATAAATATTGTATTAACTCAAGTCTTATAGTATAATATAGGTTTTATTTTATAGAACTCATTTTCAAGTCACATAAAAATAAATATACATTATTATTATGAATTATAACAATATTATTATTGGGTGAAGTATATTAATTTAATTTGAGACTACATTATGAATTATGATAATATTTTGAGTTTTACGATAATCCATATTTCATATGATCAACAATGTTTTGTATTAAGCTGAAGGACTTAGGTGTATTTCATTTTTATTATCGATGTATTACCATCTTCCCTCTTAAGTATCAACCCCCCATCAATGTATCCATCGTTAATAAAACACGACTTCGGGTTTCAAACGGTTTTTCTCGGTGAGTGACGTAAGCCATTCGTATCTTGTTTTATATTTGTCTAGATTATGGTCGGTTGTCCACTTTACTTCATTAAAGATGCAAGAAGAAGAAAGACGGAGTGTTTGTATAATCGTAGAGAATCTACAACATATACACGTGGACTAAGATACAATTGGGAACGTTGCGACCGAGTGCCGTTGCGGCTGACGACGACGTTTCAGGATATCCGGGGTGGCCCCGCGCAAGCTTTATTGTCATCTGGATGACCGTTTCGGTCTGCTCGTGAGAGGGCTGCAGACATCCGCGCTCTGACGGATGTACAGACAAACCCATTATATTTGATAACTATATATATATATACTCGTATACATATGTATGCATGTTGTTTTTATAGTTTAATGTAGTGCAATGAAGTGTAGTGATTGTACTATAGTATGGCGTTCGAGTGATTGTGTCAAAAACAATATTATTACATTTGTACAACTGTGTATACATATATATATATATATATTATGTATAATAATGTAGAGTATTCCACATACGCGGAGAACGCAGTCAGTAACTAAATCGAAAACATTAATATGGGGAAGCGAGATATTATAATATACTATGGATTCCACAGTAATGTTATTATAATTGTTTTCGTTATTGTCACGTAATAAATTGTAATATTTAATTTATTTACGTTGTAATATTTCACTTCGGAATATCAAACTAAAAATACATATCATACTAAAAAAAGTAAGGTACCGTTCTGTTGTATATTAGAGGTCGAAAGAGTTACTATTATATGTGTGTTAAATTTTAAGTCAATAATATATCAATATATACGAAAAACGACTTTGGTATATTAGTTTATATAACGATTGATATATATATATTTTTTTTTTAATGTAGCTATTAAAGTAATTTATTTTATTTTTAGTATTATAATAGGTTATTGATATAATTTTCCAAAAATTTTACATTTATTATAATTTATATTTATACCATATTATATCAACTTATATAGTTGTATAACACACAATTTAATAACATGATTTTTTAAAATAAATCAAAAAAGTTATTGCATATAGTACAATTCATAATTAAATAAAATACATAAAAGTTTAAGTTAACACGAATAATGTTATTAAACTAAAATAAAATGGTTAAACAATTTATCGATTAAATAATAAGTAATTACTTCCAAATTAGAACAAAAATGTTTATGAAAAATAATTTTCTTTATATTATATTTTTTAGATTTTATGGTTTAAGTATAAACTATACTTGTATACAATTTTCAAAACAAAAATACGAAAAAAAAATTGAAATGATTTTTTTATTATAATTAATACATTTATGCATTTTTTTGCTATTTGAACAAAATCCGTAAAAATTCTAACTTCAGATACATGTATTTTTAAATTTTTTATACAGATATAAGAATAACTTTTATGGAATCTTGTATTAAAATTTCAAGAATTTTGACCCGGTAAATATATTTTTATCGATATTTAAAGAAATAAACAAAAACAAATTAAAATGTTATCATGCCTATAAATAACTTAAAAATATAAAAAACAAATTAAAAAAAAACGCTTGCCAATTCAGAGATCTACATGTAAACTTTTTTGATATTCAATTTTTAGAAATAGTTTATTAATTGTATATGTAATATGTATGAATAATGTATTTTATTTTCATTTTTATTTAGTGAAATAGATCTCCGAAATCGGAGGGTGGATTTTGTTGTTTGTGATCTTGTTAGATTCATATTGGCTAGGAGAAGTTCAGTCAAGATTTTCATAACTTTATCTTTGATAGTTAATTCAAAGAGTTTTAAAGAGTTTTTACAAAGCTTAAAAAAAAATTAAAACACATTTTAATGGCGTTTTTTATGTTTTTTAGCTTTAAAGCTTTGTACGGAGTTAACGATTGAAGATAAAGTTCTGAAAATCTTCACTGCACTTCTCCTAGCCAATGTGAATCTAACAAGACCCCAAATAACAAAATCCGTTCTCCAGTTTCGGTAATCTACCACGCTAAATGAAAATCTAACAAAAAATAACTATTTTTTTAACTGTGAAAAGTTTTGAAAATTTTTAATCTCATATTTTGTAGATATTTGATAATCCCTTTTTAATGAGCTATCAACCAACTTTTTAGCTATAATAGTTTTGGAGAAAAGTTAAAAAATAGAAATTTTGGGAGTGTTCACACCGACGTTTTTCTGGATTCAAATCGTTATACCGCTTGGGTGTGATATCGGATCTCTCTAATTAATATTTTATGTTAAAGTTAGCGTAATTATCCACCTACTCATTACAACTGAGTTACATTTTTATTATTTTCTTATTTAACACAAATTCTTGAAGTTTTAAAAATTCAGACTTTTTTCATTTCAATTACCATACTTACTTGATTAAAAATCAAGAAAGTAATTTAATCTTATAACAACAATAATAATATTAACATTTGGTGAAAGTTTATATTGTTATTATTTTTTTTTATAATACAATGAAATATCAAAAATTGTTTGATGAGTAATAATAATTATACGGTTAAATATCGATTGTTATAAAAATTTGAACTTGAGATGATCATAAACATTTATTTGGTTTTCTGGTAGATTTGTTTTATATTCTTTAAAGAATCTTACATACAATTTTTAAATTTTAAATCTTATGTAAAAAAAAAACAATTATTTTTATGAATTTTGACATAATTCCAACTTCAAACGCTTATAAAAAAAATATTGAGACTATAAATTTTCGATATTTTTTAATTGATGAATTTAACAACTAAACTAATAGGAGTTCCTTATTAATTTTTCAAGCATTTATACTCGGCAGATAATTTAAAATTATTCAATATTTAAAAAAAAATCTAAAAAAATGAAACAAAAATTCTTAACGTATATTATAGATTAATATTTGAAATATTTTGATAATTTTATTTTAAGTAAAAAAAAAGATAATTTAAACATTTAGTGAAAATGTCAAGTAGGTATCTATGAATTTTCGTTTTCGAGTTATATCAAAAATTTGATTAGCCTAAAAATTCTGTTTTTCTTAATTTTATGCTTGTTTTCTTTGATAACAAAATCGAAATAAGATAGCGAAATTTAAAATTTTATCTTTTTAAAGAACAAAATAGATCCAAATTCGTATTCAAAGACACTCTTATTTTTGAAAATCAAAGACATTTAATAATAAATTATCGTGTACTCGTCTAAAAAAAAAAAACGTTCTGTGATAAAACCAATACATTTCATTTTGAATTCAAAACAAATATCATGAAAAATTGTAAAAAATATAATTTGAATATTTTCAAAAATATTTTTCTTACAATGGCTAAAGATAAAGTAAAAAAATAATTTTTGAAATAATCAGTGTAGGCACTTAAACGGATCGCCTTGAATTTGTTTGAATAATATAATTATTCAAACCGTATTAGACTAATTACAACAAAGAAAAAAGGAAGTTTCAAACTGTTGTATAGGTACCTTCGTCTAATTTAAACACAACTACGTTCGTAGTGTCACGATAGTAATTTCAACGTTCATAATGATGCACCGTGCGTATTCATAAATATAATGTATATTGGTGCGACACGCATTACAAACATGTTTCGTTTGTTAAAACGGTTAACTCTTTAGAAGCAATCATAAAATTAAAACACTATTTAAATTTTAAACATTTTAAATCCGTTTCGTGCCATACTTTACGACAAACGACAGTCATCACTTAAACGTTTTAAGAGCTTAGTGATAATTAAAAAAATAATATTTAAACGAATACAGTATGTAAACAATAAATAATTCAATATGAAATTTAATGATATAATAACTTTTATTAATAATTATATTATAAATACTTTTTTTTTTGCGTTCGTGCACTAGATCATTATTATATAATAATGGTTTAAAATATGATTACGTTATTATAACCATAGTACAAAATGTATGTATTATTCGTAGAATCTAAAATATCATTAGAAATCATATTTTTGTTTCCATGTCTAATGGAATACATGAAACATGTATTACTAACAACAGCCAACAGCGTATTGTTAACTGTGTTTTTCAGTATCATATGTAAATTTATACAATTAACAACACAAAATTCGTGTTTATGTTATTAAAAGCTACAGTGTAATAATAAAATGGTATATAATAATATGCGTAGTATTTTCGTTTTAAAATACATTTTGGTTGGTTTAAAGTGTGTTATATTATATATCAATTGTAATCAAATTGTATAGAAGAAAAAGATAACATTTAAGTAAGACTAATTTTCATTTACAAATGTATCCAAGTTAACCACATATTAATATATTATAACTATTGTACTAGTTAAAAACCATGGTCTAGTGTCCTGTACGGAAAGTCTTTATTGAGATCTCCAAAAATTATAATAATTCAATTTTCTAATTTCATATTGTATCATTTGATAATTTACACTACTTCACGGAAATATTTCCAGTTTTTGTTGTTTATATATATTTACCTATTTATTTAACAATACAATTTTGAATGTTTAAAATTATCTAAAATATTAAAGAAATAAATAAAAAGATGATTTATTTAATAAATTGTATTCAATTTAAGTTTAATTATTATTAATGTGTAGTTATAAAAGATTTATTGAATGTTATACTTAATTAGTAGGTATTTATAGATTTAAATTTTTGGGTATTTATTTATTTAAATTAATGTAATAAAATAATCAGAGAATTATAATAGGATTCGTATGGATTTCCCATTGATTTTACCAATATAAAATTGATTTCGTCAGTAAAAATACAAAATATACATAACTACGATTTCCCATACATTTAAGGGATTTTCCCACTCTTACCCAATTCCCAATTTATTTTTTAATCTGTATGTTCTAATCATTTAAATTTCATGCTATCCAATATATAGTTATTGATAGTTATTTAAAAAAAAAGTAAATAATAACAACAATTAATAATAAAAAATAATAAGCAATAAGGTTTTCAAAGAAATATTTTACTCGTGATTCACTAATTAAAACGTATAACATTGAGGTGGATGTAAATATTATTATAACAATTATATTTTTATATTTTATGTGCATTATGTCTTATTACTCGTAATATTTATTTATTACAGTACAAAAACTAACCGGATTGCTTATTTTATATAAGTATTCAAGTATATTGCTATAGCACTAAATAATATATTATTATGTATATATTATGTACCTAATCGATGAGAAATTATCCGATCAATTTATAAAAATAATAATATCTGTGCGGTACCCGTGATTGAATTTTTTGACTTAATAATCTGTATGTGCGTATACATACAATATACATGTTTATATATATATATTTGGACATTTAAACGTATTCATAATATATTATAAGTATTTATCGTTTGTATTATTTTTGGCGAAAAGGGGACTTGATGAAAATACAGGCGATTAATTTTATTGCATGGAATAAAACGGCTGCGGTGGCAATATATATAAATATAGACACGGTGGCCGGAAAAGTGGCAATAATAATTGAATATCTTTCAGGGCGCAAACAGTTAAATACCACTGTTGCTATTTTGAAGGGTAGGCTATATATGGTAACAGTCGCCACCGCATCAATTTTCATTATGTCAATATCAAATGCCGTTGCAACCACCGCACACCGATGATGAAACCGACTATGACGATGGTGTGAAGAGCACCGGCACAAGCAACACAGTTTTCCCTCGGACAATTATTTTATACCCCACAAAAATACGGAAGCTAAAAGGCTCTCTGCGCGTTAGAAGTTCATTTATCTTAGCGACGTACCCGTTCTTCGCCGTCACCGAATGCCAATCACTCGCCGCCGAGGTCGGTTGATCGATTACGCCGTGGAAAACGATATCTCATCGTCATCGTCGCCACCATCACCTCCGAGTTACACTAGCACCTCTTCTACGATCGTATTATACATATAATATATTTTCTGTCACTCTGTCTCTTTCACTCCCGTATACTGATTCGGCACGACTACCACTTCTGCACACCCATAAAAATAACAACGATGTCGACTAGGAACATACGTACGTCAGTTTGTTCGTATTCTTATAAACTGTTACACATGGTACGCAGCACAGATAAAAAGACTGATATTAAATCGTATTTGATAACACGCAATAAATACACCTGGCCACTATTAAAATTAAAAGTTTTCTACCATAATAGATAAATTTATATATTTTTTTTTTTTTTGTTGACCACAAAACATCAGATATAATAACGCGTTCTATTCGTATGTAATAATTAATAACACGATTCGTGTTTTATATGAAAGCCACGACTCCAGATACTAATAATTATTTGATATTTCCTTCAGGTGACCAGATCAATTTTGCAACTATTTTAAAACAGCGTTGCATTTATTAATATTAAATATATATATATACACCTATTTTGGTTTTATAAATAGATTTATGGTGTACTATGGTTTATTTAGTAGTTATATTGTCTAATATTCATTATTAATAACTATATTTATTTTTTTGTTTTTATTTATAGGTCATATATTGTTAAGGTATCTTGAAATCGATATATTTAACATTTGGAGTGAAATTTCTGGCCACTAGGAGGTGAGTTAGTGTCATTACAATAAATTAATTGATGAAATAGTTTAATAAAACATTATATTATTTTTATTTTTTATTTTGGATTATATTTAGTATTTAAAATGTTTGGAATTAATACTATAATAATGGATACAATTTTAATTAAATTGCATACTTGTATTATATTTTTTCTTAGCACTCTATATTTGATTAATTTGAATATTTTATGTATACTAGTATTTATAGAGTAAATCAATGATGCTCCAAATAATTAACAGTGATGTTCATACATCATGAATAAATATAAAAACTTATAGATGTTTTCAGCAAACTTAAAAATAGAGATAAAGATATAGTAGGTTGGGTACTTACCTCGCGCTTCGTTTGCTTCTGTTATTTTATTAAATCTGAACGCAGAAATTATAAATATTGTATTTAATAATATACTATGTATGTCGTACAATAATATATTATGTACTATTATTATATACTATAATACTTAATGAATTTTGAGTTTTCATTTTGTGTACTACATTGAAACAAATTAATTTGATGATTAACGTATGCATCTATGAAAAATTTGAATTTTTTTTTTTACTATATTTTCAAATATTTTAAATTGAAACTTTTATTGTAAAAATAATATTCGTTTTTTTTTTTTTTTGACCACTTGAAAAGTGTACATTGTGAATCGTAATTATAATAGTATTATGGTATTGAACTTATAATATATATCGTAGCTGGTATATAATGCATACTAAGTGAGCAGTATGTCAATCATTTGCATGTTATATAAATATATATTATAAAAAAACTGTATATTCAAAAAGCTTATTCATTATCTGTTCAATTATTTACATCGTAATTTTCCCTTTTTTTTTTTCATAACGTTATTATGGTAATTTCTTATTTGATGAGTTATGATATAAATTATTAAGAAGCTTGTCATTCAAGTATAACATATGAATTTATATGAAAGGGATCAACCGTACAATGATTTGGACATTAAATAATAAACAAAACTCGATGTGTAGATTTCAAGATATCAATTATCTACCGATTTAAAATAAACTTCCGATGTGTGTTATACATTACTACTGTTATTATTTATATGGTTGTTCCATTGTAGTTCTTTGATCTTCATCCATCACTAGCAATATGTGATATCGGAAATTTATACAATTTATATAAATATTTAGCCTATTATACGCTAATGTAATGTAACAATCTTGTGTTACGGTGATTAGAAAATATGTTTAATATATTAGCGAATAATTTAAATTATTGTTTGGGGTTATTATTAAAGCACTTTGTACTAAGCAAAAAATATAAAAAAAAAAAAAAATATGCACACCTACTATACTTAACCATATTTAACTAATTTTGTTTTTTTGTTTATTTTGTCATAGTTAAATAATGATAATTTATAAGCTTTTTAAACATTCTGTAAATATTTCTACATTTTAATCGTAACAAATATCACAGCGTTGTAATGTATTTTTTAATGGTCTTTTGGCTTCAAAACTCGCACGGAAATAGTAGTAACATACGTAGTTTTTACTTTTGCAATTCGTATGCGCTTTGATCGTGCCATGTTATGTCCATATAACATAAACATAAACATATTATATGCATGACATGTATAAAAGGTGTCATGCAATAATAATATTTAATTGTATATAGTACTGGCACAATGATGACAGAATTTTAGTGACAAATTGAGTGTTTTTTTTTTTTTTTACAGTTTACTAAAAATAATTTGATAATATTTGTAAATATGCAACTCGACCTGGTATTATTATTTTAATTAAGATAAAAAAATTCACTGAAAAAAAAATGTACGATGAATTATCAAGATTTACATTCGGTTCAATCAATTCATATTACACAGGTCTAATAATCAACTGTTTAAATTGTTAACTACACTATGTACACCCACTTATGAATGTACTATTTATTATACATAGTTAATAAACTGACAGTGATGCGACATAAAGATAAAAAAGTATATTGATAGTGTTATTATTATACTGCAACTATTATTGAAAAACCATGTATATATATGTGTAAATAAAAATACTTACTATAATATTATAACAATTGATAATAAATTTATAAAAATAAATTAACATGGAGGTTTCTCGAACAACGAATAAAATAAACAAAAAACAATATTGAAATAGATGATTTGTTTCCACATTTAGCTATAATTTGATTTTTAAAATTAATAATTTATTTGCATGGACATTGGTTACTTAATTGCACTTCTTTTCCATTTCGTTTAAATAAACTTCTTAGAATTAAATATAAGGGACTATCTTCCAAAGTCATAAACACATCGCACATCGCATAAATAAGTATAACTCAACAATATAATAACAATTGCATACATGAAATGCTTAGAAAATGTCGAGAAATAACAATTTCAAGTTTTTATTTTTTTTATTATTATTATTAATACACCCACTCATCACATTTTCCATAGATAACAAACGTACCATCTATCGCGCTCGAAAGTCCATAATTTATTTGCGTGAAATTTAATATCGTTTGTTTGGATTGCGTTTTTCTAACATTCATCGTAATCCGTCTTTGCCGTAATATTTTAACAATAATTGTTTTTAGATAGTATGCACCTAACCTTTACTTTAAATAACGGTGCAGCTCGTGTTAGTTTTTTTTTTTTATCAGCATAATGGTATTGGTTACAAACTCAAAATTAACATGAGATTTTTATTTTTGGGCGCTTATTAATTTTTTAGCGCTTACATATTTTTATACAAATTGAATTATGAAAAATAATGAGGAAACCTTAGTCATCTTGGTTGTAAAACGAGAGCTCAGATAATAATATAATATACCAACTATACGTTTATTATAATATTATTGTGTCGTAAAGTGATGCAGTGTGTTACTATGCAAAAGCATTTAATCATTCAATTAGGAATGGTATCATATGGATTTTTTGAATCATGTCCAATGATTATCATTGTAAAAAAAAAAGACATAATAGTTAAATTTTTATTATTTTACATTTTTAAATATACCTGTACAAACATATTTGAATTTGGAGTCATTCAAAAATTTCAAATTTTATCTATTCTGAGTTTATTTATCTTCATTTTTGTATCGGCTGTCTTACTTTTAATAAAATGTCTTGACATCTTTTATTTATATACAATACGAGCGTAGCACAATTTAAATACACAATAATACTAAAAATATAATAAAGTATAATATGTAATACAATAAATATATTTTACAACATGTTGTAAAGACTGGTTGTGTTGATACTTAGTTTAAAATTAAAAATCAGTGTAATAAGTTTTTTTTTTTTTTAAAACCGTATATAGGGTATCTATGAAAATAAAAAAAATATTCACTTCTTTAGTTTTAATTATTTAATAATATATTTTTAATATCTCGCGTGGATCAATGAGCATTGTAATAGGACCTTATAACTTATAAGTTAAATGAGTACCTATAGATAGATTTTATAATTAATGCCTAAATAATTTAATAACCTATTTGAGAATAAAATCAATCTTGGGATTTATTTTTATAATTATATATTATTATAATATAACGATAATAATTGTTTACTCAATGACTTTAACGCTGACGAACGTCCTTTGTATAATTAAATAAATTCAGCTTACACACGTACATAGTGTGTATTAGCCAATGGGTTGTCTATTCAGTGGCGGTATAATGCGACATTATTATGTTGTGTTACTCGTAGGTATGCATAATTTTACCATTGAAAAGATACCTTTTTAATTCGGAATACCAAACATTATTAAGATCAGAAACCTTGAAAATCTAAGAGAGAAGACGATTACAAAACCGTACAGCCATAACAGTTAGGTCCACAAATATATATGTTGATATTAAGTACAATTCAATTCCGGAAAGTAAAATAAAATCATATTACATCAATTTTAAATGTCCATTAGCAAATAAATTATACCATAAAATAATGTTAAAACTAACTGGATCAATTTTATCAAACAAATTATATTTACTTACTTTAAATAAATTTCAAAATTTGTTAATTTATAAACATTTTTATCTTTAAAATAAATTGTAAAAAGCAAACAAGTTTTTGAAACTGTGCCTAAAGCCTAATAGAGAGCCACTGGATCCGCTTTTTGTAAATAAAGTAGCTCAATAAACTATATAGTTCACTATAATATGATTGTTAGTACTACGCGTACGGAATTCCGGTGACGCGTTACTGCGGTGTGGAGAAAATATTACACTCACGTATAAAAGAAAACAACACATGGTACAAATGTACGTCTACTACTATTCCCTTTACCTATCGATTATAACTAACGATACGTATACATATGGCACATACGTATACCTGCTGACGTAAATATAATTGCATAATACGGTTGCGTATATATTTTTCATATCTGCGTAGTAATATTCCACTTGCACATCTCGAACGACTGTTACATTATACGTCTGTTTTCAGACCCTGTACGTGAACCAGGCACGTAAGAATTGTAAAATGAACGCTAAAGGGATAAAATCGATCGATTGACCGGCCGAATAAATACCCACATGCACGTGCACACATACACGACCTTTTTACACACAAATGCGCCCGTTCCGAGGCCATTTAATAGCAAACGACCGACAATACATGCGCGTAAATGTCATTGTATAGTATATTAACCGTGTGACTTAAGGTTCAATTGCCTGCGTCGACACAGCGTACGCGGTTTGACGGTACCAGCTGCAGCTGTCGAGTGTAGACTGTAAATCGCTGTTGTACCGCACCCCAACTACATCACACCGTCATTGCCACTTCTGTTACTGCCGCTGTTAGCCAGTATCCGGAGCTCAGAAAAAGATCAGAAGGACAACGGTTGAGAACTACTAAATTTCCAGAAATAAAAATAAAACCCAAACATTACAACAACCGAATTTCCGCAAATAATTGTTTTTTGCGTTTGCTGCAGCACATCAGCGGCAACAACAGGTCGTCTTCATTATCGTTGGGTACAACATGTAAGGTATAACATAAATTATTCTAAAGTATACCTAACAAGTTCCATGGAATGAACGGAACAATTTTTTCAAAATTGACAGTATTTTATACAGCGTGGACTTAGAACCAAAATATGCTAAATCGATTTTTATGAAAATCCACTTTTCAATACACATTGGTTTATTGGTGAATGGTCTATAAACCAAGTACACATCCAACCTTGTAGATCTAATTTTTAAGGAATCAAGGAATCATCCAGAACTAAAAGGTGATAAATCGATCAAATTTACACATTTGTTATTTGATAGCGATCCAAATAGTACCTTTTGATTCTTAACAATGGTGTTAAAACCAAAAGTTTCTATCTATATGTAGTAAAATAAATTATTGATAACCAAAAAGTACTATCTCACATTCACTGTATCGACCATACAATAATAATGGGATGGTACAGCATTATTAATTATTTTACATTTTTATCAACAAAATAATGATTTCTATAAATAATTTATTTATAATAATATAGTATAGTACCATTGCCTTAAGTCGATATTATTATTATTATTTTGGTTTTATTTTACTGCGATGCCTCAATAATTCTGATCTGAAATTTCGTCAATTATCATTAAAATTTATGGTTAAATAGAACACAAAGCAGCCTTTATGTTACTGAAACTATACCAATAAGTTACTGAGACCAACAGAAAGAAGTAATATTTACAACTAGTAAGTACCTATTGTGCGGGGGGGGGGATGAACTCTTAACCTACTACACAGGTACGGTTTTGTATATAGGTATCTACTTAAATGAAAATCCCTCCAATGCCATGTCATTATTTATTATTCTGAGGTTGGTAACATCATAGTAAAAACATACATTTAAGTCGAAACGAAAAAGTTCTAAGTGAAAAAAAATATTTAACGACCAAAAGGTTCTATCTGAAGAACTTTTTGGTTCTTATCTGAAATTGTTTACATTTTTGTTTTTATTAAGTTAAGTTTAGATTTGAAAAATAAACAAATCGCAAGTGTTACCGCAAAATAACTTTGAGAATTTTTAGTTTAGCCAATCATTAAAAATCATTCATTACAAAAAAAGATAATACAGTTTCAAATTAGAAATAGTTTAAAATGTCTCTCCTAAACAATTTGATATTTTGATGGGTATAAAAAAATTTTATTTTTATAATAATGATCTTTACTGTTAACAAAAATCCAATGTATGTAATTAATGAATAATTATTACAGAAACATACAAGTATAAGTTGTTTTTTTAAAAAATAAAACTTACTATTATATTATATTATATGGTTTTAATTCAATATTAATAGATTAATGAGTAAATATTTTAAAATTATTACAAGTACAATAAAATTCATGTATAATACATTTTTTATGAGTGTGTTTAAATCCTAATACTATGACTATGTTAGCAAGGTATTTAATAATTATACACACCTTATTAATAAAATAATATTTTTTATGTTTAAATAAAAATAAATATACTAATCGGTTGACATTATACCCGTACGTACACATTTTTCATTAATTTATATGTGATTACATTTTCATATTATGGGTAACATTATTGTTTAGTCCAAAGAATAATGTTTTTAGTGTTTACGATTTAAAGGTTTAAAATATTATGAACAAAGAAATATAGTTTTTACTATAATATACCATCTCTCATTCAAATATCAAAAGCCTTCGGGATTATAATCTTTATCAAATTAGAAATTCTCTTTTAGTCAGTTTTTCGTTTCGCTTTGTTATTTTTTTTTTCAAATAACTTTTATAAATCATCGCATGTTCAGTTGAGGCTATATATGGCTATTTGGCATAATAATGAAAATTATTACTTTATATATACATATTAAGTTCGCCATGTTCGATCATACAGTATAATAATTCATATAGATACACGTAACGATTGTTTTATCTTCTGAAATCGCCATAAATATATGTTACAGTATTTTGTATGCTAAAGTTAACTCATATTACTTTGCACACACCGCTTATGTGCGTCATTGTTTTAAACATATTATGCAATAATAATAATTATACGGTCTATTAAATTTGGTGGTAATATTGAGATTATAAATGAAAATACCAAGTTTCTTTCGAATCAAAGGTATTATATACTATCATATTATGTATTTTGAGTAAAAAAAGTCAACAGTGAATTCAATATTTATCGTTTATACAGTATTATTTTGAAAACAAATACCACAAAGAAAACTTAATATTATATTCTTTGTCAAAGCCCATGATTGTTGTACTTATAGTGATCAACCTAACCCAACCATGGAAATGTCAATTATAAAAATGTATGTTAGCTATTAAACACCGACCAAAAACGCGTGACTGAATATACTATAAATAAATACTATTTAAATTTTACACATCATTCAAAATATATTGAAATTACCTAGATATAGGTACATATATAATACATAATAGTGATCTAGTAAAATATCACTGCTAGTGTATTATTTTATATAATAAAAATTAATTTTCAATTTTCCAATACTATCCAGTTTATGTTATTTAATTATCATTATATTATCAATGAAATCGCTACCTAGTTCGTTTTATAATTTACTCATCGTGAACAAACTGATAATATCACAAAGTAGGGGATACTATAATAAAAGCCTGCCTTATTATTTGAGACCCTTGACATAAATGTCTTAAAGTTTCAATTTATTTTTACTGATCATTCTTTCCAGGAAAAAATTATAAATAGTAAACAGTAATTTTGTGCTGCATAACATAATGAAACTATAAATGGCCTTTTGATCAAATAATTTTTGATATTTAGTTAATATGATCTTTCGTGATTTTAGGATCTGTAAGAATTAAAATAATTGACTATTATGATAAACTGTATAATATGTACATACTGTATTATATAATTCCAAAAAAAAAAAATAATAAATATGGTTTTAGTAAAATTTTGTTTAGATTATTAAAACCAAAGAGTTTGTCTTAGCGATAAGTCAAAAATATTTGTACTATAGAGTTAGACAAGTACTATACAATACACACACTCACAACTTCATTCAAATACCTAGTATAAAGTCATGCCTTGGTGTCAAGTTTAAAAGGATGTCAGCGCAAGATTTATATTGTTTTCTCCTTTATACCCACATGCAATATAAATAAAACTAATTTATTTATTTTAGATTTTTAGATTTATCTTAGAGTAAAATTATTAAATATTTGACATATCGGTTTTGTATTTTATTAAAATTTTACTTTATATTGCACATAAAATGTATATAATTCTGTATAAGTACTTAAAGGATATTAAATATATCACATTAATTTGAGACAATCTGTAATCTGTTAAGTTAATGATTTTTGTAATAGGTGATTTGTACAACACTTAAAAAAAACGATTTTTTTTTAATATGTTTTGTATATGTTGCGTGAGGGCTCACAGAAATACAAAACAAACAGTGCGCTGATATACACTTAAGTCATCCTTAATGCATGACATTTACCAAAAAGCTAAAAATATACGTACAGAATTATTCCCGTTGCGAATACTTGTTTGATTATTTTATATACATTATTATAATATTTATACGTGAAAAATCCTCGTTGTGCTAAAATCGTCGTTGAATGAAAATTTGAAATGTTTTGGGGCAGATAGAAACCGAAATGAAGGTGGTGGAGAGAAGGGGAGAAAAAAAGAAAGATAGAGAGATAGGACTACATTTCTCTGTTACCGACACCGACCAGTTATACTAGTACAACTGTTATATATATTTATAATATATAGCAACGTGGCCAGGGAGGTTTGCGCCAAGGGAAGATTTATTATGGGACACCGCCGTGCGATTTTCCCTCCTCCAGTTTTAACGTCGGTTTTCGTTCGAACACTATCCTCCTCCATCGCTGCTATTTTAAATGCGCGCACGCCATCGCCATCAGCTCCACACTTACACACCACTGTGTACGCTATAGTCTAGTTGTATGGTGTTGCCGTTTTGGCAAATATAATTGGGTCAACGCATTACATTTTATATATTATATAATATTAAATTGTGTGTGTGTGCTGACGAGCGGAAATTCGACGGAAAACGTCCATTTTACTATAATAAGGTCGTCAAGATCCCAGCTTCAGCGTGGTTAAACGCAAACTATCTGACTTACAATAATAATAATTAATAATATTAATAAACAATAATGTGTCATTTATAAATGCAGCATTATATAAGTGATTTTACTGTAAGTTGAAAAAAAAAACATTTACACAAATTATATATTTTGTATATTATAGTATAATAATCTATGTATGTATGTTTGTACGAGAATATAATTTTATTTGAATGCGGTGGTGGCAGTATTGATACCAAATAAAGAAAGATTTTTTTTTTTTTTTTGCTAAAAGTCAAAGTTAGCCAATAGTAAGCCATTAAAATATTTTGAAAAAATACCACACACACACACACACACACACACACACACACACACACACACACACACACACACACACACACACACACACATACATATTTCACTCATAATTTTGTAACAGCTATATATTATATATTTTATTGTAATATATACAAACGAAAACAAAACATCTTGAAACCAAACAGTTTATAATATTTACATACAAATTCGTTAAGAACTTTTTTTCACGAAAGAACGCTATATGTTATAATGTATTAAATTTTTCCAACAAAGGTATAGAACTTCAGATCGGAATTCGATGTATGCGTAAATTATAACTATTTATTATACAGTGTATATATATATATATATATATATATATTATATTATTTAAAACATATTTTTGAAAAGTGATAATGGCGATAAACCAATTTATATACGGAACAGTTAAAAATATACATTAACAAACACCGATAGCCGTGAATTACACGACCCCTTGCATACAATGATACACATGCATTTTGCAATTGAATCAACAAAATTAAAATTATTAAAAAAATGGGTAAGTACTGCCTTTCTGCATATTATAGGTGTCGAATAACGAATGTGTTAAACTTGAATTAAATGATAGATCGTTGTATACGAATAACAATTCTGAGTATATGTGGTTTGCAAGTTTATAATATAACTAAGTATATTTCGTGATATTGCTATTCAATTAATTTTTTTATTAATATTATCGTAGGTTAATTTTTGTAAATATTATATTGAATTTATTATATTATTAATATTTATCTATTATAATAATATTTATTTATTCTATAATATTACCAATATATTATAATTGATATTTAATTTTTGAATTAATTCCGCCTTACCGTAGTATAGTATGATAGACTGATAGATTCATTATATAAACATAAGTTATAATTCCCTACGAATAATATTTTTTAAATTATAAAAAAATAATTAATAACATTCTTTTTAGTTTAAAATTGTAATTTTGTTCGAATATAAATTTCAAAGTTTAAATTTTCAAAAAAATCGTATGATATTGCAAAAAAGAATTAGAAGAAAATGTTGAAAGTAAAATCATTAACTTAAGGTTAGACGGAAATACCATTGACTAATATGGTATTTCGTATGTCATATATCATTCATATCATTAAGTTGTATTATTGTAATTAACTAATAAACAAATATTTAATTAATTATTTGTAGGATGACAAAAATCACCATATAATTTTCATAGAAAAAATAGTATTTTTATAATACAGTCCATTTTAAATATTGCTATAGTATACGTAATGTATAACATCCATATCGTTTAGCTTTAGAGACGGAAGAGCTAATAATAATTTAAGAAAATAGACGAAATTAATGATATATTTATCAGTTACAAAACTTACGGTTGTAAATATATATATTAGTTTTATAATGTTATCGAAATCCCCCCCCCCCCCCCGGTAGATAGAGGAGGAGATGATCCTCGATCAGTTATCACAGTTTATTCAAATTAATGGAAGATGAGTCATGACAATTTATAATTAATTTAGTCTAAAACAAATTAAATATTATATAATCTATTTTAAATTTTAATGCGTTCTATACTATAAAAGAAATCAAACTAAAATTCTTTAGAATAACTAGATATTTTATGTAATGACAAGTTAAAATATAAATAATTTGTTTCCGTATATTATTTTATAATTTAATAAAAATTTGTAATTAAACTATCTATAAACAACTTAGCTATTTCATAAAATAACGGAATTCAACACTTTAACTGTAATATATATATAAATAATTTAAAAAGAGACAAAATATTTAGAATTTTTTTTTATATGTTAGGAGAGATTTTAATTAAATATTATTTTTATCTCGACGATTATTATATCAATATGATATAACGTGTATGTTGCTAACATTTTTAGATGGCCATGCATCCCAGAACTAGCAACACAACTGCTAGCTTAGTACATTAAAAAAATTATACTATTTATAAGAAATGTTAACATAAATACTTAGTGCAAATTTCTGGTATTTACGGTTTTTCGTTTGCGACTTAGATCAAAAAAACAAAATTGATTTTGTAGAGTACTAGTTTTGTGTACAAATACCTATCTTTCCTTAAATTTTGTTTTCCAGGTTATTTTGAAATGTACTTGGAATTTTATACATTTTACCTCTCAAAATACTACATAGAACTAAATTTTTACTTGAAGTCATCGCCAAACTTTAAAATCAAAGCATTTTTACTTCCTTAAAAGGTGATAAAAGACAAAAAAAAAAATATCATTGCAAAATCAGTGTATTCATCGTTATGCTCAGAATCTAAAAATGCTTCATCGGCAGAGTGGTACGTTACATAAAGAATTTGGAAGACATTCATCTGCGTAGCAACGCAATATATCTAGGTACTCTGTATATATTTTATCGAATAGGATGTTTTTATCCTCTTAAAATTTCAAATCGAAAAATATATAAATTTCGAGTGAAGAAACACTATACTCTGAGTGTAAAAGAAAATTACCTTTGGCGTAGTTGGCAGGGATGTGAATAAATTATGAGCAAGGGATGTGCGTGTTACTTTAAATGTATATACATAACGAATATCGTGGGTCCACTCGTTTTCCACATCGCACGACACACGTTAAGAGAAACCACCACTGCACTTTAGTTCACGCACGTCTAGACCGTCAGTATGTATGATATAATTTATTATTATACATATTATATTTACCTTTATAAATGTATACAATGTATATTATATAATGTATACACACTAAGAGGAATAATTATTACGTCTTTAACTTATTAACGATGAAATTCGACATACTAGTAAATACAACATACTTAAATATATATAATAGAAAAAATAATATATTACAATAATGACAATAAAAAATAAACTTCGGAAAGGCTAATACGTAGACATATTTAGTTGTATTTAGTATAAGTACTGTTTGTATTTTTATTAAAATTATTTTAAATTGTATGATATTGTTTTATATCTATAACCTACTTATAAATGTTATACTAAACATGCTTTCGTAATCAATTATAATTTTCGTTGCTTGTGTTGTTTGGTGCAAAAATGTTCACTATTGTAATTTCCAATAATTACTTATTGATTAATTAGGTATATTTAACAAAACAGAAATTTAATACTAATAATGTCATTATTTAAATAAGAGAGTTAAACTGTTTATCCTGAATTTTTCTATTCTAAGAATGAGCAATTTACTTGTTGAAATAATGTCGAACTCACTTAAGTCAAAATATAGTTCAGCAGAGTCGTGATTCCTATTAGCAATTAGGAATAGTTTAATATTGTTCATTATAATTTTGAGACTAATCCACCAACAAACTGTTTCAAAAACGAATTATTATGTTCATGATTTGTATCATCAAACTGTTTAATTTAAAAGCCATAACAATGAAAATCTAATACACACCTCGGATCCGTTGTTAAGTAAATAGTTGTTGTAGATTGGCAAATATTTTATGTAAATATCTTATCGAGTAAATACGTGTGTAAAAAGAAAATAAATTAATAATAACCACCACTTGTCCATTACATATAACAATAATAATGATTATAATAATATTAAATAAAGACTACAGTATATTTTATTTTTCCAATATTCATTTATTGATAATTGTTATTCAATAATAGAATCATTCATCGAAATTTGTAGTGATTTTATTATTATAATATTATCTATAAAAATATGAAATTAAAAAGAACGTAGACATTGATGTATCCAAACTGCCTATTTAAAATGCCGTGTTTTTGTTATTTTCATTTTGATAATAGTTACAATAATATTATTATGTACATAATATAAAAAAACATGACAACCCATTATGCATAACCAGAAAAAAAGTTGTTATGTAGTTAAAAATAAAAATAGTGGGACTACAAAATAGGAGTTCAAACTGTGCAGTAAGTAATAACTGGTGGTATACCCTATGTTAGTAATGGAATAAATCCAGCGTTTATATTTTATTACAAAAATGCTGTTATATGAATACAAATACGTTTAGGAAAAACAACGAGGCATATGTTCTTTGGCTAGGCATGGCGCATTATGTGCATACAATATAAGCCTACAAGAATATTAATTGTATAATATCATTATGTTCTATACAGACGTTTATTGCGTGGCAACGGATAACGGTTTGTTTTACAACCATCCTTACTAGTTGTAATATACATAATTGGATGTGTCATGTGATGAAATAATGAGAAATGAATTTAAATTTTCAAAAACATTAAGTTTACGTCCACGAAGGGTACGCACGGCTCACTCCAATTATTCTATCAATCCCATCAAAAGTCTATTTCATATATAGACAGTGGCCAAGGCATTAAAATACAATACATAATATTATATACGATTGTACGTGGTGCATAGCGTGCAAACACGGGCCCACGCCGTCGACAAATCCCTTCCTGCATCTTCGACCCCTTGCCACTACCCGATCATAATATTTTCAAGAGCAACAATAGTCGAATAAGTACTTGGCGGCAGCGCGGTACTTAAATGTATTGTTTCGGCACGTCATAACAGATTTTGGTTTTCCTGCGTTAATATAATAGTTTTACGGTTTTGAAAGCTCTCCCTTTGTGCGCATATAGGTATATAATCATATCACTCACACAAACACATACGCACACATCTGCATGCGCAAAAACACAGGCATACGATTTTATACACAGGGGCACAAACTATTTTCTTTGCGACGGGTTTACTTCAAATGTTTTACCTACTCACCTCTCACCAATGCACGGAAAATACACCAAATATGTATATTATATTTAACCGTACCAATAAGATATGAATTTTTTCTTTTAATTTTCTCCATTATTGAGAAGATGCACTTCTACGAATTATAGTTCATATAATAATGGAGTCTCTTCACCTGATTGAAAAAAAATCAAATTCAATCGATCCCCACGCATGCCGCCGTTGCGTAAACTACTTGAATCATTATAGATTCTGAGCGGAGCGATGGATGTAATGGTTTTATAGTTATGTGTTTGTATTTCGTATATATTTGTACATTTTTTACTGAATTAAATATAACTCGATCTCAATTTTGGGAGGGAACTCGGGTAGAAAATTTGAAAAAAGTTAAAATTTCCACGTAGTTTTCTTAATAATCAAGAAAAACTTAAAAAAAAGTTACGGAATAACGTAAATATTTCCTGAGTAGATATTTGAAAAAAAATGTTTCAATATTTTGTTGTACTCAAAAAGAAAAATCAGTACTTGCACCGGTGTTAATGACATAACTTAATAAAAAAATAGTATGTAAAATACAATTATAATAATAAATGCGATATGACTTTGGAAAAATTAGTTACAATACTACTAAAAAAAATAAATTATTAATATCATTATACAATTATAATAGCATATCTTTAGAAAATATATAACGATTTATAGCTTAATTATACTGTATTGTACACTTAATTAATGGCGAATTATAATCAACATATACTATACAGCACACTGACTTCTCCGGTTATTTTTGTATCTAATTTTAATAAAAAAAAAAACAAGATTAACATAAATATAGTCAAGTTTATCACAATTGATGGATTAGACTCTTACATGTTTGAAAAAGGTGATACATTTCGTTAATCAGGAATTATTATATGTTTAACGGAGAATATATATATATATATATATCGACTGAAATGCTAAAAATAAAATGTTTATAACATACATTTCAAAAAAATACCTAATCAATAACTATATATATTGGCATTAAAAAGTTTACAAGTTTTATTTGATTAATGAATTATCGACATCGTTAGCATTGAATACACTATATTATAGTTAACAAAACATTTAATCGCAATAATAATATTCTCTGAAAATAAGGCGTATATTATAATATCGAAGTACAGGGTATATTAACATAATACATACTCACATCATATATTCATAATATAATATATGTGTTTTTCAAAGTCGTGTATAATAATCTATATGGTACGCAATTCCGGCACAGCATGTAACAATATAATGTCACTTTCGGAGCGCAGTAAATAATATATATATATATAAAATATATACATCACGTATATATATTCTTATCACTGTTATTCGAATGTGGGCATCACGTATAGTGGTGCAAAGTGTATTCCAAAAGACGTCTCTCTTAACGTCATTTCTTTCGAATTTCCTACTTTATATTTAATTTGAAAAGTTTAAAACGTCTTTTGGAATTACGTATACGCGTTTCGCTTGCAATTACCCTTGGCGAAATAGCAAATAACAACGCCCACACTACCGTATATGGTCTACAGGCCGATTTACTAATCAAGTTCGTCGTAATTTTTTCCTTTAATAATGAATTTATTTAAACTCTGACTTTTTGAATTTTCAATCATATTTAAGAAAGATATTTTTAAATGCTCAGATTTTGTTTATCATTCAAGAAATATCCTATAATAGTTCTTATCTCACTTTTCTAAGAAAAATTACCCGATTATTAATCAGATGACTAATTTGAATATGTTTATGTATTTAAATCGAAATTCAAACGAATAATTTTTGAGTTATTTACATTTCTTTATTAAGTATAATAACCCTATGATAATAAGTTTAGAATGTATGAGATTTATAATCATTTATGAATTGTAGTCATTTATTTAAATTAATAAATATTTTATTAAATTTTGTAAAAATGTATTGTCTGTATAATAAATACTATATCTATTATTATACTTTATACTTAATATTTTTATAACACAATTTTTAAGAACTGCTATCTGTAGTATATCTTTAAATTTTAATAATTCGGACAATACTCGTTCAAATTTTAATTTAAATATATACATTTTCAAATAAGAAAAACTATACGATAAACTATGCATTAAAAATGTATAATTTTTATTACCTATTATAAAAATAAGTTACATAGTACCACAGGATACTCCTTAAATATTATAAAATATCTAAAGAATTGCAAATATTATGATCCTTAATTATTATGTTACTTAAAATTTCCAAAAATCAAAATTTTAATATATTTATTTTTAAAGAAAAATAATTTTGGTAAGTACGTTTTGTGAATCACCCTGTTTATGATATAGGTATACTGTTCTATATGTATATTATACATTGTATAACCTTTCCGCAGAAAACGTCGTCAGTATCCGTGTGGTGACTACGATGACTATACGAATATATAATATCAAATATATATTAAAATAACCTATTTAGAAAGCATATTATTGTATAATAATATCGAAACAATCGATTTTTTTCCCTATATAATACATACACAATGTAATGAAATATGTGAGTATATATATATATATATATTTGTGTGTGTGTGTGTGTGTGTGTGTGATGGTTGCAATCATAAAAACGATTTTTTCATATAGTTTTTCATCTAAGAGTTTTAATCATCTTATGGCTCGTAGGTAGGGTTCATTAGAAATGTGTTGACATTTTTAAAATAATTATTCTAAGTACCTATAATAAAGGTAATATATGCTACCACAATTACTTAAAAAACCAAACTTTAACCACGTTGGTTTGTAAAAATCACGCCGTATAAAAATATTCCGAATACATGTCACGTTCTCAGCTGCCGCTGACCTTATATTATTATAATACAATAAAATTTAAAAGAGTGAAAAAAGTAAATGTAATTAAATAATTTTAAAAAGAATTGTACAAAATATATTTAATTACATGTTTAAATACAGAAGGACTGTAATCAATGCAAACCATTTATCATAATCAAATAATGATGATCCAATTTTTGTTATAAAACTGCTTTGAGCCGTAGCTGTTTCCGACTTATATGGGTTACGACCTAATTAGCTAGTTAAGGCCAGGATTTCAAATACAGTAGGCTACATTAAAGTGATCTTAAGTAGAATAGTAAAATTTCAATATTATACTAATTTTTAATATTTTAAAACCTTGTATATACGCCGTTTAAATTTAATAAATCGTTTAAAAAATTGTAAAACGTTTATATATACGTATATATATATGTCATATACAATAATAAAATAAAGCTTAAAATTCAAAAAAAATGCAAATAAAATAATATAAACTCAATACATTGAAACTTAGATATTAAATTTAAAAACAGTGATAAATTATCGCATATTAAAAACAAATATGAAAGGAGTTCAATTAAAACCACAGCCATCCTATAGTGTCATCGTATCTTGTAAAACTTATTCGTAGGCTTAGTAAAATTACTGCTAAAATGAATTCTCCTATAAGAACTAACTAGTCATAATTTTCTTAATCCATAAGCATAGAAGCTTAAAAATATTATATCACTGACTGTGTTACAGAGGTGAATTAGTGTCATGTAGTAGTTAATATATAAATCTCAAATCACTGAGAACTTTTAGATAAAATCTCGACCTACGTTCGCATTAATATTTATAAAATTGATTTTTATCAGTAATTGACATTTAAAGTTTGGTCTGTACAATAGCCAACAACATTTTTGAATTTTTAAAAGTAAATATAAAAACGTTCATAAAATAATGTTAAAAATTAAAAACGTAAAATAAATTCAATATGCAAATAATTAGCCGAGGTTGATGGCGAATGTTGAACGAATTCATAAAATAAATGATTCTTACGTCACACTATCAATTTTTTTATATCGCAAGTTTTAGATCATAATGGAATTAATTGAAGTTTGTTTCATAGCATGATTTTATGTGTTTTAGGTGTATCTGGCTGTCAAACCGCATTTTCGAACGCATCAATAATACATAGAGGAACTTTGATAATATGACGGTAAGTCGGTGGCGATGACTGTCGTCGCCTCGGTGACGACGACGACCACCAATACTGCAACCTCACCGCAACGATGACGGGAACGACAACGTGGTCGACTGCGACCGCGGCGGCGGTTCCGTCAGCGGCCGCGGACACGTGGTAGTGTGTGGCCGTTCAACCTGACTGGGTCTCGTTCTTCAGATTTGTCGTGTGTGGTTGGCGTCGGACAACAACAGCACCACCACCACCAACAACAACAACAAAAACAACACCGAGGCGGCGGCGGCGGGGGGCGGCGGCCGTTACGACGGCCGCTCGTCCACGACTGCGACGCGACCGACGGTACGTCGCGCTGGCCTGCTGACCGTGTCGCGGCGCCCACCACTGCCCGCGCGCGCACACCGACCGCCCAAAGAGCACGCAAACCTCGCCCCGTCTGTCCACGCTTACCGGCGGCCGAACACGACCGAAGAACACCCGCCGCCGGTGGCCGGGCCCGATGAACCGGACCGAGTGCCAGACGCTGCGCGACTCGCTAGTGTGGAGAGACGCGCAGGTTTTGGGTACCCTGGCCGGCCTGTCTTTCATCGCGCTCATCGTGACCGTCGGCAACACGCTCGTCGTGGCCGCCGTGTTCAACAGCTCCAAGCTCCGGTCGCCGACCAACACGTTTATCGTTTCGCTGGCTGTGTCCGACCTAATGGTCGGCGTTGCCGTATTGCCGTTCAGCGCCACGTGGGAGGTGTTCAAGGTAATGACAATAACGCTAATTCTATTACTATTATTATTATCATTATTAGTTTTATGTTTTTAATAACGAAAAACACATTACGATAATATCATTGCTGGAAATACACATAATATGACATGTATACGGAAGCCAAACGTAAATTATGTCACGGCGAATGGCATTAAATCGAAAATACAGTTATTTTCCGGTCATCGACCAAGTACACAATATTATGGAATTGTCATTATAAACAATATGAACTAAATATTCACGCCGAGCGCGAAATTGGCTGCATCCATTGGTTTGATACTCATGTCGTACTGTTAAAGTGAATCACGGCAATTTTAAAAAGCTCTATTGACTAAAATTAACTCCGACACAACTGGGGAGTGCACCAATAGTAATTAGTGTGTTTACTCTCTTTAGTCATATTATATAGACAGTATAATCATAATATTTATAGATATCTCATATCTAATTATTTTCAACAATTTTCATCGCGTACACGGTTATTGACGTGATTCACTGAAACATCACCATAGTTCTCCCATATAATACATATTGTGTAGGTAAATAACGTTAATGACCGGTTGTACGAGCCGAGCACGAATAATTAAAAGGTGTGAGTGTGGTTACCTATCTCTACTTTGTAGCGTAAGTTTACGAACGACTAATATAAATTATGCGTGTACGTGCAGTGTATAGTGGTATGAGTAGTTCAATCAACAGTGATAGGAATCAGACAAATACTGATGAACTATGTGATAAGTATAACAACCATGACAAACTGTTTGTATATTATTGGGTGATTCTTTTATCGAACACTCATTATTTAAAAATATAAACATTTTTGAAAAGATTTTCTTAACATAATTTTTTAGTTAAAATAAAACAACATTTTTATATTATATTTTAATGAGGTTTTTAATTTTTTGAATGACATCATACATTTTTAATTTTATATTTTAAAGAAGAATATTTTTTTGAAATATTTCGATACATAAAAATCGAAATTTGGACGAGTACCTTATGAGTTTTAATTATTTAAAGTTTTGGTGAACGAAGTAATAGATCAACATATTTTGCGAGGTACCCCTTACTAATCTTACTTTGCTAAACTAAATTTAAATACTTATAATTCATAAATTATTTGTCTGTAATTGTATGTATAAAAATATACCGATAAATATGTTGCTGTCATAATATGAAATTAAAAATGGATATTGTTATTCAAAAAAAGTAAAAACCTTACAAATTTATATCAATAAAAATATTTTAAAAAAATTGTTTAATTTAGACTTGGACATTATGTAAAATATACATGTTATTTTCAATAACATTAATAGATTTTTAAATAAGAATTTTGTTTGATAATAGAATCACTCTGTATATATGTTTTTGTGTACTTAAGATTAATAAACAATGGTAACAAGGCTTAGGTAATAAATAGTTGCCGTATAATAAATAATTTTGAATAACACTCGATGTATAATAAATCACAGCACAATATTAATACCTAAACGTCTTAGACTACACGATATAATAATATACGGCCCCTCTGACCCAACAAAATAAAACTAAATTTAGTGCACAATTTAATAATACAAAGGCACTCTCGGCTCAACCAACCAAACATAACAAAAATACTACAATATATAAAAAAAGATGATAATAAAAAATAGTACAGCTACTCACTACTTATGACAGTGCGCAGACTGGCTACCCGTTTTAACTAAATCTAAATAAATTCGCATAAACAACACTAACTGATCATTTATGTTTGGTATATAATATAATCTAGTTAAATATAAAAATATAAAATATAAAACATTCACAATTGTGTATAGGTAATATGGCGACTACCACTGCGATTAGCTCACACATGTGTGGTATATATTATACCTTATACATAATAGTATATTATACTATTTATATAATGTGTATATTATAAATGATAGTAATTTATTGATTAGAGCAGAAAATACAATAAAATAATAATAATAAAGGCAGCAATTTATGCCCACAATATATTATATAAATATAAAATCGCTGGTTATCTGATACAGTATGATTATTGTAACATAAAAATATAATATTAAAAAAGTGGGTAAAAGATATGGATATAAGGTAAAAATATATATAAAAAAACTAGGTTTAATAAATAATCAATGTTGTAGTTTGATAAAAACAAACTTTAACAAAAATGTGCATTTCATATCAATTTTAGAGTTGTTATTCATAAAATAAATTTTCTTAATATGTTATACCATCATTTGCGTATCCTTTAGACATGCAATCATCAGAGCAATAATTTACGCATATCCGTTTTCACGATGCCATGGTTTGTGTATTCAGATTTCAGATTCATTTATACATAATATGTACGTCGTATAATCGGGCATGAAGACACGATATTAATCCAAAACGCGTCGTAAATTATTATTATTATTATTATTATTATCGATTCATCAAAACCACACAAACACATGAAGTGTTGCGTTGCTAATCCGATATAATTCATATCATTAATCATGATAAAAAAATCGTATCACTACGAATAATATAATATTATGTATACGTATGTACCTACATATTATACTGGAGGCTCGTGCTATATATACTGAGTGCGCGTATACAATTTATCTCGATGCGACAAAACATTTGTTATATATTGTATTTGGGATATCGGCATAATGCATTATATTTTATGTATGTATATATGTATATTCAATATAATATCTATGCATTTTCATTTTTTATGATAGGTATGTAGATGTACCAAACATACATAATATCCCATACCGAGTATAATGTTAAGCATAGACGGAAAAAGTTGTTGGAGTCTAGGGCAAATTTTTCCAACGAGGCCAAAAAATGAAATATTTTTTTAAATATTTAACTATTAAACTTTATTAATTTTATTAAAAATTATATCTAATGAAATTTGTATATTATCGATAGAAAATTACCTATATAAAATGTATATTCGTATCAATTAAATAATATTTAAATTTTAAACGCCATTTAGTTTTAAATTAATATATTAATATACATATTATTTATTTCTAAATAATAAATGGATAATATAAATAACTCACCTAATACATGGTTAGTAAAAAATAAGTATATATATATATATATATATATACATCAATTAAAAAAAAAAAAACAATTATAACTATGAAATTTTACTAGGTAATTGTAGCTAAGTATTAATAAATACAAAATACTAGTTTCTTTACATTGCAATTGTTTCTACATTACTTATTAATATACATATATATTATATAACCAATTCCGGCTAAATATTTTAATTTTTAGATTTATATTTCATTCTAATTTATATGGAAAACTTAACTGTTACTTTGTATAATTACAACACCCTTAGTATTTTACAAAATAAATCAAATCACTTAATAATTAATTCATATTGTTAATTACTAAAAATTAATAATTGCAATAATAAGAATTTACGATATTTAAATTTAACTTTTAATAAGTTTGAAAAATTTTTTTTGGGGGAGAGGATCAGTATATAAATATTAATTACATAATTTTACATCATAATGAAATAGTCAATTAAATAGGTACATATTTAAAAAGGAAAGTATAAAATTAAAATATTCAAATACTATGAGATATTTAAAATATTTTGAATAATATTTATGGTTGTGATATTAGTATGTTTTCTTTTCGTTGCATAATGTATATACTAGTAAAACAGTTTTTTCTTAATTTTGTTTTATTTCACTGAGCTCAAAAATCGAAATTTGTTTGTATGGTACAACCTCACCAGTCAAATTGTTATATCATTTAAAACGTCCGACGCCTCGATTCGAGTAAAGGTCAATCGACGGAATGGTTTTAGTTCTACCAAGTAGGTAATTAACGCGGACAAACGTTCTCATTTAAGCGAATCGGCCGAAAAACAGCGATCGTTAGTGGAAAACGACAGATGAGCGTGTGTAATCGATTATTAATTATCCTGAAATGCTATACAGTGTTTATAGATGATAATACGGTTGAAGGTTTATTATATATTATCAATATTATTCTATATTATATAGACGCGAGATCGAACAATAATGGGTCGGAAAACAGATTAGGTATTATGTATATAATATAATTTGATTCATAGTTAAGATAGTATTATACTAATAATGTCAGAAATGTCAACGTCTATCGTTCATTTGCAACGTGAAAAGAAAAATAATTTTAACAAAGATACATGAACAAGAAACTAAAAATTCTTATTTATTTTACAACATATAAAAGATCGATCCGTGAGGACCAATAAAAAAAATAAACCTAAGTCTGAATCTTTAGAGGATCCATAAACATATACTCAATAATAATATGCAAAAATTCCCTTATTATAAACAAACTCACGAGGCCAATTATTTATTTCAAACCCTCAGTGGGCCAACCCTAATTTCTACTTATATTCTATTTTAGTGATTTTTAATCAGAAATTATGACTTACGTGTCTGCCTCATATTGCATACTACATAATAAATTAGCTTATAAATTAGTTGATGATAATTAATTAAGGTTTATTTTATGCACATACACATATAATTTAATAAACATAAATATGCTTTTTATTAATAACTAATTAATCATTTATTTGACACAAAACGTAGTGGATTATTGAGAACGCATGCCTATGTGACAGGCACAATATTGCGCACAAATATACCCAAAACAACATTTTGATGGTCAGCACAATATCGATAACAGTTGTACTAGACATACTTGCGCATAACAAAATTACCAAGATGTGTATATAATTAGCTATTTGTCACTAAATTTTAAACAAACCAACGATAATGCACAATAACACTTGCTATAATTATTATTATTATAATATACTAATATATTGTAGGGTGTAACTATTAATAATCATTTTGAAAATTGTCACGCAATTATTTTACCAGGGTTTTCTTCGGATTTTTCAAATATACACTTATTATACTGCGTGAATAGAGTAACTAGGTTTTAATTTCTGAATAATAAACATATAGGCGTATGAGACGGCATATCCTTAAAATAATCTTGTGAATTAATAGGTAAATTTGTAAATCTTTCTTTTCCACTCTTCATGACAATACTCGTAAATCGTAAATGTATATACTTTGTAAGTCTATACTTTATAGTGATATTTACTTTTAACTTTTTAAATCTTCTTTAAAGCTATTTACCCGTTTATATATATATATTTCGAGTCCTGTTTGACGTAAAGCCTTGTTCTGCATCAGCGCATCCTCTATAATAGTATAATATATTTTTTTTCACACCTTATTATATTTCAAGCCTCTTGTTATGCATTTTACCTTTTACCAACTTTAAATAACCATCCAGATTTGTAATTTTCGGTTAGATGAACAGCCACGGTGGAAACAGGAAATTGATCAGGTAATTAATCAAATTTTAAAGCACGGAAAACCATGACAATTATATATATCGGACGCATATGGATTTGAAACGAAAAAACAGTGCGATCGAAAATTAAATGACATAAATTAATGTTGAAAAAAATGACCACGACGAATATTTAATAAGACTGGTTGAAAATATCGTAGTTACCATTTCATCACCTGTACCGTAAACTATACCATGGTCAATGTTTGTTTAACCGTGTTTACCACTTTTGTTTAGAATCTCACCGGATTTTATTGTTAAACGTTCCATGATGTCAAGTTTCCGTGAACACGGCATCTGTTTACGAATTCAACCAGTGAGATTCTATAAACCGCACGACTACAGCTGTACACTCGGAGTCAAAGTTAAACCACAATCAATATGTTATATGGTATAAGGTATACGAGTGGTGAGCGTAGAACTACCATGCTTGTCTTTAGCCACCAGCCTTACAACAGGGATCGTTTGATTAGTTAATTTTCCAATTGTTTTTACATTGCTGCGCGTATATAATATAGTTGTGTGCAGTATGACGACATTTCGGTGAAACGGTTCTTAAACGTATCTCTACATGATTTCAAGCTCGATAAAACACCCAAAGTCCAAAGGATTATGCAGCGGATAGCTGGTAAAGGTAGGATGCAATCAGTCACCTATATATTATTCATAGGTTTCATAGAAGAAAAGTGACATTTTCATATGTGCCTCAAGGATAATGCTTAATTAGAATTTATAGTATTTGATTATAATGACGTGTGCATATAATATGCTATACATATAATATGGGTTCGGAAAATCCAAGTAAATTCTTATTGTGTGACGTATTATATTATATTATATTATATTAATTACTATTGTGTTTAATTGTCGTTCCGTATTATTTATCTATAGAAAATGATTACTTCATCTGAAACATAATTAAATGATTGTAACCAAAAATAACGTATTTTTAAAATTAAAATTCTCCGGGCTTATAAAAAAACCTCTAATTGACCTTTAGTATCGTAGTGAAACATGCAATTATAATTTGATTGAAATTAACATAATGTTTTTTTTTTTTGTTATTTTAATTTAAATAAGAAATTGGATGATTTACTGCACTAAAATAGTATTACTATAATAGTAGATATTCAGTATCACATTATATCAAAGATTAAATGAAAAAAGCTCACAAATAATTTAATATTATAGATTGAAAATTGTATAAAAAAAATTTATAATTTCTATGTATAAATAATAAGTCAGATACATTATTTGAGTATAATTATTTCTAACTTTTTTAATCGTGCTTTGCCCATCTAATATATCTAACTAACAGATGAAAGAACATATTTATCTTAAGGGTAAAATTGTTAAGTCCTTATGGCTTATACAGTTATATTATATAACGATATTCGACTTATATAACTTATATAATAGTCAAATCATATATATTCTTTTTCATGATTAATTTTAAATTTCCTTACTTGGTAATCTAAACTTAGTGATTTAATACTATATATTTATTATCGTTAAGAATAAAATAAAGCAATATATAGATTCTAAAACTTTAGAAAGTGGAACTTACGCTCTTATTGGTTATTTTTATTATACAACACAATATCTTCAATTAAAGTTTAATTCCATTTTTTAGATTCTGAATAAATTCTGAGATAAATGTATTAATTTTTCAATGTTGTATGTGTGTGTTTTTTTTTTTATTATTATTTCTGTCATCACTTTTTGAGTGATTAAAAATGCTTTGATTTTCAATTTTGAGCATAGTTTCTAGTGGTTAATTGTGGTATAGGTTGTCTAGTGGTATTGGATCTAAGGACGGGAATTGTATTTTCACGGAAAATCAGTAATTTAACAAAATTGATTTTTTTTGTGTGGCTCATAAATGAATAACCGTAGATAGGTACTTACAATGTTCAACAAATGTTTATGTTAGAATTTTTTACTCAAAAATATAATTTTCTAAATATTTCCATTATTAAATATTTAAATTATTATTATTCATTACAATTTATTAAATTAATGTTTTAAAATATAGAAAACTTAAAATCACAATACTTATATATTTTATATAAGCTTTAGAAAATTGTCAACATTTCAAAAATGTATACATTATTTTGTAGTTAGGAATTCATATTTTTTTTATTTATATTTAAAATATGAACATATTAATACAGTATCCTTATTAGTTTCTATGCCAATAAAAAAAAAAAAAAAAACTCAAAAGTTGTATTAATTGTTTATGACCGTTCGAAATTTTAATTTTTATGACATTGGATATTTATTTATATCTATAGTAATTATATTTTTTCTCAAGTGATTTTTGATATTTTGTATATAGATATAATTTACCTTAGTAAATTGAATATAAAACTAGAACCAGAATTAACTTGTTATTTATATATTTTAGGTTAATAATTATGTATTTTACATTATTTTATAAACATTAATTACAGCAGCATAATATGGATTAGTCTTTATTCTATAGCTATTATTATAAATTATTTTTATACAATATATTCTTCTCAGTTTTCGTTTACACATACATACACTAAATTATTATTACGAATTACAAAATAAATTAAGGGTAAAAAAGTACAATATATTTAAAGTGAATTGTAATTTTTACATCTTTGGTATTATGGGAATATAAATTAAAATTATTTAATAATAAAAAATTAATAATAACGGTGACAAGACATTTGTTATAAAATAATTTTTTTTTATATTATAAATTTTAAATGTAATCATAATATGTACAATGTACACGGTGTATGAACGAGGTATAAAAAAAATAATGAGCGACGTTCTTACCGTAAATTGTTGAATCTGACAAATCCTGAATTTCTTTCCAGAAGTATTGGAGCGTGCCGTTTGTAGTTTCAATCCTTTACAATATTGTACAATTCTGTAGAATGACAAACCTCCGTGAAAAAAATTCGTGGCACGTTTTTGTGGTAGAGTAGCACAATTATTGTATATTTTGGTCACGTGTAAACGCAAATATAAAATTATGTTTAGTAAATACCTATATTGAGTACAAGTATTATGGTAATAGATAATAATATATAACAATAGGGGTAAGTTTTAAGGATACAAGCTATACCAGTACGTTATTATATGTGTGGAGAGGGTAAAATTGTTCTAAAGACAACGATTACAAACCAGTAACATTACATGAACGTAAATAATAATCGAAATATAACTATTCGATAATAATAATTGCAGAATCAATGTGCCAATGATAAAGTTTAATACATACATTATATAGCTATATTGGTATGAAATATAGTATAGTACACTAACGCTCAGCACCCGTATCGACAATTGTTACAATATATACACGCAATAGTTTTCATTACATTTCTCCAGACTATTTGATAAAAGAAAAAAGTTATTAATATAATTATTGTTATTATTCAAAAAGTGTTCATATAACATATTTTAAATAACATTATCCAAATGAAATAAAATGAAATACGCGAATAAATTAATTTACAGTCGTAAAACAGTTATTACTTTAGGTCAGTCAAAAAAAAATCACTAATTTAAAATTTTAGAATATAATAAAATGACTTCAGTCGTGTAGAAAGTGGATCCTCGTTACGCTTCGCTCACCTAGACTCAAGTCACTGTTACACGTTATTATTATTTTAATATTTAATTGCAATGATATAGCAGATCATTTCAACACATTTAAAAAGTGTGATAATAGAAAGTTATCAAAATTCTCGCAAGAATAATATTACCTATTTATATATATTTTAATTTATTATTATCAACAACTGTTTTAACAAACTTATGCATACACATTACATAATAGTATTACTATTATCCTCGTTGTATGAGGATATTACAGATATGCATAGATATGCTTCTCAAATGGTTCTAAATTTTAAACGCGTTTATTTCGAATAAAATAATTGCATATACATTTATAATTTATTAATTATTATAGTATATATCTAGGTATATTTATAAACAAGTATAGAGTATACAGAGTGATTCGCCAATCATACGCATTAATCTTTTATACTTTATTAATGCATTTTTTTCAAATGCATATTTTGATTATTTTTTAAATATGTACTAAATATTAGTATAGTTAGATAATCATATAATTTTACTGTCAAGTTTTACATTTTATTTTGTAAGCGTATTTCTCAATATTTTTATTTATACTTAGTTATAAGCTTTATATACATACATATTATGGATTACGGCCTAATTTCATAAATAACTAACAATTTTGTACAGTTTGGGATCTTTGAAATTGTATATATGTTTGATATGATTAGAGCTATTGAACTATAAATTAATAAGTTGTAATAAAATACATAGCATAACACTTACAACCTAAACAGAAAGCTTCATAAAAAATAAGTTTACATATTTTATGTTATAATTCAATAGTATATAAATTATAAAACCATTTTTTAAGAATTTCTCCATATTCTGAAACTATGGTCATGCCACTTATTGAGTGAAATTTTTACTCCCCAATAAAATATCAAACTTATTTTTTAAATGTGGTGGATTTTTTAAATTTTCTCCATCTAAAAGTTCAGTTTAGGTCAACCTAAACAATATTATTATGTAAGCAAATGTATTTTGCCGGGATTCTATATGAAATAAGTATGATATTTTTATTGTTACGTTTGTCATGAGTTACTACGATAATATTATTCGTTACTATAATTAAAGTATAAATAAATAATAATATATAATGATAGTACACCTAAAAAAAAAAATGTTTCCCTTGTAATTTAAAAGATATGTGGATAATACAATATCTTTTTCAACGAAGGGTAAGTTATCATTATGTATAATTTTTGATTTTCTCTTTGTGTTTTGATATTATTATCTCTATTTGTTAAGTGTACACAAATTATAGTTCATCAGAATCGTTACGCTCAGTCTGAGTCTAGCAGAAAATACACTATTTTCTACCCCAAAAAAATGTGCACGCATCTATATATTATTTCATCCACAATATGGTTCCAATCTATTTTTGAATATCTCTATTATTTTCTACTCATTTAAACTTATACACTCCATAACCTAACAAAAATAGAAATAAAATATTTTTACCCTGCATACAAATCGTTTTAAGAACCCATCCATTATCCCACAATATTAATACATAGAATACATTATAATGTATGCAATGAATTCTATAGTACAATTATATTATTGTTATATTATGTTAGGCCAGCAAGCTGAATGAATTACCACTCTATTTTCGTGAGGTGATTTAACAATTCGTAGGTGTATGTGACAAGACCTATGTAGCGACTTTCTTACTTTATATATAAGGATAATCCACAAATAGTCAAAGAGCTTTCAAAAACTAAAAAAATACAGAACTTAAACTATAGACATTGTTAAAATACGTATTTTAACACGAAAATTCAAAGATAAATAATTCAATCATAAATATTAATTAAACGTTATAAAATTAGTTTTAATATTTTTTTATTATTATAATACCTAATAGTATAGTCTAGATTTATATAATTTAAATATGTATATATTTATATCATAAATTGTAATATAATATAATGAAGTTTCAGACATAAAAAAAAAAAATTGTTCATTTAAAATTTTAAGGTTGAAATTAAACTCGCACGCTAAATATATAAATAATATTATTGGAATTCACGCTACATTCAATAAGGTACTAAACTATTTTAAAACAATAAATATATATATATATATATATATATATATATATATATATATATATATATATTATAATTATATAAAATACACGTTTAATCCATGTAAATGGTTTTTAGAAGCGGCATTGTTTAAACTTAAAACTATTTTTATTATTATTAAAAACAATAACAATTACAGTACATTTATTTGTTTATATAATAAGTAATTTTTATATTAGATTAATTAATGAAAAATTGCAGGGTTGGAGAGAACTGAGTAATACCACCCGACACATTATACTTAAAAGTTAAAAATTTTGATTCACACGGTAAAAAAAGATTTATTTTATTACATTCCATAAATATTTTATGTCTGAAATTTAATTTAGTAGTTAATTAAATTATTATTTTATCGATCAATTCTTAAACTGTATACAATAAATAATTTTTCTTGTTCTTGTTATTTGATATATTAACAAAATATAAATTTGTTTAAATGAGCAGTTTTAACATCTAGATTTTAGATATTATCAACTCAAAATATCGTCATATTGAAGTGTGTAATTTAAAGAAATTATTAATTATAAATTATAATAGTAGAAATTAAAGACTAAATATTAAATGTACAAAAGTTTAGATTTTAATTACAAATAACATAGTATAATCTATTGATTTAAATAATGAATAATAAAATAAAACCTTTATATTACATATAAATAAATTTATATTTTACAATTGTATATTTGTATATTTAAGAAAGCTTATATAATACGCGAATATCCTCTGTTCAAAAAAATACGTATACATTTGAATGTTATAATAGAAAATTGCCTAAAAAATACTAGTTGTATTAATAAATTAAAATTATAGTTTATTGTTTATAAACCAATTGAGTATTATAATAAAAACTAATATAATTTACAAAATTTATCAGCGTCTACACTCATAATTTTGAAAAGTTATAAACTTGTAGAAAATATCATTTTTCTTTTAATAATTTGGAATCATTGAAAAAAAATATTTATAGTTATTAAAAAATATATTTTTTCACGAATTTTATGGTTATTATTTTAAAATTTTTTTTTTTTGAATAACAAATAATTATTATACAAATTTCATATTCCTAAACCAAATAATTTCTAATGTACTTCGACAATAATCAACTAATAAATATGAGATTTTATCACTCATTTTGATACATTATACTCATTTATTTAAATAAATTAAATTTTAAATATTAATTAGTGGCCTGTTAATATTTAAAATGATGACGAACCATCAGAGTAGTTGAGCAACATTTTATGGGATATTTCAATGTCTTCAAAAATGTTATTCAGAAATTACATCAAATTATTTAAAAATAATATTTTCTAAAAAGTTAAACTAATTAAAATAATGTATGATGTAAACATTTAAATGAATCACCTTATATACAAATTCCTAATGTTGAATACATTGTACTCACTTGTATAACATTATTTTGAAATTAATTTTCATTCCAACCAATTTAAATGTAATTTATTACAAGGTGTAACCTTAATGTAACTAGAGTTATATATTATGGTTTAAAATAATTAATACAGGCAATACTAATAAAAAAAAAATAGTAATAATAAAACCATTAAATTTGAGACGTTTGGAAGTTAAAACCTTTGAAAAATCAATACCAGAGATTAAACTAATCACATAATTTATAATTTTGTAAGTGTCTACTAATTTTATAAAAAAATTAGATTACTTAGAAATATAAAAAACTCACACATACAATTTAACTCTTCAAAAAAAATATACAATATTTGTATAGACAATACTAATTATACATTATTTAAATAGAAAATGTAATTAAATATATATACAAATAAAATTAAAAATATCGATGACTTCGATATTTATGCAAATATTTTTTTAATGTTTATTTGAACATACACTATGAGGTATGTTTACACCAAGAAAATGAATTCTCTTTGAAATAAGAAAATAAAAACAAAATAAATAATAATTAAATTATAAAATCATGAAGAATGTATGTACAGTGTAATTTAAAATAAACTCAAATTTATTATTATATTATTTAAATCATTTACCCAGTGATATTTTGAGAAAACAGTACAGATGATTTGTTTTAACACCATACAATTAATATCAATGACATTTTGTTAAAATATTATCTTAAATCGACCAAGATATTTCACGAATTTAAATAATAATCATCATCTGATAAATTATTGTTGGAATTGTTACCGTAAAGTGTACTTTACCAATACTGTATAAAATACTGTACTGTAACATATACTTTTCATGTTAAGTTTCAAAGTGATTTGTTTCATTTTGAATATTTTTACAAGATTTAAGAACAATATTAAAACCTAATAAAATATATCCATTTCTACATTCCAATTGTATTATTATTATTAATATTATTATTAGGTATTGTTTTTATTTACCGTGAACAACGGAGTAAGTCGAAAACCAATTAACAATAATGAATAATAAATTAATAAAGTCGTTTTAATACTTACAAGGATCTACACATACATAAATAGAAATGGACATTATGGGAATCATAGAAACATCTATAATATCTTCTAGGTATTATGTGAGTTTGCTGCAACCATTATTATAGTTGTGCGTAATTATTTCACTTTGACGTTTTCGATTATATACACGCGTGGGATGACTATTTTCAAAAGAGAGGATTACAGGTGGGTTTGTGATGAAAAACTTCACCCTTGTTGCTTTTCCTTACCCAATCCTAACTACACGCACATACACACGCACGTATGCGGGTACACTCGCGATTATCATTTTGTTCAGATTCATTAAACAAATTTAATTACCTAACCAAATGAATATGAACATTATGTTTTCACGTTGGTCTGCTTTTGTAAAGTAAATACATACATTATATGTATATAAACACACAGTGGCACTATACAATAATAATAATACTTATTGTTATTATTATTATTATTATTATTATATGGCTAAGGTGATGACGTTGATCTTCTCTTAATGTATTTTTAATTAATTGTGGTGAAAAGAAAATCTTTGGCAATGTTGCTGTCGTTTGATAATTCACAAGGATAATTATTTTTATAATGAAATAAAAACGAAATTATTTTATACATCGTTGTTTATTTTACACTTCGTAATTGCCTAATTCGTATACAAATATATTATAATATTTTCACGAATACATTTCATTTAGTTTATATTTATATATTTTTGAATGCATTTCATCTGATAAACCTGGAACAATTACACAGCAAATATTATTCTATTTATCTTGGCCTTCATAATTATATATGCATTATAATATGGAAAAAAATGTACGATTAACGTATCCAACAATAATTGTAGGATACTTCAGCTTAAATATCCTACTCTGGTAAAATCTTTATTTTATATTTATGCTTTATATATGAATTACATTTGAATAACATATTATACCATATTATACCATGAATTATGTATAATTGTGTAAAAATTAGTGGAGCTACCGAAAACGTTTTACCACAGAACCAATGTTCACAATTCTCCATAAAATCCAATTTTTTTGGGTTGTATAAATCAAAATACTGGAATTTGTTCCATTTTCATAATGCAAAAATAGCTCATTATCATTTGTATTTCGATATTGCTTAAGAATAATAAAATCAAAATTATTTGAGATTGGCGGAGAAACTTTATCTCTTTATCGAAGACTACGCTGAATTGTTCTTTTTAACGTTTTTACACATTTTATATCTGCAGCTATAACACTTTATAACTTATCATAAAAAAAAAAAAACGTTTAATTAATTTAAAAATAAATATATTATATTTATATTATTAGGTAGCTATAATATAATAAATTTTATTATGCCTACGATGGAATTTGTCATCAATAACATCATGAGTACTAGCATGGACATAGTTTAGGAAGAATTCTTCTTTAAATGTGATACAGCCTTCTTAACATAAATTTTTGCTGCATTTAGTACATGGTTTTATGTGTGGTGAACTTCACGACATTTTCGTTAACAATATGAACTTGACCTTTGCATTTTAGTTTTTTACTTGCGGAGCATTTCCAGTACGTTTTTTCATTGTACGTTATTTCTTGTATAATATGTAAAAACCCTTCATATACTAACATACTTTTATTTTTTCACTTTTTACATACGCTAAACTCATGATGGCAAAAACGTTTTCTAAGTATTTGAAGGAAGTATCCTATAATACTGAAACGATAATAATCCCGGATCTGCCATACAGCGCATCGATGTACGATATAAAATTCCTATCGGTTGAATCTTATCTTATCTTTATAAGAACAAATTATTATCGTTGGAATAATCGAAATGATTATTAATTATTATGTTACTTATTTGGGTTATTGTATTATCGAGTATTAATGCCATACGTATATAACATTGCTTTCAGTCGTTAAACGAATTTAATGTTTTTGAACAATTGTCGTGCGGTCAATTATTTTTAATAAATTTATATATATATCCATAATATTTAATATATAATATATAATATCTATTCCAGAAACCTACTAATTATAAATTAAGTGTATGTATTTGTACGTGTAAAATATTCTTAAGTAACATTTGAATTTATCGATTTTTATTCAAAACGGTAATATTAACATTAATTTTAAATCAATAATTAACTCAAAAATCTTATTCGTATGTTTTGCATTCTGAGTATTTTGGTGTTCAAAAACCGGAATAAAAAATTTAAATAAACGTTTGGATATTAATAACAACAATAAACGTTATGGTCCAAATTAAAATTATTTAACATTTGTACCTAGGGGGTTTTAGGGGTTCAATCCTCACTAGAAATGTTCTTGCATTACGTAAAGTTAAAAATGATTTCATCATTTCTTTTACACCAAAAATTTACTTCGAAAATGTTTTCTGAGTACGGCCTTGAAGTTCAGAGAAAAGTGATTTTAGTCTCCCCCCTCCACAAAAAAAATAGTAACCCAAGGCATGATATTGTCACTGCAAACACTATAAATAAAATTTATAGTGTTTGTTAAATGTAAATACGCTATTCTTTTGTTGAAACCAGATCAGATCAAATCAGACCATACTCATATAAATGTAATTTTTATGTTGCTATATTTGAATTTATTTTATTTCCAGAAAGTAATAAATTATAACCGTAAGAAAAGATGTATTATTTTACAATTTGATTTAATTAGAGTTTAATGATAAAATTTAATTTATTTTTTAAATAATATTCTTTATATTATTTGGTTTACTAATAAAACAAAAAAATAAATTATATTTATATATATATGTGTGTGTGTGTGTGTGTGTGTGTGTGTGTGTAGTATAATTTTGCACTAATTATAAGTATTTCATATGAATATTATATAATTGGATTTTGCGATATCAATATAATATTTAAAATTAATATATTTATTACAACGTATAAAGTGTAAGTATAATTGTATAATTGTATAATATAATATTATACAAGTATTACTTGTGTATAATTGATTTCAAAATTATCCCTGTTAGTAATAATTTTACCATATTAAACAACTCAATACAAATTATAACAAACCATAGAAAATACGTATACTATAACATACCACATGTAGACTATAAAATAAATTATTCAGATTCGCGTTAACCGAAATATTTTATTCGGATTTTAACTAATAAATTCGGATATTTTAAAAAAAAAACCATTTGGGTTGTATGAGTTTCTAGAGTTTGATCTTTTAGTGGTTTTTAGGGGTATTAGACAAGTTCTATTTAATTCGGATCAAGGTCCTGTTTTAAATAAATTGGTTAATCGTTGATATAAATAAACCAAACTAATATATTTATTGGATAGCCGTTATATCTCTTCGACCATATCTATTTTATTTGATTATTTACGGAAATTAGAATAACATAACGTATTAAAAAGATATTTCTAGAATATGCAATTTTAATATACATTTAATTTTTATTCCCTTATGCAGTTACTTATTTCAATTAATTTTTAACCTGTTCTTCAAACCCAATGATTTTAGTATTAACTTTGTATTAAAACGTATTATTTTGATTATTAGTTTGTCGAAATTATTATTTAGAGTATTATACACATTTACATAAATACATATATACTGGAGGTGGTCATTCAGTGTTATACCATTAACACACTACCATTCATAAGGTTTATCTATAGACCATAACATATATATTATTTGAACTAATCATTACTCTAATGTACCACGTATGATCTCACTAGTCACTGTACATTAAATATGATAAAATAATTAATTTATTATACGCATTTTAATGCATAATTATATGTATATTTAAGACTGTGTTAAATGATGTTTTAAGAATACGAGTAAGTATATTTATTATTAAAGTATAAGAAATATTAATTTTAACATAAAAATATGTAATTTATACCAACCTAAAAATACATATAATCAATATTATTAATCAGTTAAAATATCATATGATACTTCGTTGAGTAATATTATAACCACTCGAAACCCAAATGAATATATTATAAATATATTTTTTTGTTTTTTAAACTATCCTAAGCCTTTTTATTTAAATGGCCAGAAGTATTAATATATGCAATACCTACATAATTGGCGTGCATATATGGTAATCAATAAATAATATATTATAATAATATATATATATATATATTTATAAATGAACATATTTAGGATTATACCTCCAATCAAGTAGCCCCTCTTCTTAGCCCAAGTAAAGTAAGTCGTATAGCTTCAAGTGATTAAAGTGCCCAATCTCTTGCGAGATGTCAAGAAGTTGTTTAGCAGTTATATTGATGTATATAACTCTTGTTTTTATGCAGTTGGAAAAGTTTTTGATTTCTTAATGTATAAGTGATATCTCTTCAAATCTCGATTTATTCCTATTGAACCATTATGCTGAGAAAATGCTACTAAGGGCAATATTTTGACAAAGTTAAATAACTCCTAGTTAAATAAATGCTGGATTTTCTGACACAAACCCATAATATTGTACGTCGTAAATCCAATTCTGTTTGGTGATAATTATACATATAAAAGTTATTTATTTATCAGATCTAGTAAGGAACTTCTTCCTACTTAGCCATTATAAATTTGTGCATTTTCTTATTTGTAGTTTATTTTTTCTAGTGAACATAGTGTATTCAATTTAGACGGAAATCTCGTGCATACCTAAGTGTACACCTGAATCTATTTGTGGGATTGCCATGTTACTTAGAAACACATGGAAATGTTTGGATTTAAGTAAAGTGTAATTTACGTGCATTAATTTGTCACTTAATGTTTTATATATAATTAAGTTTCATTCTAAACACGTGCCTATATATAGCTAGAAGTATATTGACCTTATTTTTCATTTCAAATGTATATATGGCTAATTTAGAATTTTATTAATAAACGTTATACATAAGTTTCTGATTATCATAACATATATTTTTTTTTTATTTCAATTTAACATTTTACTGTACTTATTGGCTTATAAAGTATAAAAACTATAACTATAAAAAATGTAAAGAAAATTACAATTGCTTTAACAATAGATGACAGTTGGCATATAAAAATTGTTGTACTACTATAACCATAATAATTTATAAATTATTTTGTTGTTGAATGTAGGTTTTGATTGATATTTGGTGATCGATAGTGAATCAAATATAGTTATTATTTTGATAAAACTTGAAGTTTTCTTAAATAAAATAGAAAAAGTTGACTTTTTAAGTACTAAAACATAGTGAAACATTTATTGATTGAACTTTTAATATAATGGTTTTTATTTTATTGTAACTAATCACGGAAAGTCATCGACGAGTTCAAAAACGAATGCACCAGTGAGATGTAATAATATTTTATCATAATATTGCTCACTATATTTTATATCCAATTATTCTAACATGGAGATTTTTTTCTGCTGGAGCTTATTAAGATATTTTTTTCCAATTTTTTATAAAATAGGGAATTGTTTGTTATTGGTAGACAGTTATAGAACAAGTGCACGACCATATGAAAAAGATTGAACTACTGAAAGCTTTAATCAAATTTCACCGCTGGTATTTTATTACAATTTATAGTTGCATTATATTATACACAAACATCATACAGATTAAACAATTGTGTACATAAGAAAAATTATTTATATCTTATTCTGCAGGTATATAAACATTAGTAAAATCCGGATTATTAAAAGTCTTAATATATATATTAAACTACTTATACTTACAGTTACAAAATCCTTGTTTGAAAAATATGGAAATCCAGATATTAATTTTTTTCATACATTCCAGGTTTTAGATTTTCGGTTTTATTGACCAATTTCGTAACTAATGTGGTTGCTAGAGAAAGAAAAATAAAAAAATTAATAAAAATGACTTATGATTTAAGTTAGAAAATATATTATATTATTTAAAGCACAAAGAACAAATTATTTAAATTTTAAATAAACTAATTGTCTATAATGCATTATACTATTTATTAAAATAGTATAATTTTAACTATGAAATATTATTTTAACACTGCTAGTATATTTCGCAAAAAAAGTGTGATAGAAATAAAAATCCGAACGATTCATATAATTTATAATATAATGACGAGAATTTATTAAACATTAATAAACAATAATTTATTAAAATGACGTTTACCAACACGAAGTAGTACCTAAATATTTATCCAGACGCACCAATCGCGAAGCAGAAATCAATCGTTACAGTTAGCGGTGAGGCAGAAGTTATCAGAATCGTTTCATTCATCGAATAGTTGCATCCGAGTTATTAATTTACTTAATTTAATCAACGAATAACATCATTATTAATTGTACATCTAAAAGTAAACTATGTGACGTAAATGCATACTTTATGGGTACATATATCTGTATTGCATTATAAATAAATTATATATTAATTTACTAAAAATACTAAAATATACGAGTACGTTAATATAAATAATATAGCAATACACTTTGAATCAAATCGGTCTGCGTCAAGAGGATAATAAGTAAAAACATGAAAAGTATTTGGTCAGTTGAGCCTATTATTATTATACAAACAAGTATAGTAAAAATCCGTCACCGCCATTGTCTGTTGTGGCATTTCGCGTAGTGGCCGGCGGGACGGGGGTTGACCTTATTTGCCCTGGCAACTGCTCGGCGGACTCGGGTGAGAAGGAGTAGGGGTGAGTATATTTTTACCGTCCCTTACGAGTGCCCATCGTCAACCAACCCCTATTCCAATTGTCCACCCCATCATACCATCACCAAACCTACTGTAGAGCGCCCGCGGTGACGCGTATAGTATTCCTATGCACGCCGCCGCAGGTATATTGCGTGACCTATTCAATTCACGCGATATACAGAGCATACACAGGACGACACGATACGGGCAGTTGGAAGAAAAACCACGGCTAACCCTATATCTTTATATACAAATGTGTGCGTATGAATATAACAATAAACGACTTGACGCTGATTTCTGTGTCTTCAGACCGTATAAAAACACAATACAACCAGTGACGGCGGCTGTAACGATGACAAACGATTAAACTGGGTCAGAGCTAATAAATATATATATATAATATTTTTATATATCGTATTAACATTTCGATGGTGCAAAATAAGAATCATGCTACCTTCTCATATCATGCTGAACTGCACAACAACGGGATAGATGATGGGGTTTATAAAGCGGAGTTTTATCGAATACAACTGCAACCGTCAATTGGCTTGAAAAAAATAAACTAATAAATAAACTGATTGCTCGGAAATTAGTTGTTACCTATTAAATGGTAGAAAGAGACACGTTTTTATTGCTATCGAGATTTTTTGTCGAAGAAACTCAATCGGTTATAAAGCGTGGCGAATGAAAAATATGTAAACGAAAACCGTTCGGATATGTTTGCGAAAGTACGATGTATCGAAAAAAAAATAGCCAAACATATTTTTTCCCTACAAAAATAATCATCAAAAGTGCTAGGTAGTTTTATCGGTCTATTCGTGACTTGTTAAACTTAAATATATTTGTTTTATACACTTTCATTTACTACAACACATAATATACGTAACAATAGCATAACATTATAGGAGTAGGTGTATCTAATGCTGCAATAGTTAAAATAATTTGTGGACTCAAGTAAATACACTATAATTCATTAGTCATGATACGATTAGATTATAGTTTGATTCCGTCGGTGTATATTATACTATTTTATTTTCATCAGCAATAATAAAATCAAAAATAAGAAGTTTTTTCACATGTCAAATTCAAATTTATAATCAATCCATCCAACATTTTTAGTTTCATAACATTATCTGCATATTCAACAGTCGTACTATATGAACTTGGTGGTTTTGATTGTTATAAACATAAATTAAACTAATATTCATCGTTTTATTACTAAATGTATTGATGTATAATACAATAGAGGATCTTAAACATTTTGCCCAGGTTTCAAAATAACGTAAAGAATAAAATAGCACTCCGAGGAGTCATTCAATTATTTTCTTTATTTTCACGCCCTAACTGTGTGATGCTTGAGGAGCTAACGTGAATGGCAAAATTAGCGTAAAGCCATTTCTGTTCAGTCACTTTCACGCATCAAAGTACCTACGTTTTTTTTCCACTTCCCAAGAGGATTTAATTTCCGGTGACTTTTTTTCATCAATTCGTGGATGACAATTTTTACTATAATAATAAATTACAAGATAATTTACGATAATATATGCGTTAGGTAACTATATTTCAAATATAAGCTACCCCGTTTGACATAAAAGTCTACTATACATTTGTTATATTTTCTTGTCATGGTTGTATATGTAAGTCTAATAAAATTAATAACTGCAAGTCTATATGAGTGATATTAAACCATTACTTTTCTTCTTATTGCATGTGTTTTGGAAAGGAATCGTTTATTTTGATATTACGTTTCTACATAGCTTATTGTCGTAAATATTAAATGTTCAGATATAAGTACCTACTAATATTTAAATGCAGAGTTGTAATTAATACTTATACCTTATAAAAGATATAAGTCAATGTTTGTTCAGAGTTTTGTTACACACTATGATGATCACTTTAATTTCTTTTTTTATGAAAGGTAAAAAGATTAAATTTTCGATACACGTATTAGTTTGTTTTTCTTTAAATTGCTTAATTATTTAATTAAATACATCGTAAAGATATAAAAATAAGTGATAGCTAAAAACTACAAAATATTTGTTTTCTATAAAATTATATAAATTAAATGCATAATATATTGAGTTTATATTTCGAACAATATGAAGAAATAAAAATAAATTATCAAAATATTAAAAAAATATATTTTTCAAAATAAATAAATAAATAAATTTATTTAATTTTCATAGTTATGTTTTAACTATTTTATGTGTCAAAAAATATAAAAAAACATTCGACTGACAAGTTACAACATTTCAAAGTTTTGAAACTAAAACTATAATAATATGTGTATTGTTATTTATCTTGTTTGTAAAGTGAAAAGTTTTGAAGAAGAAGTTAAGTGAAATTATCACGATCTTTATTTAATATTAAATCATTGTATTAAAATTTTAAACACAGTACTATTTAATTAAAATAAATTACATATAATATTATATTAATAGGACATCAGATTGGTTAAAAATAGAGTTACGAATACACAAACAATGGAAATAATTATTAATAGTAGGAATAATATATTATACTAGCGTAAGAAAAAATGGTATCATAATAAATATTTAAAAAATAATAGTATAGTAAATACTAAGTATTTTTAATAATGACTTATTCAAATGAAATGGTTGTTCATCAAAGAATTTACTATTTTAAAACTATTAGAAATATCAAAATTTCATGTTAAATGAAAATAGTTGAACATTTATGGTACAGCATTTAAAAAATCAATTAAATACAAAGAAACATTTAATTTGAGCAGCGCTATATGTACAGAGGCTCACTTAACAATGAAATTAATTTTAGTATTAAATCAATTTAAGTTCAAATAAAAATTAATTAGTTGGACTAATTTAAGTTTAAAAAGTTGGATAATTGTTTAATCTATATAGCATACACAAAACTGTAGTTCAATATGTTTACCAAATAAAACTTCGAAAATACTTACTTATATAAGTATTGCCATTCATTCAACAATACTAACAGATAATAAACAATTTAAAAACTTAAATTCTCTAATATCCACTGTATTCATATTTTGTGACCATTTATTATAATTTTATAAGTTTTATATTATAAAAATAATTTAATATTATTGCATTTGATTTTAAATAGTATTAAGTAAATCGTTTCTTATCACTTCTATATTTTCAGTATCAAATTAATCATAATATGAATTAATTCCAGCTATGAATATGTCAATAGAAAAAGTTAACTTAGAATAAATCATTTTTCTTATCTTATACCAAAATTTAACATTCACGTGAAAATATTGTTCACGATTAAATAATATATTAAAAATCTACCGACAAAAAAAAAAATAAACACCACACAACCTATATTAACATAAATAAATAAAATAATTATTGTTTTTAATTCATCTAAATACCAAGTATTTTAAATTAGACTGAAGTTATATTTTTATTGTTATTAATATTACATTCGTGTAAAAAAAAATCGTCTATAGTATCTTATGATAAATTCAAAGTGACCTTATGAACTTATTTAGAACATTTTTATCTGATTATTATTAGGTTACCTACTTAAATTTAAAAAAATACAGTTTATAGAAGTATTTCAATTTTTATTTTTAACAAGTTTTTAATTAAATAATAAAAAAAAAAATAGTCATAATGTTGCTAAAGAAAAATAAAATAAAAATAAAAATAGTTCATAACCTTAAAAATTAAAACAATTTTCATTGATACAATATCATTTAAGAAGGCGAATTAATAACATATTATTATTATAAAAATATTTTTAGCAGCATAGAATAAATATTTTATCGTAATGCTATGAACATCTAGTTTATATTTGTACGAATAAAATAATTTTATTATAAAATATCAAAATCATAATAAATAAAATCATAATGATTTCAAAAAGACAAATGAAATCAATTTTATGTTAAGTCCAACTCTAAAAATGTATTTAAAAAAAAATTTATCTTATTAGTTATTTTCATAAAAGTTAATAATATTACGATAAAAAATACAAAATATAATATGCACTTTTTAATATAAATTTTTTAAAGAGGGTATAAATTATTCTTTTCAGTAAAACTATTTATCAATGAAAATTGTCAAGAAATTTGTAAAACTATTTAAAACAAAGTTATTTAAAGATATATGACAGTTTGAAATGGCATGATATATATTTACAAAGTAGGAAAAACATTGGGGTACGTATTATTCGCTACATATTCAAAAATAAGTATAAATATATTATTTTTATTACATAATATACTAGTGTGAAATAATATCGTCATTATAATTCATATCTCATGTACTCGCGTGTTGTAACTTGTAAAATACGTTAAATTAAACTTTGAATACCCACAAAAAAATAAAAACGAATTTACACATTTATACCACTACACCTACCACCTCGTCGACGTGATGATACAATGTTTCGATTCGGTAATAAATATACATATGAAATAGTAATAATGATAATAAAAAAAAAAAATAATACATTTTGTTTATTTGAACCGTGTTCACGATATAATATACTTTCTAATCAAATCGAACAAACACCAAATACACCGTATTATACAAATACAATAATATTTCATTAAAATCTGTAATAATTTTTATTACTCCCATATGACGTCTCAATGCGTGTAACCTTTTTACACGAAAACATGATTACATAATATTATCATACACGCAGAGCACAATAGTTCGATCACAGCCCCGTACCGCATTCATCGGGTAACGTTTCATGTATAATGCGTCAGTGTGCAGTATAGTGCGCACGTAGCTGATGTGGTCGTTTTGCGTTTCACCTGACAAGATTTCTCATTCGGCCGCTCACACCACAACCCGAAACTTTTACTCTCGGTCTCGTCGACTTTTTAGTTGCCGCCAGAAAGTTGTGCGGCCGTCTTCAAAGTTGTTTTCGTGCTCCACCGCTTGCCACTGCTTTAAATTTTCAACGGTAACTCGTACAGACTGCTGTTACTATTTTATACAATGTAATATATTATATAACGACAACAATGAAACGAGTAAACGACTGACGATTCGGGCGTTTCAACCCCATCAGTATACATACGATGATATAATATATTGTGTGTGCGCGCGCGTGCGTGCGTGTGTACAAAAGTTAAGGAGTTTTCTCAAAGTATAATACTATAATATGTATTGTTAAAATAATAATCTCTAAATCGTTTTTTCTGTTAAATTGTTCCATTTATGCAGAGTAACTGCGTAAGAAATACTTTTAAGTTTTCACCTCTCAATCCAACACATACATATTAAATCTTGAGAAGTGCCACATCTGCAGCATGTATTGTTTCCATCTTACAAGCGTACAATATAAAACGTGCGTTTAGTAGAACCAATTTTGTCTTATTAGATATTTTAATATTAGAGTAAATTGACCTGAGATAAACATTAGGGTAAAATCAATATCTAGAGCATTTTGTAGGATTTTATTGTTAATTTTCATTGATTTATGACAATTTTAAATATATTTAAGTTTGATAAAATAGGTAAGTCAATTCACTATAAAAATGAAATACAGTATAACAACACAAAATAGGTTCTATCCTACGTACATTTTCCATGTACGTCTGTTTTATATAATCTTAAATACGCCATATATTCTTCTGTTATCAATCAAATCAATCATTATCATCAAATTTAAAAAAAATAACAGTTATTATAAATCAAGTTCAAATTTAAATATATTAATTTATGTTATTTAAGAATAACAATTAAAATATTCAGACTTAATATTTACTATAGAGATAACGCGAGTTTAATTATTGTTGTTTTTGATTTATGTAGAAAACTAGAAGCCAGGTTTATACATTAATTCCACAAGTTTCGATTTTCGGGTACTTTGAATTTCAAACCAGTTTCTATTCTATGGGAAAAAAATGTCATATCTTATATGACATTATCTTATATTGATGTACGAATTAAAATGTACAAAATTGTGTGTGCAATATACAAAATCCATTAAAAAATTCCGATAGTGCTCCCCTGGCTTTTGAATACGCTCCTGGCCATATGTCTTGTATATAGCGCGTTGTAGCAGTCCTATTGTATTATATTATATTATTATACAATTATTATACTATGAGCTTCATATCGACTTTCCAAAAACCCATAACGATCATTCTGGTGTTGTTCTGTACAGCCTATGTACAATATGCACATATTATATTGTATTACACGTTGATAATAATAAATTTAATAACATACTTCATATTATTATTACATACTCGTAATGCGCTTAATGTATATAATTACGCGACCCAACAACAACTACAAAAAAAATAATAAATTAATAAAAATTGGTAGCATTTGCTAAGTTTTTATTATTGGACCATGTGAGTCGGTATTATATATTATTGTTATTTTAATAATATACTAACCACTGGGGTCGGGCGAAAAAGACACTAAAAATGCTATAGCCAGCGCCTGCCGGCAATTAAATTTCGCATAAGTTTTCAAATAATCATATACCGAAGCAATATTATTTTACACATTATTTGTTATTTTTATTATCATAAAGTGTCTATGTAAATGTGCGTGTATAAGAGGTATAACGTTTTTGGAGAACGTTCACATATTCGTTTAAATATATATATATACATTATGTTATATATTTACCATACGTGGTGTGGCTTGCTTATCGGGAAACAGCGTTTTAGCAATTCGAGCATACTACGCGTGTATAATACAATAATATTATATGAATATATTATAAAAATATTTTTATAAAAGCGAGAGTTTAAATATATTTTGAACGGCGTAAGTTTTGGATCGCGCTAAATGTTGTTGGCCCACGTGTTTTTACAACATTTTGTTACAAACTTTTTGTTATGAAATAAAATTTTAAATCGTTTGAGATTTACTTATATATATATATATATATATATATATATATATATTTAGAACTTTTCTTCTTAACTGTTTCATAAATAAACGCGTTAAATGTAAACTATTTTATTTACGTCGTCACTGGATCAAATACATGGATAACCGTTAAAATATAAAATATTATATGATATTTGCATTATCTGCATAAGTTAATATAATAAAAACTACACACATACTGTGAGGATTATATCAGGTTAAAAGGTGCTTAACTACCTAGGTAGATATCATAATTATTGGACAGCATTAGAGGTATGCGTGAAAAATTATCCGTACTGTAAAAAAAAAAATGAGGCAAATTTGTATTCAAAAATAAGCACATTATAATGTAGTGCTTGTATTAAATATCTCTTGAACTCTGATATTTATTAATTAAAATATTAAATAATTTATAATAATATAATTTAATCTTAATGAATGATAGGTATTCATAAATGATTAATCGATCGTGTTTTATAAAAAATAAACATTTTCATTGCAAACAAATGAAATATTTATACTATAAATCTACTAGAAAATTATATTATGTTTATTTTTAATAACTGCATTTTTTTTTATTATTGATACAGGTTCAACAATTCAAATTATTAACTTACAAAAAAATGTAATATTAATGCTTCATATAAATAAATACATTGATTTTTATAGATTCAGTTATACATAAATTTGTTTGAAAAATAAAATTATTTTATTGCTGTTGTCATCAGTTTGCTTAAAAATCCAAAATATATTATCTAAAATTCATAGGCTACATCTGGTTTCTATATGGCTTATAATAATAAGTGAATAAATAATAATTTTATAATTTTAAAAAGTACATATATTGAACTATTAATAAAAATTGTGTTCATATATATTATATATAAATAATTTTTTTTAAATTGAGTTAAAAAAAATATGCTATTGAAGGTTTTTCTTTTATAACTGAACACTAATAATTTTTAAATCTATTCACATTTTTAAAAATATTATTATTAATTAATTCAAAATAAAATAACATTTTTTTTTGATAAAAAATATATTAAATAAATTTAGCGTTTAATAATTGGACGAGCAGAAGAGTTGGAAGTATATTATTTAATAATAATGTTTGTTTATTGACATTTTAGAAAACAGGACTGTGGTCAGAAGAGTTAGTAGAGGATTAATCATAGACTAAAAATTATCCAAGAATTTATAAATAACACTTTCCAGATTAGAAAAAGGAGAGTTGGTATTTTTAATTTGAATAAAGTTGTTACCTGTCACACAATAATTTTTGGGAACAAGAGTGATGGATATTTCTTACTAATACTATAAATGCTCTGTCAGAATGTAAATGATATATGTGAAATTTAGTATTGTTCATAGTTTTCATTTAAAAAATTAATTATTTATTTGTAGATAAAAGTAGATTGAAGTTTTAAGTGGATGGAAGTTAAATTATAACTAATATTATCAGAAACCTAACCTAACCTATGAAAATGCATTTCTTAACTCAGAAAAGTTTATTTATCCCTAAATGAATATCGGTAATGAAATCTTTTTTTCGCTATGTATGTGTGAAAGAGTGTTATGACCTTTGACTTTATATATCTTAATCAATCTTATTTTAATTTTTTTATATTAGTAAAAGCGATTAGCACTGGTACAGGCTCAGTAAAAACAAAATTATTTGTTTAAAAGATAAAATATTTTTTATATTGTTGGAAGTATTGGTAGTGGTAAAAGTAGGAGTTTTTGGCGACGAAGGTAATGACCGCTTATTGGATTCAGATTGCAATTGAGAATTAGTATTATTATTTATCTTTATGGGTGTTGTTTTAATTACTTGGTTGTTAATTATTATCATAATGGGTAAAACAGTTTGTTTCAATTTTTGAATATTGTTAGCTGGTAGAATAAGTTAATTTTATTTAAATCTAAAAGTCAACGTGCATGACAGTGCTTTAAGAAATACTAAATTTGTTAGATATTGTTCAGTTTTGATATATATTTAAATAAAAATTACTATTCTTTGAATGAATAGTGAAATTTGGTTAAAGAAACGCTTAGTTCTTGCATTGTCTTCAAAAAAATACGTCGATAGATATTATAGAACACAAAATAAATTTTGTTAAAATTAGGTGCATTGATCTGAATATTTTATTAAAGCATTATAGTAACACGTGCACATTGGACGACGAATGTGCATAAACTGAACATATATTTTTAATTTAATATTCTAAAACAAGATTTCCATGTATAACAATCGAATTTTCGTCGTAGCCTATGAGTTACGACTTACAAGTATTTAATGGTTAATAAGGCGGAATAATATTGAATAATATGGGTATACTCCTCCACTAACTGTTGGTCAACTACTCTGATCATCTGAACTTTAAATACTTATCTTATAAACCACTTTTTTTTTAAATTTGTTTTCTATGTATCAAAATACTACGAAGAATATTCTACTTCAGAAAATAAAATAAAAACGTACGTTATCATTCAAAAATTAATAAATTTAAATCATTATGACGTAATAAAAAGTATAAAACATTAAAGAATAATATTTTACTTTGACTGACAACTATGTAAGAAAAATCGTTTCAAAAATGTCGATATATTTTAAAATAATGAGTGTTCTTTGATAAAAGAATCACTTTGTATAATATAATATATTATTGAAGTTAATTATAATTTACTTTTTAGCGTACACAATGTATACATATAATTATATTTTATGTAACAACATTATTTTATAAACTTATAAACAATTACTGTAATACAAAATTTAAACAATATCTAAAATATACAAATATTTAAAGTTCATTAAAAATGTATGCGCATGTACATGATAGTACTAGCTGGTTCAAGTTTTAGTAAAGTTATTTTTGTTTTTATTGTTTGTCGTAATTTTACAAAGGTAATTTCAAAAAAAAAAGGTTTTAGCAACTTATGGGGAAGATTAAATATATGACAGATAGCAGATAATTATTAATTTTAATTCTAAGTGGAGCAATCGATGTATCGATTTTACAGTAGTGTGGTTTTTGTTGTGTTTGTGTACACTATAATATTAAAAACAATGGTTCGATATTCAACTTTGAATGTACTTTTGGATAACATATAGCAGATTGGATCTATTTTTTACTTTTAATATGACAACAATTTTCAATAGTGTTCGAAATAATCAGGAAACACAAACAATTAAGCAAAAACAGGAATTTTCGTCAGTTTAACTTCATCTATTTTGTTCAAATGTTCATGGGAGTATTTTCTATACATAAAAACATTATTCTTTTGGACTTTAAAGTTTGGGTATATTATGAATATAGCTATATGAACTGTTGTTTTAAAAATATTTATACTATTCTCAACACATTATTTATTTATACTATGAACCTATTCACTATCTTACAGTTAGATAGTATTAATTAGAAATTAATTTTAATAATATTTAATAAATTCAATGTTTTCAGAAATAATCAAATTAACATACCTAGTACCTATACTATTAGTATAATTAATTACTAATAGGTATATCAAAAAAATATTATAAAATATACTTGGTAGAATAGTCTGACAGATCATTTCTACTCTGAATTATTTATCATATAAAATTATGTATCATTAAATCAAATTTAACACATTTATTAAATAGTTGCTATAGTTGCATTATACTATTATAGTAACCCACTTGACATCTAATAAACAACAAAGTGCTACCCATTTGCCCACTTTTTTCTGCTGTTGGTTTTCACGTAAAAACACAAATGTTTTTAGACAAATGCTGTATTGAATTTTCATTAAAAAGCAACATTAAAATAATTACAAAAAAAAATATTATTCTATAAATAAAACAACACGGTGAAAAAAAATTAATATTTTAAGAAAATAAATTTTTAAGTTATTATGTTCTTTCAATCAATTAATTTTAATATTTCATATATATTTAATTTAATGAAAAAAAAATGTATACTATTTAAAATATAGTTAGTATGTTACACAATAATATTACCATATTACTATATTTGAACTTCATATTATAACATAATATAAATTCTCATAGGAAAATATACATAAATTCTTATTACACATACATAGATCATGATTCACGACTTATTATTTAATATTTTTTTAAAACTTTGTAATAATATACTAATAGAATAATTATGTAAAGGTATTAACATCACGTCATTAAATTAAAAAATAAAGTAAACGTTATTCTTTTTCAACTTAAATAGTTTAATGCGTTAATATACGTACGTAAATTCAACTATATCTATATTTATTAACCATGATTAACCTTTTCTAAGTATCATAATGGTATTAAATTATCAAAGTACATACTAAGCTTATAGAATCACGGTTATAATCATACAAAAATAAAATTGAACAAAAAAAAAATACATATAAAATAGCTGTGAAGAGACTCATCCACTGTAGTATAATTACGCCTATGTGAGTCAATTATAAAACTCTTGAAATGTCAAACAACTAAATCAACCTACATACTGGATACATAATAAAAATATAAAATATATTATTAATACATGTTCCAAAATAATACCAAACTATTATTTGATCATAAGCAATTTATTACAGTTCTTGAAAATTTTTCCTTTGTATAATTTCTGGTCGAAATAAAACAAACATTTTTTTACAAAAGTTATAGTTTTTTAAATTTTTTACTTTTTTGAAAGACATCATACATTTTTCAATTTATATTTTGATTAAGAATATTTTTGATTGATTTCTAAACGGGCTGATTTACTGAGCGTTTTGGATTATCGGACAATGCCACGTTATCGAGTTCATATTAGAATACACGTTTGTATATTATAATATTATTATGTATATGCCCTAACATTGAATCTGAAAGAAACCAATCACAGACCTGTACCATTTTTTTCTTCTCTTTAGTATACCTTTTCACCTTATCAAGTATATTATTATTTTATGACGTATTGTGTGTATACGTAAATAAATCACGAAAAAACGGAGATACGAGCACACAGAATATTACATTAAATACACCAGTCTGAAAGAATATTTAAATAGCTCACACACATTATATTCAAAAATAGATATTATTTTTTAAAACATATGTTCTATATCAAATTGTTATTTAAGATTTATTGTAGTGAAAAACTATATTTTTTACTATGCTCAATTTTTTTCTTTTTATAATGGTAACATACACTTTTAATTTTATAATCCTAAACATAAGAGTATTTGATGATTTTTACAGGACTTAAAACCATTTTCAAAACCGATTTCAGAAACCGGTATAAACCTTTTTAAAACCGAAACCGAAACCGGAATAAATTGTATACCGGTATTATAATTTAAAACCGAAACTGAAAAAAATTAGATACCGATATTAAGTCAAAACCAAAACTGTAAAAAATTAGAAACCAGTATTAAATTCAAAACCGTAATAAGAAAAAAATGGAAACCGTTATTTTTCTGTTTTAATTTACGTGTTTTTTAAATTTTAAATATGTAAATTCCATTAATATGCCCGTAAGATCGTGATTAAAATGTCAATAACCATTTCATTAATTGCAAAATTATTAGTTGTTTTATTAATAGTAATGAATAATACCTTCTATAAATAATAGTTACTAGCAAATACTATATATGACAATGCGTACAACAAAGATAACTTTATAGACGACATAGCCCCCTAAAAATACTCGAATATAGATGTATCATATAATCCTTAGACCTTTCATTACAACGTGTCGCGATTTTTGATACTAGTTGTCCCGTATTGTCATATAACTCATATATAGGATTTGTTATTATAATATTATTAAAAAGGTAGTTATTTATTGGGAAGCACATTATAACATTTGATTACCTATTTGACGGAAGACGACCCGTATGTGTCTATTCATATTTAATTTTTATTTTTCATTAAATTCATTAAATTATAATTTAAAGTCTTTATTTAGAAATCCGTTATTAAAAATGTAGGAATTGGTATACAAAATCGAAACTGAAACCGAAACCGGAATATGTAAAAGCTGGTATACAAAATCAAAATCGAGAAACTAAGAAACCGGTATCCATTTAAATTTTTGAATATCATGGTCCAAATACTTGTAATTTCAATTTTATCCTTGAGCACAATGGTCTACAAACCTATAACTCCAATTAAAAATGGAGTACGCTAATGTAGAAGCTAATAATCATTGATAATCAATGCGGAATGGCCAAGAACCCATATAATTCTTTGAAAATCTTGGTACAATAATTACCATTAATCTGAGAGTATCATGGACAAAAAATTAAAAATTCCCATTAATCGTGGAGTATGTTGGTGAAGAGGCCAATAATCCTTTAGAATCAGTGCAGATTGGCCAAGAATCCTATGGAATCTTTAAAAATCATGATCCAAATACTGGAAAATCACATTAATCCGAGAGTATCATGATCTAAAAACTATAATTCTTATTAACCATGGAGTATCTTAGTGTAGAGGGCAATGATTCTTGATAATCAGTGTAGTATAGACAAGAATCTATAAAAATCTTTGAAAATCATGATTCAAATACATGATATTCCCATTAATCCGAGAGTATCTTGGTGAATAAAACAATAATTCTTGATATTCAGTGCGGAATAGTCAATAATCCTATGAAATTATTGAAAATCGTCATTCAAATACTTAAAATTTCCATTTATCCTTGAGATTCATGGTTATAATACTTATAATTTCCATTCATCATGGAGTATCTTAGTGTATACGGCAATGATTCTTGATAATTAGTGCGGAATGGTCAATAATCCTATGGAATCATTGAAAATCATACCCCAAATACTTAAAATTTGGACCATGATTTTCATTGATTCCATAGAATTCTTTGCTATTCAGCAAATTATAATTGATTATCAAGAATCATTGCCCTCCACACTAAGATACTCGTCGAAAGACTTATAATTTCCATTAATCATGGAATATCTTGGTCTAGAGGGCCATAATTCTTAAGTATTATTGCGGAATGGTCAATAATCCTATGGAATCATTGAACATCGTCATTCAAATACATGATATTCCCATTTTTCTTAAAGTATCATGGTCTAAAAACCTATAATTCTCATTAATTATAGAGTGTCTTAATTTAAAGGCTAATAATCATAGGAACATGGCTTGAAAGCATTTTCAAAACCAATTTCACACCGGTTTATACCGTAAAAAAACCGAAACCGAAAAACATTTGATACCGGTATTATAATTTAAAACCGAAACTGAAATTAGTTTAATCGGTTTCAAGCCTTAGATTTTTATACTATCAAAATTCTGAGAAAAATGTTCTCTAAAATATAAAAATTAATACTATGTAATATGTTATATTTAAAATAGTTAACATTTACAAATGACATATAATGGTGAAAAAGTAATTTAATAAATTCGAATTGTTCAATAACAAATTTCTACATTTAATGAATTACTTTAAATAAGGATAATAAATACTGTGTATCACGCATTCGCTTCAAAAGTTCTTTTATTTTCATACTTAAAAACTTGAAAACATGTATTATTATTCATATTATTAATATTAATACTACATAAGCACGATTTAATGTACAGTACCTCTAACATAGTTAAAGGCATTAGTTTTGTTATACTCACACTATGTGCTTTATTGTATTAAATGTATTATATTTTAAAAGCCATCATTATAAAAGTATACTGTTTGTATATTATCTATAATACTAAATTAATGTTCAAGTTGTACGTATTTGTTAGTTACTATAAATGTTTAGGAATTATGTAATTGTAATTATAATGAAAATGTTTATACATTTATTGTATTCATATTTTATTCTCAACTGGTGATCATTAATTGTATGAAATACATAAAATAAATACGATTAATTGATTAGATGTGAGTACATTAAAGTTAAAAAAAACATATATATTTAAACTCTCAGATTTTTATTAGCCGAAAATAATAACGTAACAAACAGCATTCATATCCTTATAAAAGTGCATTTCCTACTAAAGAAGATCAAAATACACTTCAAATAAATACATAGTATTACATTTCTGAATATTGAACATTTCGTAGACTTTCGGTTCGTTATAAAAATAACTTTAAAAGAACTCAAGGTACAATTTTATTTTTAGACATAATAACGCATGAAATTGTGAGATTATGCATTGAATGCAATGATTCCGTTTTAATGTTTATATAAATATTTTATTTTTAAAAATCATTTTCTTTAATTTTTTACTTTACTTATTTCACATTAGTTACAATAAATGGTGAATGTAAAACGCCTAATTCACTCTATTCCGGTTGTGCCGTTATGTTTTTTCAATAAATAGAGATACTTGTTTAATACAGAAAAGTGAAATCAGTCAAACGGAATAAGAGAAAACCGCATATCTACTTACAGGTTCTATATACCGAATATTAAAACGCGAAAATAAAAAATTATAAGCTTATGGTAGGATGTAATTTTTCAAAATTTGATTTAATTAATTGTCACTTACACCACTAATGTAAAGAGTATTATTTCTTTTTAATTTATATCAACGAAAGTACATATAGATATATTTTTATTATAGTAAATACAATTAAGGCTTCTAATTAATAACCCATCGAATAATTTATCTATTGTTTTTTTGCCATTTTACTCAAATTATTAATGACTTTTCACATGTATAATAATATTTCATACTTATAGCAGTTAGCACGTTCACTTTGTTTCACGCCCGCAATAATTACTTGTTTTGATTAATTCGAATGCCCAAATAGTTGTTATATTAACAACTTGTATGTGACAGCACTGTATATTAACATTGATTTGAATATAAAGTTTTCTGTGTTAATATATTATGTAAAAGCACACTAAATATAATTTAAATTAACTAATTTAATAAAACTGATAGTAATTATAATATTTATATAGACATATAAAATAAAAACTTTTAAAATGTCATTCTTTGTACTATTATTATTATAATTTCTTAAATTTCTTTGATAATTTCATAAAATTTTTAATTTGACTATATAAATAATAAATTTGAATACAGCACACATAATTTATTCTCAAAAACATTAAAAGTTTAAACAATAGAGTAATGGTCCACAACTTTCCAGGCAGTCCTTCACTTTTTCACTACATTCGTTAAAGTAAATAAAATAATATAAAATTCTTCAATACTATACTTTAATCAATTTCAAAAAAAAAATTTGATCCCGATTATGAAAATAAAAACGTATGTTATCATGCTAAAAAAGTTAAAACCTTAAAAAGTATATGGTAAAAATCGGTAAAACGATTTAATTTGTTTATTTAAATATAATGTTATATAAAAATACATGGAATTTTATACCTAAACTTTTTATTTAAAATGCATAAGAATTAACACCAAAAAGCGTTGCCAATTAAACGGATCACTTCGTACCTATGTTAATAGATTATATCAATACGCGTACACGTGTCGGAAACATGAAATATAACAATGTAACAAGCCCTAGAACCATTAAGTTATATTATATAATGTCTAAACCCATATTTGGGTAAAATTATTTATGAAATGTTCAATAAAACATAATTTTATAATGATAATGAAAAAAAACGCCCTGTTTTATAATTATTTAAAATCAAATGGTGATTGACCGCCGTCAACACGCGCGACACGGTCACAATATATGGCACTATGTGTGTATTATATAATATGTATATTATATTTATGCTGTTCTCTTATTGCTTTGTACATTTTTAATTAATATAAGTGCGATAATTGTTGACTGTAAGCCCCCATACACACAACGACGGTCAACGAAGACGACGACATTAATTATTATTAAGACATATATTATATTATTATATAGATACACTCTAGTACGGGGCCAAATAATCATTTTCGACACACCGTGCCAGGCCATTATTACTTGCAATAATGTAACACAGGTGTAACAAAATTGCCCACGTTGAAGGTGGTATTACTTTAAGTATTATAATACCACATTATAACCAGCACTGGTCGTATTAAGTTTTACACGTACGATAAGTGTTCGCTTTCGCATGGTTGGAGTAAATGTACGATGATGTGAATTTTTTTTTTCTTTCGGTTCCCGTAGCACAGCAACAAGAAATAAATAACAGACAGCTATCTATCATATACACACGTTAACACAACACTTACACTAAAAACGTATTATTATTTAAAGACTAAAGAGTTCGGAAACTTCACGTTATCGTTATTCCAGGGAGAAAGGCTACTTTTTTCCCGTGTTATTGATTAGGAAATAGTAGAATCACATTAAACAACTCTTTTTTTTTACTTTTAAACAAAAATAATATGTAAATCTGCGTAAAATATAAATATAATATATAAACAATTGTGATTTTCCAAAAAAACATAAATTGTACTATTTTTATTTTTATTTTTATTTGTAATACGAATTATTTTCCAACAAATTTTAACTTTTTGAAAATTCAAGAAAATAATATCATACTACAACAGTTTAAAAAAAAAAAAATTTAAATGTGATTAATCATCAATATTATCTCTATTATTTGACTAAAATGTATCAGATTATTTAACGTGTGTTTTTTCTATTATATTATTTTATAATCAAATAATATATTTATTAATAAAACTTTACCATCCACCGACTATGATTAATATTGTAGACGTTAACTTGGTATATTAGTATAGTATATGAGTGAGTGTAAAGTTTGAAAACCCTAAATTTGTATTGGGATCATAATATTATATGATAATATACAACGATTAAAGATAACAATAACCGTTAAGACTTGGTAGTATGCATTCAATTAATCTTTAATGGCTGCATATGTGTGATCTCCGTAACAAATTGGGAGTTTCAAAACTTACTAGAGAATACGCGTTATGCACTCATACATATTCACACATACACATATATTATAAGATTATAAATGAATCATTATTATACATAATACATAATATATTACCTTAATAAGTAACTATGTTCCATAAACTTATATTCAACTATGAACTAAATAACACTGAACATTTAAAATTTATAAAATATAGTATAAATAAATCATTTAAACTTATTACAATTAAAACTCGACAAGCGATATTTATATGAATGCTAAATTATTGGACTTTAAGACCTTGAGTTATGTATAATTAAATAAAAAAATCATACAATTTTGTAATAGATATTATTTTTACCATTTAAAACGCAAAAAAATATAATAAATATAAAATGTATTCAAAATTAACACTATTCCGGATAAAAGATAATAAAAGATCATCATAAAAAATTCATATTTCGCTATATAATATTGTTTCTTCAAAATTAGGTAAAATCTAATATTTATATGTATAATCACGAATTTACTAAAAGAGTCTTTTATCTTTTATAAATTTGAAAAAAAAAATCGTTCAGTAAACTAATATTTTCAACAATGATTTAATATTCGCTATTTATTTTATGTAGTAGATCATAGCACTAGTGTCATTTTAAAGGGTTGGTAAGAATTTAAGGTACTTTCAGTAAGTAGCTTATTATACAATATAGAGATTCGGATAGTTATTAAGTTTTAGAATATACTTTATCTTAATAAAAGATAACATAATATAAAAAAAGACTTTGAAGTTTTAAATAAAAACATGAAAATTTTAATATATATTAAAATTTAAATAGAATTTTAATTATAAATTCTAAGTTAAAACGTATAATATTTTAATATTTTATTAGGTGGCTAATAAATGTAAAATATTTTCACGGTTATATTTAATAACCTAGACATTTTAATAACAATTTAAGTTAATTTTTATAATAAATTATCATATAAATATCTCTTTTATTTTTAAAAGCTTCGCAATAAAAATAGTTAAACAATTAAATATTTAGGATGTTTAAAAATTAATTAATTTAAACATAAATCGACTTAAATATTATATTAAATTATGTTTTTCACTATAATGTTTAATATTATTGTTTTTGTTTATGAACGAAGGCGTTATTGACCAATTATGTTTAAATGCCTTACTATTTAGATAAACTCTTAGATACTTTATACTAATTCATAAGCTCACATTGTATTTAATTTTTAAAACATGATACATATGTTATTAAATAGAGTGACATTTATTAGTTGGCAATAATATTTGTATATTTTTATGTTTATTTACTTTGATTTTAATCGATATGAAAATCGAATAGATTAATTTAGTAGTATTTGATTAAACTTCGATACTTTACCTAGTTTTTATGAAATTAAATAATAATTATAATTTTATAAAAAATAAATATTTATTAATTGTAATATATCTTGTACAATTTTTTTATTATTAAAGTTAAACAAGTATTTTATCTAAAGTATAAGAAAAAAATCGTTTTAAAATCGTTTTTAGCTGAAAACGTATAGTTAATTTGATTAAAGTGAAAAATAAAACAAATTTATTTGCGATTTTCCTGAAGTTATAAACATTAATCACGTTTATTTTCCACGAATGATTTATTGGTACATAATCATAATAATACATACTGGTTGTAATATTAGAAATTATTTATTGCATTTAAAAAAAACCAAATTGTGTCAATTATTTTAATATACATACACTTGATGAATACAAATAAATAAATATTTATAATTTAAATATAGAAATATCTCTAAGAAGAATAGTAAGTAAAATCAAAACTTACTTCGCTATTACGTTCAATCATGCAATACATGGTGAACGGTTTAATTATTAAATATTCATGAGGTTATATACTTAAGTTATTGTATATATTACCAATAAATAGATTGTATAAAAATAAATATTCGTATGAGAATTGATAATAACTATTGACTTGTATGATATATGTATACAATAAAATCATCTTCAGCTACTGTTAACCGACTAAAACATCATTGAACATTTTGAAGAAACATAATACATAAATGATATTCTCAACATTCGTAAAATTTGCAAAATATATATTTATACATAGCATTTACCATAAATATTAAATACCAAAATAACACTTTTTCCATATTTTTTCATTTCTGGTTTAGCAATGTTAACAGTTGATATGTTTTCACTGTAAATAGGAATTGACTTAATATGATGAATCTTAATTTTTTCTCTCCCGTAAACTTAAGCGTTTTATCAAAGATTGGCTAATTAATAATCAACGTTGATTTTGTAAAAGTCTAAAGGTTTGTTGTTTTTTTTTTATTAAACACCTATAAAGTTTTAAACGGTAATCGTCTATACATAATTAGAATTTTTTATTAAAAGTTAATTTACGACACATTAAAGAAGAACCTACAATTCCAAAATCGAAAATATCTTTTAAAGAAAAAAAAAGATATTTTATTCATACTTGTCAAAAAGTTTAGGGTGATACTTAATATAGTCAAAGTCCAGTTTTTATATATATGTTATTGCAACGAAAGTCCAAGACTCACGGCCGTATCGAGTCGTCGTAGTTATTTTGGTAACTTTTTTGTTCGATCAACCGTTTCATCGACGCCGCCAACAGTTGCCTCTACACTCACATACGCATTGGCTGTGTCTATATTTTATTGTTCTCGGACTATATTTTCGCTTGTATGGGTGGCGTAACGGCGACAGAAAAACCGTGAGTGTATATAAAGTCTGCCAAAGTTGCTAAACGGGAAATTGACTGATCACCGACAAATAACGTGTCTCATATATAATAAAACTATCTGGCTAAACGAAAAGTTTTGTTATTCTATATCTGTCAATAGCCAATGCGTTTGACCTTTTATATTCCACGTCGAACTGAGCAGTAGAGCAGGCGGACATTCGGCTCGGCTGGAATAATAATACATATATATATATATAAAGGTTCTCGTTACAAAAGCTTTCTGATTCAATGGAGTTTTTGAATTCACGAGATATACGAAAAGGCTGTCGATAAACGTGTCAAGTCGGTGTCGCGATAATTGCGGCGATGGCATTACTCTGTCGACGCGTACAAGGGTCGGGTGAGATATCGAAAAAAAAGTATCTCATTGTCACACGATACAAGATACTTTTGTTTTATGTTTATATTATATATAGCTACGAGATGTGAGATTATGTATCAAAATGTAAACAAAAGATACGAGACACTCTGACAACAGTTTGCTCAATAGATTCTATTATTAGGTACATAATACACAGAAAAACAAAATAAAATATTTTCGATTAACGTAACATACTACAATTATAATTTATTTAACATAGAACAATTTATAACTAACTGCACAGTGCGCGTATATTTCAACAAATTCACTAAATATTAAAGTATTAAACAAACAAAAACATGTTAATACAATAATCATATAAAGTTGTATATTAATATATTATTGAGTGTAGTTTTTAAATAATATTATTAATTTTATTTTATTTGTATTTACATTATTAAGTATATAATATTCAAAAAAAAAAAAAAAACCCCAGTTATAAAATACTAAACTAACATGTTTGATAATTACAGTCATACTAACATTAAATAAAGGGCCAAATATTGCTACCCACGACTTCAATATCACTCGGACGAGAACTAAAATTTTGCAAATAAATAAAAAGTTAAGATAAACAAAAACAAATTAACTCAAATAAATTGTATTAAACATTTAGAAGTTTATTTCAAAAAACCTTAACTTGTGCCCAATATGCAAAAAACAAAATAGAACTAACCAACATCCACCTACATATTCTTCGCCCATTATTATCCACTTATATTTAGGTCTAAAAAAGAAAATTTTAATAATAAAATAATTATTATAACCTACTTATATGGTCTTTATCATTAAGATATAAGGCCAAGCTAAACTCTCTAACATAAAATAAATTGAAGCTTTTAAATCCATTTCTTAAAAATATCACTGAATTCCCATACTACATATTCTAAAATGATCTACATAACGATTTACAAATATTATCAGTAAACAAAGTAGCAACACGACACAACGAATAAATTTAATGTCAAACAACCACCGCTGGATAAGCAAGGTGTATCGATCTATCGAGTCTTAGAATTTCAAAGTTTGATTACAGTTACATCTAGTTTACTGTTTAATAATTCGATTTAATCCTATTTTCTACTAATTTTAGTGCTAATTTAACATTATAGTAAAAAAAAAAATAACATCAAACACTCACAACCAGCCCATATTTTGACTGGCCCTCTAACATTTTGTAGATAACTCATCGGCCCAATCCTGATCTGCCAACAACCCACTAATTAGACTTATAATACAATGGCCAAGAGACGATCTTATTTAAATTATAATAATAATAAAAAAAATAAACAATTTCCCCCTCAAAACCTATCAAATTAATAAAGAAGTGCTGTTGCTGAATGGTTTTCACCCCTCATGTCCATTTAAGCCAACTTTCATTATATTTCATGTTTTCATCATATAATTATCATTAACTTATTATTTTCATTTGTATCCATATTAATAAAACCATGATTATCCTTTTAAAAATTAATTTTTCGTACATTAAATCACATATCACATAATTTAATCGACGGGATTGTGTATATTGAATAAATAGTATAAACGAGATCAAAAAATAAGAGTAGATATTTCATTAAATACAATAATTAATATATTAAAACAGTATGTATTTTTTTTTAAACAACTATACAAAATATAAGTAAATAAAATAACTTTATTATCGTTGTATTAAATGTTATTAGTTCTATAAATTATCATTGAAAAAAATAAACATTGAATAAAGTCTAAAATCAAGAGTATATCGATGATTATATATTTAATACACATTAGATAAACTGAATAACATTAAAGAATAATATATTACTATAATAGGCACCTAAAACCTATTTTTTTCCACTTTTGTCGACGGTTCATCTATTTGTATTATATAACTACATGAACTATATTTTATCTTAATATAGTAATATTAAATAATATTCTATTGATTTTTTACGTATTTTAAATACTATTCAATCCAAAAATTCACATCAAAGTTTAAATTTATAATAATTCACTGTTATTATACACCCGAAAACGTATTAGCGTACATTTTATAACATAATATATGACAACATCAGTTTAACCGTTCCATATTTATATTTTATTTTAAACTATTTTTTTTTTGTCTACACAAACTGAAACCATAAAATGAAATATATATATGACTGCGACGAATTTTAGTCATCAACAAATACGGCTGCATCCTAAAACACGTACACGAAATTGTAAACTACGATGTAAAGTTGTCCGTTATAATTTAAATAACCTGAACTAACCTGACTTGACCTTTTTTTTTATCGATATTTTATAATCATTAATCAATTTTGTTATCCTAGTATGCCAAACTCGACATTTTGACTTTAAGATTGTTTGATAATATATTATGTTAATTATTATGTAGCAATTAATAACCACAAAAAAAAAATTAACCGCATACGAGGTCTTGGGAAATTATCCGTATTTTTTTTTTACTCGAAGATTTTTTTATATTATATGATATGATTATACTAATTTTTATTAATATTATGTTAATATTATCAGTTGGTCGGCGCGATGAATAGACAATTTTGGTGCATTGATGTGTAGAATTCTTGGAAACGGCATATCACTCTGTTATCGGCGAATGAATATATTTTATTTTTCGTACCACAGTGACAACTACTTGGTAGCTATCAACGTAACACGTGTGTCCAACTTACTTCAGATTAAGATGTCCAAAATAAATTTGTGGATGCCAATTTGTTCAATAACGGACCGAAAGTTTTAATTACAGCACCGTTAAATTGTCACATTGAAACTATTGACCTGTTATATAGATTCATTCAGTTGTATTGAAAATAAACGAGATGTTGACGTTGAACAGATTGCAATAAAAATAATAGACCCGATAAGAAGATAATCCCATAATTTCCCATACCCGAGCTATATCCTGGTTGATTTTATCTATACCGAAATGGAATAATATTATATTATACAAAGTGTTTTATTCGGTATAATATTATGGTTATTAAATTTATTTTTAGGTGAGCTTTTGGACAAGAAAATGATAAATATGTCACGTCTCACGTCATAAAAAAAAAAATAACTGTAGTGTCGCTGCCGGTAATATGCGATATACGTAACTAAGAAATTTAACAAATATAATTTATATATACGTACGTCTGCTACATATTATAACTGCTATCGAGAACATCTGAGATGAAAAAAAAAATAAATTAATAAAATATTTTTATCATTTGAACAATAATGATAGGTGGCGGAAAAAATGAGGAGTCGGCATTACAAAGATTAAAGGCTTAAATATATGCATTGCCGCATTAAAATGTATTCGTTTTCAGCGAACCCGTACATCAGCGTCATGCATAATATTATTGCATAACACACATTAAGTTAGTTTTATGACCATATACATTATTTACATGCGTTTCGACGAAACACGGATTTGAAGGAGAGGGACGAGTCAGTCACAAAGAAGGGGTGGTTTTAGTAGGTTAAAACAAAGTTTATTGCAAACACAATTTTGTTTCGGCACATATTTTACGAATACGTCCCGAAATCGCGCAATACATATTATACATGAATACTGTGTATATGTATTAATAAAGAAATTGAAACGATAATATTTAGAGCTAGTATTGGTTTACTAGACATATCAAAACTCAGTTAACCTTTCTTTTAAACTAAAAGCGTTGAAAATAATAGTTTTATAAATCATAAAATTAAAATTAAACTATTATGTTTCTGAACATTTTTATTTTCTCAACAATCTCCTTTCTAATCGGTCAAACCATAATCGTATACCGTGTATTTATTACAATTGTCGGTAGCACTTTTCAAGTGGGAGGTGTATGGGGAATAGTTAACTGATCTAGTCCTGTACTATTGTTTCAATGTATTTAATACAAATCGTAACATTAAAACATAACTGACCACGCGTATGTAATGTAACGTTGCAGGTGTGGCTGTTCGGCGATTACCTGTGTTCCGTGTGGCTAGCCGTGGACGTGTGGATGTGCACAGCCAGCATCCTTAACCTATGTGCCATATCACTGGACCGGTACCTAGCCGTCACCCGGCCAGTTCAGTACCCCAGCCTGATGACCAGTTTCCGGGCCAAAGTGCTGGTGGTGATAGTGTGGGTGCTGAGCTTCGTCATATGCTTGCCGCCACTGGTCGGCTGGCGCGACACGCACATACCGGCCGAAGCGTCCACGGTGCTGATCCGGAACGAGCTGTACCACCGGAACGGAACCGGCCGGCCGCAGCAGGAAGCGCTGCCGCAGTCGTGTCCGTGGATATGCGAGCTGCCCAACAACAAGTGGTACGTCGTGTACTCGGCGCTGGGCTCGTTCTACATACCGATGTTCGTCATGCTGTTCTTCTACTGGCGCATCTACAAGGCAGCTGTACACACCACGCGGGCCATCAACCAGGGATTCCGGACTATGCGCAGCCGCCGGACGTTCGGCAACCGGTTCGACGAGCAACGACTCACGTTGCGCATACACCGGGGCCGCGGTTCGTCGCTCAAGCACGCCGCGACGCCGTCCGCCCCCAACGGCCCGGGCGGCGGGTCGCCGGATGTGAACCGGCCGCCGAGCAGCCGGCGACCGTCGGTCCGGCGCAGCAACCACGAGCGGATCAAGATCAGCGTTAGTTACCCGAGCTCAGACTGCATAAGCGCCGCAGCCGCCGCCGCAGCCGTTGCCACCGTCACCACGGCCACCGCGGTGGACGCTAACGGCAACTCGCCGCCCGAAACGCTTAGCCAAAAGTCGCGGAGCTCTTTTTCGTCCACAACGTCACCGACCAGCTCCAGTCCACTGTACGCCGTCCACTACACGGCAGCCGAGACGTACCATCACCAGCGGACCGCCACCGTCCGGTCGGTGGTCGACACGTCCGCGTGTCAGCTGCGCGTGGCCGGCGGCAGCCGGAAGGAACACCGCCGGTGCAGCGCGGGCGACACGGCCTTGCCGCACTCACGTCTCCTGTTGACGTCGTCCCCGGGCGGCGACCACGCCCAACACCACCAGCACGCCGGCGCGGTCGCTGGTGGCAGGCCCGCGTCCTGTTCCGTCGCGTCGGTCAAGGACCAACTGTCCCCGTCGCCGTCGTACGACGAGTCAACCGGCGGCGGTGGTAGCGCCGGCGCGAGCGGGGCAAGCGACGGTGGTCTCGTACGCGGAGTCGGCCTCGGATCTTCGAACAACAAGTCAAAGTTCACGTCGAAAATGATGGGCGGCGGCAAGCGGAACATCAAAGCCCAGGTGAAGCGGTTCCGGATGGAGACCAAGGCGGCCAAGACGCTCGGCATAATCGTAGGTGGTTTCATCGTGTGCTGGCTACCTTTCTTCACCATGTATTTAGTCCGGGCTTTCTGCCCCACGTGCATACAACCCACCCTGTTCTCCGTCATGTTCTGGCTGGGCTACTGCAACAGCGCCATCAACCCGATGATCTACGCGCTATTCAGCAAGGACTTCCGGTTCGCGTTCAAGCGGATCATATGCCGGTGGTGCTGCTGGGCGTCCGCCGGCGACTCCACGGCCGGCGCGGGCGGCACTCTGACCGTCGCCGACTACGGCCGCCGCAAGGGGTCAGACGGTTCACAGCTGGGCGCCGGTTGCCACGGCAGCGCGTCGCCTCGAAACAGGTACATCGTCGCTGGTTCCGTTGTCGGGGCCGTGGGTTCCGACGAGTGCAGCGCGCGCAGCATGCGACTGCTCCAGTACTCGGACAGCGAACCGCTCAACGAACCGTGTTCGGATGACAGGTGATGGCCACTGCGCGAGCGGCACCTCCACCGCTGTAATGATGTTACTAAGAAAATATATTCTGTATTACGGCGCGGGCACGACTCCTGCTCTGCGCAACGATTGTTTTTGCATTATTAATATTATTACAACTATTAAACGAAACATTATATTATATTATACAAATACACTAATATAAGATTATTATTATTATTATTATTATTATTATTATTATTATTATTATTATATTATATACGATAAAGTTATGTGTTTTCGTTACCCACTCATTATTATTATTAATATAATACGCATTGTGTAATTACATATTATTATTATTATTATTATTATGTTTATCGACATAACAATGTTTTATCCTTATATAATATTATTATGTGTAAAACGTTACAATATGTTGTATTTTTAGTATCGTTTATAACTTAAGACGAGCGTATTACAAACACGAGTTCTTTTGCTTAGTGATTTACCGACCGATCGTCCATAAAATATTTTAATAATATTACGAATAACCATACCTACAACACACAAGACATCGATTCACTCAGTTTATATAATATATAATGATATTATAGCACGTATACATATAATAATAGAGTTCGTGGTGTTATTTCAAAACATTTATATATATACAAATAGTGGGATGTCGACGACTTCGTTTCTAAAAAAACGGTCTACGGACCTGCACTTCTTAAAAGGTATAATAATCACGATTATATTATTATATAAATATACTTACATGTTTTTTTTTTTAATATTATTGTCATCTATCAACTTATAAATAATAACAAATATTGAAAATCGACATAAACAACTACAAAAGTCATATAATCGTATATTATTTTTCAGGTGTAAAATTGAATCGAGCTCTGTGTAATTTATCACGGCATCATTTTTACTTAAATTCGTGAAATTCAAAAACAAATAAAAATAATACCGCCGTACTTTTAAACGAAATTATTAACAGATCTAGTAAATATACTTAAAAATTATTTTAAACCTAGAACGTCAAATCACATTTATAACTATAATTAGGTACCTACTTACAATCAAAATATATAAAAAATAATTACGCTTTTCTAAAATTATAAGCCAAATAGTTTATTATTCTTGTACGTATTTTATTTAGCAACATTTGGACATAGACCAAAACGTCATGTTCCTTTTTATGAATGGAAACATTTTTCATCTAAAATGAGTTACATTAAAATTAGAATAAAATAAAAAAAGATCATTCAGCGATAAGCTTAGAACAATAAATTGTATAATGAAAAATAATATATTAGGTATAATTATTATTGAACAAATATTAAAAAAATGTACAAAATATATAATATCACATTTGAAAAATAAAATAACCAAATTAAGTCAACGATTAGGTTTGAGTTTGATTTGAATTCCTATTAACGGATGTCAATATAAATTTAAACGAAATAACTGTAAGTGGAACAAAAATTCGTCCAAAAAAAAAAACTCTAGAAATTTAATAATAATCATATAATTACATTATTATTCAATTTATGCAAAATGTTACGTTTTTACTTTAATGAGCTCGACGAATAAACATATTGTGTTTAATAAGTTATAGCATCGTCATATATATTTTATGCCCATCTTAAGTTTAAGTGGATATAAAATGTCAGGTGTTTATAAATATACAAATATAATTTAAGTACCTAACAATATTTAATATCAACCAGATGAAATAAAAGACGATTTTTGTCAATTAATAAAATATGTACCTAATCAAATAAAAAAAAATTGGTATAGTAAACTTGTTTTAATTTGTTTCAATTAAAGACAATGTCTAAGTATTACCGATATCACATTTGCGTTTACTCTAGGAGTAAATTCTGCAAGATATTTGTTAGAAATTTTGAATATTAATTTTGTCTGTCGGATGCTGGTTATTTTATCGTTTTAATGACATTACAATAAGTTTGTTATTCGATATTCTAACTGAAATTTTGAATCTTTTCGTCGATCGATTTGATCCTTCTACTAAACCATCAAGTAATGAATAATTTTTCAGTTCCAACACCGTCGATATTGGTGGATTTTATCAACATTAATTTTATTTATTTTCAGTTGCTTTTTTTTCCGATTTATTTTATTAGTTTTTGTGTTTTTCTTATCATCTTTCACTCGTGTTTCCATCTTGACGATTTTCAACACTTTTATAAAAAATACTTTTGACAATATTTATCGGTAATAGTTGAATAAATATCTTAAATTAATTTACGATCGGTAAATATAATAAAGCACCCAAAATAATTATAACGTTATAAAACCAAATGCTGAGTTAAATATGATTTATTATGTAAACATTATTTTTTAAATGATTTGAATTTATCACTCGCGTTCAAAATGATCATATAAAAAACCATATATGTGTATACATATTGATTTCATGTTTTGAGTTAAATTATTTTAATTACAATGTTTATTTTTCATAAATGATTGTCGCATGCAACATTACGTAGGTAATACAAACCATAAACAGATTTATAATACATAAACGATGAAGTATCTACCTATATAAAACAATCAATTACCCGAGATATGTTATATCATTTGCAATTTGTTATTGTCTTTATAATGAGATAATGGTTTCTATAATCATCATCAACTAACAAGTTCAAATATTACGGAGTACGTATACTTAGTAAGAAGAACAAACTAACAAAAATATTGCGGTGAAAACGGTAAGTGTGTAAATATTGAAAATAACGAGGAAATCATTATTTAATATACCACATTTAATATTTATTTTAAAAAAATACTGAAGTATCTATAAGAAGTCATTTAAATTTTGAAACTATTTTTAAAACACTTACTCGTATATAACTACCGAAATTATTCAGTGTCATTGACAATTTAAATTGAATTATAAATTTACTTAATAACCACATAATTTAAGTCAATTAAATCTGATTCATTTGAATCATAGTTTTACAATATGGGTATAATCTTATATTGTATATACAATAAAAATAATAGATTTTTAATAAAATATGCCTATTACATTATAAAATATATTATTTGATAAGTTGCTCTTCTGCAGTCAATAAAAATAAATATTTATAAAATATCCACAGAATTGTACATTTGTGCATGTATAAATAATAATACTATAATATGCATACATTTTTCAAGTCCCAACGAATACAATTTTTGATTTATAACAAAATAATTGACTTCGTTTAAATTTAAACTTGAGATACTAAAATGTATTTTAATGATATTTACAGAAAAAAAAATGTAACTGTCTATAAATAACTAAAAATAGTAAAAATATTTTGTAAATATTATTCTATTTATATTGTAGAAAATTACTTTAATTTCTTGTGTAGTTCACTGTCCGCTTATACATACAATTAATATATTCAATATAAAATACCTTTACGAAAAAAACGCATTAATTCACAGACTATGTGTCTGATAATGTAAAGTAAAATAATATACGTCATGGACTTTAATCTAGAAAAAAAATAGTTTATCTTATCTACTTCAGCACATGAGATCACGCCACTTTATAATTCATCACAATCCGCAGCACTCGGTTTAATATACGTGTTAACGGGAATATAACATAGGAAAAATGTCTTTTTAAATGTACCGCATAATACTATAACACAAGTAACGAAACACAAATAAATACAGGTGTTAAATGGAGGTATCAACATGAACTCTATGTCTGTATCGAAATCTTGTTTTCAATAATTATAGAAAATATAAAGGAGTAATAAATTAATAACGATTATCAATAATGAGCAAGTACCAGTTACTCTCAAAAATCATTTTTTTATACCAGTTCCCCTCAAACATCTTAGAGTAAAATTCACCAGTAGCTCTCACATATATACATTATATACACGGTTATAATACCAACCCGTAAAATAGGAAAGGTAAATATTTAAATAATAATAATAATAATAATATGAATAGGTACAATAAAAGAATGAATACAATTATCATAATTATGATTTATGTGGCATACAATATAAATTATCAAAAAAAAAATAAAATAAAAAATAGTATACAATTATAAAAAAAAAAAATTTTGATATTTGCAATCATATTTATAATTATAATAAATATTTAAGTATTGTATTTTGTACGCAATATGAAAAAATGCGTATAATAAAAAAATAATATAAAATGATAGGTACCAAATTAAAATTATCTTTTTGCATCAGGTAAGTTGTTATTAATACATTTTTTATTATTTTTATATATTATAATTATTCACGTATTTACCTACCCTATTTTATGGTTTGGTATTATAATCGTGTGTATATACATTTTTAATACGTCGAAAACAGCCGTTTAGAGCAATTTACCAACATCTACGACAATATCGTCGGCATCGAAGTCACTAAGCATAGTGAGGTACCCTACTCGTAACATCAGAACCGTGCCAAAAAACCACACAAAATTTATCAAGCTCGTAATAAAATAAAATTATAAAACGTTATTGGAATTCGTATATTCATAATACAAATAACCGACTTTATTATTTCCTACAATTTATTTTAATAAATAAATTATTAATATTACAATTTACTTAATTCAAAAGAAAGTATAATAAATTTTTATTAACATTTACATGCAAAAAATTATATAATTTCGAGCAACCGATGTATATGTTTTTTAATTTGTTTTCGTCATGACTATGACCATGAATATCGTTATGAACTCGGTAAATTCTGATCTTTCAAATAATCAAGCTTTGAACTATTACTTTCATCTGGGGGCGTAGCTCAGATGGTAGAGCGCTCGCTTAGCATGCGAGAGGTACCGGGATCGATGCCCGGCGCCTCCAACTTTAAATTTTTTTTTCTTAACAAAATTGCGTAAATTTAAAATTAAATTATAATTTAATAGTAGCTATGAAGAGGGGGGGGACAAAATAATAAAAAAAAATTTAAATTTTTACACAATTAGCGTTCGTCGTTTAGGGTACTCATAATGTAATTTATACAATTAATAGCAGAAGCAACATATAGTGTCACACTTTGTATAATAATTTACGAGCTGCTGAAGTAGTGTTTATATACTTGAAATAGTAAAAAATAATGTCATTATAAACTCACAATTACATATGGAAAAAATCAATGTCTAGGCTTTTGTTAATGAAACATGACCGTGTCATTCTAAAATATTTATAAGACTAACAACTATTTCTTTAAGGTTTGTTTGAAATTCAAATATACTAAGAACGTTCAGAGAACGTTTTTGACCTTTGAGATTATTTTTCAAAATAAAACTTCTTTTCGAAGATAAATTAAAAAATTATAAAATTCCATTAATGATGCCCGTGGTATTATTTTCTAGTTATGAATTTATTGGATTTTTCTAGTAATTGGAATATTTTTGAGATTGACAAATTTAAAGTATGGTTAGAGCATAGACTTTATACAGAATTGTACTCGAATGTGTTAAATGGCACCTCATATTACAGATTTCATTACAACACATCCATCAGTCGCAATCTCAATACAATCATTCAATATTACCTCTTTTGTATTTATCTCAAGTTTCTTGCACTTACTTTATTATTCTGTTGTTTCTTTTTATTAATAGGAATAACTTTTGAAATGTACCACATATACCTAATACTATTTAATAAGTAACAAAACACAGCTAACTGCAGTGTTATGATAGGGTCAGCTCCTATTTTTTATGAAAATTCGTACTACATATTTTTTAATGTACAATAATATGATACAGAGCAGAAGGAGCGAAGGCCCACCACACCCTCCTCCTCCACAACTTCTTCATATTATTATTTAGTACTTATTTTAGTAATAATTCTTTTTTATTAATCAAATTGTACATTATTATTTATTAACTATCAATCTGTTATTATTTTATAAATTTAAAATATACTTATGTTTGGTATACATTTAAAAACAATTAACAAATTATTTATTTTAATGTAAGATATATAATTTAAAATTGAATAGGTATATCCTTAATAGATAAGTAAGTTAATAGATTCTCGATAGTCGATTGTCGTTGATGATAAGTGATAACTAGAAAAAAACTAAGAAAATATTCTTTTGTTAAAAATTTGAATAATGTATACCACCTACTACCTAGCTAGTAGTCTTATTTATTAGTATTTACTGCATTTTTAGTAGGTACACACTTTTCGAATCCATAATGCACACTTCCAATTTCGGACTAAACACTTTGTGTCGGGGCTCACTAAAAATAAGGCCTGAATAGAGGTGCTTGAACTCTATGTTTGCATTGTAATCTTTTTTTTTTTTAATATAAACAATATAGTATTTAATAATTAGTGACAATATCGTCGGCATCGAAGTCGCCAGGCAACAAAATTTCAGTCATCCAAACGCGACTATAGTTAGTTACTAAAACTGACGTAATTTTTTCGTTAAAATCATTATCTTCGTCAAAATTATCTCTGACTTGGTAAACACACCCACATTAATAGACTATCTATTTTAAACTCATAAGTTATAGTACAGTCAGCACAAGTGTACCCTACTCTAGACATTCAACCGTAAATAACTTAACTATGCCAAAAAAAAAAACACTCAAAAGTCATCATGCTCGTAATAAAATAAAAGTATAAAACGTTATGAAAATTCTTTTGGTTTTAATACAAATAACTGGCTTATTATTTTTTATAGTCTATTTTAATAAATAAATGCTCTATAATATTACAATTGACTTAACTTACAAGAAAGCATAAAATATATTTATTTTTTTTAATGGTAACGTGTAAGAAGTATATATAGGTAATGCCGAGCCATCGATGTACCCATATGTTTACGATATTTGTTAATGTTTGTTTGAGTCACGACTATGGCACTAAATACCAATATGAACTCAATAAAATCCGGTCTTTCAAATAATTAAACTTTGAACTATACTTTCATCTGGGGGCGTAGCTCAGATGGTAGAGCGCTCGCTTAGCATGCGAGAGGTACCGGGATCGATGCCCGGCGCCTCCAAAATTAATTTTTTTTTCGTTTAAAAAATTACATAAATTATTTATAGTAATATATTTATAATTTTTCTACCAAACACTATCCCCAAAATTGAAAATCAATACACTTTATCGGTTACTTATCGTGTTAATAGATATATGAAAAAAACACACATCATAATCTATTCATCAATACTTTCATTGCTTGGCTCAGAATTTAAAACAAATAAGCCAATTTCTTTCACAAATTTAGTATAGAAATGATTTACAAGGTTAACTCGAATTCATTATAGAAAAAATTGCAATTATATTTTACTTTGTATTTAATAATTGTTACGAAAATTAAAGATATAAAAATACACTGTAGTACGAATTACTAATAAAGAACAAACTTTATAAATATACAATTTTTATGATTGTATGTATGCGATAAATTCATACACAAGTAAACGTTGTATATTTGAAACAATCATAAAACTTTACAATGCTATATATTAATTGGCTCTTCGAAATTAGTTTTTGACATGTAAGTTAGTTAACTACAAATAGTTAAATAGCAAACGACACAGTAGAATCGTTTCAGGGCCCACTCTCGATTTTTGGCAATTTTCCCTATAGACGATTACCATTGTCGTTTGTTCCGTCTGGTGAACGCCAACAATCCGGCGCTATTGCAAAGTACATAACAACTGTGCCAAAACTGATAACTTTTTCACTATGATTTTGCCTACTGATTTAGTAACAATTTACCTTATCCTATGCCACTTTTACAACAACTCTAAAATGTCCTCAATTTAACAACATTATGAACCTTCCAAAAGGCATCTAATCCATTACCCATTAAATACTTCAAAAGTACCATTATACAATATTATAGAGATCCTATAAATAAATATATAAAGCTTATAAATAAAAAATAAATGTCTCGTAAATTTATTTTTAATAGCTAAACAATAAAAAAAGTACATAATAATAATTAACTAAATAGGAATATATATTGAAAGTTTAAAAGTATTATGGAACCTTTATTAATAGATTTTTAAATCAATTATATTATACATATACTCAGATTTATGTACTATACTGTCTACTCTAATTAGGTGCTGAACATTTTTCGATTAGTACTATATATACAGTGTGGCATCATTTGGACGCGGTTAGTTCATACAAAACATTTAGACGCATACTACGATATTTTGAGCCATTAAAAAAAAAAAAAACCTTTTGACGTATTATTTTTTTTTTTTGGTCATATTCTATTGGTATTAACAATACAAAATTGGAACATTGTAAGATTTAATCTTTAATTTGATCCAAGTATAATAAATACTAGATTCGATATTACAATTATTTTGAAGGACTATATTTATAAAAAAAAAAAATAATAGACTAAACACTAGGTACTTGTTTGAAAATATTTATTAAGACACATCAGCATTTTCAAATAAAAAAAAAAATATTTACTGAATAGTTTACAATAAAAAAAGGAATTCTCATTTAAAAAACAGAAGATGGTATCTATACAGGACTCTCCTTATGTAGTACGAAAAATGTCAAGAATGTTTTTTAAGTACATTTTAAAATGTCAAAATCCCGAATTTAAATAAATTCATTATTAAATGAAAAATTATAATGAGCATGCTTGCAGATGATTCACCCTGTATCAACATACACTACAAATGTATGTTTGTTGAAAAAAGTACCTTGCCAACCAAGATTGATCAATACAATTAAATGGAAAAATACTTATAGATATGATGTCAAACGCTTTTATAATATAAAAATCTAGTTTTTATAATTTATGATATTTGCATGATAAATTAAATTAATTGAAATACTTAGAACTGTAAGCAAATAACATAAAAATAACCTATGGGATACAGGTCATAATCACCTTTGTTAATGAGTAAAATTAAGAAATGTATGTAATTATTCGATAATAGCTGATTCAAATTTTCTCAATATTATGTGGTTTCTATTAGGACATAACCTGTTTTTTATTTAAAAAATAGGTACAATAATAATAATTTAAAAAATCAATACAAGACTTTGGAATCGTATAATATAGTATCTTACTAAAATAATTGTAAATAAAATTAGAATCATATTATGTACTACTACCAGTACTATTTATTTATAAAATAAAGAAAACATATCTACATTATAATTTAAAATTAAAATTATCATAACTTGAGTTCAAATTCGTAAGTAAGAATTAAAACGAGCCTACATTTGGCCCCAATAATAATTCTTACATTGAAATTCAATAATAGGTTAATTTACTCAAGTGTTAAAAATAACACACTAAAATTAATTATTCTGAATTTAAAATTAGGTATGTTATACGTTAGTAAGACAGAGATAAATATCCCAATCACCCTACTAATTATTAATGGAGTAATTCATTTAAGTAAAAACTATCTTATTAAAATGGACTTAAAATTAATATAGGTGGAAAAAAACAACTAAAATATAACCTAATTACCTAAGTTTATAAGCAAAGTTGTAATTATTATCGAGATAAAATTACGTAGTAATTTGCGAGTGATATTCTAGTAACTTCCTAGTTGATTAATACTACTCGTAAATAGATCTAAGGTGATGTAAAATTCTAAAATTCTGGGTACAGCTCTGCAGCGTCATCAATGCCGTCCGATATTAGATGATTAAATATAGTATATTTTATTAGACGTAAGTTCTTAAAAGTGTGAGCAAAATCCATATTACTGCCCTTACTACACAGGATGAGTTACTTCTAAATTTCGCATAACGACAAAAGGTATACATTCAACCAATCCGTTATCACTCTAATTAATAACAATAATTGTAGCAGTCGAAAAATGTACTACTTTATATTGATAAATTAGGAAACAAACTCTTAGTAAACGTTAAATATGTAAAACAAAATACATTAAACAATAATTGTTTAAATGATTTTAAATAATGAAAAAAAAATTATACGGAAAAAATTAAAACATTTATATTTTTAATACATTTTAAAAATTATTAATTGAAGTATTACAAAAATAAATTATAACAATATGGACTATAGAATAGTATCTATTATAGTAACCTAACCTGCAAGTTTATGACTTATGAAATTATCTTATATGAGATAATAATAATATAAGAGTACACAAAACCAATTATCTAAGCTTATTACATATGTTTTAAGGTTTCCTTGAAGACATTTTAGTCCTAGGTTCTAAAACGACAAATTTTAAATACAGAGACCTATAATTTTTATAGAGTGACAACAGATATTAAATCAAAATAAGTACCTACATGATATACATAAAAGTTTTGTATGTATTTTTATACTCAGGTTTTCAACATATAACATCATGTCCGTATACATATACATACAGGTTAAAAAAAATACATATTATATTATATATTATATGATATCTGTGTTCATTCGCATACTTTCTAATACGTTCCTTATATTAATAAAGATATAATTTTTTTTTAACTCAAAATTGCTGTTTTTTTTTTATTATAACTAAACAAGTTTTAATTTTAAGTTAATAAACTACAATATCTACACAATTCTATGCTAAATCCTAATACGAATTGATAAATAACATCTTTTTAACACGGTTATGATACTCAATGCGGTGTCAGATTTCTAAAAACCGTGTTATACATAATTTTAGGGTAGACATTTTTGCAATAATTTTTTTTACTGTAACAGTGCTATTTCATTTAAAATTAGCTTCTAATTCCCATTACTGATATAAATATATATAAATAAAAAATATATTTTTACTCAAAAATCTCATTTTTTTGCTTAAATAAATTCAAACTAATAACTAAGGCAAAATATTCAATTCTACTTATCTGAATTCTTAGTTAAACATAACTATATATACTAATCGGTTGCAAAAGTCTACTCTAAAATTATGTTTAGTGTATTTTGCTATTATGCATAGTCAGTTAATTCAAAACATATTCATGTATTTAACATAATATATTAATTTGTTAAATTTGTTGTACCGGTAATTTTTGGCATTCAGCCAGAAAGATTTTACTCTTGAAGGAAAAATTAATTTATACGCAAGATGCCTGACATCAACAATGGATATATAGGTAGTAAATCCCATTGCCATAACCCATAATGTAGCAACAGTGAAAATCGAGTCCTTAAAATGTCACCACTGCTGTCGGTAAATGTATAAAATAAACAAAATTGTACGACATAGTATTGTATAAAATCTAAAAAAATACAATAACAAAAACGTTATGGGGAAAAGTTTGAAAAACTAATAAACGAAATTGAAATTCTTTCGTAACCTCAAACACTAAATATTATGTCAAAATGTTTGTATTTTTTTATTTTTCATGAAATAAATAAATATATATATATATATTAGCATTTGCTTTGATTCTGGAAACAGTATTATACCGTATACTAAAAATCAAAGTTTGTTTTACTAAAAGTCATATTTTTACCTTTTTTAAAGTTACAAATTATATTTTAAAATTATTTAAATTTACATAATGAAAAGTAATTTTATGCATGTTGTGTTCAATGTTCATTATATCAAAATCTCTTTAATAATCTCTTTAATCTGTCTATCGTATAAATACGTTGAAATTCAAGTTTTTATTGTTTTATTTAAAAATATTATACATAAATATTTTATTTAAATTAATTTTGCTTTTTAAGTTTTAATAATGAATCATCAAGTGAAAATTGTTCAATGTATTATGCTGCGAACTACAAGGTAGTCAACAAATTTAGATATTTCATAAATGGTACTTGGGCACTTGGTACCTGCTAGTAACTACTGGTTACTAATATTATTTATATATATTCAAAAAAAAAAGCAGTATGAAATTGAATAACAACAGATCGTTGTTTATATTATAAATATTTTAGCGTTTATAATATTATAAATATTTTAGCGTTTATAATATTATAAAAATAGTTATATAATATAGTTATAATTATATATACATATATAATATAAACATAAATACATAATGTATATAATTTTGATTAATTAAACACATACCTTATAGTATAAATTACTAATTAATTGATTAAATATCAATGACGATATACATTCAATATCTCCTTCTATACAGCACAGCGTTTACATAATATCTTCCCTTTTTCTAATATTTTTATTAGTTAATACTTTCCCAAAATGTAAGGAAAATCTACCAACAATATATACTTGAAAAAAATTTTGAATTGTATGCACTTTTATAAGAGTAATTTTTAAATTTTGTATTTTTAATAACATACCAATCAACATATTTCGTTATAAATATTATTTTATTTCAAGTTTTAACATTTTTGAGAATTATTTTTTTATAAAAAGGATAACAATATATAAAAATAAACATAAATTAATCACCTTTTAGCTAATTGTCAATACATATATTACATTAAACAAAACAAATACTTTATTTTTTTTTCTAATTTTAGTTAGCTTACGCTTTATATATTATATTTTCTTAATACAAACCAATTTTTACATTTATTTTAAATGTTAGGTTTGTCTTACATTCATTTTTCCGAATAAAACCTAAATACATATATTGGGAGTATTTTTAATCAAAACTTTTTAAGAGTTGGATTATAGTATAAATAAATGTATTATACTTATTTTGTACATTTTATAAGTTTGTACACGAATTGACCAAAACTACATGAAAGATCTTTGTACATATTTGCCATTTGGGATGCATTACTGAATACTCAACAGTCTTGGTGTTTAAAGTCTTAATACAAACAACTTCGTACTACAGTCCACAATCATGTAACGGCTTAGCAATTAGTAACAACTAATATTTCCCTCAGGGTATTGGCAGTAAGCAAATAATCAACAGAGAATGCGAAAAGTGGTGATCTCAAATGTTTAGTTTCTACAACGTAAATAATTTTAAACCTAAATTATTTTACAACAAAATGTAATTTAAACTAATGTGATAAAATAACTTATTTAAGCTAAAAAAAATCATAGGGTACTTAAATGATCCCTTGTAATGGTTACTATTATATTTTAGATGATTTATTTTTTTAGTCAATAGTATTACCAATTCAACTTTTTTTTACACTCACGCTTTATACAAAATTATATTATATAAATAAGAACAATCTATTTTTAATACAAATTTAATTTAAACATGAAATTACAAAATAAATAATTTGCTTAGATCTCCATAGAATATTCATGAATACGTAAAACATCATTGCATTACGCAGTGAGCTATCTGCTATTATTATGTTTGAACACGTGTTTGGATGTAAGATGATATAATTTTATTTTTTCACGTTGGATTTTAATATAAAGTAAATTATGAAGTACAAATTATTAATAAGGGTAAATTATTTATTGATAGTTATTATGCCCAAGATTTTCAAGAACAAAACTTAAGTGTAGTTAGGTATTTAAATAATAATTATATTATAATATAATTAATATAGGAAAATACTAATATTAATATACAATTGTATACCTTCAGTATACCATATTATAAATATAGGTTCTTAGGTTTAGAGATTTTGTAGAAAAATTTGAGAATAGTAGATTTTATAGAGTAAAGATACTAAATTGTATGTATGTAAGTTGAAGTATTGTGCCAAACGACATCATGATCGTGTATCATGAAAATATTAAATTATATTTTGTACTTAAAGAACATTACAAGCGTATCGCTTATTGGTAACAGTATAATACTCTGCCCATAATATTCAATTTATAGAATTTTTCAAATTTAACTACCCATAGCAACATTATTTCACAGTTATTATTTCTCTCCATTATCATTCTTATAGTTTTATAAGTAAATTTATGGTATTTTACTATTATAAATCATTTTTAATAATATGACTTGGTCAAATGCCCAGTAAGCGATTACCTCCTCACCTCCCTGGCCAATCCACTTCTGATCGCTTGAATAACATTAAGTTTGTAATAACTGTCTGATTATAAATTTAAAATTTGGAAAAATTGATATTTGAATGATATTTACAATGAATATTTTTTTTTATCTTGATGAATCGTTTAAATAATTTTATGTAATAAACAATAATGTAAAATATAAATATTAAATACAATTAATAAGTAATATGTAACTTTAGTGATAACCAATATTAAAGCCCTATTGTGATTTGAATGATATTAATTTATGGTAAAATGTAGTGACACAAATTAGATATTATATATGTATATCGTGTACTTTTAGAAGTAGAATCTACTCTCGAACAAATCAAATAAATTGCACGTAATCTTACACAAGCTTAGACACGTGTTCAGAATTATAAATTACCATGTTTTCTAATTTATACCTAGTTAAATATCAAGATACAACTCCCAACTTAAAATTATAAAATGTATTTATCCTAAAATATTTTTTTAGTACATAGTGTATCAATATAACAGCAATAGCATTTTTAATTTTAATTTTAATAACAACACAACAGGAATATAAGGGGAATTATAAATACAATCATTACAACCAAGTTCTTATTTAATTTTTTTTTATCATATTATAATATGTAATGTTTAATGTAATTTATAGTATCGACTATCAGTTAATGCATAATATATACATCATATTAAAAAAAAACATTTAATTTATTTCAGTATTTTATAATAATATACCAGAGTACCATTTTTGGATATTCATCTACAGATAAAAAGTCATTCATATAAATAAAACATCCTTCATGTTTATTATTTGTATGTATACATTGTATAATTATCTCAATATATATATATATAATATTAAATGAATACTTTTGGTTTTTATTTTTTGTTAAAAATATATTGTCTATATTTATGTTATTGAAACAATGACGTTGTAAAAAATAAAACTAAAAGTTCAAAACACAAGATTAATACAATATAGATAACTATAATTTATTTAAGATATTTAAATTACACCATATTTATTTGAAAAGTGTAGTTATAGAACCGTTGTATCATCTTTATTGCTAAATAATAAATTATTATGAATATTAATTTTTTTTTTATTCGAGAGCTTTTAAAATATTATGCTTAAACATTAGGTACTTACTTATCTCTAAATAAACAGACAAATAAAAATAAAATATTCAGTTTTAAATAGTGTATGCCTTATATATATCCAAATACATCCATTATGAGTTTATGACCTTACAATATTCGTTACCCTGGTTACCAAAGTGAATGCTTAAAGTGGAATAGTTAATAGGTATATTATTACATACAGCAATTATGATTGTTATTGGTAATTTGTTTGATTAATATTATATGCCAGACCATTTTGTTACTATAATTATCATTTATCAATTTAATAGTTAAATATAATATATATTATATTATGTTCCAATAAGATTAATTATTTTTGATATTGAGTACCTTTATATTATTAAGTATAAATACTATTAATTTTTATTAAATATTAAATTCAATTTATACAATTGTTTAAAATTCCAAAATTGCCATAACACATTTTTAAATAATTGTTATTTCTAATATTCACTTTACTGAGAATATTGTTATTTTCATTAATTATATTAGTTTGTATAATTTATTTTAAACAATAAAATAAATTTTACATAATAACATAAGTCGAATAAAAGTAGTGATTTAGATCTAGACAATGCAAAACATGGTATACTTAGCAAATGTGAATACATTCATTATAGAATATTTGTATCAAGACGTATTACGATCACTTAATAGGTGTTACCCCTGCAGGCAATACTTTCACATTTTTTACTATACCAAGTACTAACAGACCATGAACTATATATATCATAAATATATTATTACACATATACACAGTATGTATAGGTACTAATTTATTATTTTAACTAGTAACTCATGTAGCTTATATATTTAGTAGAAGAAAAATCAATATCATTTTAATTAAAATAACAAAGAATAATTTAAACAAATCTAAATTCTTAAGACAAATATTGTCTAATTTTTTAAAACCCTATTATTAAAAAAAAAATCTGTTATAAATTTCAGTTTTTTAAATTTTTTTAATACAAGAAAATTAATATTACACTTTAAAATTACTATTTTATTTTTTATACTTATGTTTCTATACAACTCTATTTGGCTAGATGTATTAGTAAACCCATACACACAACTTAATAAAATACATGTACAGATTTCTAAAGTACCTAATGTATATATATTATATATCATATGCTTTCTCTAGAAATAAAAAATGTAAATATTATTATTAAATTATTAAGAATCATTAGCTTTTTGTAACTTAAGTAGTACTGGAGTAAAAAAGTACCATAAATTATATTTATACAAATGATTATGCATCATTAATTAACAATAATTGTAACTAAATAACCTACAATTAAATAATTCAAATTTATATCAACAATTTTAATTTTAGACGTATTCATTTATCATTGGGGGTTGAAATGAATTGTAATTAAAACTGAACACCAAAAGAAATAAAACACACAACCAAACGTTAAAAACCATATAAAAAGACTTAAAAAGAAAAAAATAAGTAATCCTGAAACTTTAAGATTAGGACATATTAGATACAAAGCTATCTTATAAGTTATTAGTATCGAATTAAATTCTCGACCTGTGGAGTCTAATTAACAATAAAACACCTTCTAGTCGAATGTTAACAAATATAAGCTGCTAAAATATTCCTGAATTCCTATTTCATCCGTCAATCTTAAAACAAAACAAGATAGCCAACTAACAAGATGTGCTACAATTATTCATAAAATAAATTAATTTGGATAATTTATTGTAACACAAACATTTATTGTAAACAAATCCTTAAAAATCATTAATACCATAGTATTACTTATTGTATTAGTATAACTAGAAAAAAAATATATTGTCACGTAAGTCGACGAGGATTTTTTTTAATGATAAATATAAATAAATATGTTAATACTAATACTATAAACAGTTCGTATTTCATTTACTATTATTAGATATTTAGATAAAAAATTACGATGTATAAACAATTTATAATATGTTAACTACCTAATTCTATTGGTTCGAAATAATAACTATCTCTATAAACGATTATGCTATTAATTTTATTATTATTAACTACCTAGTTACTCATTATCAGTTTATTATTATTATTCAAGTTTATCATTATGACAGATAGGTGTTTTAAACATTTTTACACACCCTCATGACTGCAAAAAAACATACATTATTTTAAAAACCGAAAAAGCCGATAAGTTCATCAATCCGGCAACAAGATAACGAATGTTTAAGTATCTGTCTATGCAAAATTAAAATAGACAAGTTTGTGAATTGCACTGTATAAATAATAATATTAATCATTGTGGTTAATAATGAAAAAAAGAAAGATATGGAGTCGAACAGAACACATAATATTAAAGGCTATATTTTAAAAACCGATATAATATATAATCAGTAAGAACTCGGAAATAATCGTTTAAAATAAACCATAATTTTACAAAATGTAAAATCATCAACTCATAAAAAATTAAAAAATTATAATTAGGTATTCCAAAAATAGCACGATAATTAAATAACGTATATCATCATATACGAATTAAACGTTTCTTTGTATATGCGCAGATTAATTTGTTACGATGCTATGCAATTTTACGAGAATAAACAACTGCTAGTAAATAATATGTTCCCTGATCATAATAAATGTTAGACTGGTCAAGTCAAGTTATAATTAAAATAATAAAGGAAATTGCTCTCATCATAATTTAACATTTTTCTTAATAAATGAAAAGTAAAAAAAAACAAGCTGTCCTTGGAAATTTTTACTTTTTCTAATCGAATGCATCTTATATTATTATTATTGCGTTGTATTATTACAGCAGATTCTTAGTAAAATAAAAATAATTTATTATTATTTATTATTTCATTGTTTCAAGAATAATATGTTATATATATATATATATATATATATATGTATGTGTTACACGTGACACATATGTATTCATGTAGGTGTGGAAGATAATTTATATTCTCGGTTTGAAAAAGAAAATTATTTTATTTTTCGTTGAATTACTACCCTAACTATTGACAACACATTAATGACCATAGTTAAGTCATTTTGGCTTTTAAACTATTTTTTTGTTCTTATCAAAACTGACTTTTAAATGATTAGCGATAGTTTTAAAAATGACCAAACTAACAATATTTTTCATTAAGTAGCGGTTATTCAAATGACAATGTTCTGAATATTTGGATCATCGAAATAAAGACTATATTATTATTATAGTATTCACAACTCTTAGAATATTATATCGTGATATTTGACCAACACCCGGTATTAGGTATTATCAATATTCGTTTATATTTAGTGTTATGTATTGTTTAATGGTACTTATAAGTTATATTATTATAATATATAATGTATATCTATACATAATATTATATTATTACATGAGATATGACTGGCGCTTGTTTCCTACATTGATATAATATATAACATTACAATTATATTTTAATTCAAATAAAATCGTAACCTATCTTGTACGTACACAAATTACAACCAAACACCTAATCTAACAGTACTATAAATTATGTAGAATATTCAAATAAATATAATATAAAATAATATATTAATGCCTAATAAATGATCCTCAAAATCGAACAACGTTTATTTTTCTTTTACCAACAAAATATAATCCAAAACTCAATTAAGATGCTGTGGTCTCTAATGAACCATCAATACTAATTATTGGTAATAAATGACAAGTCTATAATTAAATTGTTAGATTAGAATTTAGAAATATTGTCCTTAAACTATATAATTTAGTTTATTTCGGGTATAATAACAATATAAATGTATTCTATATAAATTGTACCCAGTGTCCGCTATTTATCTATTTTTAATTAAATGGCACAAATTATATACACCAAACCGCAATTAAAGCGGTTTTATATAAAGTTTAAATGCATTTTTAAAACTTTTTTTCAGCATCCTGACGATAATTTATTTAAAAATTAAAAGACTATTGTTTCATCTTAATTGCCGTCATATATTTTGTATATATATATATATCAAAATGCTCAAGACTTTTAATTTTAATATTAAATTTAAAAATTCAGGACAAACTCCGTAGTATGAAAACCACAATTAATTTTCATAATTACAATAAATATAATCTGAAATATATTGTTTTTTATTTTAATTAAATTTCGGGAATTATTTAATAAAATTCTATTTTCTTAAATATGAATTTTTTATGAAAAAAAACAAAATAATATTTATAAAAACTTAAAATTTTAATAGGTTAAATTTATACCAGTAAATATTGTTTACGGGCAATGCATCAAATATTTTTGGTTACATATTATATAATTTAGTTCATCATAGGTAAAAAAAATCGAGTTGGAGGCGCCGGGCATCGATCCCGGTACCTCTCGCATGCTAAGCGAGCGCTCTACCATCTGAGCTACGCCCCCAGATATTCTATTACGGAGAAATGTAGATCATTTGAGAGAATGATAATATTAATCCAATCCAATAACTGTTATAAGTTTATGTGGAGGAACTAAACAAATGAAGAACTTTACTTTAGTAACAATGTTGGGACCGAATCCTAATAATTTCAATATTAAAAAAAAAGAACTAAATTGTATGTAATAAAAAGTTTAAAAATTATATAAATTTTAAAAAACGAATGGCTTATAAGGACAAATTTTAATTTGATAAATATAAAAAAATATAGATATTTTCCTAGGTTTATGAAAACATGTTTCTAAATTATTTTGCTATTATTTTGCAATTTAAGAATCTCAAGTTGAGTTTTAGATACCTAAATTCTTAAGTTGAACCAAAAATATAATATATCGTTATATACTTATATTGTTTATAATGAAATAGGTATTAGTAATTAGTATATTACTATATTAACTGTTAACTGTTAAGTAATAATGGGTAAAGTATTAAAATAACATAATAAATTAGTAATAGGTTAGAGTCAGAAAATCAAAATATCTATACTAAGCTCAAAAACACATATATTTTGAAATAAAATATAATACAATATGTTATGTAGTAAATAAACAGGTTATACAAATATATTAAAAAATATGAATTGATCATGTAAATACAGGTACACACATTTAATGTAATAGGCAGTAAATATAAACAGAGACATGTGGATGATGCTGGTATTTTTTTTACATTTACTATGTTTCTAAAACATAAGCTAACGTATTATTGTCTTTACTTCTTAAGAATCTACAAAATGTAATCAACGTAAAACATTAAAGTATTGATAATCTATTCTGAATGGAAATTTGTTACAATCGCATAAGCTTACATTAATTCTTCAATATTGTTTTACTAATTCATATGCTTAGGAAAACTAAAGATATTTATTTCGTTTAAAAAAACAAAACATTGAATTATATATTAATATACTTTTGGTGTTGGCTGTTATTGGCTGTAAGAAATATATTAATCTATACAATTAAATAATGATTAATCGAAAAAACTAAGTACCGATTACTTTGTAATTGTTTGGTTACCGTAGCAACTATAATAGTCAGAAAAATAGTGATATATGTTCCAGCCAAAAATATTTGTATGTTACAATTTAAATTTAACCTTTCAAGTATAACGATTAAAAGACTTTTATAACCTATATCTAAGTCAAACTGCCCAAATGTGTATAGTTCTACTACCAGAGAAATATGCATAGGAAAGAAAATGTTGTAAACCAATATACTTATCAAATCGTTGGTCGTTAATGTTAAAAGTTCATTAATCGTTATAAATTCAATAAACTGCAAAAATATAATATTTAAGTTCCAATAATATAGCTGTTTGTAGTTATTTTAGATTTTAAATAAACCATAATTTTATGTGGATAAATCAACGAAGCAGATTAAAACCTCTCTTTAAACACGCAAAGCTCAATTATACAATATAACATATATTATAGGAAACTATTTAAATAAATTTCAGTCACACTTAGAACAACGTAAGATCACATAAATACAAAACAAATTATTTACAATATTATTATATAATAAGTTTATTTTAAAGAAAAATTTAACTTTTTGGAACCTGAGAATACTCGGAACCTTAGCTATTTTCATAACAAAGGGTTAACTATATATTTGAGTTAAATTATAAGTAAGAATCAGATAATAAATAGATCAAAAATGATAATGATTTTTTAAGAAATAATTATTTTGTAGTTAAAATATCTTATGAAGTTTTACTTGAGAATTGAGCTTCTGTTAGTGACCTCGTTTAATTTTCAAACTAATCAATTTAACAAATCACTTTTTTGAATTTATTGTTTACCATACCTCACACACCAACAATATTTTATCAATTATTACAAAATTATATGTAATAATAATTTATTTTTATTATTATTTGTTTTTATGAAATTAAATTTTAAAATGTTTCTAACTCAGCTGTTCTTAAAAAATTAAATGAATAAAAAAAAATTAAAAATTGGAGGCGCCGGGCATCGATCCCGGTACCTCTCGCATGCTAAGCGAGCGCTCTACCATCTGAGCTACGCCCCCAGATGAAAGTAATAGTTCAAAGCTTGATTATTTGAAAGATCGGATTTTATTGAGTTTAAATTGGTATTCAGTGTCACGGCCATGAAACAAATAAAGTAAAAAAAAAAACAAACAGCAATAGCCTGATATTCTATAATTTTTTATATATAACCATTAAAAAAAAAAAAATGTATAATACCTACTAATAAATTAAGTAAATTGTAATATTAATTAGGGTTGGATGTCAAGAGGAGGGTACACTTGTAGTGTTTGAGCTTTAGAATTATAAGTTTAAAATAGATAGTCTATTAATGTGGGTGTGTTTACAAAGGCAGTAATAATTTTGGTGAAGTATATGATTTTAACTAAAAAATGAAGTCTGTTAGAGTAACTATAACTATATAGTCATGTTTGAACAATTGAAATGATGTTGCCTGGTGACTTCGATGCCGACGATATTGTTACTAATGATTATAAATTACTATATTTTCTACATTTAATATTTTTAAACGAGATTATGATGCAGGCATAGAGTTCAAGTTATAAGTTTTAAGCTCATCATAACATTGCAGTTAGCTATGTTTTATCACTTGTTAGTTGCTTAATAGTATTATACGTGGAACATTTAAAAAGCTATTCCTAACTTTAAATTAAAAGAAACAACAAAATAATACAGTGCAATAATCTTAAGATAAATACAAAAGAGGTGATATTGATCAAATACAAATACACAATACATCAAATGATTAGGTTCAAAATAAAAAACCCTTAACAGGTTGTTTAAAATTGTATTAATTATATTATGTATAATTTTTTTTTATTATTTTTTGAATAAACATTAAATGTTTTACAATATTATACTGCATATATCAATATTCATTATTTATTATTTTTATCATCGTATATAATTTCGTTTTATTAATTGCCCTATATTACAATATATATATATATTATAATATAACTATAGATACCAATATCTTAAAGTTTAAAGTTTAAAGTTCATTATTAATTATAATTAATAATATTTTTATATTGTATGTGAATTTTTTTTTAAATTAAAGTATTGTTCATCACTATACATTTATAAATTAATTTATCTATACATCTATTCATACTTATTTTCAGTAAAATTTGACGCCTGTTAATAAATATATTAAACAGAGTACTGCAGTAGATTCTGTTGAATTAAAAAATGGCGTGATCTCGTGTGCTGAAGTAGATAAGATAAACCGATTTGTTGCTAGATTAAAGTTCATGATGTATAGTTTTATATTATCAGACACATTGCCTGTGAATTAACTTGTTTTTTCCATAATGGCATTTATTGAGTATACTAACAGTATATGTAAACGGATCGCCAACCGTATAGAAAATTAAAGTAATTTTCTAAATAAATTGAAAACTACAATTATTATATTCTGTTAAAAATGTATAAAATCTTCAACTTTTAAAGCTAATGTACTAGGACTACTGTAAAATATTTATAAACATAATTATTTTTAAATGCATTTAAAATGTTCAAATGTGTATGAAATTCCATGTTTAAGTGATGAATAATAATGTAAATTATGTATTTTGTAATAAATCAAAAAGTATTTTTTTAAATATGTCGATTAATTCTAATGAGATGTTGAGATATAATATTCACACTATATTATAGTATTTACAGTAAGGTGGAATTAACTCAAAAGTTAAAAACAATAATATTATATGATATATAATACGAGTATATAACTATTAAATCAACCTACAGTAAAACTAATAGTAAAATAAATTATAATAGCAATATCAAAAACATATCATAAAATGTAGGTACTTAGTGCAGATATTATATGTTAACAGACTGACGCCGCTCAGATAAATCATTTTTTGTATACAATGATTTATCATTGAATTCAAATTTAATACATCCTTTACAATGTCATCTTTTACATGCGGTATCCACATGTTCACCTTTTTAGCTTATTAGTTATTAATAATAATTAAATATAACCTTTGAGTTCTATTAAGATACAATTTTTTTCATTAATTTGTATATTATGCTTGATTTATAACGTAGATTAATATTCGTCGAAAAACTCAGTGTTACACTGCATTTTATTATAGCAGTATACATGACCTAATATGCCTAGGTGGGCTGTGGACGCAGCTTTTATAATTTGATGGTAGGTATTTTATAAACAATTCGCTAATGCATTATAAGTCTAACATAAATTAGTTATAAAAAAAACCATTTCATATAGTTTAATATATAATGTATATACAAAAACGAGCTGACTATTGTTGTAAAAATCAAAACAAAACAAAAAAGTGTAAAATACTGAATATATTATTATATCGATCGAATATCTACAGTGACAGTGTGACACCATACTATATTATATTAGCTAGTGTACGACGGTCGCTGTCATTATAAGACATCGAGAGTGGTTAATATATATTTTTTGTCAATTTTATTGTAAATGTATTCAAATATGTGATATGTATAAATTACTCAAGGAAACGCACGGCAGCGCTATTCTATTTATGTTCGTGGAAATTATAAATTATTGATTATTTATTTTACTTATTATAATATTATAGTTTTATCTTTTTAATTATCATTAAATATAAAATATATTTAATAAATATTAGATATATACATTTTATACTATTATTACAAATGTTCTTACAACTACGATTTTTATTAAACAAACAAATCTTGTGACATTTAAAAATAATATAGCTTCTTTTAAATTTCAAAAAATGATTTTGTCTTTCTTAGCAAATAAATCAATATTTAATATAATCAAAAATATGAATCTGGAGGCGCCGGGCATCGATCCCGGTACCTCTCGCATGCTAAGCGAGCGCTCTACCATCTGAGCTACGCCCCCTGATGAAAGTAATGATCTAGATCTTACATATTTGAGATCATAAATAAATTGGATTACAGCAAACAACATCTGCAGCTATACAACATTGTAACATACTTTTTATACCGCTTTGATGCTCTACCGATTTAATTTCGACTACGATTTCTTTTTGCAACGATCCCTTTGCGCATTGAACGGTTTTTATATGTACATGAGTAGGTATAATATGAACATGCAAAAACGACCCTCGTGTGTGTGTGTGTATGAATTTATATACCAGCTCGACATGCCCGGTGGTGGGAAGTCTCGACCACGCAACGCAACAAGACAGAAAAAAAGGGGACTGTAAAAATTAAATGGGGATGACGAGAGATAATGCGGCGTGGTGCCGTGGATACACAATACGACATGTGCATTTCCAACAAGACGCGATGCGTACACCGCACACAAGTCTCCTAACGATGGCACATAAATATAAATTCCATGTTGTGTTTAAGAAGACGGTGGCTGAAGAAATTTCATTTCCATCACACGCCGCCGTATAAATTGCCAATTGCTAGCCAAGAATATTATATACCTAGGTATTATATAATACGTACATATTACGTATCACGTGATGATCTATTTAAAGTAAGACACGAATTATTTCAAATTGTATAAATATTTTTTATTTCACTTAATTATGTCATTAAAAAACAATTTTTTTTAAGGTGCAAATATATTCTGTTTTTTTAAACGATATTTCCGTAAACATTATACGTATACTATAACTAATATCATATAAACATAAAATATATGTGTGTGTAGCGTACCACATAAAAACATTATCATCGCTTCAATAATGGCTGCGAAGCGACTATAGTAGTAATTATTTTTAAGCCAAAATAAATCATACACGATATGCCTCATCATCCATGCAATTTATGTAGGTAACTACTAATACTAGATAGTATGTACTATATATATAGTATTAATAAGACATAAAGGCTGTAAGCGATCATCATACACACTCAGTAATATGCTAACTTATTGTCGTGTAGGATTTTTTCGTACCATTTTATTCGCAATTGTGTACAAATTCCATGCCATGTATAATTATTTTACTTTTGTTTCAATTTATGCTAGTATAATTGTTTACCACGAATTCACTATATTGTTCTCACAGTAGTACAACATATCAAAAAATCAATAGTTCATCACTTCATCACTTTATGATCTATTTATTTTTATATTTTGTGTTTAAATTTCAAATTATGTAATTATTTGAACGTAAAATTTCATAAAATTAAATAGAAGATTCCTCATAAGTTTTTATCAAAAAAAAATGTAGCATAAAGACATATTAAATTTGTAAATGGACATTTGAGAAATAAAATGTTGATATAATTGGATACTTATAAGAAAAATAATATTTATTCTAAAATAAGTAATTCTAAAAAATATAAGTTTATTTCTTGATTAGTTGTAATAACTATTTAGGACCCATTTACGTATTTATCTATTTACAATTCTATGATTTGACACGTTGGGATTGTTATGTAAGCTGATAACGGTTATTAATACAATAGATAATAATTATCGTATAATAATATAATCTTTTACGGAAAAAAAATCAAACCCACCATAATACTAAAAAAAAAAAATAATTTAATCACTACGGGAGACTAATACTGCAATTCGAAGTTCGAACGCTTTAAATTATGTTTATTTATTTGGTATTCTATTTGAATGTATAGTTAATCACACGGCCAATGGAAATAAAAATTTGTGATGATAATATCGCTAAAATATTAATAATATGTATACGCGAACATCACAATGTGACTTTAATTTTTGATTAACTTTTTTTTACCCAATGCCTCCATCACAGCGTACCTATACTACGATATTTTATGATACGAAGTGATTCATTTACAGTAAATGGACTGATTATAATAATAATACATTTAGATAATCAATATGTGAATATTTTGCGTACATTAATAGTTTCACGTACTCTTATTGACTAAACATAACTTGCAAATAGTATTTATACCTATTACAATTTATATTATACAAGTACATTAATTAATTTACCATATTTAGGTATATATTTTGTTTGAATAATTATAACGGTCGTAATATTTTAATGGATTACTAGTACTATAATTTGGTAACTTTATCCCGCTATGACTATAAGTTTTATTTTATTTTAATTTTTTTACACATTTGTCATATAAAACATTAATACAATATAATGTGGCCCTGCATTTCTAATTGTACCACTTGGTCCGGTAATGAGTAATGACCCACCCGAGATTTCATGTAATAAGTCTCTGCCGCCAATGCGATTATCGTGTTCGCACAAACTTCAGACGTGTAAACAGTTTTGCGGTTGGCGTGTATAATAATAATATTATATTATGTTATAATATATTAATATGTGGTCTATAGAGATCTACTAGTTTTAGCCGGGTTACAAGACTAGGGATTTACTTATTAAATCCTTGTCTACATAAATCTTTTACTTTTCAGACCATGGTATATGAGTAATTTAATATTTAAAATTATTAAGATTTTCGTTAGTTTGATAAATAAAAATCATAATTACTATTTTTTGTTGGATAAGACGTAATAATGTTGATAATATACTTTTGAAATTACAACATAAAATTATTTATATTACTTAAACAATTACTTATACATTAAGTATATCGAGATTTTCTCATATAGGTATATGGAACCTCAAAAGCATATTTTATATTTTCTATACGATCTGGATGACCAAACTGTGGTACAGTTCTCTTTTAAGTTTCAACTGTTTCAAGAATTAGGTATATGTATAAGTATATTATATTTATATAAAAAAATACTGTAACGGTCGCGTTTGATAAATGGCGGTGGCAGCCGTTCGAACAAAAATTAAATTAAAAATATATATATGCAACCGGGAAAGGTCGTACCTATTATTAAATCTAAATAAAAAAAGAAAAAAACTTTAACCCGAATCAATACGGTCCATTTCTCCCTCTCTCACCCCTTCCAGTTTCAATATAATATATGTATATCATAACTTCGCTGTCTCTTATACGACGATAAAATACAATATATAATATTATCTAACCATACACCATATATATATATATATATATTTAGATATACCACATTTATCTTATGCCTAACTAAAGGTACCACAAGTTTAAAATGCAGCCACCGTTTACCCAGTAATAGCATTATAGAAAAACAACCAACAATTCGCATCGATTTGCATATAATATTCTATATTTCTACTACACTTACCTACATTTTGTATGCACATATTATACGAAAATACAATGAATACAAATAGTACAATACTTTGTTACAACGTGGTGTATTTTGTATACTATGGTTGATAATTGATGATAAAACCTATACCTATAAGATATAATTCATTTAAGTATACCTATAGACTTTGATTAGGCTTAAGTAATTTACGATGATACCATGTATACTATGATTTATAGATCTTTACCAACCTAACTATAGTACTATAGTAATGGTTAAATAATATAAATTATTTATTTTTTTTTTTTTTTTTAATGTATTCGAAAAAATATTATCTGTAAGTTTTATTTTTCAATAAGAATATTTTAACAAACACACTTTTTTTTTAAATTTAACCTAAATCTCAAAATAGGAACTGAAATGTAAATGATATATGCACTTTTTACGAAAATTTCAAAATATATTGTATGCAAAAAATATTAAAAACCTGCACACGAGACTTAAATAATTTAGTGTTTAGTTTTGGTTTCCCTTCACACATTTACTATATTATAAGTATTTATCTGTCTCATACATTTTGAAACAAAAAAATATAAAAGGTAAAAAAAAAGGAATTTCTCTGCAAAAATTAATTTGGAGGCGCCGGGCATCGATCCCGGTACCTCTCGCATGCTAAGCGAGCGCTCTACCATCTGAGCTACGCCCCCCGTTACGGTTGAAGTATTAAATATAGTTGATTTGAAATACTAATTTAATACCTATTATAATCGAATAACTCAAAAAATAATATAATTTTGATATAAATATAATACAATATAATACAATATCTCAATTGTTTTTCTTAATCCAAAAATTGTTTTCAATTCTCACGATAAAAGGCGAAATAAAGTACTTACAAACAATATTTTATTTTAATGATTTTGATATTAATAATATACAATGAATTTACTTATTTCCCCACTAGAACAAAATTGTATAAATTAATAAATCAAACCGCAATTATATGTATCCTGGTTATCTGTAGGTTGTGTACTTGCAAAATAATTAAACAAATTAGATTAATATTTAGATAATTGATTATTTACTACCCGAGTTGTTTTTAGTAGATATGAAAGTAAATAGCGAATGAAAAACAAAATATAAAAAGAGTGAAGATAGGTTACCATCTATGGATGGATTCTGGCATTATGCAATAATATAGCAGTAGTCCAACACATTACTGTACATTGTAGATACCGCGTCATTGTAGAGCATGAGACATGAGTAGTCATTGCATGTAATAGTTGTGATGTTAATATGTTGAATTTTAAAGGTAAATCACTGAGAAAATGGTCTAACACTTTGGTAGCTAACCAACTTAAACTATTATATAATAATATTAACCTTTTAACAAATTTTTGTATTGTATTTAGTTTTAGTTTAACGTTATATATTATTAGTGTTACGACTAATATACCTAAGATATTTATAATCTTCGTAGCCCAGAATATTCTGTAGTCACATCTATTACATAGACATTATTTATAGTGTCATAAAAATTGTATCAACATTTTAATTGCATAATAATGTGTCATTACACGATGATAGTACGATACTACCAGCTTGACCTAACTGACCACAGTAATAAATTAATAACTGAGTATACATTTGACTATTTGAGTAAAATTTTGATTTTTGTACCTAACTATTGTACCAAGTTGACAGTGCATACAAGATATTACAAATAATACATAGGTACTTTAAATCAACATCATTAATGTATCTAGGTACTTGTTTATTGTCTTAACTTATATTTGACTTGTTTAAAAGTTCGTATAGGTTATACTACCAATAAAGTTATAGCTTATAAACCATAGAATAAAAAACATAAGTATATTATTATAATAAATTAGGAGTACAGTATAAATTACCTACTAATATAGCTATTAAAATAAATTAATGTATAATATGTATTTACGTTAATTTTAATTACGGCGTCCACCAGATTTCTAGATCTTCTCTTTGTATTCATATTTTATATTTTATAATTTATCAATATTATTATTATAAAATATTGCGAGTGTACGACTAAGCGAGCAACAAACAACAACTGCATCGTGGTCGTAGTAAATATTCGTGGGGACATATTCATTATCAATATAAATAAACCGTTTATAAATAGACAAGTCATTTTGAAGACAAAGCACTTTTTTTAAATTATTTGATATTATAATAATATAATATAATCTAGGATTATATTTTTAATTTAATTTCAAACTTAATGATTGTGATAATATCTTAATATTATAAATTTGAAATTATATTTTAGTACGTTTTGGATTAACTATTTTATTTCCCTATACCTACAACACGGGCAATAGTACGTTTTGACATAACATAAAATAAAAAGTACGTTTTAGAATAATTTACAGAAATAATTCGTTTTGATATAGTTAATGATTGGTGCCTATTCTTTTAACACGGGCAATAGTACCTACGTTTTGATTATCTAAATATAATTTCTATGCATGGAAAAGGTTCGTTTTGGGCAGTAATTTTTAACAACTGATTTGACCGGGAAATAGTACGTTTTGGTCTATTCTGACAACACCAATCGATTTGTCGATGTTTTTTTTTAATAAGAATCGATATCTAACTAGTTTTTATCAATTTTGGCAATAGTACGTTTTGGATTTCCACCCCTCAACTATAAGGTAGTGTCGTAAACGAGTAGGTAACCACGATATTTTTCGTCAGCCAATCTTTGATTAACGGATGACGATTGTATCGACTATCGGCCATAATTTTCGTGTTCATATTCGTCAAACGTTCAAATTTCGACTAGCGTTTGGGTTTGTGAGTTTTTTATGTTTTCGTATCCACCAGTACTTTTATTGATATCGTCTACTAAGCGATATGGCTTTATGAATATCGATCTATGTATTATATAAAAATATTTTCAAATTTCAGCCGTTCACTAGTGCGTATTATATTATGTTATATGTCGACAAAACGACGAGTCGTCTTGAACACGTCACTACATCAGAATTGACCGCGGTCCGTACCGCTATTTCCGTCTTCCTCCCGGGTATTACTACACGTTAACTGATGTGCAAGGTAGGATGTACAAAACACAAGTCACTAATATTATTCATGGGTTTCTTGTAGACATAGATATTTGAGACTTGACAGTTTCATATGTCTTTATATGGACGTTATTAGGTACTTATTTTGAGTTTACATAGGTATATATCAGGGGTGGCCAACATGAATAGGTTTGTGGACCTATTCAGACCTAGGTATTATTGTATAAATACAAATATACAATGATACCTAGAGCAAAAATATTAATTGATACATTTTATGTAATTTTATAATTTTTTATAAATTTAAAAATTGTATAAAAAAAAAAAAAAATTGAATTCATAATAATAATATAATAAGTAAATTTTAATTTTATAAATAAAATGCGAGCTGCATCTGTCAATGATGAGAACCACGTGTGGCTCACGAGTCGCAAGTTGGCCACCCTTGATGTATTAAATATACTTTATTGGAAAATTGAAAACAAACCTTATTAGGTACTTTTTAGTTTAATATAATATATTAATGGCGGCTCGCATAAAAGATAGCCTTTTGATATTCAACTGTTAAGTACTTATTGTAAAGTACATTATTGTCGTTTCATACATATTATTCATGTTAGGTATACTTAAACTACAATTATACTGTGCGTAAATAGGTAGTCATGCTTTTATCTGCTATATCACGTGTTTACTGTATACATATAGTGTGTGTTAACTAATACATCTGATACAGTATACTGTTATATTATTATAGTTGCTGACAACGGTATAAACTAGTTTAGTCGATTAAGTAGGTTAAGAATTATAAGCTAAACTAAAACTTTCTTGCGTGAAACGGTGAAAGACAAAAATGTGAATATAAGACTTTTTAGTTTTAATATAAAACGATTTAATGAAATCAAAGGTATCGATAAGGTATCATAAGGTATCTTTAATTAGTTTCAAAATGTCTTTAAGATGGATATTTTTTACTATTTTTAATAAAAGCTATAGGGGACCGGTCCAATGTGTGATCTACCAATAAATGACTGGTCTAGTGTTCTAATGTGTGATCGACCGACCAAATGTATTTGTATGCTACTTAAAATAGTAATGTACGTTGTACTTACTCGTACTATAATATTTTGTTTTATATTATAAATCATACTGACAATTTCATGGATGCAAATACTGGAGCTCACACTCAAACAATAGTTTAGTAAAGTACAATAAGTTAGTTAGGTCCAAATATAATATAAAAATTAATAGTGCATCTCCACTATTAGATCGTCAACTTAAAGATTTATAAACTCAAATTGTTTATGATTTTTTATCAGATTTAAAAAAAAAAAAATTGCTGTATGAATATAACAATCAACATTATAGTACGAGTAAGTACAATGTGCATTACTATTTTAAGTAGCATACATTTAGTCGGTAGATCACACATTGGACTAGTCCCAGCTATGGTAAATATGTATTTAATCAATCTTCAAAGAAGGGTGCTTGCTTTTTCTCAGTCTTATCCAATACAGGGACAAGTGTTGTAATACCCAGAAACTAAATTTAAAAACTTGAAGCTATAAAACTTATTAAAATAATAACATAATTACACATAATTATTGTTTAAGATATTATAATTATACCTATAAAATGTTTACTACCTTTCACTAGTATGATGTACCGGGGGCGTAGCTCAGATGGTAGAGTGCTCGCTTAGTATGCGAGGAGGTACCGGGATCGATGCGCGGTGTCTCCAAATTAAATTTTATATTTTTAACTTTTCATTGTATTCCTGAATTTTATTTAATATGTCCAGTGGCGGCTCGTGCATATGTGCGATAGTGCGGTCGCACTCCCTACAAATATGAACAATTTATAGTACAATTATATTTACAAAATAAATAGGTACATATTTTAGTATATAATATATTATACATTAACAAATTAACAATTATAAATATTTTTAATTATTATTAAAATTATTTTCATAGTTTATTATAATATCGTTACGAATTCGAGATGTTAATACAGGTATATCGATAGCTACATACGCCTAAGCAACGCCGCAGCTTGTGCGACATTGTGAATCGCACATAAAATTACCGGTTTCCCGCATAAACAGTAGATTTAATAATATTAATATACGAGTAATAATATCACGACGACGCGGCGGTCATAGAAGCTTATGGTGTGCGGTGAATTTTGTCGTTCAAATCGGACGGCAACGACATGTTTAACTTTTTTTATAATGTATTATAGTTTTTTATTTTTTTATCGCACTCCTGTGCTAAACTACTACGAGCCGCCACTGACTATGTCTAAATGAATTTGTTTTTTTTAATGAACTCAAAGAATCACAAATACAAGCAGGGCCGGATTGGTCTGGTGAACTACCGAGGAAAACTCGGTAGGCCGCTAAAAATATGGGCTGGTTTTGAGTGTTTGGTCGTATTATTTTTTTTTTTTTTTTTTATGATAAATTAGTTCAAACATTGGTAGAAAGTATAATTTATTTTAATTATTTTAGCCATACAGTAGCTGTTATCAAACGTTAGGAATTTCAAAAATTCGGTAGGTTGATACTTTTCCAATCCGACTCTGAGTACATGTATTCAAAAATGTTAATTATGTTAAATAAATTAAGTTTCAAAAAAAAGAGAAGAAGATTATTTATTTTAAAAATACAAAAATGTATCTGGAGGCGCCGGGCATCGATCCCGGTACCTCTCGCATGCTAAGCGAGCGCTCTACCATCTGAGCTACGCCCCCTGGACGATGTCTAGTGTTGAGAGTAATATATATAGATACGTAGTTGATAAAACCTTTCTAAAAATCAAACTACATTTTACTACTACAGTCGTGCTACTAGCAAGACTATATATAAATGTGAAATAGATAAAAGTATTATAAATATTTCACATAAATAGTTGATAATTACAATACTATAATATTATAATATACCTATCTAACACACAAGTCCTCTGCGCACCTCTCTAGTTTAACCAATGTAATACAATAAATCATGCTTTAGACTAGAGTCCAATAATTGTACCTAAATATATTTTACTAAAGCATAGTACCATATATGTTAAAAAATCGTTTTGGCTAACCATGGTGGATCCTGTGGTGCTTTCAGGTAATAACAATATCGTACAGGATTACGATTATTTTTTTTAGCAGTAATTGAGCAGTAATTTGTTGATATCTAGATAATAAGAAATATATTATTATTATAAAATAATGATTCATACAAATTTAACTTGAATATAAGAATACCAGCTAAATGTAGATATTAAAGAGAAAAAGAGTGTGAGTACTGTGGATACACGACATACGTACTTGAATTGCAGTGCGAATCAACTTATGATTTTCATTCGCAACCAATAGCTTTATTACACGACGAGTAAAGAATCATTTGACTATCTGATTTGTAAGTTCTTCAATTTAACTTTATTTTAGAAGAATGGTTACTACCTATTTTTGGTATTTTAAATTAAATAATACGTACAATATTTGGTATTAATAAAAAAATATCGAAAAAATACGAATTCATGCATTTTTTTTTGCAAAAACCCTGAAACGTGTCATTTTGTGCAAAATAAAATTTCGATTAAATTTATCAACTTCATTTGATTAGGATTTATTGTTTTTATTAAAAGTTTTAAAATACCCATAGTAAAAAGATACAATATTGTATGAGAATCCGGTCTTTACTAAGTTATAATTATTTGTTCGAATTTAGATTTTTATGTATCGAAATACTCCGAAAATATTGTGCTTTGAAATAATATGAAATTATAAATGTTTATTGTCATTTTAAAAAGTAAAAACTTCAAAAAATCTAACGAAAAAATATTAATTAATTTAATTTTTTTGAAAATATTGTTTCATTTTGACTGGAAATTATGTAAAAAAATCACACTGTATATATATAATATTTCTATTCTATTAGTATCATACTATATCAAACCTAAATATGTATATTTTATATTTATTTTATTATGTTCGTGCGCAAGGCATATATACTAACACAATAAATACATATACAGGTGTATCTATCTATCTATATATATAAATATATATGTATAGGTATATTCTAGAAACACGATAACAAAGGGTTTACAATAATTATACTTAAGGACCTGGCCATTGTATCTTGGAAATATGAACACTACTCGAACAGTCATACACACATACACTATTCGCTTCGTATTGTGCTTGCAAAAAATACTTCGGATCATTTATATAATATACGCAGATATGAGCTTTTCAAAACAATGTCAAGTTCCCGATGTTTTTCATTCGTCACTCTTTTTTTCATATTTTTTTACGCTATTGCCAAATCATATGCACTGCGTACATGACGTTCTTATGTGCAGGTTACATACATATAATATTTGCAGTATATTATTATCACTGCAACAGCTAAAAAAAAATTCTGACAGACAACAGTCCATTTAGTTAATAGATTTTGGTCAATGATTTTCTAAAGCACTACATACACTTCTTATAAATGTTAATGTCATAATAGTCATCTTATTCCTATAACTGTGAACTAAATGATTTTGATTGTTTATTTTTACTTAAAAAATTAAATATAATTAACATTTAGTTTCATGATAAAATGTGTATTAAATATATCTAGATACTAAAGTAATTACTTGACAATATAGTGCGTTAAATGTGGAATTTTAATTGTATTATTCTTCATATTCTACATTATATAAATAAGAATTTTTTCGCAAAATTTGTTTTCAACAAAATAAATTTTGTTTATTTTGTATAATGTAGTAGAAATGAATAACTGTATTAGACTTGAAACGTTCGCCAAATATTTATATAATTACAGGACTACAAGTATACACGTATGATGATAGGTGACGCCGTGATTAATTATTTGACAATATGTGGTTAAAATGCAATTTCAAAAACTTAAAATCGCTTTTAAGCATATATTTTTTCATTATTTAATGTTGTCCAATTACTAAAACATATCAAAAAATATTTTTCATATTAAGTTTATTTCTAGAAGCGACCCTAAAACCACCCTTCTAAAATATTATAAAACAAAAGTAAAATTTACAAACAATTTTAGATTTTTATGAATAAATAGAATTTTGGATTATATATTTTTCTTTATTTTAAATATTTATAAAGGTAATAAAATAAATGAAATGTAAACTTTGAATCACCCTGTATGTATAATACTATGTAGGTATTTAGTAATATAGACTGACAGACCATTTATGCTCAGAATCGTTTTTCGGATAGAATGATGTATCATTGAATTCAAATTAACCACATCCATTATAGTGACCTACTTAATAACAAAATACCGAGCAGGAATATAAGTATAATCCTAACTTACTATAGAGCAAAGGGAATTACTTAATTTTTATTATATTTAAAATAATATAATTTTAATATTTGTTAAAACTTTTTAACAGCACAAAAAAATTAATTTTTAAAATGTATCTTGACTCATAACAATGTGTTTAAAACAAACTTAAAACAATTAACTAGATAATTTATTGCACGACTTTTAGTAATGTTACTTGTATTAAATTACACACCAAGCATTTGAAGCACACAAATACAAAAAATACAGCTGTTCTAATGGTCTTTAAATATAAAATAAAGGTAATGAAATCTAGGTAATATATAAAAATAGATTATATTTATTTAATTTGATCATCGTTAATCATAAATTTTTAATTATTGTAACTCTCTCATTTTAATAATAATTAAGTACTAGTCGCATTTATATTTTATATGTATACCTATTCACAATTTAAGAATAACTAAATATTCTATTATATTGTAATGGACCATTATGTAGAGGACTTGTAGCATTTGCATATTTGTTTTACACAATCATAAAAATAGCAGAGTAAGAAATAAATACGTTTCATACTGAAATAAAGCTAATTTTGAAATTTTATTTTGCATATAAATGCATATTTCGAGTTTTTTTATTTTAGGGCATATTTCTTCCGTTTTATACTTTTAGATGCATATTTTAAACAATTTATCATTTTATCAATATTTTCCTTCGACGTTTTTATTTTATTTAAATATTTAATACACAACTAAAATAATGTTGAATTTAAAACGTTTCAAAATTTGAAAAAACTTCTAATTATTTAATGCAATTTCTAAGGCAAAAATATTTGTTAATCTTAAACATTTAAAACTAAAAACGTGTATCAATTATTTTTTAGAATTTCAAGAAGTTGAAACATTAATTTAAAGAAGTATCTTAAAATGTATACCTATCTGAAAATTCATAATTAAGATAAATCAATATTTTTTGTAAGTTATAAGTTTGTTGAGTTGTATTTAAAATTTAAATAAAATATATTCATTCAAATAATACAGAAAAAATTATTATTTTTTATTAAAATATATTTATTTTTAAATGCATATTTTGTATATTTAAGTGCATATTTGGTGATTTTTTAGAGCTACAAGTCCTCTACCCCAGTAATAATCAAATATAATATAATATTATAATACATTATATGTGATTTTAGTACATAAAATACATTCATTCTTAACAACGCAAATTTGTATACATGTATAATATATTATAATATAAACGTAGAAAATAATAAGAAATTTACAATTACGTTAAAACTTTATGTTTAAAAGATAACTTGAATATTTTTGTAACTTGTTTATCACATGTAGGTTGAGTAAACATAAAAATATCTTTAATAAAGCTACCAGTAATCTCAGACGGCACCAAAAAAATGTAAGCACAAAACGCGATGTAACAAAATTACTATATTATTTCAGATAATTGGTTCTAGTATTCATTTATTCTATTCGGTAAATATAGTTCTATACTTTCAAAGTTGACAATATACTAAGCCTACTGAACTAAATTAAATTGACTCTCTATTATTGTTTACTTATTTTTAAAATATAAAAATAATTTTAATTTAATTTACCTAAGCGAATTGTATTTACTAGTATAATAATTAATAGCGTATAATATTTTTCAATACTGTATATAGCCTTTTAATCAAACAAACTTGCCGTAAAGCATTTTTTTAATATCATAGAAATTGTTTTTTAATAAACGGATACACTAAATATGTAGGTAATTTGGTGAAAAAAGTTAATTAGATACACTTTTGGTTAAACGTGAAAAGATACACGCTTGTAGATAAGATATCTGTGAAGTTGACCGGCCGTAAAGATCACGTGACATTTTTATTTTTAAAATTCTAAATGAGGTATTACGTTACCAACGGGCAACTATAATTCGTATATCATTATGATTACTTATTATACAGATTTTTTTTTATTTTACATGTTTAATAACCAAAAGAAAATAATCGGTATTTAGTGACCGAAGACCAAACATTTAAAAATATTATCGACTAACAATAATTTATACGATTTTGTAATAATAAAAACAGGTACGACAAGTACCTACGTCATTACCTATTACATTATACGTACATCTGAATTATTTATGTAAAATATACAAAATGATGTTAAAATAACATGTATTTTTGTTCTAAAAATCAACCTGTCACCGCGCCATCGGATATGATTAATTGCACACGCGTCACAGTGTTGTTACATTGTAGATTCGTCTTGGTATACCGCCTGGTATTCATTGCGATGATGATAACATTCGCGTTTGATTGCTCACAGATCCGGTCTACAGCCCTTTACTAGAACTTTACGTAACTAAGGTGTGAGTTATGCGAGCGTAATTATTCAACAACTCGCGGTGGCCACACCAGGAAACAACGATATTAATCGCCTCGCAACGAATGATACTATGACGAGACGACGCACGACGTTTTATGTATAAATTCGAAACCCTCATCTTTAATGTTGGTGGACTCTTCTACCCCACCTCAATACGTTCCGAAAAAATTGTAGTTGAAAGGACGCTACCCTCACATGTTTTATCTTATGTCTTACAAATATATTACTGAGTAAATTTGCATTCAATAAAATCAATTACCTATGTGTCGATAGGTTTACTATCAGAGTAAATTGTGGTTGTGAAAATGTAAGAAAATTATATGTGTTTAAAAGTTGGCTTTTTTCAATATTTTAGGTTAAATTTACGTTAAGTTATTTTTTAGTTACTGTATTTATAGCATCAATTATAATTATTAATCAATTATACAAATTATAATTTTAAAAGCATTTAATACGTCCTACATATTACATTAATAATGCACCATAATACTTGCTTATTATTCATTTTTATAATTATATATAATATTATCATTTTAATAATAGACGTATTGATTTAACTGATTTTCTTATTATTTTTCGTAGTAAAAATTTTTGTTATATTTATAAATATTTAATTTGTTTTATTTCACTGGATGTATATTTTGCCCATACATTTTTATACAATGTTCAACTGATTCTATTGAAACCTTTCGGCCATAATTATTTGTATTTTTATTAATTGATGCTATTCTTTATTCTGTTTCTGGTTGTATTTTAAGATTTACGTCTATTATCTGATGTATTTTGGGATTTTGAATCTACAATTTTTGATTAAAATGTCTATAAAATGCTTTTCCGCTGTTTGTAGTCCCGGGTTCGTTTTTTGTATGCTCTGCTTATAATATAAGAACACATTTTTAATTGGGAATTAAATAAGTTTCAAGAACGTAATCAAATAATGATAAATCTATCGACGGGGAGACTGATATAAATACAATTATTGTGTAAAGGTATTTTTTACTTCTTTTGATGATAAATATGGCAAAACAATAAAACTTTTAAGCCAATTTCCAGTATTGAAATTATTGTTATTGTACTCAAGTAATAATTGTTTGTTACTTTGAATATGCCGAACCAACCTTGGGTCAAGTGAAAAGTCAAGGCACAATTTTACAATCGATATGAAAATTTATCAATTATTGTCATGTGGGCAAACCAGCATATCAATCTGTGCCCAAGCTAGTTCCAATTTTTTAAGAAAAAATTATGTGTGAAAATGAGTTGCACCCAAGCCTAAATTTTTATCATTATTACGTATAGTTATTAACCGATCTGATTGCCTAGAGCTGGTAATTAAAATTATAATACTATATTATGAGAAAATTTAAACAATTACATTTATAAACATAATTTTAAGTTGTATATAATCAGATGAGCAATACGTGATGTTATAAACGCACATTTACTTATATAATATACTTCCATAATTAATTAACAGAAACTATAATATATTTATAATGAGATATATACGTACATTTAATAATAAGAATTAATATTAAACTTTTAATAACAATATGGTCATGCGTATTGTTTCAATAAATTGGTTGACGCTATTTATTTTTATCGATTAATTTATTTAGAACAGAATAATTTAAAAAATTTTTCTTTTATATTTTTCTTTATTATTATTTTAGTATTAATATCATATGATTATTCCGCATTATAAATTTTATTAAATTCCAATGAAAATTTTTGACCAAAGCGCATAACGCTTTATATATTTATAACTACACACCACGATTACCATGTATTCTATGTTATTTATGTATATAATTATCAAGAAATTATGTGAAATAATCATGTTGTAGATTATCTTACGTAAATATACTAAAATATCAGTAGTTCCCAAACCTTTTAAAACTATTACTTATAAGTTGGGTTAGATATTAGAAAATACCTCCTACCCACCAAAAAAAAGTTCAGCTTCAAAAACAATAAAATAAATAATAATTTTAATTGAAACAAAATAGTTTTTTTTCTATCAATAATAGTAGGTAATCAAATAAATGTCTTGTCTTTATGATTCAGAAATTTCGTTTTACCCTCAGTTCCTTTGTATATGTCTTTGTGCGGGAAACCAGCATATTTAATTATCATTTAACGTATCTCTGCACATTAAGCTAAGAGTAAGCCATTGTCGCTTGTATTTTAGTGTAGAAAGAATCCTACTATTATTGATCACATTGAATCCTATTTTCTTATGTATATTTGCATTAAAGTCGCCCGTTATAATAATCATGTAGTCATTTTTAGGTATTTTATCAAGATTTTTCCAAACTGATGTAAAAATTCTGCTTTTTTTGTTCGCTAAAAATTTCAGTCGAAGCGTATACTAAGAATATTATTGTGTTTCTGAATTTTCTTTGAAATATTATTTTGCATACCTATTCATTTAATGTGGCTTCAAAGTTTAAAAGTAACTTGCTTATTTTCTTGCTTACATAAAATTCGACACTATAACTACTTAATTTTTTTCCGGGTCTTTGTAGTATAACGTATATAGTCCTTTATTTTTGTATATATTCTTACCCACACCAAACTCTGTAGAACTACTAGATAGAAGTTATACTTTATAATATTTAATGATAATTCGTTCATTTTCCTTGTTTGAAATAAAATTCACGTAACGATTTTTTTCATTCTTTTAATCTGATTTCCTTGTCCAGTCTTTAGCCCATTATCTATGCTCAAGTTTTGGTTGCGTAATGGTGCTTTTGTTACCGGAAAATGTTGTTAGTTGCTCGTCAAAAACCTCTACCGGGAGGGTTGGGTTCATTTTGATCGCCTTTTTCGATCCGTATGGACAATCGTGGGTGTATTCTATTCCACCCACGGAAAATCTTTAAAGTACCAACTACATAAAAATTCTTACTATAAATCACTCTCAAAATAGGAAATTGAAGAATTTTTATAATACAAAAAGTGTTGTACAAAAAAAAAAAGAGTGTACATCATTATAACAAATACATTCATCAATCCGCTCAGAATTCAAATTTAATTGAGCAAATAACTCACTAAGAATAAAATTAAAATAAAATTATACATTTTAATATGATTCTTGATTTTTTTTACTTCATTGTGTATACTGTATATATTGTTTACTGAAAATAAAATATATAAAAGCAGTAATAATCGTGATATTCCGATTGAAACAACAATAATCCCCCCTCCCCACACTTAAAATGGTTCCAACCCTATAGTTACGCTTACGGCATTCAGAGACATATTTTTAAAATATATATATTTTTGTTTTGAGTGGGTATACGTATAATATACGTATATTAAAATATAATGATATATTTTTACGTACATGATACATTGTTCATACAGCCACCCAAAAAGTGTAAAAAGTGATTGATAAAAGTATATGTTATTACAGTATTATACAATCGTGTTTTGCCCGGTTTGCGTTTATTTTCACTACTATCTGTTTATTTTAAATTTAAATGTGTTTAGTTATCATTTCCTGTGCTTTTTAATTGGATACTACTGTATTTGTTTTAAATTGTTCCTTTAAATGGAGCTGTCTCCGGGATATATTACATACTTTATCAGCATGTACAAAGTTTTGTACCGAATAATCATGCATTCGAGTTAACTGAAGTAAATGGAAACTCACGCAAGGATAACGAGAAAGTTTATTTTTTCCAACACTTGTCGTAAATGCCGAGTATTAGAAAGATTCTAAGTTTATAGACTACAGGTGTATCCATGTTTAAATACTATACGATAATATAAAAATTTTTATCCTTCATTAATATTATTTTTTTCTATAGTAGTATCGAAAAATATAAAAAACGAGTAGGTACATGTATTTGCTCGAGAAATTGCATTTATTTCAATAGTTTTTTTCATTAATATTAAACTTTTGTATATCACTTCAATTTAATTGGAAATATCGGTAAACTTATTAATATTTGAACATTTAACGAAATTAAAAATGTTAAATATTATAAAATGTTAAAATATTTAAATATGATGTGTTTAACTTTATTTTCTACTAAATCATATAAATAAAATATATATTAAAATAGAAAAAGAATACTGAAAATAGTAGCTATATAAAATAAAAATAATTTTACAGTCAAAATGTTTAATTCATATTTATTATAACATTGAGTCAAAGACAAATACTTTTATTATTAATACGTATATTTTAGTTGTGTGTATTTTAAAATGTTTAGATTATTCATTGTTCTAACAGTATAATTACGTTAAATTTGAAATGATTTTAGTAAGATTTTATTTTAAGATTATTTTCTTTAGTTAAGATTGGTTTAATTTTCCGAAAATTTATTATTAATTTTAGTCTTAATATTATTTAAAAATCCAACGTAGAGTGTATTTACAAAATTGAAACATAAAATTGTACCTACAGTAATAATTTCACTGCATTTTATTGCGTGTGTTATTTTAATAATATAATTTAGTCACATAATCGTTATGTCGAGAAATGGCTAACTATTGTAAATTAGGTTATTACTTAATACTGGCATAATATCACAATATATAATAATATATTAATATATATCACCATTAGATATACCTATATAGTTACAAAGGCGCCCATAAAACTTTCTGTAATGGAGGCAACTATAATAACGTACTATAACTAACTGCTTGATTACATTGTACTTACTGTTTAGTAAAATGTTAAGTATTTATTATGGCGGTTACCGGTTGGCCATTATTTCATACTGTAATGTCGATGTTCAATAGAGACGGTCATATTATATTATTTTAATAACTTCTGTTTTATTTCCATATTGGTGGCCAACTGACTGTAAGTATAATAATATGATATAATCATATTTGCAAAAGAGAAAAATCAGCAACGTTATTTTGAAATTATTCTAAGTGAACCTTACTTATTATGCACCCCGGTCGTGGTAGGTAGCTGGTATACGTCTATATTTATTCCACCGTCGAAATTATATAAATCGATGCAAACTAAATTACCATGTACTGTATATTATATGTGTGTGTAACACGGTCCGAAGGCAAAGTGCTGTGTCTAGAGAAGGATTACATTTTAATTAGAAAATATAATATTATACAGCAGTGTGGCGGCCACCGGGAGTTATTTTTAACCGAGACATTTTTGTCAAATCAGACCTACTACGTTGGAAAAACATCGACCAACCACTGGCTACCTTATAATCTATCCTATATGCCATGGTATGAGTATAATATTATTCACAGGTGTGCTCGGAGAACTGTAACATCGCGTTTAGGAACAGTCGACTAGTAATTGGAAACTCAACTATAATATATTGTATATGTTATAAAGCTATAGTGTAGTTGAAATAGCATTGTAGTGCGATTATAGATAGTTATCCGGTACGATTATTAGGTGGTAGTGTGTAGGGAAATCAACAACTTAACATTTATAGATGAAATAAAGATTTTATCGATTCGGTTGATATGATTTTAATTTTATAAATTCCCAAGCGTGTTTACGCAAAATACAAAAAAACATAACAAAATATACACGACAATATTGTCTAATTTACAGTTCTGATAATATTATCTTGTACTTGAGAACTAACCTTTTCCCACTGAGAAATTCATCCTCAGTGTATGTATTCAATCATTTAATAATAATAGCATTTATAGGTAATTGTATATATATACACTGTATATTAATAAATAGGCATATACTGCATTGCACTTGTATCAGACCCACGTATAATAATACACTGTGCAGTGTGCACCCACACGTGTATGATACACGATTTTGAATTTAATGACTCACAAGTCATCTAACCTGTATCGTAATACACACACACACACGCATATATATATATAATATACGCATATATTATACTCGACAAGGTTTTCCCAACGATAAGTATCAAGAAAATGTAGTAAGCGGTTATGCGGCCTGTGCGTTCAATAAAGCAGTCGTCGAAAGTACAATAGATAATGTAATGGAGACGTATAGTAATAAAAATACACGCTGTATAAAACAAGACAGTTATCACTGTGTACATTACGTCTGTAATAGAACGCTAGTCCTAAGTGTGTCATTGCGATTATTTATAACACAGTGTAATAATACATACTATAGAAACTATCAATCTTTAATAATAGTTCAAAATCTGGTGTTATAAGACGATATTATGGTTAATTAATTAAAAGTTGTAAATACTTTTAAATTTTTTTTTAGTTAAAAAGAGCCTATCTGGTTAAAATTATTATAAACAAATAACTGTTATCGTTTCAAATAGATTATTGTGTACGCACATTAATAAATATAAACAACATATGCCACTACTATTAACATGATATATTTTCCAACAATACAACGGCAAATTATTAAATGTGTGCGGATGTTATGTAAATTTTGGATCTTTTCTGTAGCGCTGTCGCAACTTATCAATAATAAATAATAATTTGTAAGTATCGCTCATACGTCTGAATCGTACAGACCAAAGCTTTAAAGTAATATTATTATCGAAGTTTTTACTGAATAGCCATTTCACGGGCCGTATGTATGTATATAATGTATTTTATGTTCAACAATAACGCAAACATATTATTATGTGTTTGTGTATACCATTTGTAAGTGCGATACCGTGGTATATTATGTTATTATACGCGCTATAATTTTATCCAAAGCTAAAGGTTCATTGCGAATGGGACTGAAAAAAATGGAGAAAGATAACTCAGAGAACAAAATAATATATAAAACACACACATAGGAGAAACGGACTAACGCGATAATATAATGTTATTGTTTAAAAGCATATATAAATGTTAATATGTTATTATAAACTACTGTGCTATTTGCTCAAAGACAAAAAATAAGTAGAAATTTCGAAATATTTTCTGCGCTATGTTTTATATACTTTTATTTTAAGCTAAAAAATTTTTTTAAATTACTGTAATACAGGTAATTGCAATACTTTTGATTTAATAAATATTAATCGAGTTTACAAGAATAAAAACCTAAGGATTAGGTTAGGTTAATTATTTTTTAGTTTAATAAATAATACATAAATAAATATATCAATATTATTTTTAATATAATTTATAAAATGTAAACATATAAGATTATTTTGTATAAAAAGAAAAAAATGGGTGAAATATTTACAATCCCATGGCAATAAAGCTAAGTTGTATCTTTTATAATTGTTTCCATTTATAATATAGATTGCACGGTAAAAAAATCTATTTAATCCTAAAAATATCTTTGCGAGAATAAACAGTATAATAATTTAGCATAGATTATGTGTGTATATACTATATTTATTATTAAAAGAAAATAATTGTATTAAGATAATCATCCATTTAGTTGAGTGAGCGCTTTTAGAATTTCAGAAAAACCTATGCATCGTTTATTGTTTGCTACGTGTTATATAACGCATCTTTGAATTGTTTGTATTTAAATTTCAGTAATTCAGTATTTTTCTTATTTATTCAGACGAGTTAATGGATGAGTATAATAAATAATAATAACAGTATAAAACATTGTATGTATGCATAAATTATATTGCAATATAGTATTACAGGATGGCCACGATGAATTAATTATTATAAACAAATTTCGGTTAAGCTTGAAGATCAAAATAGTATATAGAATTGATTATGATACATATACTGAGTTAAATAGGTATTTTATGATGTATAAACTATAAAGTCATTATACTTGAAGGGTTCAATCGAAAAATTGTTTTGTGAAATGTCCGATTAAGGCATCTATTATTTCGATTATTTATTGGGAAAATAAAAATTCAAAATTGCTTTTATATAAATTCTAGATAGTAAAAATAGTATGTTAATAATAATATTTAATTTCATATTTTAAAGTGAAATATTTTATTGATTTTATTGTAGGAAACTAACCTTGAAATGGTAAAAATAAAATAAATAAAAAATAAAAAAACATAAAAATAAAAAATTGAAAAAAAAAAGGTAAACACGATTGATTTTCATTAAACATCTTTAGTATATGTACCCAAAATAAGTATCAATATAGATACTTCAAATTATAAATAAAACAAATTATTTTCAAAACCGTAAATTTACTGACATTTTAGATAGTATAGGTACTATATAGTAATATACACACATGTATTATATTATTGACATAGTGTTCTAGTGTAAAAAAATCGTAGAGCACGTAGTGGAGAAGAAAAGGGTGGGAGGAGGAATATTCTGGGAAGTTCTGTGAAGACTATAGGAAGAGGAATAAACTTTGTACGTACGTTCCCCTGGGCAATTTAGTTAGATATGGTCGATATTTACAGCGGTGAAGAACCATTTAGTATCTACGCTGCCTTATACTGCTCGTTGAAACTACACGTTCACTGAGGGAGGGGTTAAGAATTCAAGACACGTGTAAAACTCCACCGCCGAGGCTGTAAATTTGATTTTGCCCATTGTTTACCGTCGGACGATTACGTTCAATGAATACATCATTACACGCACCCACCGTGCACATACTCTCACGAGCGATCAGCGTAATTTTTTTAAACGATTATATCGTAATGATAGACGGTAATAGATAAATGGGATATGAGCTTAAAACTAGCTATGAATAATTGTAGTGAAATAGAAATATTTTTTGTTTTTTTTTTCTTTTTGTGGCTGTCGTGCTGCAGTATGCAAGTTAAGTTGATTTATCGAAATATTATAGCCACGCCAATCGTATAGCTGATAGACGGTACAGTGTTTCCTAGAGGACACGTTATTTTTGATTCTGGTGATATCGCTTTGTATCAACATCTTTTCCGGTACGTCGTTAGCGTACCACGAGCACGGGTTTTGTGTCCCAATTTGATAGACATTTTTGTACAGAGTGGTGCGTGTCGTTTGTAAACAACCCACATTCAATCGTCATTCGTCGTAGGGTTTTCTTTAACCAACCGGCAAATGTCCTTGACGTCGCTTCATTTTGAAAATTGTTGTTTTACAAAAACGTATATCATGATATTGTTTATCATAGTTTGACTTGTGAACCGGTTTAATTAATGTGGTTCACTATTTGTTATATTGGATAGGTCAAATACATATGTTGAATAGATTTATTACGTTATAGCTATTAATTCAAAATAATAATTATTTTTCGTAACTTTTTTTAATACTCGGTTACATTCAATCGCTCTCATACAGAATACAAAAATCGCATTAACCTAAACTTAATGAAAATATAAATATTTTCACGTTTCCAAAAATGTTAACCATATAATGTGATGAATTAGGACTAAATATAAAGTAATATTATGGTCATAGAAAATACTAAATATAAGCAGTAACCTATAGACACATAAAATAATTCACTGTTCGTTAAACCACGACTATGATTAAAAGTACTATTTAGGTTAGGTAAGTATAATATTATAAACAGTCGTAAATATTGTTTTAGATATACATCTAAATTAGGAAATACATAATACGTGGAGGGCTCTACCTTCCACATCCCCTATAAGTCAATTGAAAATTTTGAAATTGATTGAATTTTGAAAGAACAAAAAAAAATTCTATTTAAAAAAATACAGCATAATATTATGGTAAATTTATACGGTTTTGATACTTTGATAATTAATTTGCGAATTAAGTAAATTATAAAGCACATAACACGTTGATATTTTATACAAGATATTTTTATTTATTTTCATTATAAATAAATACCATTTCTAGCATTTCTGTGTACGCAGGAATAGTAAATTTTATTTTATTCAATTAATAAGATGAATTAAAATAAAAATGTCACAGTGTTAAATAATAAAGTTATATAGGTACCTGAATTATGCACTGATAAAGTTTTAACATTATATGTAACTTCAATGAAACATATCACCAAACCAATAATCTCGCCAGAGTATTGTTAATATTATTATCAGTACTATTATTTAAATACTTTTAAAAATGTTTAGGTCAATTACCTATAGATTAAATACAACATATTTTATTTTTTTTTCGGATAAAACTAGATTTTATTTAGATCTTAGTAGAATTAAAATTAACTTGGATATAATTAGAAATGTATAATGAACATTGAACATTTTGAACAATATTATAAAAAACAAGTTTAAGTACAATAATTTCAATGAGTTGTATACTCTTTCTTTATTAAAGTTTGAAATACCTATCGGCTATCATTATATTTATCAAAACTATACAATTTTACCATGATATATAGATGCTGTATTTTTTTAAATATAAATTTAAAATTTATAACGTATATCTCCATAGTTTGTACGGTAAGATAAATGTACTTAATAAATTTTAATTATTTACAAGTTTATTACTTCAAACTCATTGATCTATAGTTGTATTACGCATCAGACTTACACGCGTACCGACAACCGACTGAATTTGTTCTATAATTTATTTTTATAATTTGTATAATCCTATCCTGGTGTCATATTAATTTACTCGTTTTTCTATATCTGCGCTAGTCGTCGTACTTAAATTGTTTCTTTTTTCCTGTTATTTCGTCATGATATTCATTATAATATATAGTCACGATTTTAAATCAGTGTTTTTAAAATAATGATATATATATATATTTAAATAATGTTAACATATTAAAAATATGCATTATATTTATATTTTAATACTTAATTTGGGAATAGCAATTTTTAAAGGAAATAAATAGACGCAGTCAAGGACGACGACCAGTACTTTTTTTAAAAACACCAATAATAAAAAAAACCAGCAATTAATGACGTAAATCTCCTACTATCTATCTATCAACGGTTTGCCAAATATAAATACGATTTATTCATAATCAGAGTTTCATAAATACTTAAGTCGTCATCCTAACTTATGTAGAATTTGTTTAAGTTGTGGAGTTTGTTACAGCCGTATTGCCGCTTATATAAGTTTATAAGTCGACAGTAAAAAGGTAACATCAACACATCTTTAATTTTTTTTTTTAGTCTAAAATAAATAGTTTTAATTTAATAATTTTGTGTTCTAGTCAACGTTATTTAAACATCTGTCTATTCGACGTATAATCAACGTTAAGAATCCAGAGAAATTCCGATCACTACAGCAAGATGAAATATTGTCTATTGATTGTCGTAGCAGTATGTTTGTTTTTGGCGACTGAAATGGTTAACGCCGATTGTCCAGGAAATTGCTGGTACTACAGAACTGACGCGGTCAAACGATGTGCTTCTCCAACAGCGACAAATGAGTGTAGCGGGTATGATCTATTTGGCCTATGTCGATGTTGGTGTTGTTAAACTTGTCTTTTTGATTGATTCATAAATTGCATGCAACATTATATAGTTGTCTGTAGGTATTTTTATTTTACTTGACTTCGGTAACAATATGCTCATGTTTGTATTACGGATTACGCCTATAATGAACTTTGCTATTATGTGAGTTGTGTTTTCTATGCTTCTTTCACAATTCAATTTATCCGCAGAAGCAATGTAATAGAAATTTAAAACCAACTAAATTTATATTAATTGCTGTTTATGATGATGATGTATCAAATTCTCTTCTCACAAATATGTCATACCTAACCAATTGTTTTTATTATACCTACATAAATTATGTAAAACTATTAACTACGTTTAATAATGTAATCTCTGTTTATTATGTTGTTGATACATATTTTGGTATTATCACTATAATGTTAAACAAAATATGTATAATCACTTTAAAAAAATTGTTGTATTATAAACTTATGAAATTTATGTAAATCAATACAGAATATATCTTGTACTTTTAATTATTTGTATACAATTATATAAATTGATAAATATAATTTTATAATTGATGAACAATTTTGAATTTATAAATATCATATATTTATATCAAACATTTAATTACAATCAAAATATTAAGGTATTTCCTATATTAATTATTTAAGGAAGACTTTTCACTTTTATTTTTATTTATTTCATACTATAGTTTTCACACACTCCTTTTGCTCTTACAGACTAAGATATATACACTTATAATCTTATTCAGTTAAAGTGTAGTTGGTTGATCATTGCTACGAAACGAACCGGTCCTGCAATTTTTATTGTTGAACCGATATAAATAAAGTTTTTGAAATTCTATTTTATAGATTCTAAAAATTTATAGCTTACATTAAAATTAACATAATCGTACAAAATTTAGACAAACACATATTTAGTCATTTTCAGGTAAGAAAAAAAAATGTACCTTCAAAATTTCTTCAACAAAATATTTGTAAAAAAATAAACACAGTATGTTGAAATCAATGCATTCTTCACTATACTCAAAGTCTAGAAATATATTAGGTATACACAAAAAAATATATACACTTAAGCACACAAATGTAATAAATTTATTATAGTATATGATAATTAAATTTGAAAAAAAAAATAAAAATTGAATTATCAATTTTTATGCCAAGGTTTTTAATTATAAAATGTTTCAATGACATTATAATAATTTAATTTCTTTGTAAAATCTGACTATGATTATTTCAGTTAAAGAATTTAGCTTTTCGACAGTGGTACTTGGTTTTAAGTAAGACTTAGTATTTTTTAAGACCAAAAAAGAACTCTGTAGAATAGTTAGGAAGAGGACTCTGTTTTTTTTTAATCAAAAAAATCTTTGACTGTAGATAAAATGGTTGCGTATTGAGAACGAACTAAGCACGTACGGTATTAAGCTTTAATAAAGTAGCAACAAAATGTTCTCATCACTATTAAACATATACAGCTGGTGACTGATATATTTACTTTACTACTATCTACAGCTGTTATTTATAATAATAATATTGTGATTATGAATAAACGTTGTAGTATCTCTCAAACTACAATATAATTAAATAGCACACGAATATAGTAGAGTAAGAATTGAACAATTTAATTTATTAATTTATAATGGTAAAATATATTATGATTTGTCTATAAAGTAGGCGATTATAATTAAAGTAAATCGATTTAAAATTTTGATTTAGAGTATTTAGACTCTTAACTTTGTAATCCAAGCTTCACTACTGGCCACGCAAATAATAATACCCTCGTACTCAAAGTTTTATGGACCTGTCAATCACTGAATGTGACATAAACAAAGAGTCTATAATCTGTAAATGAATGTTAAGACTAATAGTCATGTATGGATCATAATGTCGGGCAGGTGGTAAACACAGGCGAAACTGCGAAAGCCTAAACATATCGTATAATTATGTGGTAATGTAATGTAATATTATACTGGGGCCGTTGTCAGTACCCATTCCGTTTAAACAAGTGGTGTTGATAACCGACAATCGCCTAAACAGGCGCGTCGAGTATTGATAGAATAAAAACTGCGTTTTCGCTTGTTAATACTGGCCGCGATGCAAATAGAGTTATTTTCGCCAACTTTCCGTCGGTATATCAAACTGTAATAGATGGTGGATATGTTGAATTATATGGCCCACGTTTCCCTTGATAGTGAATTGTGATTCGCCCTGCACCGATTAGGCCGACGTCGATGTGCTTATAATATATCATTGGGCAACCGTCACAACAATATATTACGTTATGTCTGCGGATAATTTTTGCATAGACAACCGCAGTTACTCGATTTTTCGGAATGTACACATAATGTATGGTTATCTATAGTAATATCTCAATATTAAGCAATTACGACAGCGACGACGTTAGCCACGTTTCCAACAACCATTTTTTTATTTTTAAACAAATTTAAAAATTATCTGAATAAATGATAATTTAATTAGAATATTTAAAGTCATACAATCGAGCTCAACGTTCACAATCTTACATGCACAATATTTTTTCTCATTTTATTCCTTTTTGGTCGTCCATTGACCATTATATATTTCAATAAATGATATACAATTCCGGCGCATAAAAACACTATTTACTATTCTAATTTTTGAAACCCGAACACTTCCTAACTTAATTTAAACAGCACACCCACTTGGACCAATCCGTTTACAAGAAATATGCGGTTCAGCCTGGTGCGCGCAGCGCTTTAGTGCACATCGGTTATGCTATCGTCGGTAACTGCAGGTGACGCGACTTAGCGCCGTCACAGAATTGTTGACTAGACAACAATGGTGGCACGGCGTTTTGGTGCTGACCACGGGTGGCCATGTTGGGCGCCGATGATACTGTTGGATAGGCAACCGTCACACTACGTCACTGCGGTGCTTCAATCGGTTAGGTTGCTTGGTCACTGGGTCGCTGATATATCACCGCGGAGTAGAGTCGTTTCCAAGGGCTCGCGTCTCGATGAGTGTCGTGGGGCTTGTCGATAAGTCGGCCTGTTGATTGTCGTCGTCGGTCGGATTAGATTTAAACGCGCGTGATCTGGAATGACGATGGACATCACATTATTGAATGTCGTTTTGGCACAAGAAAACCACATCGTTTCTGTATATTGTCGCGTTTAAATACGATGCGTGTTGGTGTGGTTTTCACTTTTTCACTTTTTCAACGATCTTTCACCGATTTTATCGGGTTTAACAATTTAACACAGTTGCTTGTATTGTTGCCTTATTGATGAACCCGAGAAAGGCCTTTATAATGGGTGGTAATCGTTTATACGTTAACTGCATTGATGTTGGACCATTTTATTATTTGCATCTCGTCGTCCAAATGTCTTTTTTTCACCATTTACAGTGAACTCAAATAACTATTTGTATGTTAGAATTTAAGTAGAGCAAGCGATGTATTGGTCGACTATTATTTATAATATACTTATAACAATATATTATTTAGTGATATTTGTCGTGTAACATTCGTTAGTTCTCGCTTGTTGCTTTCTTGTTGCACTTGACATTTTAAAAGTCCAAAGGCGTAAAACTTTTCCTATATAATCTCGTCTTTTCGGCTAATTTATGATCATTAATAATTAAATAATTATCTATAGGTGCTTCTACGACCGTGCTGATAAAAATATATACTCAAAAACATCAATAATATGAAGGAAACGTAAAAAAATAAATCCAGCTTAATAGGTTGTCGATTCATTAATATTAATCATTTATAAAATACGAACATAATCTTACAATAAATAAGCGAATTACCTTTAACACTATTATTTTTGAACTTAACTAAAGATAACATTAAAAATGATTGGATTTAAATTAACTTATAGTGATTATAACATTTATATGATTGAAAGAGGAAATTGAATTATAATAACTTATCAATAAAAATAAAATAATAAAAATAAGCAATAGGCAAGCTTTTTTAAGAGAATAATTCCCAAGTTTTAACTATATAAGCAGATGATTGATTTGACTTAATTTGTACCCATTGTTTATTTGACTTTGATAATATAACTGCCATTGTTTATTTTTGTTCATAAAGCCTCGCTTATAGATTTAATGCCGATAAATTTACATTCATTAATATTTTGCACAAGACTTTAAATAATTTAATATTTAATTAAGTGTAAGAAAATCTTTAAAATAAAAAATATGCCATAAGTGAATACACGCTTAAAAAGTGAACAAATAGTTTGTGTAGATATTGAATATAATATTATAATACATTTCAGTTTAAATAATTTTAAAATATTGCCATTTATCGTACCGTATACAATAGAAACCATCAAAGCATGCATGAATAAACAAACAAATAAAAACAATATTAATAGTTTTTTTCTTCTTTTTACTTCGTTAAAAATTTGAAAAAGGAATTAGACTGTATAAATCACGTTTAACGTAACCCAGATTGTAAGTTTGACCTAAGACTTGATTTATAACAATTCACAATAACAAAAAAGCTGGGTGTATTGTGTAAATATTCTTTGAACAGTTTGAATTAAATAGGATATGTTAATTCTACATTACTATTACCCGTTAAAATGGACCGATTTAAATCGTACCTATTGTTTCCGGATTTTTTTTTTTGTATACGTAAACTATGATAAATTATTACCAAATGGGGAAAAGAACATATCATATATATTTTGAATAACGCGTTGATGGACGAAACCATAATGCAACGAATTAACAATTTTTTAACGTAAATCAAATAATAAAAATAATATAGTATGTTGAATATTCAATGATAAGTTTCAATAATGTTTAAGAGTGTTTTTTTATGGTTATTTAATATTTTTATTTCAATATTATTTAATTAACTTTTATTCTAATATTTTAATATTTTTTTCTATTATAATATAGTTTTTGGTAGTTTTCTTCACATTTACTGTAGTTTTTGTAATACATTTCATTTAACATTTAATATTATAATGTATAAGTATATAGATTATAGTGATTATCGAATATTATAAATGATCGGTAACACAGTTAATTTAAGTATGGTATTCATAACATAGTTTTAAATTTATACAATTCAGAATTATATTATTATCTATAAATGAATTAAAATATAAATTAAATTTGTTCAACCGCATCAGTAGTTCAATAACACTTGTTATAAATTAGATAACTTAAAATAAATCTGATTTGATTTTAATATTTAATTTTCATTAAAATTAAATATGTTGGCATACATTTTCTTTTTTAAAAATTAATTATTTTTTAATCTTCTTATGTTTATATTTTTACATTAAAACTATTAAAAAAATTTCTACACTTTAGTGAGCTGAAAAATAGAACCAAAAAACGGTTTAACAAGAAAATGTCTGTCGACTTTCATATATAATATTACTTTCTTTAATTATATATTATCAGTGCTTTTGATGTTGGTGCTCAGGTCGATGTGATATACACAGACTTTTCCAAGGCATTCAACTCTTTTAATCATAAAGTTCTTTTCCACATACTTCGATCTTCTGGATTTGGTAAATTCTATCTAACAGGCCTCAATTGATGAAGCTTTTTGGTGTGAAATCAGATCCACTAATCTATACAGAATGGCTTCTGATGTACCCCCAAAGAGACTATCTTTTATTTTATTTTTTTCTCTTTTTGTCAATATAGTGCAAAATCTGTGCTCCAGCACCTGTCACTTAATATGTTTTGCAGATGATATACAATTATACGTGAAAATGTACTCCTTAGAAAATTGTATATTTATTCAAAGCGATCTGAATAGATTTTTCAAGTGGAGTGAAACACTTGACTTGGTACTCAATATTGTTAAATATCGTTCAAAATGACTAGTTTCCGGTCTCCAATAGTTGTTACCTACCTAATTAATGCAATTTTTTTAATATTGTTAAATAATTTTAAGTACTTTACCAAAGAAAATGTCGACAGAAAACTTAGATGAAAATCTTATTTCTATTAAATATTTATGATTTTATGAAGTTGCCATAGATGAAATGGATATAGAAGTGAGATACCGTTAATTTTATCTGATTTACCATCAAGTTTATAATGAATTATCTTTGTATTGGATTAGAATTTAGAATTACCTTCTACTGTGAAAATGAAAACAGTTATTGAAAACTAAAATTAAATAAATATACTGCAACAAGATGTATATATAATTAATAAGATAGTAAATATATGTATAAACCCTTCTCCAAATTTTAAAATACCAAAAATTATTTAAACATTTCAGGTAAATTGTTAGTTGATTATCAATTTTAATACAACAAATAAAAATAACAATTAATTAATAATACCAAAGTTTGTAAGTAAGTTTTAAATTTTACTGAATACTTATTTGTGACTTGTGTCCCATCTCTTATAGTTATATTGAATGTTGGTATGTATTAAAATATAATATAAATGATGTAATTCGCAAGCAAAGCGAAAATCTTTGTAATACATAGTTGGATGACCATTTACATAGTGGTCGCTGGTAAGTGCGGCAGACTCCCAGCACTAAAAATCATAGGTTCTCCACTGAAATATGCACTTAAATTTTTTTTCCACACAAATATTTTATTAAACTATAAATAATATAGTAAAAAGCAATTAGTTGTTAAGTAATAACTCAAGTTTTTAATTTTTAATAAAAAAAAAAAAAAAATGAAATTAATGAATAACTTTAAAAATATTCATTAAATAAAATAAATCTATTTGCAGAATATTTCTGTGGACGTATTAGACGAGACTATAATATAATATAATATAACGATAATATTTACAACCTATAGGCTATGGTTACGTCTATTAATGTTATCAACATATAAATCATTAAAAAAAATATATATAAAATAAATACTAAAATCTTGTGATATATGAACATACACCACCGTAGTCTCAAAAAAAAAAAAATAAATGAATCGTGTATATAACTCACACATATAATAGTATCCAGTAAAAATTGCGTATAATCAACATACACACACACACACACACACACACACACACACACACACACACACACACACACTAATGGTTGAAGAGTAACGAGCCGCTAGTTGGGCGCCACTATGTCGTATACTCCGATTACTCGAAATACACAAAATATCATACAATATTTTATATTTAACACGCAGTGGTGAGTCACACGATCACCACGACTGACCCCTGTCTCGGAGTTTCCATCCTCCTTATATATTAATTTACATTATGTTTTTTAATATTTTAAAAAATATTTTAGTTATCTTATTGACTATGCATAAATTATGTTATTGTTTTCTTACCCTTGTTACAGTGTTTTATTAAATTCTTATATGTTACACAATTGTTACGCAATTTTAATTATTACTTAGGTTAGGGATAGTATGGTCATATACTAATAGGCAAATAACCTATGATTGTTTTATTAACCTAATTTTTAAATACTAACATTTGTTATTTAATTAATATTTCTTTAAATGCGTAATACAACAACTCCTATCACTTGACACTATTCGTGACTTAAGCCTTTTATTTACACCTTCCCTTTCTCCATGTACACAAATTAATATAGCATTACATACAAAGATTATAAATTATTAAATGTTATTAATCTTTTCTTAGAAAACTCATATCTCTGCTAATATTGATGCTCCTTCTCTCTTCTTTCTTTTTAAATGTTTAAGTACCTTACATCTTACTCATAATATAATTATTTTTCATATTTCTCTCTGCTCGACCAATTATAATATGGCCAATGAGCCAATTAATTAATTAACCGTTTAATGAAACTTACAAACGAGGACCCTTCTTTTTATAATACATAAATCCATTAGCGTTATACACTTTTTATATACTTATCTATACTTGTTGTTTACTAATTATTATACTTTTATATTGTTCGATATTACATTATGTTATAATATGTACTCTATTTACTTGAGCGCAAGCCTGTTTCGTATAAAATAAAATAAAGAATCGACATTTTTACTTTTAATCTTTTAAAAACAGATTTTTTATTATTGTAAAAAACACAAATCTCTTTGAAACAATATATTATAATCTTTGTTTTTAATTAAATTAATTAAATTATAAATTATTAAAAAAATTATGTTTTAAAGTAAATAGTTGAATTTAAATTTGTAAAGTGGGAATACTCTGCAAAAAAAAAATTAATAAAAGATTGTTAAAATCAATTAAATACCGTAAACACTAAGACGATCATTGGTGTTTAATATTGTATATTTGTGGCCAATATTAAACTCCTTGTAAAACATCAGTATACCCCCATGCCCCTTAATCATATATATTATAATGTATTATAACGTAATACTCATTTTATTTACTATTATTTATGTATGCATAAGTCTTAATCAGTTATAAGATATGTAACTTTGTAAGTACAGTAATTTATTATTACTAGTGAAAACAAAATACAAGCAATATTTTATTTAATAAAAGTTTATTTTATCAATATTGTAGTATTTATCTCTTAGATTAAAACTCTATTTTAGGCATAGCCTATAGGCAAACATAAATGAATCAATGTGTTCTGTGTTTACTATACATACTTTAAAACGTGTTTTAATTTATTAAAAATACGTAACAAGTTTGTTTTAAGGCACATAATATTATTATTAAGGAAATTGAAAGTGGTGATTTTTATTCTTTGTCTAACACACGTGTATTATAAGAATTTTGACGTGTTTTCATTCCAACTTACCGATTGATTTAGTAGAGCGATTCAAATTCTAAAAACAAATTTAATTTTATCGTCTACTTAAAATTGACTTTTCTGGATTTCTGATTTTTGAATTCTAATTATTTTTTATTAATCTTTTTTGAGAAGTTAGGGGGATAAAATAAAAAATGTGAGAAATTCGATTTCAAGTAGACTTGACGACATATTCAAATATGTTTATTCTTATCGCTTCACTAAATCAATCATTACGTTAAAATTAAAACACGTCAAGATTTGTATATTTTATGTATGTTAAATAAAGACAAAAAAACCACCGTTTCCAATCCCCATAGGTTGTCAACATACATATGTTATATATATATTATTATGTATATTTTACATGCAATATATAAAATATACAGTATACAATACATCCATATTATCGAAATGATATATTTTTTATACATCAGACAATATATTCTACTTAACTGATATTTGTATATGAACTGCAAACAACTAAATTAATTATTAGATTAGATTCTGTAAGAGCTAATTTTTCAATTATATTTTTGTATTTTTCTTTAATTTTTATACTACTCAGTACCTAGATTGTTAGTATGAAGTATTTTGAAACATTCAAGTATCCTTCTATCTATATTAAATTGGATGTGAAATCAAACGAATAGATACTTTGAAAAGATATTTTTATACATATAATAAACCTAATCAATTAAATAAAAATTATTTTTTTGGAAATAATATTCTAAAAAAGTTAATTTTACATATAAAAAACCATTTGATTAACTAATTTTATAAAAAAAAACTTTATTTTATATTTTTTTGTAACCGACATAAATTATGTTTTAAACTTATCTGTAAGTTCCTATACAGACCTTTTTTAGTTCAATCTTTGATCGTAAGTTTTATTTTATTCACTTTAAGTCTTTGTAAAATATTACAATAATTAGTTTTAATCTATTTATAGTACAATTTAAAGAAAATAATTACAGGTTATTTGTTTTTAATTGTAAAAAACATTATAATAATAAAATGTTTTTAAAGCTTTAAAAACTTTTTTTGAATATAAACCGTTTTTTAAGATTAATTAACTCTTTAAATTAGAATTATAACTTTTTAATGATTAAATACTAAACTACGTTATGTTAATAGAGGTCGTAATTAATTATTAAAGATAGAAAATACAAAACTATAAATACAAATTATGAATTGAATATTTTTGTATACATCATGTAAGAATTGTATTAAAATTTATTTATATTATCTATACCACAATTAAAATATTATCATTTAAATAAATCGGTATAATTATCATCATGCATTTATGTTTAATATTTTAAGTAAGCATCAAACAGATTTTTAATACAAATAATGAAGGTACTTTAATTTAATATGAGACGAAATTAAGTAAGAGTGGAATCTAGATAGGTAGTGTTGACGAATTAGGAAGTACAAAATCCCAAGAAAATAAAACACATTTGTAAATGACATATGGATATATAATAAAAACCGATTGGAGAAAATCATTTTGACGGTGAAAAACCTCAAAAGAGCGTAAGCATTAAATAAAAAAATGTTTTGATAATATCGGTTTTTATCATTTTATTTTCATCTCTTCTGAAAATAAATTAATAATCTTAAAATGAAACCGCTTTATTTTTAAAAATATTCATGTCCTAAAAATAATTTAGTGAGAATGCGATTTCCTAGTTATTTTTAACAAAAGTATTACACTATACTAAGGTATACTGAGAAATAAATAAACATAAATAATTAAAGAAATACTTAAATAAATTAGTAACGACAATAGAATGAATTATGGTTGACGGGGAACAAAATTGGAAATTGCCTGAGAAAGGGAGAAATTAAGGTTGCAGGCAAGTTTTAAATTAAATAAAAACGCGTAAAGATGATGTTAGTCGTTTGAATTATTTAAGTAATTTGAATTTGTACTTTTTTCAAATCAATTTCCCTATTCCAAATAAAAATAATAGCTGAAAAAAACAACAACGCTATAATCGTTATTATTGATAAACTACATATCTTGTATCGACCACTGTTTTATTATTGATTAATATTAAATTTAACCATACTAGTTTTTCAACAATAACAGTTAATTATTACACTCTCGTGTATTTTTTATAATACTACTATATGTTTTTATTTATAAGTATCGATAATAGTTTTTGTTATAAAAACAAACGATTATTTGACGGCGATAATGATAATGATAATAATAGTAGTTATACTATTTACTGCGAATTTTTTCAAATTATGGTGATATAGTTAAGTTATGTGGTGTATTACATTTTATTATATGATTATTACGCACGTTTGATGTATCAGCTCGTGACTAGAAACATTGGAAAATCTGTGAGTATACGTGAAAAAAATCAATTTACTAAACTGTAAACAACTAAAGAATATTTTTTATGTTTTTTTTTTTTACAAAATATCTCTCATGGTCATCGCATTTAAAACCACAGATGTAACGTGATGGAATCGTTGAGTGACTTTTAATAGTTTTCTATAGCATGAGCATCGCAAGTAAATACTCTATGAAGTTATTGTTTTCACCCCTGTAGTAAAACAATCACATCATTTTTAAATAGATAACGAAGTTAGTATACACAACGTTAAATTATAAAATATAATCTACACTATGCATCGTTTAATCGAACGGAACACAATAATAGTTGTTGATCGTTGATAAGGGGCGGAATTTCGTGCGGTTCGGTCTTTTGAATGTACAACCTTTCGTTTTTACGTGAAAGCTAATGGTTTCGCGATTATTACACGCGGAAAAGTAACGGGGTCGTCGGTTATTAAAAAAAAAAAAAAAAATATTAATACACAGATGTATCTGATACATTTATGACTTACATGTTAACACGAGAAATATCAATAGACAACAATATGACCAAAATAGGTATATAGGTTTTGAGACTTTGTCCAATCAGTTCTCGTTAAATTAAAAAATATATTAAAAACGATTTTCCATTAAAACCGAGAAGTTTAAAAATCAATTTGTCCGTTACGCGCATTAGGAATAAGGAATGCTACTGTCGATATTATAAAAATCGTAATAACGATATAATGTATTATACTATAGTACCAAATACAGTAATATGTATCGTATAGAGTAAAGATGCATTCGAAACATAGTATTATTCTTTGGGCCCGACGTCGACATCTGTACGTGTTTCCCGCATAACAATATAATATTATCATTTTCGTTGAATGTTTTTCAGTAAGAATATAATTACAATACAATAGTATTATTATTTATTATACCTAATACAACGTAACAAGCTGACCGCTACATAGGTATATTAAATCATCGATCGTTATGCAATGATATACTTGCTATTTTGAATAAATTTAGCGATCGATTCGGCGTAAGTACCTACATTATTATATTTGTTACCACGGACAAAATCTGTTTCCAGTTTTTAGAGACTTTTCAATAACATATAAAAGAGTGTGTTCTACGCATAACTGTAAAGTATGGATTTTTTAAATGGCCAAACTTTTTATTTAACTAACTCTGCTTGTTTAATGTAGTTTAAAACATATTGATATATATTTGTGTTCGAGCTTTTAAAGGTGAGTATTTTATTCAATTTTTAATCCATAAAAACTGATTTTACTCCATCAAGTACGTCGATATTTAAAACTAGTTTGATAGTTCATTCATTCAATCTTAAAAAAAATAAAAAAATACTGATATTAAGCGTCAACACTTAAATATATCGTCAAAAAAGTAAAATTATTAAAATAGTTTTTAAAAATATGGTTTTTAAAGCTAACAAATATTGCGGAGAAATTAGCTGTGTAATAAATTAAAACATTAGTTAAATTTCTATTAAAAATGACAAAAATGGGATTTAAAAAATAAAATAAAATGCAATACAAATTTAATTTAATTAAAAAAAATGCAAATTAAAACTTTTATTTTTATATTCTTTCTATGCAAATGAGTAATGACATGCAGGAATTGACATTATCGATACTATCAAAAATATACTAGTATTAAATGGGTTTTAGTGCAGTTATTTTTATTAAAAGATTTATTCCAAACACATAGATAAATGAAATAATATGAAAAAATTCAAAATAAAAATAAAATTTTTATATTATTATGGACGATTAGATTATTAAATTTTATGATAAGGAATCAACGGTTTAGATTACTCGCAATAAAGTCTGTAGGTTATAATATTAAAATCCATGCTCACAATATTTTATTTAACTTAACCTAAATTAAACGTCACAATATAATATTTTATTGTGACTCACGCATGTCCATTATTTTTAGGCGCCTAGTTAACTTACGTCCCAAAATTTATTTAATGGATATGTTGCGTTCAAATGAAAAAGGTTAAAAATATGTCATATAGCTGCATAGGTACCTGTGTCCTATAGACTTCAGTTTACGTACAACCTAGTTGCGGTCTCGTAAATCCATACGAAAAATTGATTGTTTGAATACACTTTATTAATAAACGAATATATTTTGTATCCATCTTCTCGAAGAACTGTGTGCTACAATTATACAAAGAAATAAAGAAAAATTTTGGTTGTGTAAATATCATTATAAAAAATATTTAAAACATCTGAATCTGAATCATATTATAATATTATAAACAGAAACTTAAAATTGTTTTTTGTTCCTATTATATTTATCTATATGAAATATGTTTGTTATATAATGCGTAATACGTTAATAATAATATAAATATTATATGTTAATTATAAATAATAAATTATAATATTACGTTAGTATTCCATTGGACTTGCTGCACTTACCACAAGCTATGCTTTTGGGGCAGCGTCATTAATTGTTTTATTTTTAGTTTTGTTATCTTTTTCTAAAATATTGTTTTTGACAATAAATTATTATTATTATTATTATTATTATTATACTTTACCTTAACATTGCAAACTATCTATTCATTATTTTTAATTTCATTTTTATTCCTAATTTAAAGTAAGTATAGGTATATGTGTATAATATATAATATGTTAGAACACATATTAAAAACAATAGTTTATTTACAATAGTATATTGCATACGACTAATCCGTAGAGTGAGTGATAATTATAATACTAATATTGTATGCAATGATTGAAATATTTATATTGCAGTTAGGTACAGTAAATTAACATACATCAGTTTAAAAATTGATTTAACACTAATGTATTGAACAATATTTATGTATAAAACAACCAAGGTATAGTTAACTTTATATTTTACTTATACCAACTAGCAGCAGTTTAGTTAATTTATAAATTGAATATCACTAATCAATATTTCAACTGTAATATAATATTAAAATATTATATTATAATATGTAAGCATTTAATATAAAATACACGATACAAAAAAAATAAACTTAACGTGTAAATTAATTTAAAACTATTGTTTACCTATATAATATTTTAAATACTATAATATTTGTCAATTATTTTTACTTGGCTATTTATTTTTTGTTATTATTATAATTATTAAATATCTAAATGAAAAATGAAATTTATATCAAATATAAAATTCAAAATATTAATAAAAGAATGTATCGATTAGTGTTTAATTAATTATACCTTACAATTATTTCTTATTGAATATCAATTTCAGTTAAAATATCAATAGTATTAATATAGTCAACTTTCCTCACCGAAACGGGGATGCAGGTTTGTGCTGATTGAGCTTATTACCTGTAGAATATTATACCTTTTTTTGGGACGTACGTTGTCCCAATTTTTTATATGAAAGGTTAGCAATACGGAGTAGGAAAATGATTGTATCCTCTCCCGAATCTCTTTATTTTTTAGTTCGTAATTATCGTTATTGTCACCCCCATTTACTTGATATCATTTGTAAATGCCATTTACCCCACACATAATCTTTTTTTCTTAAAAATACTAATCACATTATAATCGGCAACAATTCTATCCATAGTCCTCTGATACGCCTACACTGATCTGACGGTTATCAACCACAGTTCACGAAAATACCATGCTCGCGAGCCACCCAATATCTTAAAGTATTTAAAACCTTTAGCTTTGTTTATCACATCTCGCATTATACACTGGTATCCGATCACCACTCGTCCGAAGTTACTGCTGGACCACTGACATCGCTGATATTGCATAGTCGTACAACTGCAGTGGCTAACGAGTGCGCTTATAACCACAGTATAGCCCGTATACGTAACGATATCGCTTGAAAATCTCAAAATTCTATCTTAAAATAGTACCATATCTCCCGTCAACAGTTGCCACCCGTCAGTTCATAATATATTGTTTCGTACGTATAGGTAGATTTCAAGGTTTGATTTTTTTTTCTTTTCCGTCATCATCATAATACCGTCGTCGCTTCGTAGCAGATATAGTTACTGTGCCCGTCCATCCGTTTTCGCGCCGCCCGGAAAATCGTTCGCCATTACATTATTTCACCGCCGTCGCAGTTAACAATGAATTTCGTTGTACCACACACATACGCTGTACACATGAAATATAATATAATATATATATATATATATACGAAGTAAGAAAAAAAATATTCGAAAAAATGCGTTTTGTAATCACACTGCAGCACGAGTGTGTGCGACCCGCGCACAATGACCATCACGTACGTCTCTAAAAGATCATATATTATATATTATGTGTGTGTATGTGTGTGTGTGTGTGTGTGTGTGTGTGTGTGTGTGTGTGTGCATGTATGTATGTGTGTGGATGGTTCATTGCTCGGATGCGTATAGTTCGTTTTTGTTCAGATACGTACAGACACATACGCGTGTAAATATAAATGTTATACGATCACAGTCGTGCGGAGGTGCAATATCATTTCGGAGAAATGTCGGACGAGAAGGAAAAAAGGTGAAAAAAGTAATACATTTATAATAACACGTATCTAAAACGAAAGACATTATAAAATGTGACCGCCATCGCCCTTACCGCGTATACTGTAATATGCACTTTCTACACGGTAAATCTTACCAAGGTCTCCCCGTTTAACAGTCCATCTTCGTGGATTATGTTTTTTTTTTCATTTTTATTTTACCTCCTCCTTCTCTCTCGACAGTCAGTACATTCCCAAAAAATATAGCTATGTCAAAATTTGTAAACATGACCACCGTAATTTGTTTTTATCATTATTTTTATTTTTCGTCTTTCTCGTTGTTTTCATATTGTGTTCACTTGATAGGAAATTCATAGTCTGACGCAACAAAAATCAGTCATAGTTTACTACTAAGGTTTAATCACCTTACGAGGTGTATTGTTTTGATTCTTTTGGGCAATTTAAATCGTCATCAACGGGGCTATTATGAGTTATGATTTTAGACTTAAGAATGTATAAAATATAATACATAGTATTATGAATCATCATATTGATTAAATTGTAAATTTTAAAATTATATGTATAATTAGTATTATACAATGTATCCTCCTTATATCCTATAATAAGACAATAGCAATCCGCAGGAAATTATTAAATAAATATGTCAACAAATATTGCTCAACAAAATATACTAGTTGTGATATAATTTTATTTTTATATAATAAACAGTATCTATTAATAATTTATAGTAGGTAATATTAATACTAAAGATTATAATATTCATATTTTTTGCTCAATAAATTGAAAGAAAATATTGCCCATTCTCTCTCCAATAATATATAAGATGTATTATAATATAATCACGTATACTCTTCAGACCAAACTATTTCTTCAAATACTCGTATATCAGTATCTAAAATTTTGGATGATAAGACAATAATCGTGACAATTCATAAGAATCCATGTAGTCAATCGTATAGAATTCAAAATATAGATTTTCGTTAAATCAATTTTTATAATATTTTCTATCATATTTTAATAATTTAATAGTATTCTGTATAGATCCAGAAATTAAAACTATACCCGAAGAAAGAGTAAGATATTATAAAAATTTCACTCTCGACCTTTTGCCCATCTAAATACCTAAATTAGCCACATTTAAAACACCTAAAGATCCCTTTGAATACCTAGCCAATCTGCCATTCGTAGCTATATGTAATGTTTTTGATAAAATAAAATGATACTTTATTAATTTTTTGTTATTCAAATGTACAACAATCGGTAATACCTTTATGTTTGTATACTACACACTCAAAAATAACTCAATATATTTCAAAAACATTTTTATTAGTTGTTTTTAGAGATTTCTAAAAAAATAGTGAGTAAAACCACGTACGAAAATATACTAAGTGTTATACGCAATCTACCACAGGTGGATTGTTCATCTCGATTAGTGAGACAAAGGTTAGGTACTCTAAAACTGAGATACACTACCAATATAGCATCGTATTTTTATGTTTACACCTTTAGTAACTTCAATAAATAAATAAAAATTTGAGTTACCAAGGTTTCGAACTAATAAGACTTAACTGTATTTAATTTTAAAAAAGTTTCGACATCAAGCTTGCGTAATCTTAGAATTATTATAATATAACTCTCATTCTTTTAATATACAAATAAATTTCGTTAGTCAATTTCGTTTTTTTACTTTTGGATACAGACCAATTCAATTACTTGTTTCACACCGCATCTCTACGAGTGTACCATTTCCCGCATTGGATCTGATCCAAGCACGTGCATATGAGTAACTATAGATTCAGATACTTCCATGACCCTTGCTACTATATGAAAGCAAAACTAAAATAATAATAATTGCACAAAATCGACTTTGACACCGCCATTTTAATTTAGTATTTGCTATTAACTGTGCCAGTTCAAGTCTAATATAGTTCATCATTTTATGCAATAAAAAACGATTGATTATACATTGTAGTAATGAATAACAATAATTCGACCCATATAAAATATTATTATAGAATCCATAATATAGAACACATTTGTTGTACAAATTTTAACAAAATATATTTTATTACATTTATATTATATGAATATTTTATGGGTGTAATATGGTTATGACTTATGACTATATTCTATCATTAAACTTATGTTTTATTTATAATGTTTTCTGTTGAAATATAGTCAATAACTATGTACATTTTATTAAACGCAGTCTATTCGATTTTTTTCTTTAATCAATTTCGTTTTAAAAAACATTGTATCTAAGAGTATATGTAAAATAGTTGACAAATACAATAAAATAATATTACAATGAATACGCTAATAATTTATCGAAATAATAAGTTATTTTTCTTTATAATAATGAAACATATTTCTGAGAGTTGGATATATAATACGATGGAACCGTCTATTTGCCTAGGGATGTAATATGTGTGCAGTATATTATATTATGTTAAATTATAGTCGTATGCATGAAATATAATAATATATTTGTATAATTTTATGAACGGTATTATAATTATATTGTGACGAAAATGTAGAACAGCGATTGTTAATGTGAATGCTAATAGCTAGCTGTATTATAATTTATATTTATTTCACGACAAAGATTGAAAAAAATTAAATAAATTACCATAAAAGTATAATACATAAAAGATGGTAGCGAGTATATTATAGCCTCGATTTCTAGCAAGAATGAAATTTTATTCGTATATTCGGTATACAAACATAACATAGCGTTGATATTGATATATTTTTTTTTTACTGATCTTCACGGGCCATGATAAAAATATAATTATATAATATTTACCCACCCGCATTATTCTATATTAATTTAAGAAATGTATAAGATTTTTTTTCAATAAATAATCATAGGTAGATAAATAATTTTGATAAAAAGCTATCTATCATTAGTATTGCTTGTACATATATTTATTTCGGAAGTGAATTTTGACAAAAGATTTTTTGTGCCAACAATAGATAAGGCTGATATTTCATCGATATTATAATAAATACAAAAAAAATACGATTGGTCCCGAGATTAAAAATGTAATAGCAGTAGTTATTAATTTTGTATTCTTTAGAATTTAAAGATTGCTTATTTTTATATCTAGCTTTTATAAAACTGATTCTCTCCATCATTATAATCGAATTTTAATATATACATTGTACACACTTAAAACAATTTGTTTAATATTTATTTATAGATTATGACGTGACAATAATCAAGATAATTCAATAGTGGACAAAAATTCACTTTTGCATATAATTTAGCCATTTAGAACATATTTTGTAAATACTAATACATTTCTATATTATATATTTTTATTTGAATAAATAATATATTATGAAAAGTTTGATGCATCATAATGAATTATAGTGTTTTGTTTGACTCTTGCAATAATAGTTAAGTTATTTTAATATTTAAAACACAGCCTAATTTGTTGAATCATTTAATTTGTAATAACAGTTTACGGTAGTAAGACGAATATGTTTAAAAATTACTGATGAAATGTTTAAAAATTCCATGTACATATATCAAAGAATTTTATTTCACTTTTATATCACGTCACACTACGTTATATAGGCAGTTCTAAAATATTTTCATATCGAGTATGATTTCCTATACAATAAATAATAAATCGAACCCAATTGCTTGTAGAAAATTGTATTGACTGGTTCAGCTGTATTTACACACTGATTAATATGTCAGTGACTTGTATTTTGATTTCTATATGTCATCGTGGTAATAACGGTTATTGAAAACAATATATTATAATAATAATATGAAGTTGAACATTAACTGTCCAAAAGCATCATCATCGTTATTCGTCGTGCTATAATGTCTTTCGGTAGTAAATATACTAATCTACGAGTCGTCGTTGGAAAAAATACTTCAATGATTATTTACAGTATTAAAGTCACGTTCTGTAAATCTATTTAATTCATAAGTTTAATAAAATAAATAAAAATAAAATCTTTTTTTAAATTTTAGTTATTTTATATATATTTTGATTTTTAAAATCTTGTTAGACTGAACAGTAATATTTATGACGCAGTAGTAATATATTATATATTTTTTATATAAATAACATACAATTTGAATAAAATTCTTGTAATTCAATTATTTCAGTTATTATGCTTAGCCAAAGTGTAATAAACTATTGTTGCAATATTAATATTAAAAGTTTATTTTGGTTGAATCGGTATACCATTTAACCGATTTTCCACTATATTTAAGACTATATATATGTATAATTTATCACATCAATAATTTTTTGAATAGTTAAATATGACAAGAATTGTATGAGTTAATTTTTATATTATATCTTGACTAGTTCAAATGTATGAATATTTAAATATATTTTATGAGAGTACTTTGGATATAAAAAGGACTATAATATTATAATTATAGATTAACATTTTAAATATCATCTTGAAATAATACAGACTACATTGTCTTAAATTAAAAATCAAACTTTCAATAGTAAATCTCGAAAATATATACTTGGAGCAATATTTATGTTTAATATTAAGTTATAATTTGTTGTTAAATATATTACGTATATTATTGTTATTGTATACTTCTATATTATTGTTGTTGGAAAATCTAATAATCATGTTTCCAGAGATTACTATGTCGGTGTAAGTCTCACATGGTTTAGTAGCTTGGTAAATAAACTTATTAAAAATATTGCGTTATTAAAACCAATCACAGTTGATAATTATACATTTTCGAATTCATGTAAAAACTACGAGTATTAGTAAATACTTCATCAAACCTTTGTTTGATTTTAAATTTTAGTTTTATAACTTCAATATATATCTTAAAGTTTAAGATAATTTATAATAATTTTTATAGAATTCGTTTTATAAAATATGAGACTTATTGATCGCCATAATTAGTATATAAGGTATTTTATTTATTAGCTATATGAATTTTTACCAAGAGTAATTAAATAAGTCATTCGGACAAAAAGGTATAAGTACGTGCAATCATACAAACTGCATGTTATTTGTACTTAGGTACAACCATGTTGAATCGCCGTTCCATTGATCTCAAAGATTAGACGCTCTCCAATATTTACATAATCAATAGCAATGGTGTTATATTTAGGTCGGACCTTATTTATAATATATTATAAATAGGAAACGATATAGGTAGGCAAACTGCGTACGTATAAAAACGTTTTATGTGTGGAGACGTGAGCAAAAAACATCCCAAATAACCGTATAAAACGTCCGGAGACGTCAAAACGTATTTTATCCACGACATGGCAAGGCGGCTGAAGGGTAGGATTTGTGAAACCATTGGTGTATAGTGTGTATCTGGTATATATGTATGTATAGAAAAGAAGATCGAAAATCGAAAATCGAAAAATTATCTGTCTATATCACTTTTAGCCGATATCTACATAATACACTTTGTATATTTAATATTTATGTTATATACGTATATTATTTATAGAAACGCCAATAACGAAGCGGTTGCGTCAAAAGCTTAATGCACGTAAGGCAAAAAGGCACACGTACTCCCCGCGCTGCAGCAATACTGTGCCCGTTCTACCTTTGTGCATGAAAAAAAGCAACATGATTGCGCTCCATGAAATATAGATGTTGTGTTGTTAACAATTTTTCAATACACTATTTAAAAATATTAATACATGGCATAATGAACATTTGTATTTTCTCAAAATACTAGAACGACCAATGGACCAGAATTATTCCACCGACATTTATAACTCACAGTTTTACGCTTCACATCTCTCTATTCATGAAGCTATTAATATAATATTGTTAGACATTCAAAGTGAAACTTACTTAAAAGTTATAGTATTAAAAAAACTAATTTAAACAATCCTTGAAAAGAACAAGAAAACAAATTCGTATAATGCTAGCTTGGATAAAATTAGAACAAAATGAAATAGTATACTATGTATACAAGAATATTTGAATGAAGTGACGGGATCACGAATTTGTGATACAAAATTGTAACTCTTAATTTCATTTTTTATTTTTAAAACTAAGTAATTATAATATAAAAATTATTTATTGAGTTATTTTATATATTAGGGGAAATGTTATTTATTTTTTTTTGACAAAAATGTAATTCATAGTTTTTATGTATTAATATTGTTTTAATAGTGTATTGAGGGAACTAATAACATAATAATATGAAATAATTTTTAACCAAGCCAACGATTTAATTTTTTTTTTTTTTAGCATTAAGTTTGTAAAATTGGGAAGGAAAATTGTTAAAAGGACAACACCTATATTTCATGGAGCGTAATTGTGTTGCGTTTTTTTCATGTAAAAAGGTAGAATGGGCGCAATCGTGTTATAGCCATTCCCCGTATACATCTATGTAAACGAGTCTACAAGAAATTGTTTGACCTTTTATCTACCATCTACCTGCTGCATACTTGCTTGGTACGCATCGCGAGACGACTTTAGCAAGAGCAAGGAGTGGAACCCTAGAAATCGATAAAAAAAAATAAAGACTTCCGACCTAAAATAATTATATTAAATAATAATTATCATCTATGAGCTGTTATCGGCTTTTACAAGAAACCTTTACTAACTATATTTTGAACAAGTTGACGGGTCATGCATAACTCACATATATTTTATAGGGTGTAATCAATTAATTTGTTGTTTTTGACGAATGGTTTCGGTTTAATTGATTTGTTTGGTTATGATAAAAGTTCCTCCTGCACTACGAAGAAAGAAACATGCCGCAATGTAATCTTAAAATATTCAAAACTATTTGTTTTCAAAATCATTCAAACCATAGTTTTATGGATACAGTTAATTTTAAATTAGAACATGGTGGTTGAGGCTGTGATATATAATTATCGTTCACCGTAGAAATTTTATAAAAAGAAATAGAAATTACAATGGATCTAATAACAATCATGTAAATTTTTATAAAATATTCTAAACTACATAAAAAACAAATCACATATAAAGTATGAATGCATAATGTACAAAAACCACTAAAGTAACTAATTTTGTAGTATTTAATATTATGTGTGTAATTCGTATTGTCGTATTGTATACCGACCGTTTTTTTTTATTCAAGAAATTAATTTTTGTAAATTAAACGTTAAATATTGTTACATAAACTTTTTTTAAGACAACAATGATTGACAAAAAAATTGAAAGTTTACACTTTTATCTGACTTCTGAAAATTATTCACTTGAGTTTATTTTACTAAAAACGCGTTATATCTATTTATAACAATCGTAAGATATTTAAAAAAAATATATTTAAAATATTATACACAGAGACATAGCTTTTTAGTTCTTATAGTTTTATCATCACAATAAATTATTGCGCTTTTACTGACAAGATTTTTTATTTATGTAATGTGTTCTATGTATATCATAGTACACTATAATAATTATAAATAAAATTTCTTTATAATAAATCAATATATAATTGTCTTCAATAAATGCTTAATATAGCTAATAGTATCGTATAAATTATAATTCCATTTAATTAAATAATACCTATAAATAGATAAATTATAATTATTATAAATGTTGTTAATGTTTTATTCGAGAAATGTTATTATGACTAAACGTATTATAATTAATAATTAAAAATACATTTTAAATATTGATTATGCGTCGCAGGTATTTTTGTTTGTTATTTTATTATATTTTTATACTGATTAATAAACAGAATTATTGTTTGATATATTTTACGCTTTTTTAACAGTGCAATTGTCAGGTTCACGATATTTTGTCGATGACCGTTACTATTATTACACGATATTTAACATAACAGATAAATATCATTAACAGAACATTAAATTCTTAATAAACTATGATGAAACTGGCTGTTAGAGTATTAAAAAAAATCTGTAAATGTCATAGCGTATAATTATGTATTGTAATAAACCCATTGAAAGAAAAAACTGTGGTTACACCTATACAAATCATTTGTTTTGTATATGCGCATAAAAAAAAAATGTGTTTCACTTGTTACCTTCAGGCGCAGAACGAATACTCTGGAAAAAAGACAAAACAGGAGACATTAAGACATATATAGACAGCAAACATGAGTGAATATTAAAAATTACTGCAAATCATAACGTCATTCGTATTTTAGCATTCATTTCTCGTTGGCGGGAATAAACTTTTTGTACAAACTTTTCAGAAAGTGTATAAATTCACGTGATCAAATATTCAAATTTAAAATGTCTATCGCAGTATTTTCACCTTAACGGTTTACTTATAAATGCAAGGCACAGTAGTGTTTTATATGTTACCTACCAAATTGTACAATCGTTGTAATATTGATTGAGTAAAGTAAATCAATTCCGTTGAAAATTTGTATGTGTTTACAATAGTAAATCATTGATTATTTGCTTATCAATTTTAAATAATAAATAATAATGATAAACCAAGTTAATTTGTTGTCCGTGCAAAAAAATGTCAAACCCTAACAATGTTTAAAATTATCATTTAAAAACATAACGAAATAAATTTAATTCTAATGAAGTAACATGGGAACCCATACATAAATCAGTATATTATTTTTAATTTTGTGACATTCAATATTTTATTAAAAATTAAATAAAATATGACGAATGAGATATTTTCAATAAAACTCGATATGATTTGTGTTTTATCGTTTATTATTAATGTTTTCTATTAAAATTGTATTTTTTTCATCTCTTGTTGTGTGCATTTATATGATGTAACAAAATTTATATTCAATATTATACATGTATAATATACATAATAATATTGTAATGGGCATATATATTATATTATTTAAGTTTGATTTAGAAAATAACTAAACTGTATAAGTATTATGATGAATAAGTATATTTATTTTAACGTATGAACGGTATGAAAAGTAAATATATTTATATATATTATTTTACGCCCGCTGTGTTATGTGAACATATCGATCTATTTATAAAACTAAATGATTTAGTCTGCTGCCTTTCTGTTTGAATCTATTTATTTATACGTTGATAATACTAATACAATAAATTATTAATGTACATTAAAATAACTGTAGCTAAATACTTACTATACATAAATAAAAGTACAACTGACAATTCCAATTCATTTTATTCGATGAAAAAATATTTGTTTCACTGGTATAATAAAGATAAATAAATTAAAGTTTAATATTGGTCACAAAAACATTTTCATATTTTAATAGGAAATTATTGGAATTATTTTTGTACCCAAGTCGTTTGGATAAAATAATGCAAAAGACTAAAACGATAAAAAATGACATTTATGTTCTCTCTATCGATCGTAAAGTAACTGTACAGATTGTACTTATTTTGATAAACTTGATGAACAATTTCACAGATTCTTAGTGATTTTGAAAAAATATATATTTAATATATTTTTTTTATACTGTTAATATTTTTAATTTTATGTATTTCACGTCGAGATTTGTTTATGGTATTATATTAATATGTTTAATAATTGCGTTATATTATAGCTATTTATTATTTACGGATTCACAAAAAATAAAATACCTTCTTCCAACCTCTTAATTTTAATGTTGAATAAAATATAAAATATTCAAGTCATTTCCAGACTTTTATGGTGTGCTAATAATACAATTTTCAATGACATTTAATTGAATTTAACAATAGTTTGAATAATAACATATTGTGACAATGGTATGAAAAAAATAATACTATATCAACTATACGTTACATTGCTTACTAAGATGTTTTCATTCACTCTATAATAATTGTAAATTCTTAATTATATCGATGCGCGCATACAATAGATTGTATTCAATCAAAAATAGACTAAATATCAATTTCTAAAATGTTCATCGATTAATTATTGATGATGTAGGTCGAATGACCGAATTTAAATCATCTGATCTCATTATTATTAATATTTTACCATCATCTGAATACAAAGGTGTTTTCAATATAGTTTTTTTTGTACTTCTTTAATTCGCCATAAATTATTTGAGATATGGAAGTATTTCGTGGGATAAATATGTAGGATAAGTAAAGTTCACAAAATGAAAAATCGAGACCACTTCCGTGACCTTTTTTTTGTTCTATAGGTACTTATATAATATATACATATTCTATACAATCCGTAAAATATACTGCTAATTTATTTGCATAGGGACAATATGATAAGTATAATACTACATATTAAGAGCTTATGAAAACTGCGTATGAATGTATATGGAATGAATGTGTTATTTACAAACAAAATATAATTTACTATGGGAATTAGTAAAAAATAAAATATAGTGGAGATTTTTAAGGTAAATATCAGACGATTTAAATTTAAATTCAATAATGAGTCCACTGATCTCTCTTCTTTCTTCTGTTCTAAATGCATTTATCGCTAAAGGTACATTTTCTCTCTAGTCTATTTGGGTTTAATATAATAATGTTTAAATTTTAACTCTTATAATTATCTTCATTAATAGCTCCTATAACAATTCCATTATTATTTTAATACTTTAATATTCATATTAATATCTACAATTTTATCGTAATCATCTATTGTTACGTACTATTATGTAATATGTAGATTTTATTGATAATCAAACTATAAAAAAAAAAACCAAGACGATTTTTAAATTTAAATTGTATTGTGTACACAATAATGCAATCTCGGAATCGAACAGTACAGTCAAAATTTTTTATTTTGAAACATCTCAATAAATATTTTAATAGAATAGGATATTTAGAAAAATATGTGAACAGTAATTATACACAAAACTTGTAGTAAACGTAGTAAACATAAATCTTTATTAAAACTTTAGTTCGATCGTTTCGTGTCATAGAAAAACTTTATAGGCAATGTGTTCATTGTAAAAATGCGGCACTCATTTTGTTCAACTAACAATAATAATAATAATGGTTATTTTATTTATTTAATCCGGGTAAAGTCACCAAGGTGAACGATCGTGCGTGTGCGAGACACCGGCTCGTTGTGTGGGCAAACATTAACAGTTGTAGGTGTTCTTTTAGATCGAGAGCCGGTCGCCGGTGATGTATAATAGCGGATTCACCACCCATTTTTCTCTTCTCCGTTCCATGTGTCATTATGCGTTTTGTCAAAAAAAAAAAAAAGAAAAGAAATAAACCCTGACGTGTACCTTAGGGTAATGGCCTGAGAAAATCGCCAAGCTATTAATCAATTTATATTCACAAATGACGCCCGCCTTTAATGATTGGCAGATCTTTTAAATATCTACCAACCTGCAATATAGTTCCGTTACTAAATAAATATTTAATTACAGTTTTATTTGAAATCAATCAGTTTTATAGAGCGACCATAACAGTAATAAACCAATAAATAAACATAATATACTATAATAAATAAATATTTTTTTGATTAATGGAAACACAAATGCTATTATTTAAAAAGAAAAAGTTATAAATTTTATACGTAAGTATAGGTATAGTATTTGAGTGAACTAAAAAAGGAATAATGCATGATTTTTCTTTAACTATAATAAAATTATTAACCCTTTTTTCGGTTAGTTCCTTGTTTATTAAACGTTTAGGTTTAAACCCACTACTCAGTACTCACAATGTTTATTTCGTTTTTTTATTTTACATAAATTTGAAAACTTAAATAGAGTAATATGTATTTTATTTTATTGTTCTCTGCTAATGCAACCAAAGCTATTTTTCAGTAAATAATTATTATTATAATCATAATAAGGAGTAGGTAAATTATATTAAAATATTTAGTATGTGTTCATGAAGATATAGAATCGACCTTTATTGAGAAAAATATACACGTCTTTCGATCTTTTTGGCTATTAGCCAGACTATATATTATAAAGGGTAAAATAAAAAAAATAAACAAAAATTGTCGAGGAGTAAAAATAATTTTTGGCATTTTAAATTTTGCCTTTACAAGGTTTACTGGTGTCCGGTATAATATAATTTACGACCGTATATTTTTGCAGCAAATAGTTTTGATATGACGTGAGAATGTCAATGTTTACGATTGATGATTGCGTTCATGGCGTGGATATTGTATTATTGGCGTAACAGATTATGAACCACTCATCGCAGACCACAATATGTCAGTACAATACCATATGTGTTTTCCAATTATGGAATACTTCTGCGATGATGCTAGTTTTGTTGTTAAAATCTTTATTTAATATATAAGGTAATACTAACGGATTTAACAATATAACTGGTACTTAAATTGTTTCCAAAGATTATAAATGTTGAAAACCATTATAAAATGTTGTTGCAACTTTTGAATTTTAGCTATAGTATATTTTTATGCGATGCTCTATAATATTTAAAATAATATTAAACTTATAAGCTACAATTTTAATTTATACTATATCCACGTTCGACATTTTACGTAATAGTTATAACATTGAATTTCGTAAATACAATCTTGGTTAAATTATGACAACAATGATGGTTTGTATAGATTGTATTTTAATTTTTACTCAAATCTATAAATTTAATTAAAAAAAAAAATATTTTAATTATTTTAATAAGCAATAATATTATTGTGTTTTTTTTTTTTTTTTTTGAAAGAGATACAGAGACGGCGATAATATTCAATAATATGCGTGCAATATTTCAGGCAGATAAAATTATTAAAAAAAACATTTAACGGAGTTATGATACATGTAAGGGTCAAATAAATTCTGGTTGGATTTTATTTTTTACTAGATTGACTAGTGGATATTTATGTCAATCAAAGTTTAGATTTATGTCAATTTATGTAGGTCTGCTAGGATTAACGTCACTTAATTTGATACGTTAATATACAAGTCACTAAGATATTTTTGTCAAAAATAAACACGTTGTATAATATTTTATATTAATACATTAAGTATCGTGTAAAATATCTGTTTCCGTGTTTTTTTGTTGTTTTTATTCTTTAGTATTTTGTTACTAAAGCTATTTAAATTCCCATTTCAATCACGCAGATTTTGGCATTTAATGGAACATGCTAATGCATGCTTAATTCGACTATATTATTGTACGTTGTAAATATTTATTCATTTCTTATGTTTTCAATAATTTATTACACTTGAAAAACTAGGATAAGTAATACTTAATGTAAAAATTATAAGAAATTATACATGCAAGAAGTGAAATCAAATATTGTGTGGTCTATAAATGGTGATAGCTGACCACTGCACTTATCAAACACTGTACATTTGGATATACTTACATTATACGCATGGCCTAACAAGCAGTCTACTAAAATACCTTGAGCCGTTTTCTCGTTCTGTTATTTTAATTATCATAAAGATTTATTGTGTACTTAGCGTGAAAAGCTATGTTTCAAATTCGATTAAGACTATTTAATTTCACACATATATAGATCGCGTATACTCGTTTACTTTATAATAATACTTAATCAGATTATTAAAATCATACTGAATAGATAAAAATAAAAATAACTCCATTTAATATTTTATTATATACCTACACAAACATAAAACAGTTTGTAGTTGTTCTATTATAATATATTTCAAGCATACGTAATACTCCACCAAATTAAATATTTAAATTTTAAATTAAATTTACCGTGTATTAAAACTTTGATTAATATTCCATTTATTATATAATAACATAATGTCGGGTAAAGTCTTATCGTTACATTACAAATTAATGTAAATATAACTTATTGCAAATGCGACTTTAATATATTCAATAGAGTATTCAACATTTTTACCAGTAGTGTAAATTCAATATTGTGGGTCTATGAAACTTTAAAATTCTGTCACGTAGTTTACGAGAAAAAAGAAACTTGGGCACTTCTGGTTTAAACAAATCTAATTAATAATTAATTTTAAGCCTAATATATGTATATTATAATAATTTATAACAAAACGAAAAATACTGTTTGCAAATTATAATGGCTAATTTTATAAAATATAAATATATCTATAATACTAATCTACCAAAATAATAAGTAATAATAGAAAACATATTCAACAGATAAAAAAGTCATAAAGAGATACACACGATATATGCTTTATAAGTTATTGGAAATTAAAACATATTTATAGATCATAACAAGTTGAATTTAAACTTAAATAATAAGCACTATAATGCTGTGTCCGTGTTATAGAATATTATTAAAACATTTAATTTATATAAATTATTGTAGAATAATTTTTTTATAAACAATGCTTAATTATAATATATAATAGCTAAGTGATGGTAACAATAAAATATTTTTAATACCAACTTCTGTGATTTGATATGTAATACAACATGACACCTATTACTTAGCATACCGTGTATTAAAATTAATTTGCAAATTGTAGGAAATTATTTAAATTAAAATAATGTACGGGTACATTTATCAACCTGATACATCAGATCATAATATGATGATGTAAAGAGAAAAAATTAATGTTGACTTACATTTTTTCAAAAAAAAAAAAAAAATCAAAATTGTTTTTCATGGAGATGGCTGGAAAATGAATATGTAGATTCAGAAGTATCTTTGCAATAGTAACAACACGTGTTATTGTCTAAACCGAGAAAGCATTTATGTTTATCCGTATTGTGACAATCCGATGATATACAGTCCATCACAATTCTGGAATTTAAAGAGGGTTTCCTCCGATTGGGTGAGATCAAAATAGAATAAATTCAACAGTACTGTAAGAGCGAACACTGAGACGACGGCATCCAATAGGACAAATATTGTTTTTCGGTCGTGTATACTACGGTATTTATAATATTATTTCAATATGTGCTGCGTGTTCCGTGGTAGATCGGCACTGTGTGGCAACAAGTCACTCAGAGCTGATTTCCTGATAATAGATTTTATCAACGCGACACATAGATATTAGCGCATAGTATATAAAACCAACGATATTGTTGTAATTACAATTTGTGTGTGCGATTATGGCTGATGGACTGACATTACAATTTAAATCCGCAAACCGTTTGAATTGATATCCAAATTTCTTCGATCGTGCCGCCATTTAATTGGTCGGATGTAAGTGCAGTAGGATTTTATAGGCGGTCGAATGATCGTGCAATAAACCATCAAATATTTTAACACCCGTCATACAGCAAGTCCCACAAGTTCGTAATTATAATGTACGTGTCAAATCCATATTATATATTGATAACTAAATGCTATTTTTTTTTCAACGGTGGTCTATTACAGAAATGCATAACATTAAAATGGAATATTTTCTCATAGATAGTAATCTACTGTTGATAAGATCAAATCTATATATATTCTATACAGATTGACGTGTGGTGATTTCTCAGAGATGCTTAGAAGGAGACACTACGTTCGTGTTTTATGTGGCGTCTCCGTCTTACAAACGTACTTACAATATATCAAATTTTACGTTCACGACCATCCATTTTACTTTGTTATTTTTAAAACTAGATAGAGGGAATCGACCAGTCATAAAACTCAAAGTTAAAATTGTTATCTAAGGCGTTTCAATGGTTTTTATTGATATAGCAACACCATCATAACATGCTTTGTAATTCAAATAAGAAAAAAGCACCGGAAGCCGTAGATAGAATTATGTTATTTTATAAAAGGTCAATTCAGTCTTAAGTTGAAAATGATAGAGTAAACTGATGGATTATTGTTAACGTAAAATTTGCTGTTGTACGTTTATAAGACAGATATATATATATATAACGACACACAGGTCATTTTTAAGGTGGTACGATACTATCAGGACACATTTTAGTCGCATTTCACATATTATATGCTTTATTACTGCACAGCGCATACAAATATTAAATCAAATTTTCGTATATAAACATATAAATTATAATCATATAGGTGCCTATAATTTATGTAGTATTCATATACATATACCATACACGTGTAATCACCAAATAATCACGATGACGTCTGTTGTATATATACAAACAATAAATACCCGGAGTACCTACAGTACATGGATATCAATCAATATTGAGAATCAGGACCGAAAAAAGTAATATTCCTCATATTCTACGAGTTGGTTCGTAATATATAATTGAATTGATTATTATTAAATTAAATAATTCGACTCGCAGATGTTTTTTTGATGCTACTCGAGAATGTTGTATACAGTAGACTGTAGGTTTTAATGTATACACTACCTATATCTGATTTTTATTTCAATTTAATGATGATGTAAATAGTATATTATTATTTTACAAAATGTATGACGATATTATTGTACTCAACCTAGGAATGGGCATGGAATTTTGGATTTAAATTAAATTCTTATCCGGATTTTTCGAATAATCAAGATTTATGGATTTGCTTTTTATGTAACTTACAATATTATTTATAATGTACGGTAAAATAAATAAATATGGTACACCTATGTTCGGAATATCAGGATATACGACTACTAGATTTTACTGAAACGTCCTAAAAGAGTTATGCCGCAACAGTGTACTTCTGTGTAGTCTTCACGACGAACAAAGTATCCACCTTCTTTAAGACGTGCAAAACCAAGGTCGTTCCTTTTAAAGGTTATAAAAGAAACAACTTTTTCACCAACTCTAGCACGGCGGAGGTCTAATTTTTTCAATACTTTTACCAATGTCCTGCATATTATTAATAAGCTCATAAAGTCATAAGATAATATGTTCAATTTTAGGTATCTTTGAATACTTAATACTTTAACACTGCATACATTATGTTTAATTACCCACTACTTCAATAATCGTTTAGATATATCACTGTAAAGTGTATACTAAATAAACGATACTACATTATATTGATTTCGAAAAAACTAAGGCTTGTAGTTAGTTATAATTTATAAGCTTTTGCGTCGTTCTTTCTACCATATACTATACACAAACGATACCCATTTCTTTTTTTGATTAAGTCACTTTGTTTATAGTTCTGGCGATTTCAATCACCTCAACACAGTTTTTTTCGATATTCATGCGCATATATCAGCCTTTTGTGTTAACTCAAAGTACAATTGCCCGTCTCGCATCAAAAACATAATAAAAAGAACTTAAATGAAAAAGCTACTCAATTCAACTATAAATTCAATTTGCTTCTAAAATAAAATAGTGAAAAAATTGTTTACTATAGTTACGTATTATTAAGCTGTTTGTGGTTTTGGTGGCAACCCTTATATTTTTAACATCAAAATATTTGATTTTTTTTCAATATAAACGAGTTTATATGACGAGTATAAATTAAAGTTAAATTTATTTAAATTATTTAAAAAAAAAGAAATATTATATTATTATGAAAGTTGATGTGTTTGTTCTTCATATTATTGTCCCCCAGACCATTGAATTAACTGTACCAAATTCATATGGTAATTCACTTTAATATTTTTAGTTTCAACAAGACCCTTGTTATTTATACATAATTTTATATACGTTTAGGATAATAAGTAACAATCACGTTTTTGAATAAATTACAAATATTATTACATTATTTTAACAAAAATAATGTATAACATATGTTTTATCTTGCCATGCGTCTAATTTCCACTTGTACAGTGTACATGTACATACTCATATTGTTATACATAATTTGGGTAATAAAATAAGATGATAAATATTAAATTATTTATAAAATATGTTTTCTATTAAAAAAAAAATTATAATTCATTTTTGAACTTCTGTAAGTTATACAGTGAATTAAAAATTAATATTCATCCTAAATAGTATAATACCATATATCCACATATAATTTTAAATTTTATATCAATAACTATATTTTTAAAATATTGTAAATACAGTTTTACAAACATGTATTTTTTAACTTTCACACATTTATAATAAAAAAAAAAGGTTTCTAAAAATTAAATGAATTGTAAATTGAATGTTGTATATTTATACAGTAAAGGATCTATAGTCTATACTATAGGAACATCTATTTGGTGAATTTTAGCATTGAAAAATTCAAAATACTTTTATAAAAAAAATGTCAAAATCACGTTAAAGTTATTATAATTATAAGCATTTAAATATCTAATAATTTTTTTTTTTTTAATAAATATTATACATAATTAACATTAAAACTGTATAATATATATATGTATAATAAACAGTTATTAAACTAATTTCACTATAATAACAATAACTAAATTTAAAATCTTTTAAAAAAGCGATAGTCTTATACAGCTTTCAGTATCAGGATAATACATCTCTAACACACCCACCCTTATTGTGACCCACTCAACACAACGTTTACTTAATTAATAAAGTTTATCTATCTTATTAAATTAATTTAATATCTGAAGGTTGTCTGAGATATTTTTTGTATATGAATAATAAATAATCAACTAAATTTCACATTAATTAAAATGATTATTATCAATTTAAATATAGTTATTTAAATGTTGGGTTTTACTTAGTATCTATGAGTAGAAATATATTATTATTATTAATATTACAAAACATTGTAACTTTCTTGTTTGCAAATATTTATTTTGATTTTTTTGTATTCAGCGTTCTATTTTTTAAAAAGGTAATTAGGTACCATTTAATATATAACATAATATTATCCATTATGTATTTAATCATGTTATAATAGGTAATATAAATATATATTTTTTATAATTAAGTCCATTTTTCTCTTGTTGAGCTATGAATATGTATATATTATAAATTATATATGTAACTTATTAGAATACACTTAATAACATGTGGTTAGAATTATTTTAAAAATGATAATAAAAAATAGTTATTAAACAGAATCTAAATTGTATAAACACACAAAGAGCTAATAATATATATATATATATATTAAAATATTGATTGAAAGTTTACTATTTGTAATTATTTGACTAGTTCAATAAAGTGATACGTCGATAACATAGAATATGTATTATATATTTTCAGTAAATACTTACGGAGACGTAACATACCGCGCGTTACTCGGTGCATAAAAGGAAGCTTAAATAATAGTTTCTAAATACAAATTTTAACTATGTCTGTTAGAAACTATTTATTCTTTAAGTATACATTAATATTTGTAGAATATAGTATTATTAATACAAATATTTTTTTAAACAATTTTCGAAGAGATAAGGGAATTTAAATATTGAATATCGTACATATTATGTTTGTCAAAATAAAATAATATCTTATCTTATTTAAATAAATAATAATAATAAAAAAAAAAATAATAACAATAATAATAAAATATGCAGTTTAATAATAAAATAATAACGATTCATTAAAATTCAATACCCAATTGCTGGTATTTACTCTAGTATTTGGCATTGAAAATGGTTAAATATTATAAAAAGGTCATACACATTTTATATCTCGTATACTCGTATACATTTATATTTATATTTATAATATAAATGGTACAGCGGGCCACAACATCAAGTTTATTACACAAAGTCTGTATAACTAACTTGTTACATAAAATCTAAATATATTTAGAGATTTCGACTCTCATAAATTAATTTAAAATTATTTTTCCCTTACAACTAAGAAGCCTACTAGTTGAGTAATCTGAACGTTTTAAAATGAATTGAATTTTTTCCCTGTTAATCGTTTTGGCACAGACAGTATCGACTAAATAATTTGATATCACCTTCAAAAATTCAACATATATTTAATATATTTTTAAAGTGTATCATTGAAACCAATTAAGTTATGTAATATATATTTGGAAACCACTTATGAATTATAGATCCAACTTCGTAAGTCATAAATAATAGTAACTGAAACTAAATGAACAATCATTTATTCAATCTTCACCAAAACCTATTGTTTCAATTTATAATTTATAGTCATACATTTTCTATACACAATTTTAAAAAGGAATATAATATGTATAATATAATTTATGTATTCTATTGTATTGTAATAACTTTTAAACGTGGTAACGATTAACTTAAAACTTTAATTCAATTAAAGAGTTCATAAATTTGAATTAAAATGTTAGTGTGGACAAATATTATATAGTAAAATGTATAAATTGAAGTATTGAATAGATGCTAACATTTCAATTCATATAATATTTCCATATGCTACATTGTTCAAGAATAAGCATTGATGTTCCCAAAAGTAGTATATAAATACCAACTTGTAATTTGTATTAAAATAACCAGCGTGGAAGATTTGTGAATAAAAAACCAAAACAATTAAATGTATAAATAATAATACGTATTATTTAATAGTTGCACTGAAGTTAAAATGTATAAAAGACAAATTAAATAAAAACTAATTCAAATATTTTTCAATCATTTGAAAATACTGTCAAATTTTTAAATGTAGATAATATATACAGGGGTGAAAACATGTCTGCAGTTATAAGTCTTCCATAATAATATTATATATTAGGAAAACAATTTTACTCCTTAACAAGAAAAACCATAAGAAAAAATAAAGAGTAAACAATATGATGAAAATCAAAATAAACAAGGAGGTTTTAGCAAAAATAACGGTGTTCGACCAAGTGTTAAATTTGATTTTCTTAGAAAATCGAAAGTTCAAGTAGATAATCAATGTTCGTCTGATTTCGGAAAAAAACGTTTTTTTCGACAATCCGGCCGTTTTGTTATACGAATAAATTGGTCGATTCATCATCGGAATCCCGTGGGAGGTGTAAACAACAATACTCCGGATAACGACTCTGGGACGGTTATTTTCTTGATTGCTCGTGACTACCGGTAGGTACGCAAAAAATAGAAATAAAAAACAAGTCTCCGTGTCCGACGGCTGAATTCATTGTTGGAGCGCCACGCATAACTCCGAGTGACCCCCGGTTTGGCATGTAAACATACCACTACTTAGCGGATAAAAAAAATATATAATGTACACATAGGTAGCTGCTATTAATTTGGTATTAAACACATGTGTGATACGAAGTGTTCATTATTTTTATCATTATATTTATTTTTTAGTTTTTTTCGCGTAACCGAAGAGACCGTCAAGGTCCCGACCAAGGTCGTTTAGGGACCACGCCCTAGACTTTGAACCGCGCCCGAGAAAAATCAAACCGCATAATCCGGATCAGTATTACTACATATTAAAGTAACTACACCACCGTAAAAATAAAACAAAATGCTCCTATAAATCGTATATTTAATAATATTTGTCTAGTTATTATATAAAAGTTATTATTACTTACGAGTTTTTTTCTACTAAAAATGATCAGTGGCTATTTTAAGAAATGTGTATTGCTTCACCACAAGTGAATATCCACCTTGTAGCTGACAGACGTATTTAATACAATTACATAATTATATATCTCCCTATTGCTAAAATATCTGTATACTGTACCATTAAAAATATTATGTTTATTTTAGCAAATACTTAACCAAATTATGCCGTATTCTTTGTATCAATTGTAAAAGTGGTACAATAATACGTTTTAATTGTCGATCAATCATAAGGCACGTTTTATTTTATTTAATGTATAAATTATACCTGTATGACTGTCAATATACCTATGTATATCAAAATATGAATCAAAAATATGATTTTAAGTTGTCTATAATTTTTGCATTTATATTTGGTATATAAATATTAATATTACACCAAACAACAATAAACTGATACACTTATATAGTAGTGAAATAAAATACGATTAAAGTACACCAAACTTGTAGACAAAAATAATTCACTACTACTACTACAGACCTGTTCCATTTCATGGTAACTGCAAAATAAAACAAAATCTATGATGCAATATCTTTGGTATTTTATTTTAATATTACTCAATATATCTTTCAATAAATAACAAAATATCAATACACACACACATATACACATACATACGAAACACACATAATATAATTTATAAAAACAAATATTCACGGAACCGACGTATTATTTTATAAAAAAAAAAATATGGCTCATTATTCATAAGATTTTCAGTAAATCAAAGTGATATTTTTAAATAATGAATAAATAATATTCCAATAATATAAAACAACATTCTATTACGATATCAAACCGGGACAAAAGGCATAGTTATTATACTACCGTAGGTCATAATATTAATAGATATTATTTATTTTATGTGACGTGTGTGTGCGTGTATTATAGTGAAAAATCGGTGGCGGGGGCATAGGAGAAATAATTATACTAACAGTTTATGTAAATCAGGACTAAAAAATCACCCACGTTTTACTGCTGTTTAGTTATATAACGAATGCCTCAATAAAATTTAACGCTTATAGAATTTTTTTCTTCTCGCGATTAATATACGCCTCAGCTCCACGGTCTATTTCGTATACATAAAAATATTTATGTAATATGTGTTCGGCAAAGATGTAATAAATAAATAGGTAGATATCAAACATTGCCATGATATTTTTTCATTCTCCTCTGAGACCACGCGGAGTGCGAACAATATTTATATTTTTTTTCCTAATCGGTTAGCAATGCAAAAAATATGAAGAAAAAAATCGTTTTTTATTTTTCGATTTGCGGAGGCACACATTGTAGTGGTTGTTCTTTAATTGGGCACGCGACCTTATGATTAACGTACAAAAATCGTCTTTGGAAAATAATAGCGTTGTATCTATTGATTCAACTCACGCAGTATTGTTGCTATTTAGGTATCTAGTAGTTTATCGTTCATCGGAGGATCGCCATCGCGGTCGATCGTACCGTACTGGAACAAGGTACTTTGACTTGACCCCACGAGCTTGTAAGAATATATTATTATTCTTGAACGCCCAATTTGTGTTAAATAATAGTGCCATAATCGTCTAAGGCTGGTACACACAACATATATTTTGAATATTTTATACTATTTTTAATTTATTTTCTCTAACAGTACATCAGTGGCGTACGGAATATGTTTTTAAAATAAATAAATCAGAAATACAAATTATTAATTGAATTCGACATTTCAATTTAAATTTAAAAAAAATACTTAATGCACCACTATAATATGCTAATTTTTTAGTGACTTTTTCTGAATAATGATAAGCACCTACGGGATTTTGATACCGCTGTAATATCTAGAAACATTTTAAATGAATATTACCAATCCAATTGTTAAGCTAAATTCTTTTACGACATATATGTTACATTCGGGTTTTAAGATTGTAATATTATTGCGGGAAAAGTTGTTACTGTTGTGATTGGAAAATTATAAAAGTTAATTTAATTAGTCATAAGAGTTTAAAGAAGTTTCTTACTTCGAGAAACAATTTTGCATCGCATAAAAGCAAAGTTGAATGGATGGTCTTAGAGATTTTATACATTTGGCTTACACGTCGTTTTCAGAATCCCATAACTTTTCTAAAATACTCGCTTACATTCCACAGTTGATTATATTTGTCTGCCAAATTTTTGAAATCATTGAAGTTAAACCAATCAAATTGGCTAATAATCATACATCTAATATATTCAAGAGACTGACTGAATATATATTTCATAATTTTTAGAAAATCTTTAAAGTCTAATATAAGAAGATGATAAAAATGAAAATATCGTAGATAATAATAAAATAATATTTTTTTAGTAAGCATTCAATAGTAATTAATTGACGACGTTTGTTTTAAATCGAACTCCAATATTCGTCGGATGTACTGATCCCGAACTAATCAACACACTCGTACACACCCCTTGTTTACCAACATTTATATACTCCGCAGCATTTTGGTATTATAATAATACGTATTTATGGTGTACACGCAATACGCACACTCGTTCGATTCAGACGGTTTATTGTATAGGTATTATATAGCTATTATAAAGTATATATAATAACACGTAACAATCATATTATAGCCATATGAACGGTTGGATTGGAATGGTCCAAATGTTCATTATTAAAACTGGGCTCATTGTGTGGGGTACACAATATACTGTTCATCGTACCGTATGCAAAGAATTAACCTCCGGACTTCTCGGTAACACGCGTTTAGGAATTCTTTGACGAAGCCGTAGGCGCACGCACGGTCGAACGCACGACAATAAATATTGTGTTAAACGCGGCGCCTTGGAATTCAAGTCGTCGAGTATATTATATCTATTATACAGGGTGTCTCGACTCGTATGTTCCCGTCTGCGGCCTACTACAAAAACACCGTTGTCTATACAACACCACACTCCTTGACTAATCCTCTATTGATGCGGTACATACGTCCAAAACAATAATATGACCACAGCAGTGTTACGAGAATTCATATTGAACGCTTGGTAATGATTAATGATTGATTCGATTTTAAGAATATATAATATTTTACACAAATCGACCGTTTCAGGTGCAAAATAGTCAGTGAATATTGAAAAACCAAAATACAAATAATTTTCGAAAACTATCGGCGGGAAAAAAAAGGTGTTGTTGACCCCAGTGATCGCGACGGACACCCTATACACTACGAGTTTTCCAATCCGGCAAAAATGTCAGTCGTTTGTCTCCTACATGCGTGGTATTGTGCGTGTGTGGGAAAATAGAGGGGTAAAATTGTGACCATATCTTAGGCGTACATTATATTGTGTACCTACATGTTATGGGAATATATTCATCAAGATATTTGTAAGTACGGCGTGCGAGAGACAGCGAAGTATTGCTGCGCGTGGCTATTTTACGAGTACAAAATAATAATGATAATAATAATAATAATAATAATAATAATAATCTATGTGTCATTATAATATTATATGGTTATTCGCGTGGGTGAGCGACGGTTGCAAGTGTCACGTTTACGGTTGGCAAAAGGAGAAAAAATCAACCTATTGTTCGTCTCTGTTTTTATTTTTATTTATTGTCTTAGCTGCTCCTTCTTTACCGTTGAATGCGATGGTTTAAATAGGTAAAAACACGCGCTACGGAACCACACAATATTGTATATTATACGCACCTGCCACCTACATCCATCACATGGACGATATTGTTATCACTATCTCTTGTGTTATATACACAGATTATTCAACAAACATGCTTACATCCCCCTTTTTTAAACTTTAATAATATATTCTGATTTTCCGATTTCTGGAATTTTAAATAAACTTTAGAAAAATATTTCTATAAACTTAGATTTTTATGCCATAAAATAATGTCAGTGTTCTCTGACAGTACAAAACTTCTTTCTTTTCAAATGACAACCGCTCTTTTCTTCAACTAAATCAAAATTTAACTCAATATTTCTTAGGAATAATTATTAAACGTAGAGGAATATAAGTATAAAATAGCCTTTAATAATGGTTCTTTATACAAATTAAAAATATATATTAGATAATATTTGGTTAAATACTTATTGTAATCAAACAACTTTTAAAAATTATAATATTGTAATACATTAATATAAATTACTATATAATATAAACAATTTTTAGTAAAAATATGTGGTTATAATTTAAAACAAAAAGAAGTCTTCATCACTACTGGATCCTGGATCTTCTTAATAAACTGTATAATAAATCTAAGTGTTTGAAAATATTGTCTTTAAATATATTTAAAATTTTCTAAAAAAATAATGGTTGAATATTTTTGGTGAATCACTCTGTAATCGAGTACACGAAAATTTATTTATAGTACATTTTATAAAAGTATAACTGATTATTATTATCATTACTTAGCTGTATCAAACATAAATTTATTTTCTGCGTCTTCTCTTGTAATATATTGTTATGTATAGAGTAGTATACTCGTCCCCTGCTATATAATTTATCCAAATTAAAAATGTATCGTATTTTTTTCAGCCGTTGTTGTTGTTATATGCTTTAGATACGAATAATAATATCTGGTTTTATTTTGATGATACATAAGCGAAAAACCACCCCGTTTCATTACTCCGATTTTTATGTAATATCATAAATCGACACCACTTGAGTGAATATGTTAACTATTAAGATTGTGATGTAATAGTTTAAATTTATAGCTATTTGTGTTTGGAGATACTATGAACGAGCATAAACGTTACGACACATTCGAGTAGGTATTAGACGCAAAACCTTTTTTACATATAAAAACAAACAACGTAAGATAAAAAAAAATCTGTGAATACAAATGTTTTTAGTTGGAAGACATACATAACCAAATTATTATAAAAATATGACGTCACATTTAGTTATAGTTACAATTATTATATTTTGTTTTAATATTATTTTATTACAGGATAAGAGTTTAAATGTATCAATTAATTTATCCAAACTATAGTTTAACATATATTTTACAGTTATTTTGTTTATATCTTAATAAAATAATAATACCATTATATAAACCACAAAAAAGATATTTAAATAAATATAGTTGCTAGTAAATACTTATTCCTTCAAGTATTTAAGTTAAAGATCACTTGACAAAAAAAGTCAGCCTATTAAAATTGTGAAATCTATCTACCTGTGATCAAGTCTACTCTATTTTTAGTTCAAAACATATATAACTGTAACTTTAATGAGCAACAATGCTGTTTATTTAAATCGTTTATGATTTGAGCAGTTTTTAAATTAATCTCTTGTGTGTTGCTGACACCTAGTATAGATATCCAAGTATGATCTTAAGCTTTTAGTGTTGACATTGTTTTTTAATGATGCATACAATAGACTTGCATGTAATATACATATTATACATTTTATAAGTTGAATTTTTTAAATTTTTTTGTTTTTATTCTGAAGGAGGGGGGTCTTAAATTGTTTTTATTTTATTATAAGTTTTCTTCTTTTCATCATTCATTCGTTAAGAAACTAACTAATAAAAACATAAGAGCATTGTTACCCATGGTAGTAGGAGTAAAGATAGATTATTAGATAAATAAAGAGTATAGTTGGCTACAATCTACAATGTACACATCACTACTTTGATAGACAGCCTATTTTTGTTAAGTGGTCTTTAACTTGTCCTTTTTTTAACGCTTAGGTTTTTGAAGGGGATATACTTTTTATTGGCTTTACCATCATGGATGTTTTTTTTGTTTTTACTAGACACTGGGGATTCTATATTGAGATAAAACATTAAAAGATTATTATATAATATACTAGCTATAAAATCTGATTTCGCCAGGAGAAAATGGACAAACAGCATTAAATTAGTTTAACTACATTTTAACGTACCTCAGTTTTCCTGATATTTACATAGCATTTTTCACTATTATTGTTATATATATAAATATATATTATTTTTATTTTTTGGTTAATTATCCTATGACAACATTAAAAACTGTATCGAATAAAAATTATTTATAATTCACGGATAATTTTTTTTTTTATATAATAAAATTGTGTTACAGATTAGGTACTTTTTAAATAAATAAAAAAAAATAATTATAAGAAAAATTAGTATAAAACTAATTAAAAAAATAATAAACATTATGTATATTATATTCTTAAATTTATTAATATTTGCAGAGTTAATCCAAGTTCAACAATGAGTATCGATTTGAAATAATTACTTTTAAATTTTTATATTTACTACAAATTCTACCCACATAATACACAGCAGATAATTTTATATAGTTTTTAATGCTTTTAATATTTTAATATGATATTGAACAATATTTAACTTTAATCGATGTGTACTTTGTTATACCAATAATTGGTTAGTAAATAAGTACTTAAGAATGTCCATAGCTATTTAAAACTTTATTACGAAATGGAAAAAGACAATCGCTTATGTTGATTTATTTAAATCAATATTTGCCGTTTGGTAGCATTTCAAAATGTCTCAGTTTAAAAACGAATCGATTCAATACTGAGAAAACAACGAACAATTTATACTAAAAACCCATTAAATCTGCAGTGTGAAATCTTCATCTCTGTAAGCAATTTATTGTTTGCCATAGAATAATATAAATTGTTACTTTTGCTTGAGTTTTGTGTTGACAGTTATTTGAAAACGAATTAAATACTCACGTGTCTTACTGCGAGTAAAACCACTATTTACATATGAAGTATTTAATATACTTGAAAAAAAACCAAAACTATTTAATTAACCGCCAAAAGCATGCCCAAATATTAAAAAGTAAATAATAATCAACCATTCGATTATATAGATCATATAGATTTATAGCGTATTTATTTTGTTTTTTCGGAAAAAGCGTATAATAATAAATAATATAATATTATGATAATGCCATTTCTATAGGAGACCGCTCTTCATGTTGAAAGGATCTCCTCCGGTTACTGCATCATCGAACCATGCCAATATATACGTAAAATACCACTGACGAAAAATTAAAATACATAATATTATAATTAAAAATAAAAACTGAAATTCTACACAAGTTATTTTTTTTAGTCTCCCAAATTATCGAATTTAAATGCTGAAACAATTACTTTTTATAAGTGTAACATATAAATATTATATATTATATTATAATAAGTATTTATTTTATTTTAAAATATTTATTACAATAATTTGTCTTTTCTACAAAATTATATAGTCAATCACTCGATATCGTTGAGTAGTATAATTGCAAATATAATCAAAATCATTAATTATATATAACAACATAGATAATTTAAAATTAAATTTTATTTTTTCAATTTTTAAAAACTATACACATACTTTTCTAAAGTTTTTTTGAATATAATACATTTTAAAATCAAATAATTTAAATATTATCATAGTTCAGTTCTATTCTCATTATATTTAAAAAAAAACTTCTTAAAATATTTAAATAATTTTCATTATTCAAAAATATATTTTGAAAAATAAATAATTATCTATTTTATTTGACTTATAATGAAAAAAATTTGATTATATTAATTCTTATTTTAATTTTAATCTATTCGAAGCATTTAGGCCATTAAATCATCAAAAAGATTAATAATTTTAGGTTACCTATTTATAATACTAATTTAATTTATAATTTAAATTATATTCATGATTTTTTCGTATGTTAGGTGCCATCTGATTTACCTCGTTTATAACTACGTCATTAATACAAGGAATGCAAAGTTAAGTCTTTGTTACAGTATAAAAAAATCTAGAAAATAACACTCATAATAATATGTGCACAGCGATCGTAGGTCACATCCATTGTTTTCCATTATTCCATTTTACAGTATCAAATTGGAAATTGGATCCGATCTCAAGGATATCATCAGTAAGCGGTTATTGGGTTAAACAGATATACTATACCGAAAGGAATACAAAAGGAAATGACGGTTTATTTATTTATATTATATAAACTAATAAGTATAATAAAATTAATTTCGCATAAATATAATATTTATCTACGTTTTTTATTTTTATCATTTCACATAATATTATTGATTATTTAATCGCTATACTTATTCTCGTAACCGTTATGTGAAATATACGGCATTTAAATTTTTACAGGATTCGTATAAATTCGTATATTATGTTTTATAAAAAGAGCCACATATCATAATATTGTACCTAAACGCAAATTATTATTAAAATAATAATAAATAAATAAATGTTAATAGTTTTGCACGTATGTTAACATATTTAATATAATTGATAATTACTTAATATTTAATTAAAATTATATTTTATAATATAGTCAAATTTTACAAATAGACGCAATCTACCAGTATAACTTATATCTTTTTTTTTATTTTTTTATAAAAATTATGACTAAAATGATTATAAAATTTATTATACAAGACGAACATACATAACTAATAAGTTATAATATTTAACATATATTTATATATATATATATATATATTTATTAGTTTTTAATTAGTCAAAATGCAGCAAATATGAACAATACTCCATTGTATGATTGTGATTTGTAACCTGTGGTTCAGCATTAAAATACCAACTTGTGTAAAGAAATTATTATGACTAGAGTCGTACCATACCGTTGCTTATTATTTTTCATTTACAGTATTCAGATGATTTATTATTTACACCTTCTCATGATTGGAAATAGCGATATTAGCTGGTATTAAAGTGAGGTTTTTGTTTTACATACGTATAGGTTGTAATTTAAATATTTCAAAATTGAAATTATATACAAAACACTATTTGCTAGGATATAATCTTATGTAACTTTGTAAAGAAACATAAATAAATATTTACAATTTTTCGTACTGTACTTGTTTCAATTTAAAATCTTTAATCGAATAATAACAAAATTAAAATTTAGATTGCTAGAAAATTGAGTTTCCTAAGCAATGTTTTCTTTTTTGTTTTTGAAATTCGATTATGTATAAAATAACGTCTTACATTTTTCTATAAAAATAAATAATTTTGTGTTTTTATTGATATCATATGCCAAGACGTAAGGAAATATGTTTAATAAATATAATTATATAAATATATTTGTAAAAAAAAAACACGAGTATGATTCATTATTAAAAACCAAATATTATTAAACGGATCATTCTGCATTATAGTGATTAGAGAATTGACTCTCATACGATTATTATTATTGTTGTAATATAATATTATAAAATATGTAGCAAAAGGTTTTATATAACCGTATTGTAATTAAATCAAGTGTTAAATAATAATTTATTCTTTTGATTTGTAATCGCGTTAAATCGTATTTGCAATGGTTAATATGTATGCTCAACTTGTATGAGACTGTAATTATCACAAGCTTGATTAGGAATTACGATAAGTGGCTTTGTTATTTAATATCATGAGAAGTACATTCGACGCGTGAATTGCAAAATTAGTTGAAGTGTTATGTTCATTTTTTCCATATAATTCTTTAATTCTCAATACATGTGAGCATTAAAAGTTCGCGTAACTACTAACTAGGGTGTGTGATTTATCGTCTCCATACTATGCTCTACCTAAGAAAATGTCTTCATAATGAGTAATTATTTAATTTTATTTGGTACATTTTTAGCTACAGATCTTTACTCAAAAAGTTAGAACTTCAGTTACGCCAATGCCTATATATTTATACGCGTCCAGTATACTTAATGTCGACTATGTATACGCAAAAAATGATCATACTTTTTTACACATATATTATTTATATATTGATTACGCATGTGGCACCCGTTTTTAAACATTTCACAACGTCTTCACACGGAATTAGTCATCGACTCGAGTTACTTATTTATGTGACTTTTACACGTCACGTACCTATTTTTTGTTTTTATAATTTTAGTTGGCGTGGCAAAGGATTTTCAAATCAAATAGAATCTGCTCACAAGAGTCAAGTCACACGTTGCCAGCTTTCAAGCGCTTATAACAGGGCGGTAAAGTGTCACGGTCGATTAACTGCACTTGCAGCTTTGTACGCTGCGTGCGTGGGTTTAAGAATTAAATTTGTATATAATACATTTGAACCTATACTGTTCTATATATGCTTATATAAATAACTTTATCGGAAACAACAAAAACGTAGTGAACTGTTCCTCTGAGTAACTTACAAAGTCCTTATAGACAGTTATAGTTTACTACTTCAGTGTATCTAAATGTGTGTGCCGTATAGTGTCTTATTATGGTAGTTCGAAAATAATTATTTGGTATAGATACAGAACATGAATTTAAAATCATTTTTCGTGAAACTACTTCGCTTTCTGATTTCAATAAATGATGATTATTTAGTAAAATTGATCGTTACTCGAAATAGTATAACTCGCTATAGGTAGATTAATATTTCCCTGTCTATGCGAGAGGCCTTTATAAAGATAAAATTACTTCAGTAAAAACAATGTTTTCAAGTAGATATACAAGTTTTTAAATTTGTTTATCGAAAAAAAAATTGTTCGTTACAATATACTAAATTAAAGTTTAATTTGTTAGAAGTTAGTGATGAATGTATTTTTAATTTTGTGTACCTACCTTGTATCCACGTTTGTTATTTTCGTTTTCTTTCAGAAAATAATTGTTTGAAAATATTATTTTCTACATTAACTATTATGCTTTCAGTTATGCATGACGTCATTGCAAATACACTGCATCGCTGCACCACACTATTACAACTAAACTTTCAAAAACTCCAAGTATTAAAGATAAATATAATTATTTCACATTTCTTAATATTTTTAAATTATGTTAGTATATTACTTATTTAATTATCATAGAAGCATATTATAAACATATGCACATATGGATTAAAAATATTTAGTACAATATTTAGAAATAATACCGTTTCCAAAGCATGATTAAAAAATAATATAATTGTATAATTTTAACGATTAATAGAAACTTTTGTTAATGTTGAATGCTTGTTGTTCAAAGTTATCAATACTGTTAATTTCACTAAGACATTAACTCAATGAATAAATATTTAGTAAAAATTGAAATGGATATTCGATAAAAAAAAAAATAAAACATAATACAAAATATCATTTATTGTTGAATAATAAAAAATATGATTGATTTGAAAAAAAATTACAATAATTTTGTTTACATTTTTTTAAACCAATAATATTTTAAGTGTTAAAAATAAACGAAATACATGAAATTATGTGAACTGGTGACTAATGAATGGTTTAAAATTATATACTTAACAATTAAATATATTACAATATATTGGATGCAATTGTAATGAATATTTTAATCATATCGTGAAAAGCAACGACAATAATACTTATAAATTATTATAGTTACGTATAATAATAATTGAGATGAATTCTTAATTTTTTAATTCATTATCATTCGTATAGGATAAACATGTATCTCAGTCAAACTTAACATACAGCTAAGTCTGTTATCGGGGTTTTAAGTGTTTATATCATTCAATACCTTACGAGTTACGATAACATAACTAACTCTAAATTAATAAAAAAATAAAAAATTATTTTAGCGAGGCTTATAATACTGGAGTAAATTTTTACCCGAATCAGAAGCCAAGCGAGTGGTCACGGGTTAAACGGTATAATAATAAATGTGAATTCGTTAGATTATTTCAGTCTGTATTTTCATATTGCTATTTTATTACTTCGTAATCCGTGCTATTTTAAGCACTAAAATTATAATATTTAAATAATAAATTGTCATTATCGTGAAATATATAATTGCTATAGGTACTTACCGTTTGTGGAAATATTTGCAGAAAATTAAACTGGATGTATCTCACCCGAATACTATGCGTTACGTAATAGTGAACCACAACTATATATACGTAGATATTATGTGTACACAACTTGTACTAGGTGTACGTATATTTCGGAAAAGCGTTTTACCATAAAATAATAACAATCCATTAGGGTTGTGATGTGTTTCTCATTGTGAAACTTGTTAAGAACCAGTCAATTTCTGGGATTTCTTTTTCGATTAACAACTGTGTACAGTATATTATAATTAGTTAGAGGTTTGCCGAAAATTACCTCGAGGTATTTTCAGCGACGGAGTGTGCTTGACTGCTGTCAAAAATTTACATTATCCGCGTTGATTAATCTGTTAATCCCGAGAGGCGAGAATTGTTATTAAAAAGTGTATACACCACAAAAGGATCAAAATCTATATACGTTTTTACGATAATTGCGTACGATGAAACTCGAGAGAAAATCAATGATACACGACACTCAGAACAGTAGGAATACGAACGCAAAACGTGATGTCGTGACACATTAGATAGTACAATGGCGTAGGTTGTGTTTAACTTTGTTGCGTTGATATTTGAGGTACATTATTATTTCATACCCGCCGATCACTTATGATTTATTTATTATATTATTATTTGTAATATTAGATTCAGATGCTTTTTATACTTTACAGCTTATTGTAGACAGACGTTTTATAACACAAATAATTACATTTTGACGGTTTCAGAAATTAAATTATATAATATGTATATATTTATATATCATATATATATATATTATCAATCTTCCATGGCTATATCCACATTGAACGTGAACTATATTATTTAATAATGATTCTCGTAATTTATCTACTGAATTTCATTACGCTACATCGTTTTCAAACGCAAACGATATTAATAATCATTTCGCGTTACGTGCGCGTACCTATACGTTATTATCGCGTGTATTTATATTATAAATCAGTAGCTAGGTGTTGTTTAAACGATAATTGTTTTCACGTCGGCTCTGATCACGGTCGGTAGTCGGTAATTCGTTTTGCATTCCGTTGCACTCCTATACATCACGATGTCACACCGCTGTAATATACCTTCCGGTGTGCAGCATACTGCAGCATATACCCAGACACACACAAATACACAATACAATATGGTACACGGACGTCGTAAAAATTTAATCGTACGCGGAAGACGCGCACCGGCCACGCGTATTATTATTTGATGCGTGCGGGTCGAGCCGGATAAAAATATACGGTTTTGGTTTTTTCGCCAAACGTTTTTTTTTTTTTTTTTACAAGCGTATGCCTCCGCGAAACCATACCATAATATTGTTATTTGCGTTCGATCCGCGTTATCGGTTTAATTATTTTCGTCTGCCCATACATTTAACGTATTAGAAACGGAACGACGTGCGTGTGCCCGTGATACGGGACACATCGCACTCGTTTAAATGGGTTGACCGTCACGGTCGCACTATTACAATACAGAGGTGATTGGCGATTCGAACAGAAAACCAGATGACCTCCGCGCGGGTTACCGTAGCAGTGAAATGTTTCGTATTGTATCGCATAATCTAATAATAATAATAATAATAACCGCGGACCGTACGCGGATGAAGGCGATGGATACACGTCATACGAACAAAAAAAAAAAAAAAAAAACGGTTGCGTGCGCGTTTTATAGTTCGCTACAACACTGCAGTAATATAACTGCCTATATTATACATAATATGTATACGTACACGCATGATGTTGTATTACATTACACGGAAAACAACAATTCGAGAAGGTTATTAATAGTGTATATTATATACATTACTAGTATGGTTTAATTAACGGATTAAAAACTATAATATCTCAAACTACGAGTGTATATATATATATATATATATATATATATATGTACCTAATATTGTTATACATGCCCGAATGATATGTTTTTATTTTATTGTATTTGTTGTTACAGTCTGCTAAAATTATTTAAGTACAATGTCTATTGCATACGGTTACGTGTGGGAAAATTTGGATTTTTGTTTTTATTATACAAGAAAGTCGACGGTTGTTATGTTTACAAATATTATATTTTTATAACACTATTCGGCGAAGACATTGATGCATTAGCTGCGGTTTTAATTTTATTGCAGGGGATTTCTATTCACGTTTTTATATTATTCATATCTAAATTACGATCCATCATTTGAATATTTTCGCGAATTCCTCAGTGAAAATATATTGTTGAACGTTACATATTTTTTTTCGTGTTATAGATATTCGCGAAACAGGCACATTTACTCCGTCTATCAATAACCTGAAACGACCCGATCAAAAAATATTATAATAATATATTTATGACGTGCAGTTTTTTTTCTAAAATTATGGATTGACTATGTTACACATCTTGGGCGGTCTTTGTTGTAGGATTTATAGGAATTTTGGTGAAGGCCGGACACCCGTAGAGAATAATTCTAATGTAATAAAATATAAATTCTAATTATACACCGATTTAGCGAACACTAAATAAATCACTGAAGGAAAAATCATAAAATATAAACAATTATTCCATTTAATATGGTAAATATGTTTTAATCAATATTTTACGAATGATATTTATTACTATACGTAATATATTATGTTCATAATTTAATGACCATACGAACAGTTCAGAAATAATTTAGTCTCGGTAGCCAAAGTTTTTAGGTTTCAAGACCTAAGAATTTATGAACAATTCAAAATATTTTTTCAATTTTATGTTAATATTATTTTGAACTACGAAATACGAAATAATTTTGAGTTATATGTTCGTATATACATACATACACCTGATTTATACGATCTTTCCTTTGATGATGACTAAATAAAAAACAGAAATAAATAAAAAAATAATACAATCTTTATTCTCGGGCAGATTACCTGTAAGAAATAGAACCGTCATGTTGCTTCGCTAAAAATGATACGCATACCTCAAAAACGGATCTTAACGACGTCGACGAGTTGGAGCAACGACGACGATGCAGCCCCACGCCATTATTGGGTTGTATCTTGTGTAGATACGGCAGTGAGCAAAGTACTATAGGGAAATCTTTTTTTTTGTCTGTACACAATGTACTAGTTAGATTATATTATTATGTGTGCTATTTATATAGGAACGCATACATGGAGATTGAAGGGCACTCGCAAGTTTTGTTTATTTTTTCTGGCGCGCTGCTGCAACATTCGAATGGGAAAATACCAAAAAGAAGTACACATATATATATATATATATATGTATATTATATATTGACTCTACGAACTCGTATATAATGTATAGCACACGGTGTACACGACGTATACTGCTATAGTAATAATATAATCATAATGCATATTAAATGAGATGTGTGCTGCGGCGGTAAGGGTGGCGGCGGTGGGAGACGACCTGCACTAGGGTGTTATTACGTATACGCCACTGCTGCTGATGGTGCTACAACACTACATTTTATATAATATGTACACCACTACACCCACTCGTGTATTATTACGTCCGTGTACCTACAACACACATATAGGTGCATCTAAATAGTGTAGACATCGCTGCAACAACAACAACTACAATAATAATAATAATAATAATAATAGTAATAATAGTAATAAATAATAATATAATGCGTAGCAATTGTCGGTTTTCGATTCCGTACTGTGGTGAGAACATAATATACGCACGCACATAGGTAATATTATACAACGTGAGTAATACTATTATGATGATCGTGACGCGAGATTAAACTTTCAAGCCTGTATCGCGACCGTGGTACTGGCCGCCGACTATATATACGCACGAGGTACGATGCATTCTTTGCGCGAAGTTTTAAACCACGTGATTACCGCTACATTCCTACGAGTATATATCCATAATGTACAGGCGCGTACAGCCAGCCATTATAGTTTGAACACGTCTATGAAATATGTACCCGCACCACGAGAACACACCGAAACAATATTATTTCTACCCTTTCCCGCGTTGCGGACTATTATTACTGCTGCTTTTACGCGGAAGAGCGAAAAAAATGTACAAAATATTTCCGCCATAATACCCTCTGCTGATGTCTGCCAATGTACGACATACTTGTTGTAATGTGTCATTTATGCTCTCGGGTGGCTTGGTAAATAATAAAGTAATAATAAAGTATGTTTTTAACAATAGGTGCGCGAGTGATACGCCACTACCTACATGGACCTCGATGCACGTAATATTACGATCTTATATTAATTGGTGACCGTACATTACTAAATTTCAATATTACTGTATCAATATATTTTTTAAGTCAGAGCTCATTGCTATTAACTATAATATTGTACGTAATATTATTTTATTATTGTCTTTTTCGATGTTCATTACAATACGGTAAATAAATTTGTTTACCTATTAAATAATATAATAATAATAATATAAACTGTTTATACTTATTTTCCCAAATGTTATTTTTAGTGTAAAAAGCTGACGCCCAAATGGCATACCGCATACGCCCATTAGCTATTATATTACCCATGTGCTAAACATTTAATATTAACGTGACGTTGGCGGTGGATGATATTATTATTATTATTGTCGTTGTGGGTCAAATAGCACTCTCCGCGTTCGTAAAGGAATCGTTCCTAATCACATAACATACCTATTATATCATAAATCTAAAATACCTTTGCTCCGGCTGAGATTTCAAACGAAAATCAACGAAGTTATTCTGAATTTTGATGTCTTTCGTGTCATTTGAACGTCGATAAAATTGATAAATGATAAGTAATACATTATTTATCACGTATTCACGTTAACATCTTATTATATTTATAATATCGCTGTAGCAATAATAGTAGTTGAATAATTCATCGATGCAGTGTTGAAAGTCGAATGATTTTTTATTCACATAATATACTCGTTGTACGACCGAAATATTGTCTGCTTTTTCGTCGTGTTGGATGCTGCTCAAAAGTCAAAACAATCCAAATACTATACGGGACGATCGTCGACGACGAACGTTGCGTGTCGGAAAAGCCGTCTGCGTCCACGACTTTGGATTTTCGTCGTATCGGAATATTATTATTATTGTTATATACATCGACACTATACAAATATCGTCGCCGAAATGCTTCTCCACGATGATCGACAACCTGCAGCTACGAACAGAATGTTATACGCGATCGTATCGCGACCACGCCCGCCCGCCCCCGCTCGCGAGCGATTCGAAACCATTTCGAAAAATGTTGCCGCGCAGTACACGACGATAATAATATCAAACACAATAATATAACAATATTATATAGGCGCATAGGTGCGATGGTAATTTATCGATATACGCTCTTTTGGTGAGGCACAGGTGTCTGCACGTGTCGCGTTTATTGTATTATATTATCGTCGTTATTATTACTATTATATATAGGTATATTGTAATATTATATCGTTTGGCGCCTATACTACAACACAACAATGCACTTTGCATGGGATTTCGCACCGGTCTTTTTTATTATTATATTTCCTAACTGCTATACGTTCCGTCGTCCGCCTGCGCTTTTTTCACCTCGTCGTCGCATTATCCGCGTAGTCTTCTATAAACGTTTCACTCGGCCGCGAGTGCAGCGTTCCGATCGGAACGGTCCTGTAATATGGGTGTATCGCGTGTACCTGTATTATATTATACAATATAATATTATACGCCTCCGCCGGATGCAACACCACGGGACCCAAAAATCTAAATAATTATTATATCGCGCCGCGGAGTAGAGCCGGCGCGCTCCGGAGCATTGGGAAAAGTCATTTTTCACGAGCCGATTTACATATATATTGCTCGTACCCGTAGTATACACACTATACGGGACGAAGGGGCGACTGTTATAATAATAATAATAATAATAATAATAATAATAATAATATTATATTGTTATGCATACTCGCCTTTATTGTATTGCGCATGTGTGTGTGCGCGTGTGCAGCGCGAAACGATAGGTATACGATATTATAATCATTCTCACCGGGCCGCCGCCGTGTACAGATATCATTATATTGTATAATATTACAGAGCTACGTGCCGGTTTATCGGAGTCGATTTTGAAGTAGAGTATAGTACAATACATAGATCGTGCCTGATGGATTTTATTCAAAACATATATATTATTATAATATATTACTTAAATCATCGTGTTTACCTATATCGCACAATAATACATACATGTATATAATATACGCAAACCTATAGGTTAGGGCCACACATAATAATATTACGTTATTCGTTCGATGTAAAAACGTCGTGTACAATATTATTATGTAGGCATGTTTCTTGTATTTAAATGAGATTCGATTTACACGAGATATTAGTGTCGAACGGCTAAACGTGTAAAATGTAACATTTTATTTTATGTGTTTGCAAACTTTTTTTCTTGTATGACGCCACATCACATTAAACACTTATAAATTATAATATTATTGCCAGTTAGACGGTAATGGTGTTTATTATGTGTCTCTCCTGAATTGTACTACATGTTTCCTCTCGACTTGAATTATAAAAACTGATTTATAATTAAATATACATGTTTCAATATAGCTGATGGACCAGTTCGTGAATATGAGTGTAAGATGACATAAATAGAGGCTGAAAATAAATCATTCTTGTTTAGGCCCTCTCCACACTCTGTTTAGGTAAAAACCAAAAAAAAATGCGTAAACTTACGCTTAACGTTTGCCAACTGCGATTGCATTGATTTTAGAAGTACGACGATAAGAAAAAAAATCGTATACTCATATATGCCATACCTATTTAATCGATTAATAACACGAGAAAAATAAACAAAAGCCTTATAATAGGTAGTTATAAAAATAACATATTTTTTTTGTTATATAAAAACATATTATGTTTTAATATTTCCGACGTTTTCGTTCGTGAAATCATTTGTTCAAAGTTTTTATGTACATACAAGGTACTCAAATAAACGCCCTTATTTCGTAATGGTTATCGTCCATTAATAGTGTATACGAATAATACGCATGTTGCTAATTACCTATATTTAGTTATGTTATACTAATATATAGGTTCGTATAATAGGTAGAATAATTAAAAACATAACATGCAATTTATTTGCAGTACAAAAAAATATGTTGAGTTATGCAAATGGATCAAAAAATTGTATAATATACATGTATATAGATTATATATATACCTATATAGTGTAAACTTTAAACATACCTGATAATGTCCACGAGTTTATTATAATTAATACAGTAGATATACCTATTAAGTATATTATTTATACAAAATATTGCTATATTGTTCAAAAATATTTTCTAAAGGGGCCAACAATAAATTACTATAAATATTTATTGTTTCAGTTGCAGTCATGTTAAACAGCTTTTAAATAATACGTAAATACAATAAATATGAATATGATTTGAACAAAATTAGTCATATACAACCAACTACCATATTAGGCATAACACATACATACTAATAAAATAAAATTGGATAAAATCAGACAATCACTCATGAGTTAGTTACTATATGCAAATAATGAAAGTGAAGGGTTTCAATGTAAACAGAATATAATTGCATAAAATAATTGGTCAGCGATATGAAATGTAAAGGTCTATACATAACGATTTATATTGATATATCAATTTGTATTTATAATCGAAGGACTCGCTAAAAACGTATTATCGAACATATGTAGTCTTAAGGGTAAAAGTTAATAATACTGTTAAACTTATTAATTTGTTTAGATACTGCTATATATATATACATAATATTCTACGGATTTCAATTGTAATTGTACATTTTTAAGCTATTTTGTTAAAACCTGTGATTTTAAAGAATACGTTCAAATAAATCATAGTTTCTTTGAATTTTTTTCATTTTAATTTATCTGACTAAAGATGAAAGAACAATTTTCTGAAACGTAATAGTATTCTAGATGTTTAAGAACCCAACGGAAACGTTGTATATTTTTTTAATTATTAAAAAACTCGAAATTATTATTATTTTCTCTTTTTTTATTATTCTAATAAAATTCGATAAAAAGAAATAATATTTTTGTTCACTTAAAATTTTGTTTTTACTCTATGAAATATTTGCGAATAATAATATTGTGTTATATTTAGGTATGAAAATAATATAATATTAATAAATTAATTAAAATGAATATAGGTAATACATTTAAATTATAGTAAGTAAAAACATTTTGATATCCTATTGAATCACTTTTGTACCATCTTGACTATAAAAATGCTCACCCTCATTTAAATAAGTCGCACGAGTATATACTTTAAAAATATGTAATAATATAAAAGTTTTTAAATTTGTAATAGAAAAATAACACAAAATTAATTCATTAGATAGAAATTATTTTTAGCTAAATAGAAACGTTTTTGAATGAAAATTGTATGATTCCATAAAATACTTCATTATATAAAGACTTTTGTTAAATAAAGGTTCAGCTGTATTTTCATTAAATGTTTCCGATCTTTAATAAACTGTATAATACTGTAATGTGTATAATGTAAATAGTCCATTTATATTAAAAATGATCGTTTATAATATCATTACGTACATATTTAAAAATTTTATTTGCTTTTAATTTAGATTCTGTAATATTATGTCTTTTAAACTATAATTTTACAATTTATATGTATGTAACTAAATTGTCGAGTTTCAAGTAAGTATTGGATGTTCCATTTCTATTTATATATAAAAAAAAATTGAACATTTACTGCAAAAGTTAGCGAATGTTATTACAATGAACATTAAACGTTTCGTGTATAGAAATAATAATACAATACTTATTGCACTGCATATAAATAGTTAATAGTACACGAATATTATTCCAAGTCAATTTAATATAAATAATAATATTATTTTATTGCTAAGTGAGTTTAATGATATGTGTCGTTAACTACAATTTAAGGCTTAAACAGATAATAATAATTACGACAATATACTTACCATATATAAATACGCTTAATGCAGTATTATAATGATATAATACAAATATGTAAATTAATTTAATACTATTTATAATTATAAAAACGAATTATAAAATTACTAAATAGTATTTAAAATGTTCAATACATGGTAAAAATGAGAATAATAAACTTTCTGATTAAATATCAATCCATTTATACATGTATAATGGTTTTCTAGAAAAACTATACATAATATGTATATAATTATAAGTTACCCAAAATATCGTTTTTATCTTCGTGAATTATAAAAGGATACTGAGAAGAATAACACATTTTTGGACAATGTTTTATTGTTTAAAGCCACTTCATCCACTGTTATCTAATGTATCTTATATTACTCAGATGAAGTCAAATTCATAAATGTACCATATTGTTCTTTGGTATGTACTTTAATACAAAACGCGTACAAAATGCATATGTATTGCAGTTTCTTTGACGTATAGTTGAATACCAAAATGTAAATAAATAAAATAATTTACCTTGGGCATATTGAAAATAATATTCAAGTCGTCAAGATTATTGGTTTTATATTTCGATGTGATACAATGTATTCATAAAATATGTGATGGACCAAACAAATTGTATCCAAATTATCAAAAATTGTTAAACCATCGACTTGGTATTTAAAATATCGTGACTCGGCCGTTAAAATTGTAGACGTCTGGTCACTACGAATGGATACGAGATGGAAGCTATAGGGTTTTAACGAAAGGCATTTATTAAAGAAATTACATTTTAGTGATAATGAAAAAATAAATATTTTATAATTTTACATTTTAAAATAGAATATTTTTTAAACGTATTAGCGAATGTTGAACCACAAAACAAGACATCGTAAAAAATACTATCAATAAGTCTATCGAGATTTTACGCGCGTAAAGAAGGCCTTATGAAAATATAGTAACGAAAAATCGACATGATCGACACGGCTGCCCGCGCGCGCGCGGGTGTGTACCCGATCGACGCGGACTCCGGTGCGGACGACCGGCCACCGGTGGCCGCGAAAGGGCGATCGGACAGCGAGAGCGTGGGCACCGCGTTCGGCGAGATTGTCGGGCTCAAAAGGGCAGGGTCGCCGTCGCCAACAATATCGTATCACCGTGCTCAACGCCTTGTCCCCGGGGCGACTTCCGCGTGACCGCCGCCTATAATAGTAATAATAATTGTTACTACTAATACACGCCGTACCCGCCACCGCAGCGCGCGACTAAGGTCACGGCGGTTTTTTTGCACCGATAAATCGTATATAAATACCCATGCGGTACCCGAACTATCAACAGCATTGTCGATCGACAGTCCGTGCTAGGTACTCCTTACTACGGTCGTACGATAGCGATTTAGTGCGTTTATCTGAGTCTTAGTGGTCTCGTGTTTCCGCGTTACTAGAAGACAACGAAGTCGTTCCAAACACCCAACAAAATGCAATCCGGTCTATTGGTGAGTATATCATACGGTATGGTGCAAACAGTTCCATTCGCCATCGAGGCGTGCGCCGCCTCCGCTGCACCGCCGTTTTTTCGAAAACGGACCAGACACGGGTGTTTCGGTTAAGACAGCCAACAACTGTCGCGGCGATAACATAATGTCATTATTTTCCACTCGCCCGTACGGTCGCCACCGCATGCATTACTATTATCATCATTGTGCGCGTCTGATTACGGCCGTAGGTATACGGGCCGCCGCCCTGCGACAAGACCGCGACCCGCCGTCCGTGCGAGTCGGCGAGGAGTGTTTTTTTGATTGCGTCCGTGCGTGCGTCGCGAATGCGCGTGCGCGGCGCTCGCTGCGGTGGAATTAATTAATCTCACAGTCGAAAATCGGCTTAAAAATCGCCTCGGCCGCTGAGTACCGCCATTATTCTTTGAGATTGCTTGGCGACTGTGAATAATGTTTGCTTATAATTTAAACGGCGCGCCATTACCACCGCATAAAGAGCGTGTGCAGTTTATCATCAAAGTTCAAGTTGCATTGCGCACTCGCTGCACACGTATGCATACATAAATAACGCTCATTTACGAGCGATCTCGAGTCGTTAGCGCCGCCGGCGATTCGCGAACGTTTCCACGCCATACGGTCGTAACGATGCGCGTAACGTCATAGCAATACTGTGATGTTGTACACGACCCGGCGGCTGCAACAACTCGAAATGAATTTCGTCGATTCCGTTTATTTCTTTCGGGCGGCGGTGCGTACTTATCGATAACCGTGAAAATAAGCGCCACAAGTTCACGGCCTCCGCCGTAACTGGCGCGTTTTTCTTTCGCGGCACGTCATGCATTACGTTTTGTAGGTACTTATCGTACAGCGCTGTAAGACACATACGACGCTCGTACGTCGTCGTGTGCAGTACGCAATAGACAATATTATAAAAGCTTTCGTGTAGGTTGTGTGCGTGCGTGTACCGCGTCCCCGGAGTCGTTTATCAAATGAGCGGGAGAAAAAAAAAATAAAACTCATACCGCACCTCATCCCCGACCGAGGTCGCTTATCAAGTCAACGTTTATGTAGTCTGTTTTTATGTATTCGTTATCAGGCTCGGAAACACTATGCATGCATAAAATAACACTACACAATATCAGTATATATTGTTATGTACAATGCACCACGCATAAGATATGAACGCGGTGGTAATAAAAACAAATCGAAACGTTTTACTTTTTATCCCTACTTATTATTATTATTATTATTATTATTATTGGACCTTTTTCGCGGTCCGATGAACAACGCTATCGCAGTGCGCGTAACCATATCTAGCTGATACGTGAATAATATCTAATCGTTATGTGTAAATATCGCTGGTTGTAAACGATTTCAACCGATTCACAGCTTTAGACTTTAAAGTCAATCCCAAACCAGTTGTCCTAGTCGAAAACGTTAGTGGGAGGTGCGCGACAGGTGCATTACACTTAGAAATTTCGTCAAATCATTACGTGACTCTATCTAACTTTTTATTTTTTTGGATAAATCATCGACATGGTAAAAAGCCCGTTTCTAATTTCTTGTGTTTTTTATGTTTGCAGTTATTCGCAGCAGCCTTCGTGGCGGTCGCCAGTGGAAGTGCCGTGTTCCCAGTGCACCACGCACCGGTTACCACCCAATACCACTCTCAAGACGAGTTGGGCCAGTACGCGTACGGTTACTCCGGTGGCCCGTCGTCCAAGCACGAACAGCGCACCGCGGACGGCGTGACCAGCGGCGGTTACTCGTACGTGGACGCCAACGGCCTGGTTCAGTCCCTGGCCTACGTGTCCGACCCGGTCAACGGTTTCCGCGTGAGCGGCACCAACCTGCCCGCCGACTCAAACACCGTCAACCACGCCGCCTTGCCGGTCGTCCGCCACGCCGCCTTGCCGGTCGTCCACCACGCCGAAGTGCCGGTCGTCCACCACGCTGACGTGGCAGTGCACCACTGGGCGCCACAGCCAGCCGAGCCGGTCATCGTCAAGAGCCCGTCGTACGTCGTGCCCGCCGTTCACCCACTGATCAAGCTCGCCCAGCCGCTGACGCCCGCCAGCACAGTCAACGTGCACTACCCCGAACACGCCGTCGTCCTGGCCGCCCGCAAGAAGCGTAGCGCTGGACTCTACTCGCACCCACTGGTTTCCGGTTACACCGCCGCCCCCGCTCCCGCACACATCGTCACCGTCAAGCACACCGAATTCACCGCCCCGCCCGCCCCAGTCGTCCACCACTTGGCACCCGCCCCAGCCCCGTACTACTTGGCCGCCGCCCCTGCACCGGCTCCGGTCGCCACTTCCTACACCAGCGTCGTCCGCCACCACGAGCCCGCCGTAGTGCCCGCACCGGTGCTCGCTTACGCCGCCCCGGCCCCACACGTCTACGCCGCACCGGCCCCACACGTCTACGCCGCACCGGCCCCACACGTATACGCCGCACCGGCCGCACACGTTTACGCCGCCCCGGCCGTAGCGGTCGCTCCGGCCAAGAGCCAGTTCCACTCGCAAGACGAACACGGCCAGTACACTTACGGTTACACCGACGGATCATCCGCCAAGACTGAGACGCGTTACGCTGACGGCGAGACCAAGGGAAGCTACTCGTACGTGGACGACCAAGGCGCAGTCCAGGCTGTCCACTACTCCGCGGGCGCCGACGGTTTCAAAGCCGCGGGAACCAACATTCCAGTTCACCACGTCTGATCGAACACCGCCCGACTGCCACGCTGATCGAGTAAAATTACCTACCCGCATTGTACACTCTATTGCACAGTCTTCCCTTCTTTTTCTATACGTATAAATCTACATAAATGTATAAATAATAAACATTATTTTATATCGACTTTTTTGTAATTTGTGTCCCGTCTGGTCCGTCCAGTCGACAGTATATAAGTCATGTGACATAATCATTACCGTCGTACACGATAATAACGAAGGTCTATTCTGCATACGCACACGATACGTTACCCGACCCTTGTCAGATAAGATGATATGGCGCGAACACACTATTGTTTATACATCAACGAGTCGGGTTATAATTTGCTGTTACCTTACCTATACAAATGATCCTATTGACAGTATAGTTATTAGACAGATTTAGGATTGGAGTAATCGTCAACGGGCAATGCATGCGGTGGCCTAATGATCAATATAGTACAAGCTTGGACACCGATAATAATTAATAATATTAAAGAAATACACACCTATACTCTTTTAATGAGCAAATTCTAAAGTTGTTCTTTGATCGAAATTAAGTCCAACAGCTGTAGTCCAAAAGAGCACATTTTTTGGAAAATAATTCAAAAAGTAAAAAAAAAAAAATTGTCTTCAATAAATAATATGTAATTTCAAATAATTGTCGAATATTCACTCTCAGTATTATTTTCATAGATTATATACTAGTTCTAGTTCCAAATCTCGTGTTATTAATTCTATTACGTCTTTATTATATTATTATAATGTTGTCTTTATCAGCTCAAAATATCATAGAAATTCTTGGACTGGAATAATATGCGCTATTTTAGGTGACAATATTCTAGGTCTGGGCCACGTCTAACCGAGATGAATTATCAGTTTAACTTACTATACATATAAATTATGGTTACCTACCCTATTCATAATCATATGATGATAAATTGATAATTTACATTATCTTCTTAAAATCCGTTCACAAGATTTCTAAGCTGTTAGTGTCCTTGTTATTTACGGTGGCCACCTGTCACATTATTCTTAATCGATTGATTTTTCGTTTATCGGCAGTCTTACATACACTAATATTAATATTATTATACTTGGTATTGTAAAGTTTACGCACTCGGATTTCTATATATGTACCTCATTTTCACATGTCGCATTATTGCATTCGTGTTTAAATTGATTTCCGACGAAAAAAATCTGCCAATATAATTGCAATTGCAGTATGCACTATATATTGTAAATACTTTACCTGTCTATATCTCTCATATTAATCTATATTTATAATAATCCGTCTCTATACTATGTATATTGTATATGTATTTATATGTGGCACTCTCTAATATTATAGTAACCAGTATATAAATAAAAATTTTTTAACATTTGATTCCAATAATATTATTTACACAAAATACGAATTCCAAGTGTTAACGTCGAAACATTAGTAATAAAAATAATCATTCAACGGCTTAAAAATCAATTCCCGTCATAACGAGAGTAAAAAAACAAAATCATTCACATAAAATGAAATATAATACATAGTTTAGAAGGGTCTGTTATCGAGAAATCATCAATTCAAATAAGTAATTGATCTTTTTTTAATCCAATTTTTAAGTACATTTAACCATTAATAAAATTAAAACGAATAGTTTTTACTCTGATTTGACATAATTTATTAATTATAAATATAGATAAATTAATTACACAGCTAGGTGAAAAGTATCATTCGAAATTAAAATATAAAAATAATAGATTTTTACCATAATTGTAAAATTCTTATTTTAGATAACTATACCTATAATTACACTCAATAAATAAATAAACAAATTGTAAAATACGTAAGCAATATTTAACTTTCTTAAGTAAAATACAATTCAAATTTAAATTTTTTAAGTTTTCTTAAGTTTTTTTATATTGTATTAATATTAAATACATTACAATAGATATTATATTATTTAAGTGACAAATTCTTTGGTTAATATTATACTATAATATTTTGCGGCAAAACAAAATTTTGGACTTTTATTTTTGCAATAGAAAATAATTATGTATAATATTATGCTATCTATATTATAAAGACATATTTCGTTCATTATTATCATTTAGGGTATTTTTGGAAGTTTTTTTCTCATAAATATTGAGAAAACACAACATTTTTTTCCATAACACAGGCGCTCGTACTTCAACACGGGGTATAAAAAAATATATATTTTTCCAAATAAGGCGAGAATAATTTTACCGCCGCGTGAATCCCTCGGTTTTAATACGAACGAACATAAAAAACAAAAAAAATTATCGTCTCACCGAATAGGCGTATTAAAGAAAAAGTCGCAGTCGCCGCGGGAATCCTGAATTCCGCCAAATGTGCGTGAAATAATAAATTTCAACAAAAGTTAAAAAATCGCGTGGCCTCTGTGTGCTCGACGGCTAAAACTCGCCGTCAATCAAAAAGCGGCAAAGGAATGGGGCGGTAGATAAGAGGGACACGGGATAAGGGGTTGATAGCATACTACATTATTATACTAAAATAACACTATGTGTATGTATAACATTATACATAATACAACGACTATTATACTATAATATTGTATAATATAATAATGTTATTACGGTAATAAATCAAAGGGCACACAACTAGTGCTGCTGCTGTCGCACTCTTCGGTGTGTGTGTGTGTGTGTGTTTGTGTACACATTACTGTGTAACGACTAGCGAAGGGCGTGAGAATGAGCCACCACCGATAATAATAATATCATTATCGACACGAAAATGTATATCTGTAGGACAGCCGCAGTACAATATCTCTATCATTCGACTGGAATCCACCGCTGTGTGTATACAATATACATGTTACAACTACACTACACACTACAATATAAAACAAACGAATATGGTTTTCGTCTTTTGTATAATAACGTTGTATTCGCATATACATATAAATATGAATGCACTTAGATACAGTTATATTGTGTGTACCTATACACATAATATATATACAGATGATATCATGTATTTTCGATTTCAATACGCCGTGCTCACAATAGATGCATATTAATTGCACACAATAATTTGTATACAAATACACACACATGCGCATAAACCCGTACATTATTTCGTACTATATATATATATATATATATGAGGATGAATATCACGTATATATATTTATATGTATATTATGGCGAAATGTCTGTGTATGGATTTTGTTACTTTTGCTCGTGCGGCGTCGTTGTTATTATATTAAATTAGGACAGGACAGACGAAACGTATTTGAACGATTTCAGTGTGTATGTGTTTGTGTGTTCTGATGGTCCTACACTCAATCTGTCTTTGCGGCAAAAGTATAGAAACGATGGACACACATGTGGGACTACAGTCTGGTGGCATATGATTTCCGACACGTGTTGCCAAACCATCATCGTTTTGGAAAAACGAAATAACCCACCCCACGTCGAGACCGTTGGTTTTTTCCGAGTTTTCGATAGCAAACTCAGTTTTCCTCTGAATTTCTGCAGCATCTAAGCGCCATACAATGAGACATGTTGGTAATAATAAATAACAACAATATATAGTGGGTAGGTATACAACAGTATTTATGTAATATACTTATACTTAATATATCCTTGACATTAACTCGAAATGAGTTTTCTTTCCTACCCATCCCGGCCATAATTTCCACCATTTCAGGTTTTATGTATTTTACCAGAAAAACGTCACGACAATAACAATTTGAGTGATGCTCTTTAAGGAGTTTGTTCACGCAGAATGACTATCTGCTTTTAACAAATCGTGTTTTACACAACCCTCATTCATTTTGAAAATATATCCCTAGATCTAACAACTTTAGTTGAATAACTTATTAAGTTATACTACGGACGCGCGGATGAAATAGTAAATCGCACATAATTCATTTTTGGAGAATTTATGCACATATTTTAAAAATTATGGTTATATATTTTTTTGTGAACAATATTATTTACTAATCAGTATTGCTTATAATTGTATGAATTTAAATAAAAATGAAACGTCCTTTAATAATAACTAGTATAATTATTTTAATTTAGTTATTTTTTCAAACAATTCAATTATCTAATTGTTTTTTTTTCAAAACTAGTTACCTATTGCACATTTAACTTAGTTCTTAAGAACTGTTTTATCGTTAAAATTGTATTTAAAATCACGCCGAGACAAAGAAAAATATAATTTTAATTATACCAGAAAGGTATAATAACTAGATATAATCCATATAAATGCTTCCAAATATATATTAATCTTTTAATAAAATATAAATAAAGTTTTAAAATTTATCGGGAAAATGTTTAAAATATTCGAATTTAACAATGATCGGAGATAGTTTTATTAAAATAGTTTCAAGAACTAGAGCGTTTTAAGGTAGTTCGTATTTCAGAGTATGGGATATAAGTATCGGTATCAGAATTACCGTTGCTTCGCAATAACGCCTACGACTACAAGATTGAAATCGCAAAACTTCGTGTATGTAAGTGAGTGTGTATGCATGTAAGTGCGTATAGCAATGCACCAAAACACGTCTAAAGTGATGTACGATTACCTTCCGAGTTGGTTCCTGATTCTGCGATATTCATTCGACCTAAACGAAATAAGTGTATAACATCGTTATTCCAAAGTGAAAATTTAACGTCACCATTTAAACGTAAACATTTGTAAATGTATTTGATTTAAAACATTGATTTGATAATACAATATAGTTTTCGACGATAAATCATACACATGCTATTATTATGATGTCGAGCTTGTGACCTATGCGATTGTAAAATAACATAATTCCGATATTGTATATTTTTGAACGCAATTCATTAGATTCAAACCTATAATTTTATTTTGAAAACAATATATAATTTGAATAGGAAATATAAATTATATACTGTATAATATAATATAAAAGTATTAGTAATATGATATATATTATATTATATTAAATGATAAATTAAATTACATTACGGAAAATTAAATAATATAATTTCTATGAAATATTCATAATATATTATTTTTAATATAAATAATAAATATATAAATAATATTATACATTTCATATAAACCTACGTACAAAATAATTAAATATTTTATTTTTAATACATAATATAATGAAACATACATTTAAATTTGTTTACTTTATTTATACACAACTTGTTACGTAAATTAGTATAATATATTTAAAAATAAAATACAATTTATTTATAAAACGATACATAATTAAAGGCTGTACAAATATATTTAATTGTGTTATAAAATATGAAATTTTCAACAAAAAAACATTTCCCAACACTTTTTACAAGAATTTTCAACGTACAAATAATATATCCAAAGAATCGTTTTTTTATACAACGTTTAAATTTTTTTTTTAATTGTCACTTGATGGTGGGCGACAAATAACAGGGACTTTCCTGATCATATATCACAATGACAGTTTTATGAAAATGCGTGGTTAAATAAAATTATAGTCTACACGACTTGTATTTTAACTTAAATTATAAAAATTGTCAACTTCGTTTGTTGAATGTACAAAAAAAATACGTATTTTATAAAGTTTAAATTTTCTATTCTTTTACGATGAAAAAATAAATACTCGTATTTTTGATTTAAATAGACACTATCGGTTTTTGTCTTAGATTTTATATATATAATCAAAAATTATAGAAGAGCTAGCATTTTGGTATTCATTACTTTCAAATTAGATCATTTGATCACCATGCTTATAGTGGGTTTCAACAAAATATGCATTGTAATTTTTGAATGGCAAAATGATAAATACATAAATCGCTTTTAATTTAAAATGTAAATCAAATAAATAATTTAAATATGTGTTTTCATTACTCAAAATAACTCAAGTAATAATCATTATACTATCGTAATATCGTTTTATATATTTTATAAATCAAATAATATTTTATGTAATTTAAACTAATATTTTTTTGATGTAATCTTTAAAATTATTCGGTTCAATTATATTAGCTAAACTCGATTTTTAAATTTATTTATTTATTTAATATGACTGCATTATATAAAATAATATTAAAACAGGTATTTAGAACCCGAATAGTTAAAAAGTAATAACTTGTTGAATATAGATGATATAATTTAATAATAATTATATAGCTTCAAGGATCAACTAGAGTGTATTATTAAATGTATTATATGACACCTAAGTGGTGTATCCAAAACACATTATTGATTTCGGTCTTGACGCAAAAACAAAAAGGATAACATTGTAATATAATGCAATATTACGTGTATAGATACACAAAAGCATTAACGTGTTTGAACATTTTTTGGAAGTGGATATTCTACACGATTATAATATAATATGAATGGCTTTACTCGGCCGAGTGTTTTACGCAACAATAATTATTGCGATTTATTTTACCACTCAAACCGCCATATGTAAATCGACGACGAAAATGATGTATAAATAATACACGTATACACATAGGTACTTATGATAGAGATAACGTAAAAATATGTATCCGCCCGAGACGTATAAAACATTGTTTTGAGTATCGTCGTCGTCACCTGTCACGAACGCCTTGCACGCGAAATCATTTGTTTTTATGTACATAATATCGTTACATGGGATGTATTATACGTATATTACACGTCGTGCGTATGGTTTATGCGATATAATGCTATTATCATTACGGCTAAACTTTGCCATACCGAACCGCATTAGGACTTGTACGGGCGACGGATGGAATTTTTAAACTACATTCACGCGACCGTCGCACGTTGTTTTTACTGTATTTTATGTGTGTATAATCCGGTGTTGTTATTATTATTATTATTATTATTATTATTACAGTGACGCATGATACCCACCAGTTTTCTGGTATTTCGAGCGTCAACGACCAGCCTTGACGGTCAACGGCGGCGGCGGCGGCGGCGGTGCTTCCTAAGTTTTCCCTATTTTTCCGGTGCCCGCGCGCGTACCGACGTTATAGCAACAGTAATTATCATCTACCTGCGGATCGAATAATAAAAACGAAAACGCGAGCACGTAATAATAATAGAACAACCCGCGTGCGCAGCGCCGTACACGTTTGTGTTGTTGTTGCCGTTTCAATTAAAATTCGCACTCGGGATCGGTCGAAAATTACACGGTCGGCCGGGATGACTTATTAACGCAAATGGACCGCGCGGCGCGCCCGGGGCGAGCGCGTATAATGTATTTATATTATATCTATATGATAATAATTTCATAAGGTAGGTCGTAATGTTATTATTAGCGTAACGCCGGTGCGAAGCCCATGCGGCCATATACACCTATACCTATATTATCTGCAGCGGCGGCGGCAGACCGGTGTACGGGCACCGCGTGTAAAGCGGAGACGCGGAGACCTTGCCCGGGGCGCGCGTAATCGTCGCTAAAAGAAAAAAAAAATAAATAAATAAGTGACGCGTTCCACGATAAAATACACGTATACAGATACTTGTACATATTTTTATTTTTTTCGGGTAAAGTTCGTTCCACCGCCGGGCCGTGCTACGTAATTTTATATAATATATCGTACGCGTTATACATATTTTATAATATAATCTGTACGCGGTATTACACGTATACGCATATACACGACACGATTATTTTAATATTAAGTCGGTTATATTTTTTTACGCGCATTAAAATTTTAAAGGGTTCGTATACGTTATTATTATTTCCGACGATTTGATCAGTTAAATATTTATATTTAATTGCGTGTAAAAGGCGGAGACGGTTATCGCGCGGCCCAAAGCAGAAAAACAGATGCGTCACGCGTACACATTTTAATCGACCCCGCAAATATCATATCATAATACATTGTGTTGGAACGATCGATATAATATATTATTATAATTCGTAGTATATTATGTAATGTGCAGACCTACCCATCGAGTTATTATGGTTATTGGTTAAGCTGCAAAAATCGCAGTATTTCATATTGTCTCTACAATTCGCACGTATAGCTTGCAGTCCACCGCATTATTATTATGTATGAGCCGAAGTACTGAACGATCGATCGTTCCACATAGGACAACAATCAAAATCATTTATAGGTATGCATATAAATACAATGAAAATAAAATAAACAACTAAACACGAAAATGAGGTTTTAAATAATATGTATACATATTTCGGTACTTGAACGGAAAAATTCTAATCGAATAAATAATAATAAGTTGAATGCAGGAAAAGAGCGTGCTGATATTCCGTATATCAATAATAACACCATGATATAAATGATTATATATAATTATTCAAATACATATTACATTATATTTAGAAAATCTGCCATCAAAAATCATATTATAAAATAAAATGTTTCTTGGATAATCAAATTTAGAGTCATATTTAAAAATATATAAACAATGCTTTGGCGAGCACTTGATTAATTTCATCATAGTCCATGGTTATTAATAAAATGCATGAAATATAATTAAAAATAATCATAATATTTTTTACTCTAAGCACAAAATATTAAATGTTCTACATAAATATTTATTATAATAATAGCTATACCATTAAAAAAAAATAATAATAATAATAATAATGATTATTATAAATTACAATTAACAATGACAACCTTCAGTAATACTTTGTGCATAAATAAAATACAATTATTTATATTATGATTACAGCTATATTTTTATATAGAAAGACAGTGAATAAGATTCCTTTACGTTTAAATTCCAAATAGATAGAAGTACTCGCAATTATCTATACTAAAGACAAAACAATTAAAAAACTAAAATACTATTCAAGTTTTTTCAAATATGATAATGCATAATTTATACAAATATATTTATTTATTCTGATTGATTAATTAGCACTCAATCCTCTAAGCATTGTTGCTAAATTAGTAAATTACCATATTATGTCAATTAAGTTATTTTTTAAGATATAATGAAATCATTTAGTCATATATATATATTAATTACAAAACCGAATAATTCAAACACGTCATTAATACATCAATATAATATAATATATTTGTTATTGTACCAAAAAGTAAAAGGTTTTATGCAAGTATGTTCATAGAATTTATAAAAACTGATGACCATCAAAAAATTGATTTAACCGATTACATTAAACCAATTTTTTTTTTATTTATGATGCAGAAGCATAAAATATTTATAATATATTATATATTAATGTAATGTATTCAAACTATTAAACTATTAAGGTCATTGTATTATGCAGGGCATGAAAATGAAATAAATGTTTTATTAAGCGACATTAGCTTGCACATTTAATAATTACGCTCAATAATACGTTGTGAACTTGAAATGATATTTAGAATTCAGTCATAAAAGTAATGTCCATTTATCATTATATTATCAATGGCATGTAACATAATTCGAAGTGATCCATTTAACATAAAATACTCATTATTTCAGAAAACACAAATATTTTTGAAATAATTTTTTTTTTACATAATTTTAAGTTGTTACTAAACAAGATTTTTAAGAAAAATATAAATTTCTTATTATTTTTTATCGTTATCATTTTTTTAAATCTTTTACTCTTTTGAATGATTACAAATATTTTTATATTTCGAACAGGCTATTATTCGGAGTATTTTTATCTATAAAAATCAAACTTTAGACAGGTAGTTTATGCTGATTATAAGTATTTAAAGTATTGATGAACGGGAGTAGTGAACCAATATTTTGCGGGTACCTCTGTACCACTCCACTTCGGTAATAAAAACTTCAAATACTCATTTCATAAGCTACTCGTCAAAAATTCAATTGTTATGCAAGGAAACACTCCAAAAAATATTTCGCTTTAAAATGTGGAATTATAAATACATGATTGTAATCGCTAAAAAAATAATAAAAATATATTTTTTAGTAAAATGTCATTCCGTTTAACAACTTACAGTTATCCGAAAAACAATAATATTTTCAAAAAACGTAATGTTAAGTGTCATAAAGTATAGATTGTCTTAAAAATAAAAATCGGCGAGTTCGACTGCATTTAGGCACAATAAGTCGACAAATCCAAAAGTTAAACTCCCAGGAATACCTCAGTCCACGCGGAATTCGTCCGGGTGTACCTATGCGTCGTATATCCGCCGGTACGGATATTTTACGCGTATCACATCCACCAACGACCACGGATAGGTCGGCGATCGTGCGTAGATACGAACGCGCGAGAATAAAACAAACAACAAAGGTCTTGGAAACCCGATACATATAATGTACGTGTATGTGTGTGTGTGTGTGTGTTTATCTGAATGCGAATCGGTCGGTGTGGGAATTAGTGGGATATCGGTGGGTACGTACGCTATACAGTATACACGATATATATATATATACATATGTATATACAATGTACTATGACTATATCATGAGTACAATATAATGTAGAATTGGCGAACGACTCGCGTGCACACCGCACGACGTACATTATACGCATCGCTTATCTATGATTTATACCGAGAGAGACTACACCATATTGTCCATATTATATATAATATTACGGTCCAAACCGTCGACTAGCGGTTTGACGATATCATCGGACGAGCGTGTGGAAAGCTGCTGGTATTGCGGACACGATGCGAACCATTATTGATGTTAAACTTATGAACGCGGCTTTGTATATTATGAAAATCCGTATGACAACACCGTTGTTACCATTGTTAACAGGAACGTCGTACGTCGCATTTCTCTGTCACTTAAACATTATGGTCTCTCTGTATAGCTCAGCAATTTTTGAACCATCCGTTCTCTCTCCGTTGTTTCGGCTTAAAAGCGTGTGTTTAATGAAGATTTCTATTCTGCAAGTGCTTAATATCGATGAGGTGAACAAAAAAAATAAAAACGGCCGGCTGCCGCAACAACGGTTCCCGTCCAGAGGCCCTCTCGAAATCGACAACGTCAAGATACGACTATGGGTGTCGCGTTATTGTATTATTATAATTTCGTTTGCAGGCATCTTGGACGGTTATTTTATCTTTTTTATATTTCGTACACCAAGGTAAGATTTATGGTGAGGAGGGGAAAGAAGTTGAAGTGGCGATCGCCCTCTATGGTTTTTTTTTAAATATATTTATTTAAACATTTTTTACTAAAACTGTAGATTTTGACGTTTAACCGACGATCGTTGTCAATGATAATCATCATCTTTAGAGACTGTAGAATTTTTCAGTAATACAAAACGCTACCGTCCTAAAAATATTTAATATTAAATATTAAATTATATAATTCGTTGAAATTCTGTGATAACTGTTATAGGAGATTGTTTGTTTGATTCTTGTTTATTTATTTATTTATTTAGCACACACGTGGGATATAAGAATCATGATATGTGTTATATTTCCTGCGTAGGTACCAATTGATTTGATGAAATGGTAAGAATTATCATGAAAATAGATTTAAATTTGTCGTCAACTCTATGCTTGAGATCAACTTTGCCATTAAAATATAATATGTATAATGATATAATTCTAAATCATAAAAAATGTAGAAATTAAAAAATTGTTATATTGTTATTTTAAAAAAAAATAATGTAATGGACAAAGACACTGCTTTCAATTATATCTAAATATAACATTGTTTATTGGTTGATTTTCCGTCCACGTGGTCAAAGAGTTATATATTATACAAAACAAATTGTCTTGAATAAAGTATTCTTTAGACCATTTTATACATCAATCGTAAATATTTCTATTCATATCCCCTCCATTTAAATAAAGCTTCCTATCCCTCGTGATTTTACTCGTTTTGTCGTTATTGCCAGACACTTTTGCACCTGTAGTTAGCCATACATTATAAGAGTATAATAATATGTATAGGACCCATTCGTCGGTTTTCGGAGATTGATAGACTTGCCGTATAATATGTGTGTATTAAGCGGCGCTGACAGTGGTATGGCGGCGGCACGGCACCGGAAGTCGGCGCTTTAATGGAATTAACTCGGCAGTGCGGTGCCCAAAAAGAGCACGTTAAGCCCCGGATTAACGAGGTCGTTATATATATATTTGTGTATGTGTATGTATAGACTTTTAAGACGGTTTCGCGCGTCGAAAATATTATTATATTATTATTACTATTATTATACGCTCGCCCGACAAGCTGCTACCGAGGTTTGGCGAGCCGGACGCTATATCCGGTCGGTGGTCGCGCGACGCGAATTGTGCGCAGCTCGTAATCGCAACCCCTCACATCGCCATTCCAGCAACCCGCTCCATCCATCGACGCAAACACACCTTAAACGGTGAGAATGTAATATGTGTGTGTGTGTGTGTGTGTGTGTGTGTGTGTACGGGAAATGCGGTCGTATATCACATGACGATGACCCTCGGGCGAGTCAAACACGCTATATATTATATATGTATATATAAACCCTTGTGAGTATAATATGCACGGTGTATAATATAGCGGTTACGGGTAGTATATATGGTATATATATATATATATAGATATAATATCACGTCGATGTTTGTTTTGGACCGCGGCCCCACCGGAAGATTGCTCAGCCGCGATTGTAAAGAAACTCCACCGCCGGAAGCCGGCCACGACCGAGTGGTGTTATTTAAAGGGGCAATATATATATATATATATATATATGTGTGTGTGTTTTTTTTAAAATCTTTCAGTGTTTATTTTTCAGTTACCTCACGCGGTATGTACATCGCATACATACCATATTCTGTGCGAGTTTTATACAATTCGCGAATATATAAACGTACGTTTTCGTATATATTATTAATATTATAGTATGGACGGCTTTTTTATTTTAAATGCCGCTTTTCTTAACGACTATAAAACGTTTCTAGAGACGCGGTGTTTTATAAATATGAACTTTATATAATAATATATTATATTTTAACCTACATAGAAAGATACTTGTTTTTCCATAAGTTGTTAAAATTAATTCACAATACAGGATTGATATGATGATAAGCAAAACTAATAATAAGCCCATCGCTCGCAGTATAATATAGGTACAGTCGAAATTTGATAACTTCGTGTCTGATCCCCAAAGACTCGAATTTTATTCTAGTCCCTTAAAAATATTTTTTATCTACACTCAGTGCAATATACTTTCCAATAAGTAATTTGAAAAATACATTAATTTTTATCATTCTTAAAATGTAAGTTGTCGTCGAGAATCGATTGTAAAAAAAGTATCATGTTATATATTTTATATATGCAATATGCATAAATGTACAATATTCAAAGTTAAAGTTTAGTGTATTTTTTTCCTTAAAGGATTATAACCTTATCTATAAAATATCAATAAAATATGTGTAAATATGAGATTACATAATATTATATAAGTATTTGACATTATAGACATCAGCGCATTTCGAAGAGAATTACATATGTATATAGCATTTACAATATGGTGCAATTACAATATTATTTATTTTATATATTTTTTACTATTAATATTTTGTATATATAAAAATATATATTTACTATATTTTATATTATTTATGGGTACTGACTATTTTAAAAATACGACTTCGAATATCTTTTGTGACTGATTATAATTACATTAATGAATTATGATATTTAAAATATGCAAACAAAATTTCAAGATGTCTTACTTAGTAAGCTAACCTCAAGTTAACTATAGATATAATAGATTATTTAGTTAAGTACTTAAATGACTCTGGCCTCGACGACACTATGCGTTACACACTACCATATTATGCATTCTGCATTTCTGCATACATCTCAAGGGATAAATGATTATTAAAAATGTATATAATAGAATAGGTGATAAAATTATAGTATTCCTATAAGAATAACAGTTGCCAGAAGAACAATCCACGGCGGGTACATTTATTATTGTGCATAAATCTGGAGTTAATTGCATTGGTCACCAGTAACACAATACACAGTTTATTTTAATATTGTACATTGTAAAGTTGTAAAGTAAATACGCACATATTGTTTAAAGATCGGAGTACAGAAGAAATTGGAAAAAAAAACACGCACCAATATACCGCGATTATTTGGCTCATCGTCAAATGTACAACAAGGACAACAGTTAATCTAATCTAGTTGACCAAAGCGTGGGTTAAATCGAATGAGATATTGTGATATTGTAAGTTTATCGCCTATTGTAATGTTATAACGAATTTCATCATTCCTCGACTCGTAAAATATTCTATTTTGTAACATTATACATATTATTCGATCAGTGCTGCATACCGTACAGCGTTATCATTATAAATATAATGTGCATAATGCATAATATATAATACACATTCAAATACGGATTGAGAGGAATATGATTAACGAAAACGGGATATCTTGTGGTAATATTGTTCATAAGCCTAATTAGTGGAACAAAATAGATTAATCTCGCAGCCAACAACGACAATCGATATTTATGGATTTTCCAATTTCCCGCGGTAGCGCGGAACAACATATTATTATATTTCGGTAATAATATGTAAAGAGTTAGGTTAGACCGCATTTTGACAGGAAAAGAGAAGATTATGGGCGCCACATTTTTCATAAATTTATGCATGCAACTTTATTTATATGGAACCAAAAAGTTGTTTAATGTTCACACTTTTATGACAAACAGTGGTTAGAAAAATCGACTAGTTAAAAAAAAAACTTTTTCGCTTCGTTTTCTATTGTGTTATTCAAATATATATACATATATTTTTATATGTACTGCATAATATATGAGTTATAACAAATGTGTTATTATGAAAAAGAATATATAATATTTACAATAAGAAAATATAATCTTTGTTCATAGAAAACTTATTGCTACGCTGTACTACAAAGTAATATTATTTTTACCAACATAAATTTCGGTTTTGTATTATTTTTAATTTTCCAGGTATGTCGAATTCTTACAGAAAATAAAATCTCAAGAGTTAAAATACATAGATTTCATAAACTAATATATATATATATATACATAATAATTATTATTTACAATCTTATTATTTTAGCAATTTTTTTTTTATACAATGTATACCATGCAGGTATTAACATTTTTATTAAATTGTAGTAAAGTTCGCAATGACTTTATGATTATTATTATATTTATAATCATGTTTCATTCATTTGGTATGGATTTTTTTAACGTCTAAGAAATTAATTTTTGAATTTCAACTTTGAATTATTGGTTTAATAAAAGTAGGTAACTACACCTAAAAGCTAAAGGAAAAACTTAATATATATTTTACATATTTTTAATAAAAATACAGTCACTCATAAAACGACTTTAATAACATTTTTATTCCTTAATATCAAATTGTGTGTATTTGAAGTATAATAACTAATGTATTGTTATTGCGTTACTGCACGTAACTATATTTACTGGATTTATATATTTTTAAAGTTGTTTTGACTTGATAACATCAAAATAACTTAATCAAGTTTTAAAAATATCATAAATAGCATTATTAACTGTATAAATCAGACTGTTATTAATTATGTAGTTATACATTTCACGTTGAAAAAACATTCGTTTAGATCAGAGGTTCTCAAACTATGGTACGCGGAGGGCCGTTTTCGGATAATAAACCCATTCAATTATTTAATTCATACCTTATTTAAAAAAAATAATAAATAAAAAATAATTATACTGTAGTTGTAGTATTTTACTGCCTTATTATTTAAAAAAAATGTATTTGATTGTACAATTTAGATTTTGGATCATTCTATTTTTAGTCATTAAAGGTACACGACTGATTGATAAGATACCTAAATGGTACGGAAAAAAAAAATTGAGAACCGCTAGTTTAGATGATTTTGTTTAGGTTAGGTATACAAAAATTATATGGTTATATCATATATTACGTATTATAACTTTTATTCATTTCATACTTTAAATTACTTTTTTTAGCATATGATTTAATAATATAGTGCACAATCTGCACTCGTACTATAAAAAATAAAAATACTGATAAATCAGTAAATAAATATCCATAATTAATAAATCTTGAGTACAATATCTTATAGATAGAAAAAATCAAAATAATAAGGAAATACTGACTATACACAATTTTGATACACAATATTTACGTTTATTTCTTATAATATTTAACTATTATGGTAGCATAATACACTGCAGTTTATGTTATACATTTACATACTTATCCTTGCTGTTATATATAAAATATCAGCATGTCTAACCATTTAACTACTTATAAATTATATCGATCTCTCTGTCTACGTCTACTCAATATTTATTTTATGTTCTCCTCGAAACGAATAAGTATCCTATAACCTAATACGAAACAAACGCCATATTATTCAACGTCTTCGTACATCAAGTACTATAAAATAATTCATTATAAAATTAAATATTATACTTATTCATGTTTTATCGAATTATTGTTCATTAAGCAGCCCAAAACGATTGAATTTAATTATGTTAGTAAGACTTAATATTAACAATACATTTATAGTACCAATAATGCTCATTTTATCAACGGGTGTCTTGAATATTAATTATCGATCACATTTAAAACGTTTTAAGGTTTATTTTCGTCATTTACACTGAATTTAAATACTCAACTTTGCTTCTATAACTTATATGCACCCGTATTAATTATAGATATTATTATTATTATTATAAATATAACAACTACAAAGATATATTTAAGTATTTCTACATAATACTATTTATAATGTTTGAAATTAATGTAATAGCACTGTCAAGGTTTTCAATGTACAAAATTAATAATTTATCATTGATGTATACAATCAGTAGGTGTATGTAAAATTCCACGTGTAACAAAACAAGCAATAATTAGTCATTTACTAAAGACATTTTTAAATAATTTTCAGTTCATAATAACATAATCACTTATAATACAGATCAATCATCAATCATCGACCATCTTTTTAACCTTGTTCTTAATATATATAAATTCATATTATCATATTATTAAAAAAATAATAAAAACCTAATGATATTTATATATATATATATATATTAGTAGATAATATAATATTATCCTAAACTATGATATTATATAGTCGTATACACATTTCTAAATCATTAGTCTACATTTTCAAACAAGCATAATCAAATGTAGAACATAGGAGAACTATAAGTTATTTTTGTTGTTCGTTTTTAGAAAATATCTATACGATTATGCGAGAACTCTTTAATTTAATCAGTTCTATGACCGATGGAAAACAATACAATTTTTAAACAATAATACTGTATGCCATTCATAGTAAACATAATAATATACATCAACATCACATATCTCGAGTAACTTTTTCTAGCAAAACAATGATAAGTGAAAACTAAACATAAATATTAAGTTTAAATTACGATACTTAACCTATTTTCAAATCAGCTATCTAAATGTGTTTGTTTTAATAAAAATTAAAATATAAGAAAAATATTCTTATTATAAAAATAAACTTGAATAAACTTTATAATTTTCAATAATAATAAAGTTATACAAAAATCTGTATTTTCAGTTATCGTAGTTTTTCTTTTTGTAAGTCATGTAATGGTTAATACCAAAACAATTAAATTGTCTTCATTATTATACCTATTATATTGTAATGTTTCTTAATGATTGAATTTTAAAATGTTCGATTATAATATATTCGTATTTAATGAAATATTGATATAAATAAATACTGCACAACTAACAATTAATGTTCAATTTTTTTATTCTTCTTAAAAAAATGATATGTTAATTTAAAAATTAATACATAAAATCATTTGTTATTTTTTAAATTTAATTATGATAAAACATTTTGACATTAATCATTATTTTTTATTAGTTTAAACAAATATTGTCGATAAAAATTTAAAATATATACATTTTATATAATATATAATATGTTTTTTTACTATCCCACTATCAATAACTATCGGTATAGTAAATAAAACGTGTATTCCTTTTAAAAATGTAAATACCCCAAAAATCATTACTTCAAATATTGAAAACCAAACTGTGTTATCGCATAATCGGAGAAAATATAATATCTTCGATAGACGTTTTCTATTTTAATCTTCGATTATTCTATCCATGCTAACCATTTCTTATTATTTTTAATAAAACCTATTGAATATTTGTAATATTTTATATTTTATATTTCTATATTTTATAACATAAGTATTGTTCAATCGAAATAGTATAAAATATGCTCAATAGAATCGAGTTTAATAATATACTAGCAGACATGTATTTATGAAAGATAAAGGTTAAAACTCACCATAATATTAATAGCTATAATATTCATTTGTTGTAAACCATAATCTATTTTTTTTTTATTTTTATTAAAAAGAACAAAATAAAACTAATACATCAATATCATTTCACAGTATATTACAAAAAATACTAATTATTGCCAATTATTATCGATATATTAATTATTTCGAATTTAAAATAGTATATTGTATGTATCTTATGGCTATTTTATCCTGACCCATTAAAAACATATACCTTGACTAAACTATAAATACTACGTCCATCAGAAAAAAAATTTAAATTGAAGAAAATATGCGAAAAATTGACTAGTTAAGCCCCTATTCAGAATTAACTAACAAAAATAAATATCTACTGTATGTAGTTATTATAAAGCCGATCTAAACTTATGAAATTCAACTGTGGGGTTATGTCAATAAGTCTAACATCATTGTAATACAACACTGTCAAAACATCGTTCTTTGGGTCATCAATACAGCCTACCAGAAAAAAACAGAAAAAACACGATTCACATATGATACTATCTACAAAAGCAGACCAAATCCAAAAGTTTTCTCTCAAATACGAGACGAAACTAAATCACTATGTCAATCCATTGGCCTTCCAATTACTAGACAACTCTAAGGACATCAGATGTCTTGAGCGTCTGAGAATATACAACTTAATTTAAGGATTAAGATTTAGGGCGAGGGAAGTTCACCTTCATCAACGTGTATTGAATTAATACCTAGTATATAAAATATGTACATTTCTTAAATATACCTTTGAGTCGATTAAATAATAAAGCCTCGGGGCATTTAAAAAAAAAATTAAAACGTAGTTCACGTCATAAAAATAATTTTAAATTATAAATATAATAATAATTGTACAAGTTTTTTAATACGTATTTTCAAGTAAATACCAATTGTCTTATAAAAATTAATTCAAATTCTAATTAAATCAATTTTAATAATTTAAACATCTAGAGTTTTATAAGAACAAATGCATGAAAATAGAAAAATAATGTGAAATTTTGACACTATATTTTCTTTAATGATATTTGAATGAATTATATACAATAAATGTAATGTAAATTTTTAGGTTAATAAAAAAATTAACTATTTATGTTATTGATAAGCTCAGGTTAGGTTAGGTTAGAGTTTATTAAATTTTGGAGTTTTAAAGAGTCCAAAAGTCTGTGAAAAAATTATACACCTTAGTACATGTATAGTACTATGTACTCTATTTACTTGTTTTCTTTATCGTAGAAAAATACTACGGTCACAACGAGATCAACTGAATAATTATGTCGTCTGGTAAAGTACTTATTAAAAATGTCTGAAGGTTAGCCTTCGATGTGTTTTTTTAAATATTTTATTACAAGTAATAAATCGTAATTTTTTTTTTTTTTAAATAATAATTTTAGTATTTATACCAAATGTTAAAAGTTTTTATATTATTAAGTTAAAATAATATTTTTATAATTTTAAAATATGTGGAATTTACAAAAATATATATATAAATTAGTATTAGAGTGTGAAATTTTGTTATTTCATAAAATGTCCAGGATCAATCAGGTTTTATTAACTAAATAATGACGATAAACCATGTAATTTTTAATTTAGCTAGAAATTTTATAAATTCCCCGCAGTTGTTCAATTTTATTGTACAGTGTAAACATTGGAAGTAGATGGAATGAACTTTAATTTCTGCGGCGTGTGAACTAGTCGGTGTAGTTTACGTTACCAATAACAAGCACGACGATTAAATTTATTATTTTATTTACTAATAAACAACAATAACAATGATACACGCAGTCTGATATAGTACTTCAACACTTGTGCATCGATACATATATATTATTATAACTAGGGTTCAGGACTTCTTGTATTTGCATGTTTTTTTGTAATGGTCGTAGATTATTCTAATCTATCAGTTTATTCGGTGAGATATAAATCTGTTTTATGAAATGGTGAAATTAAATCCTAAGTTTAAATTTGCATATTTTTGCATATTTCGTTATATTTTAGGAAATGTGCATATTCCAACAATTTTTAGTATATTTGTGCATATTTTGCATTTTTTAAATTTGTATGTGTATGTAAAATTGTCGGAAAAAAATACATTTGGAAAACTTCAAAAATATTTTTTTTAATAAATTACGGTTGTAATCTGTTGTATCTGACTCGTGCATCTGTTTACGATAGTTTCTTTGTCGTTAAAGAATCAAAATTTTTAATGACAATATCGACAATTGTACCTATAGCTGTGGTATGTAACCTAATAGATTCTAAACTGTACGACAAAATGAAAAGCACTACGTGTTCACGTTAATCACGGTTAACTGATCACATATCACACATTTACGTTATTTCTTATTTACTCAGGATATGTGCCAGTTTTTTTTATAAATTATCAATTATAATTAATTTGTTATTTTTCACGATTTTTATTATGTACCTATTTAATTTTTAAATTTTTATAATAATAATATGCGTTTTCAAAACAAAATAAGGAATCAGCTGCATATTTTGATGATTTTGACTGCATATTTGCATGTATATTTCGATAATTTTAAACCAAATTGTTCAACCAGTCCCGAACTTTCATTACAACTAATATATCACCTCGATTTGTGTCTACAATACTAACGTTTAAGAATGTTGGACTATTTAATTCGAAAAAATTCACCTAAGCCAATCTTGTAATAATTTATGATAAATTTACCATAATTTCAAGTTATTTAATAAATTAAATTCGATTTTAAATGTATTCGTGTAAAAATTATTAATTTACGCATCTTTTTTTTCAGATTTCTATTTTGCCCTGAATGTATGCGAAAAATATTTCAAACATAAAATATATTATTAATACTGAATGTAAGCAATAATTTTTAATACACAATTAAAAATTGTAGATCTACTCTTCTACAACTAGTTAAAAATGTGTATACTTTAACTGTTATCAATTGAAAGTAGTAATTCTATACAAATATAGATACATTTTTAATTAAATTTCAATGTAAATATTTAAACTAAAGTTGTTTGTAAAATTATAAAACAACAAATTGTGTAATATGCAATATATATAATATATATATATCATATGAACAGTAATATATCTAATATTTTGTACATAGACAAAATTAGTTGAGTACTATTCTTAAGCATCATCTTAAACTCTTACTACTATTGATATTTTGATTTTGACAAGCCAATTCGGATTGGAAATAACGTTTGCTTTTTTTCAATTAACAATGGACACGATCGAAACAATTTCGGAAGAGTTGATGGAATTCCGAGAGCTTATTGAAACATTGAGCCCTTTAGAAAACTACTTAAGCCCTCCATGCAACGCGACAATATTAATGGTAAGACGGAATCTTCTGGAACAAGGGGATCTAGTCTTGTTGGCGTGACAGATATTAATCATAATGTCACTTTTGCCTTTTGCTCACGTCGGTTTGGTGGTATTTACGACACGCGAATTTCAATGACCACATAACATTCAAATAACTATTATTGTTCGATTTCAATTTATTTATTTATTAATCACAAACACCAGTACTAATAGGTACACGACAAAGTAATAACAATCAGTGATATTAAATGATACATTTTTTTTTACAACTACTATAGTTCATAGTTCATAATATGTAAAAGTTTCAAATACGAATAATATTGACCAGCTCGTCATCCACATTATAAGGATAATATACAAAAAAAAAGTGTAGTAGTATTTATTTTGTATATCAAAGTGACTAAAAATAACAGCATAATTTAAACGGGAGACACCTATTCTAAACAGTCGAATTACGCATTAATCAAATATTTGAATAAATTCGGTCTTAACCCGATCTCCTTTGTGCAATTGTACACCTAACTAATCTTCAGCTTGTCACAACAGTTTATTTTTATTATTAACTGTACTTCTTTTTCTTTAAAACAACTATTGCTTTTTACACTTTTAAACTTTTTATCAACTCTTAATATCAATCCTTTTTATCCCTATATTATATAAACACACTTAAGAGAACGCCATATGCGCATTTGTTGTCTACGTATTACGAGTGAATAATATTACAAATGTATGCTCAGCAGTTTAACTTCGTTAATTTTAATATTAAAGTGAATAATATACATATTATCAAACTTATAGGTAGAAACTTTATATTTATACGTAAAATTGTATACGATATTAATTTTAAAGTGAGTTAAGTGTATGAAAAATGTAGCAAATTGAGAATTTGCATTACTCGCTTAAAAATTAAAATATCATACAAAACGATGCAGAAACACAGACAATGTTCTTACCTTTAAATTTGATAATTTATCAATTCACATTTATATTAAAACTAACCATACATAAACTGATTATATTAATTGTGTAAAGAAAAATATGTTAATTATATTATTTTTATATTTATTTTATTTGTATCATATATGTTTTCTCTGTTGTAAATTATACTAACAATTCGCTATTGAAAAAAAAAATTGATAAGTTATATCAGCACTTGTAAAATGGAAATAACAAATTATAATGTGAGTGTCATATACGTTCTCTGATGTATTCATGTTTCTTTAACTTGGACTGTATAATATAATTTATAAAAATTTTTGTAAAATCATAATAAATAATGAAGAGACTCTAATAAATCAAAATTGCTTTTATTTCATTATCTCTATATTTAATGTAGGTAACCATCTAATATTAATATTTATAACGGTATAAATTTCCATCAATCTTTTATATAAAGTAACAGATCTTGTAAAAAAATTGTTACAGACTAAAGCTAAAAGTTTCTCTTGTGGTCATTAACCTTGCATGAGTGTTAAAACTAAATTTTAGTAATAATATAAAAAGTCATGCGCGTATTTTCTTTTCTTATTTTTTTTCTCGTTCTTTTACTCATTTAAAATGTACATTAAAAAAAAATATATAAGATGTAAAGCAACAGTCTTTTTTTATCTTTTTAAAGTTTTGTTGATTATTTGAGTCCCAAAAAAATTTGTAATTTACATAGAAAAAAACAGCAGTTTATAAATTAATTTAAAAGAATGTTACACTTTAATTTTCAATGTTTTTTTAAGCTTAAAAGCATCTTAAATTCAGCGGATTCAACACCAAATCTCTAAAATGTTAGTATATGTTTATATATTTTTTTAATTAAGAAGAATAAATAAAAGTACAAATATTTAATATTAGTCCTACAATTAGAATAGATAATATTGTACTAACTATATAATACAGTACATCGTTATAACTAATAATTACTTTGGATTTAGGAGTAGTAAATATATACTTACTCGTATTTTTATTTAGTATGGATATTTTAAATAATGATAATCTTTATTTTAAAGTAAAAAATCGGGTAAATCGCTATATGCTGTATAGTAAATATCCACATTTATTGAGTAGGTACATTACAAATGTATTAAATTTAAATTCAATGAAAAAATCAGTGCTTTTTGGAAAATTATTTAAAAAAAGACAGTTTGTCAACCTTATTTCTAAGTATAATTTAATTATTTATAGTTGATAAGTTGAAATTATTTTAGCGAAAAACAAACTACTTATTATATTATAAAATAATAACAATAAATTACAATATTGTTTCTTATAATATTAATAGCAATGTAATAAACTCATAAGTTCATAACACCAGTAGATAATGGTATAAATACCTATGAATTATAAAATCTACTAAAATTTTTATCTTCCATTTAAATATATATTTTGTTAAGATTTTAACTTGGTGCAATGTTGCATACTATACATATATATATATATATTCAATAATTTTGAATTGGAATATGAATAATTTATAAGGATGTTTCCATTAAATGTCCTTAGTTTATTACTCACAAACAAAAATTTTATTATAAACCAAACAAAACTAAAAAATTAGTAAACTTCAATTGCCTATAAATAGTACGACAAGACCCATAATTATCATATCTAGAAAATTCTAGTACAAATATTTGATGAAAAATTCAAGTCTCTATAGTAATTAATTTTTTCATTGTAATTAAATTGTCGCAAAGTTTTTCACAGTTATTTTGAAAAATACTGTGAATTTTTATTTTTTTCTATAAAATAATACCAACATCTATTTATCCAATTTATTGTGCATTAAAAACCATCCTTAAACTTGAAGATTAAAATATTTTTAATGTCTATCAAACAAAAAAAAAAAACTCATTATTGTGAAACTATACATATAAGATATTCATATCTACTCCAACTATTTAACATTACTCAATGCCAAACTTCCCCCTAAGAAACTAGGCAGCTACCTTGTGGCCTTTACCTTCCCGGAGCTTAACCTCCGGTCAAGTACCAAAAAATATCACACAAAATGGATCGCCATGGAGAAATATTTTGTGTATAGATGAGCATTATTTTTTTTTTTTTTTATGCTAAAATATAAATAGGCTTATAAAAATATTATTACTATCAGGTATATAATACATTAGAAATTAATATTATGTTACACTATATTTTTATGAATGTATAAAGTGATAATATCTATCGGAATCGTATTTTATACATTTTTAAAAACAAATTAAAAGCAGTTTTTATAAATTTATTTTTAAAATGCTCTTTCTTTAGTAGCTGTATTAGGGTCCTGAGATCCTTAAGTTCGGCGCTGACTTTACTCCGCTCATAATCTAAAAATAATCAAAGAACATAACATTATTTCATTAAAACTAACAATAAATTTGTAAAATTAAAATTCTTCAACGCGGAAATACATTATGGTTGTATTTAAAATTAAAATGGATTTTTTTTTTTTTTTAATTAAACCATTTATTAATCAATATTATATTTCTTTTGAAATATAAACCCCAAAAAAATGGCACTCGATTATTTTACAACCCTTTTGATTATAAGTTATAACGCAAACACTTTATAATACTTGTCCATAAATCGTCCACTCATGGATGACAATAACGAATGATAAATTAAATTATTAAAAAAATTATACGGTCTTCAATAATATAAAATGTCTATATTTAATAGCCAAGTAATTCTAAGAAATTAAATCATACTATAAAAATAATATCCATACACAATTTTATTGAGTATTATCGTTTATAATAATTAATTTGTTACAATTCATTGTTTAAGAACAAATACAAATAGTAAAAATGTATTATCACTCACCATCAACTTTACTTCTAAATACATTTTTTTGTAAAAACAAAAATTTATACTTTAATAATTGGTGGTATTTTCTGACACTAAAACATACTTTTGACAAAAATTTCTCATTATAATAATTATATAAACGTCTTATTATTATTATTTCTAAGTGTTTTTTTTCCCATGTATATTTAATAAATGTACAGGATAAAATAATGGGTATACCGATATAATATAAAAATAAATAATATTATCAGAAATTTTAACCTTGTAAAATGTACACTAAGTAAGTTATAAAGCTACATATAATTAATAATCAAATATATTGCGTATATTATATAATATACTCTATATTTATTATTCTCTATAAGTAATAATTCGGTTAATTACATATGATATTTATAATTTATGACGAAGGCAGATGGTAAATGTTTTGGGCTTATAAAATTGTACATAATTCTGATTTAAATCTAACTTTTATGAAAATACTTGCTAAAAATATGTAAAAAAAATATTTACAAAACCAATTAATATCCTTTCGTTGTCAAAAACAATCACTCTGTTCGATTATTTGATAACCATAATAATTCATACAAACCTTTTTTAATTCTGACTTATCGTTATCAACAATATTTCAATTAATTTAGAACGACCGTTATAATACTTTTATAATAAAATGTTTATTGTTTCAGAATAATTTATAATATATGTATTTGTGTTAAATAAAAAAATAAAAATATATTTTTTTAATAATCACGTATTATACATACATAATGGTTTTTTCTAATATCTACACTTGAATGTGTCGTCTATCCAATATTTATAGAACTATCAAATAAAAAATAAATATTTAGTTATATTATTATTAATAATTGTTCGTTGTATAAACTCAACATTAGTAATACAGTTGTAACTATCAATTAGTTGACAGCATCTAAAATTATACAGTTAATAATTTATATTACAATAACCCATATAAAATTTAATGTTATTTACATACAAATTGTAATCAAAACTAGTGTTTATTCTGCGTAAATTATTACGTAGGTAATAATGTGAATATACACTATCAAAAAAAAAGAGTGTTAAAATATTAAAATATCGTTTTAATTATAAAACACATTTATAAGATCAATTTTAAATATATATATGAAACATATTTTACATTACAATTTTGTGCGTTAAATTACTCACACTGGATCAATTCAGTTAATAAGCATAAAAAATTAACTTTTTAAGTTACGTTAGTGTTTTTTTACCATGATCATATATTTTTCACAGGGCATATGGCCCAAAGGTTATAAAATAAATAAAATACATTAAAATTAATTTACAAAACTAAAAAAAAAAAACAATAAAAGTTATCTTATATATAATATAAAACGCGTAATTATTTTTATGTTATTATTTTACTGGTAAGAATTTTTTGTCTTGTACCAACAGTTAGTTTGAAAAAATGGAATAGTATACTATAAATATGGCGAAATAAAACATAATTATAATCAAATTGACATAAATTATTTTCACTATCCAATAAGATCGTTATAAACAAGACTACAGTAGAATAACTAAATCGAGAATCGTCCATGGCCCAGCCTTGTATAGATAATATATACTCGGAATACGCTTTATTTCGGACTCTCATACATAATAATACATTACATCTGGTTTAATATTAAAATATCGATCAAGAGAAATAAACAATAATTATAATACTATATTATATATTCAAATCTCCGCGTACAAAATTGTGGTAAACATACATTTAGGAGTTCCTGGTCCATCGCGTTTATTTTTATTTTTTCTAATTATTGAAAATAGTTATTACATTTATTTGTCTGAGTAGGTAGGTATTATATTTATTTGATTTAAAATATTATGTATTTACCTTATTTTTAATTTTCCGTGTGATTGAAATATATAGGATTTGTAGATTTTATTTTTTACTAAAAAAGGATTTAAAATTATTTATTCGTTGTTTTTTTTCACATAACATATATTTTTTCTAGTTGAAACTAATAAAGTTCTATAGAATGTATACAATTCATAGTTCAATTATTAACATAAATTTTATTTTCGTTTATTCATAACCAGATTTGCTGTACTTTTTTTATTATAATTTTAATTATTTTTAAAAAACATAATTTATCTTTATCGAGTATAATAATCACGTTTTTTTTTTTTTTTTTTTAATAATAAGAAAATCCACCATTCATTCATTAAATTCCCGCGGTAAGTCTACGGTTATTATGATACTAAATTGATGCGTGAATTACCAGCTAATAATTCAACTTTAAAATCTGCCTACAGAACAGCCATTTCGAGTCGAACGCGAAATGTACATGACGTTGAAAATGTATTTTTCGAAAACAATCGACGCGTAGCCGTCTGAGTACGGACGGAGTTTAAATTAACAAAAATGGTTTAAAAAAAAAATAAATAAATAAATAACAACAATAATACCTAATAAACTATTAGTAGACGCGGACGGAGTACCTACTACACGGGAGCCGCTGTGGTATTCGGAATAATATTTGCGGACGAAACGCGCGACACTGCCAATATCGCATGACATGGTGACGGGTAAAAGATGATTTTTAATAAAACATCAGCATATTTTATTGTTACGTGATGGGGAAAAATACGAGTGTAATACAGAGCGACCGCGCGTGATGTACCTCCGCGGTTACCGCGACGATTGCACTGCCGCGATCGCTCAGGCGCGATTGATCGTAAAAACGGACTCGCGGAAAGCCGCGGGACGATACGCGGCATAGCAGCGGCGGCGTATCGGGTTACGTGACTGCGGCAGGGCGTAGGCGCTGTCCGGCGGACGTCCTTGACGACGGGCCGTAAGAAGGAAGACGAACGATCGCGCGGTATTGCGGGACGGCTGCCGAGGAGGACGACGCGTACGCGTAGATGGGACGGCGCGATCGCGCGATAATATGGCCGCCGCCGCCGCCTCGGGCGAAAGGAACAATATAATCGCTCGGATGCCACCCGCCGCCACCGACGATGCCGCCGCCGCCGCAACGGCAATGACATTGGCCGCGCGCCGACTACACGGTCCCGCGCGGTATATAAACTGCCCGACGTCTGGTTCTTCTCACCATTCGTCCCGAAGCACCGTACCAAACCGTAGCAGCTTCAACAGACCGAGTCCGATCCGTTCGCCTAGTACAACAACACAGTCACCGCCAAAACCCATCCAAAATCACGATGTCTCCACTGGTGAGTACCTGTACATTAGAATATAATAAATATTGTTGTAACGTATAACACCGTACACTCTGCCGAGCTTTTCGTCCACAACTCCGCACTACGAATAACCCGAAGTCTAAATGCATCATTAATTTTTTTTTATTATTATTATTATTATTATTATTATTCGGTTAGACTTTGACCGCCGTCTGCACTCCGATGGATCTCGTACTCGAACAGACCGATAGTGTTTTTCGTTTTTAAAAGGCTAGACGTTATTTTTCGATTTTAATACTAATTGCATAGTAAATCAAGTTAAACATTTTTTAATAGCATTCATAAATATAATACACACCCGACGGATTTAAGTGTGCGACGGGCCTTTATAAAGGTTAGGCTTATAAACGACTCGACCCGAGCGCTGTACGATCTTACTGAGCTGCGATTCCACATTATATATTGAGTCCATCGCATAGCTTTTATACTATTTACAATTTTATAATAATATGTATACCTTTAAGCAAACCGTATTCAGCGATTTCATTTTTAAAATAAACTTACTCTTTGTCGTTTGCACATTTTCCAAAATTATTTTACACAGTTGTAAATAAAATAAGTATAATATTATAATTGATAATCGTTTTTTTATTTTTTTATATAACCATCGACCGTTCAATATTTATAAATTTTCATATTTTAGGTATTATTATTCAAAAACACACTCAATAAATTTTTTTTGTAATATTATCTAACTTTTTTTAAATTGAATTGTGATTTTAATGAATATACTTAAGTTACTATTTTTATATATGTATTTTGTTTAGTCATAGTTTCTATAAAAACATTTTAAAAATCCGTGCATTAAAATTAAAATTTTATCACTTTTTTTCTGATTACTAGGATGTAGTATATTTTTTTTGTTAAATATATTCGCAATTAATTAGTATACGCTAATATGACGTATACATACAAGTTTATACCTAAAATATATTTAAAATATTTATAATAGGGTAGATATTAAAAAAATGCAATTTTGTAATAAAAATTATTTTTTAATATATGGACCTATAGCTACAATAAACTGCACTTTGAATTAAACTTAGGTAGGTATATTTTGTACCTAAATCGTTTATAATTTATTTACTATTTTTTTATTTTATATTTCATAAGTTATTTAATATTCTTTTTACTAAAGTAAACCAATATCATGTATTAATATTTCTATATCTCAATTTCAATTTTTAATATTATTTTGCGTTTCATTTTTCAACAATAAAAAATGTCAGATCGTTTTAACAGTCATTGATTAAAAAGTGAACGACATAATGGCCGTTTGCGATTATCATTCATCCCAATACATAATGACCTAAGCGAGTGTGTAATATAATAATAATATAAACCTATTAATATGTTGACGCGCAAGTCTTTTTGGGAGGTCTCCAGTCAAACGGACGAACGATCCGTGACGTGACGAATCGCCTCATCATCACTCACCCATACATACGATTATCCACAGCCTAATCGTGCATCTATACACGTGTGTAATCGGTTCGGAAATATATCCAAAACCATAGCAGAGACGTCGGTATCATAATAATATAATGAATAACGTGATTGTTATCGAGACTGTATGCGCGAGATAAATTTAATTCAATTAGATCGTTCTCGGAGATGAGATCGCGCGCCCCAAACCCGTGAACCAGCCGTCATCCTACTGTGCGCTTCTCTACCGCGACAAAACGTTTACGTGTATAATATTATATAGGTAGGCAGGTACGAAACAATATTATCGTTCATCTGATATTAAATCGTCTCGAATATGCCGAATCGGATTGGTTTTTCGTGTCGAATCCGCTTGGAAAACTATTCGAAGACGACGATGACAAAACGTTTATACGACGGTGTTGGCACTATCTACGCCCGTATGACCGTATTGTGCTATTCTATAATATAATATTATTATTGTTGCAATTTTTTGTGTCTATCTGTATCTTTTTCTTGAATTATATAGTATACGAAATCGAAAAAAAATGACAATAATAATAACTTGTTGAACCAAGAGAATAAGGGCCACCGTAGTGGAATCGTATGACCCGACCACGAATCGTATATACACATTATAAAACTATATACACGACGGGTCCATTGAATCACAGACGAGACGCAGCCGCGACGAATGCGACAATGACGATTGATCTATTTGTCACGGTGTGCCTGTGGCGACGGAAGAAACTATTTGTATGTGTGTGTGTGTGTGTGTGTGTGTGTGTGTGTGTGTGTGTGTGTGTATAATAATGCGAATGAACTGAAAGTCCTATTAAACATCAAAATGGATATGCGCGAATGTGTATGATTAATTAAAACATACTATCATTTGGATGCGTATTGAAAAACGGCCGACTGCAACAATAATAATCATAATAATAATATAATATAGCCTCGGAGACTTTAACGAACGGTCGCGATTTCGCTATAATAATAATAATATTATTATTATTATAATGTACCGTGTGATGGCAAAAATCGTATCAAGTGTCCGATAGCATTTTTTCCAGTACCATATATAAGTATTAGTTACCACAGTGATCGAATGTCGGTCAAACGATAATATAATATATATTATAAGGGAATAAAATAAATAACAATAATATAATCATACCCTCAGCGCGATTGTTTCGACCCAAAAGCCACGGGCATTAGGTCGCGAGTCCGGATCTACAGCAGCCGCGGGTCACCCCGAAGAACCGTAGGTATATTGGAAAGTGGCGACCGAACTATATTATAAACATCATAATAAACACACCCGCTGTGAAATCTCACGTAAAATCTAATATTGTAATACACGAGAACGCGGCAATGGACTACGCAAAAGCTCGGGTAAAAAATACAACATTCAAAATTTTTGTTCGGCACTTATAGACAATGATATTCTAAAACAATTTTATATTATAATAATAGTTGTCACGTACACAACACACGCACGCGCAGTCTATTGAGCTAGCATGATGAAATGAATAAAAAAAAATACTTATAATTGATATGGGCGAGAATAAAATTGTCGAACGTTTTTCGACGTGTGTACGTTGTATACGTATATCGCCCGGCAGTTTATTCTATCGAGAAAATCGAGTGCTTCATATAATGTATATATATCATCGAACGGCGAATTCGGTGTGCGAGCGTGTGTTGAACTCGAAATAAAAAAATTCATTTTTCAATATACACAACACAAAGAAATACCGGTACACATATTATTATTATTATTATTATTATTATTATTATTATTATTATTATTATTACGTATTTATTGTGTATAGCATAGTCCGGTCGGTCGCGGAATATAATAGACCTTTGGAAAATCGCGAATCGCACGTCCGACGACAGCCGCTCCCGTCGTTTGTCGTCGCGATATCAACCGTCACCGCGCGTACAATCCTCCGGTTGTTGTGCTGCCGTTAAATAATAATATAATTTAAGCCCTCGACAATATATAATAATATAATATAAGCGTCCACAATGGGAGTCCCCTTAAATTAGCACGTCCGAATCGTCGCTGACGAATGAATTCCGATGATGTTCGATTGTGCGCGTATTGTATATCTGGGCCACTATTACTACACGCATTTCGCACGTCGCGCGCACACATACGAGTAATTATAATAAAATATTTAATATAATACCGTTTTGTCTGGCTGGTATCCGCTGCAGTTTATTATATTATATATTGCAGTCAACATATTATAATTGAGAAAATCGATCGCGTTTTCAACACATGATTGTAGTCCGAATTTCCTATACACATAGTATTGTGCACTTGTATAATATATATATAACTACAACTATTTACTATTTAGTATACCTAACCAAACTAAGGTATGGTTGTAGCAGGAAAGGTGTACTATTCTCCTTTCGGATTGTTTCTTCAAAAATTGATTTATCGATAAACTATAAATCTATTTAAAAAATAAAAATGCATGTTCATAATATATTTGCCTATGTATTATTAATATGTTATTTAAGATAATAAGTCGACTTATAACAATCAAGCCCATTTTTTTTTTTAATGTAATCTGAAAACATTAAAAATTAATGTCACCCCACTTCCTTTCAAAAAATCTGAGCAATAAACCTAACACCACTAAACCCAACCTTGCCCTAACCTAATATATATCGTTAGTCGCAAATCATTATGGGTTGTCGCGATACGTTTGACACATGCGTCACAGTCGTCATCATAATATTGTATTAATATTCAATAATAATATTGTATCAATACAATATTGTGTTAAACGAAATACGATTGAACATAATTGATTGTTCGCAGATTGTTGTAATTGGGCTCGTAGCCGCGTGCTCGGCCAGTCCGTCGCTATACTTCAGCGGTCCACAATACTACAGCGGTTACTACGCGGCCCCAGCCGCTGTGGTCAGCCCGATCAAGAGCCAATACCACACGCAAAACGAATTCGGACATTACGCTTACGGCTACAACGATGGATACTCCAGCAAATCCGAAACCAAGCACGCCAACGGTCTGACCGAAGGCGCGTACTCGTACGTCGACCCTAACGGAGTGCTCCAGCAATACAAGTACGTGTCCGACGAGAACGGTTACCGCGTGTCCGGCACCAACTTGCCTGTGGCCCCAGCCGTCCCAGTGGTCGATGTCCCGGCCGTCCCAGCCGTTCCGGCCGTTCCAGTCGAGGACTCCATCATCGCCGTCAAATCCGTTCCAGCCCTTGTCGAAGCCCCGGCCCCAGTCGCCGTCGCCGCACCGGTCTACCAGTCCGAAATCCCGCAACAGGTACAAGACACCCCGGAAGTGGCTGCCGCTAAGGCTGCTCACCAGATCGCTTACGACGAAGCTAAGAAAGCCGCAGACGCTTCCCCAGCCGAAGAAGAACCGTCGTCCGACGCTGTCGTCCAGGTTTCCGCCGCCGCCGCTCCCGCCGCCCCCGCCGCACCAGTCTTCCAACCCGAACTCCCGCAACCGGTACAAGACACCCCGGAAGTGACTGCCGCCAAGGTGGCTCACCAAATCGCTTTCGACGAGGCTAAGAAAGCCGAATCCGCAGCTTCCGCCGCCGACCTCGCCAGCAATTTCGGACCTGCCCCAGTCTTGGCCGCCGCACCCGCCGCCGTCACCTCATACAGTTACCACCCGACCGCTTACGCCGCTTACTCGTCGTACGCCGCCGTCCCGGCACATGCTCCGGTCGCGTCCTACGCATACGGCCCGGTCGCGTCCTACGCGTACGCCGCCGCACCAGCCCCGTCTTACGCATACGCCGCCGCCCCGTTCGCCGCCTCGTCGTACTCGCCGGTGCACAGCCAATACCACTCACAAGACGAGTTCGGTCAGTACTCGTACGGTTACAACAGCGGTTCGTCGTCCAAGGCCGAGGTCAAGACCGTCGACGGCGTCACCCGCGGGGGTTACTCATACGTGGACGCCAACGGACAGGTCCAACACTACAACTACGTTTCGGACCCGGTCAACGGTTTCCGCGTCGCCGGCACCAACCTGCCAGCAGCCAACGCTCTGTAAACACCAGCGACCGGCCGCCAAAGCATAAGCTCTAAATACCACCCCCCTGCCCCACGAACACCGATCTACCCCCAACCCATTAACCCCATCACGCTGCTACGTTGTTTCTAGGTACTGGATGTAAACTTTTTTGATGTCATGTTTGTGTACGATACGATACCATTGCGCCAAGTCGCTATTGTGTATGACGTGCGTAAACGGATATGATATTATATTACTATTAATAAACGCGTGTTTATGACTCTTCGTCGAGTTTTGTACAGGCTACCCTCTAAAATGGTCACCGGCCCGGAGTGGTAGCGCGACGTTACCGAGGATCGTCGGATCCGTTTGTCGCCAGACGTCAAACGAAACCGGTGGACTTTGATTCGCGCAAAGGAATTTCGTTTCTCGGCACCGTCACGCTCACCACTCCACTTCCCCTCGCCCGACGACGATGTGAAGGAAAAGGGCTGAATACAAGTAAAAAAAAAAACACCTTTTTTTTATTTTGTTAGCTTTTAAGTTTTTTTTTTTTTATACTGTACACTGTCTTCACGTGAACACATCAATATTATTATTGTATTTTTGGTAAATGAAAACTCTGTTAATAATAAATTCACGATTTTGTAACTGTAGACACGTGTATTTAAATATTATACTATAGCCCAATACCTAAGTAACCCCATGCCGTCCTTTCCTCAAAATACCTATTCAAATACTCTCTTGAACTATTTTTATTTAGTTATTTTATACAGCATTTTAAAAAGTAGTCAAACGGTGGTTCAATTTATCAACGGACAATGAATTCGTAATATTATTTCTATGGTGGTATTTCAATATATTGTTAGTTATTGTGCATTAGTAAAGTTACAATAACCTACTACATGTATATAAATACATGACGTGTATAATAAGTGTTTAAGAAATACCTTAACATCTCTTTCAGAAAAAATACTTTTTCTGCTTGATAAGTTCAAAAATCTATCTACCTACAATTAATTAAATTTAATAAATAAAAAGGTCAACCGCTGAGTTACTTCTTATTTTCACGATGTCATGCAATTTAATGAATATTCAAGTTATACGCTAATAATTGTAAAATTAAATTGCATATTTGTGATTTGAATAATAAAAATAAATTATAGTAGGTACTAGGCTTAACCGTTGAAAGCAGAAAGATTAAATAATACAGAAAATGTAATAAAATAAAATATAAATGTTGTATTACTATTTACTAGATAATCGATGTATTATTACGTTGAGTTTTAATGAGCATTTATAAATGGTATACTAATATATACTTATAATAGTATACTTATTAAAATATTAGATTATTTACTAAAATGTCCCGAAATTTTATTTACATTATCTTCCTAAAATCCCATATCAATACATTGACACGTTGAATACAATTATTATACATTTATAACAATATAATATACTACTACAAGGTAAAATGAATAGTATTATGACGTATGTTATGGTATATCGCCATATAAGTACTGCTAAAATGTATTATAAAACGTAAAAAAAAAATATTACAAATTTTACATCGACAGATAATACAATATTTAATAATGGCACATTTATACTATTACAGGTTAGATTAGATATATAAACCATCTCGTGTACCAAACAATTATTGACTATAATGACAAATCGATGTATAGTCATGGCGCGGACGCATTCATCGAACTATAATACTCATATGCTGTATGTTGCTGGGGTGGATGGAATTTAAAATTCGTTCGGGTCACGTATATATGAATAATAATGTGTAGTGTGACCATAATTTTACCTGTCCAAAAAGCGGACACTTTCTAAACAATTTTTAAAAATTACCATTAGACGTGAACTTATAAAACGCCTAATCACTACGCTAATTAATTTAACATCAATATAATATTAATATTTAGTAAAATCAAATTAGAATACAGCTTAGCTATTAATCACACTGTAACGTAGTGCGAACTATTAATGTCGATACCAATTATAAGTGCTAAGGAGTAACGACGAGAGGTTATAAAATATTGTTATCCCTATATATATAACGTCTAACAACTAAAAATAAAATATTTTTCTTCCTAATTAGGGCAAAATATGAAAACTTCAATTTGGTTAATTTATAAGCGGCATACTGCACGTATTAGTTAACAAAGACACGAAAAAGGATTATCTAAGTGAGGGGTTAGCTTTTATAATTGTTTCGTTCCCATGTTTCCTACCCGTTTTAATAATACTCGTATATTATATATTTATGTAATTATAAATGTTATTTCCGTAAGTCAAACTTTTGTTAATCCTAATTCCTTCTAATTTAAATATTGACAAAATCCAACTGCTATATATCTTTCACCGTAAACCTAGAAAATAACACCCACCTATGCACGACAATAATATTGCTTAACTATACAATCATAAACTATTGTCTGTACTATAACTATAATATGTAATTATTACACTATAAAATATTTTTAATCACAACGAAACTTACAATATTTCCTATTTTATAATATAAAATAAACTTAGTCAATTATAAATTACTAATTTTTTGATTTCTAATTTTAAGTTTTAAGTTTTAAGTTTTAAACTTTAAATTATTGTAAGATATCGTCCTCTCAGACTTTATGCATACTATTGTGACAGTTTGGTGACATTACTAAACATTCAGTCACTCGTTAAAAAGATAAAAATAATTATTTAGGTATTTCAGCAAAATGAGTTAATCTCGTTTCTTGTATATCTGATAAAAATAATATCAATACATTTCTCAATTAACATGGCTTGTAACATCAACCATTAAGGATTGCAAATTGGTTTTCACTTTGCTGATGTATTTAATTATTTAACTGTGGATCACAAATAGCTTATACTGGTCGTACTTATAAGCTATAAGCATCAAATCATCCTTCTACATCTTCTAAAGCCAAAACCTTAACAAGAGTATATACTTCAAGGTAAGATTTTTACATTACAAATAATTGTAAAAACCTATTTTAAATTCAATTCGGTGGAATGATCTCATTTTTTAAGTATCATGTCTAAAGACTTACATTTTCACTAGTTACATATTTTAATATATCTATTAATAGACTAATGTAACGATAGATACCACAATAGTAGCAATAACAATGAATATGATTAACTAGTTCGTACATGAAATTAATCACATTATATCTATAGTATTTTATAAAATAACTGAATTTTAGACTTGATTCCATAATTCAATTATCGTTGGTAAAAAAAATCTTTAAAAAATTCTGTTTAGGTACTCTGCAATGTTCAAAAGTCAATAGATGCAACAATAGTTGATTGAAACAACAAATAATATTAAGAAAAATAATTCAGTATTGCTTCATAATGTTTAAAAATTTTAATTTTTAAACCCAAACCAAATCATTGAAATTTATTAAATTAAATCAAAATACTGGCAACTAACTGATATATAATTTTTATGTGTATAATACTTACCTATAATGTATATATTTCTAACTTATTTGATATTTCAACTCGGGCATAAAAAATTAACGACCTAAGCACTAACAGAATATATCGTTAAAAATATGATTGGACCTGACACTCAGGAACAAAGTTTATTCCATTTTTCAGATTTCTATGGAAAACAATTGTCGTACGTTAGCAAAAATCAAAAACTTATGATTTCAAAAAGTTACACCTACTTTATTTTACATTATAGTTCTACTGTATCTTCAATGAATTTATCACACTAAATCATACATAATCAAAACCGATTTTAATTTCTAATGTACTATTATGGCTCAAGCTAAAATACCTATCGCAAAATATGCGATCAATTTTGGTTCCCTACACCTGACTTAACAATTTAATTTCCTTAAAAATAACCTTACGTAATCGTATAACCGAATTTAATTCATCATTGCTTGTAACACACATAAAAATAATCTATACAGGTATAATATATTAGTTATGTATAATTCAATTAGCAATTACATGGCATAAAAAAGTTTATTAGATCGTCTTTGTGTTCTTGATTTGTTTTCCTGCGTAATTTAACCAACTTTTTGCATGTATCTAAAATATTAATACTCTTTGTTAAGAAAAATATAATAATATATAATAATATTATGTACTATGTTATGTGTAATTTTAAAAAACAAAAACCGACGAGCAAAAAACCTGTTCCGCTAGGTATATAAACTGATCTCGTTGTTTCAATGATGTTCAATTAAAATATGATCTGCATTTGATTTTATATTAACTACAAAATATTCACCTACACTTATTTATGGTTAATGTTTTTAATGTTAGTAATTTTTTTTCCAGAATAAACGTAACATCTAACAGATTATTAACAAAGAAATATTATTGTATTCGAGTAAATTAACTATACATATAAAAGATACCAATAAAAAAATAATTTATAAATACGGAGGATATCAAGTTGTATGATATAATAATTGGTTCAAGATTAAAATGTTCTTATGGATAAATCGTATTATTTATGATTGCCCGAAGCCATTAAATTTGCTTTGAATAATTATTCTAATAAAGTATATACCTGCCTACGATATAACTATACAACTATATACCTATATATTGAATAAATTATGGTTAAATTTAATATTTTAATGCACTAAATATCTGTTTCTTCGAAGAGTGAGAAATACATTATTTATATTAATTATGATTTTCTTTCGCATTTATCGAATTTATTTGAATTTATTAATACTCAGCTACCATTTAAATTATCATATAATCATCAAACAACAATTCTAATGGGAAATTATTTCTAATTATTTCGTCATTAGTCATATTACATCATATGCGTAGATTTATTCCTTTTTATTATTATTATTATTATTTGTTATCTGTACGAAAATCAATTAAAAACTCACTGTTTAATCATAATTCATATCAGCGAAGATAAGTAAGAAAATCGCAAAATGGTCTAATTTAATATAATGGATTTGTTTATGAAAAAAAAAATTTAAAAGCTACATTCGTACGTACGAGATTATTATTTGTTTATAATATAAGTAATAATAATATAATATGACAAAGATTGAAATACAACAATAATATTTTCCAAAATCTGAATTCGATTATTATATTATAATTAGATGAATTAGAATTAAATATAAATGTGAAAAAAAATATTCTAACGAAAATCGTACTAAAACACTATACACTGAATAATATTTCCAATCAAGGCATAATATTATATAATAGAGTGATATAGCTCACATTTTTTTCTTTAATAATAACTATATTTAAACTCTGATTTTTCTAATTTGTAAGCATACAAAGAACATATTTTAAAATGCTTGCATACTTTATAGTTTATACATTTGAGAACATAAATAATGTTCGATACAACATTTTTTTATTTTTTGTAAAAAATCAAACTTGGCTTTTTTTACTAATTTTTACTAATTTTAATAATAAACCTATTTACATAAGTCGAAATTCGAACAAGAAGTTTTTTCTCAAGTTTCTGAATTATTATAAATCTTTATGTGCTAGGAAATAGCAATACAATAGTCTTTGATGTTAGATTTAAAAATATTGGCAGCTATTTTGGGCTTAAAATTATATCTGCAAATATTTGTGTATTATAGTATATAACATTTAATAATTTGTTAGAAATGACCGAGTATCATAACCAATTATAGCTGTAACTGAACTAAATATAACATAATTTTTATATTTTATATTAAACCATTAATGAGGATTTTTATAGTTAATACATTGAGTCTATTAATTCGAATACTATACTCGTTTAAATTTCGACTTTGAGTATCATAATCTCCAAAGAAAAAAAAATCATCTGCTTAAAAATTTATAGAAAAAAATGTGGTTTTCATTTGATAGTAACTAATTGAATGTCAACAAAAAATGACACTCCTTAAATAGTATGAATTATATTAGGTTTCTAAAACTATCTTTTTTTAAGTATACCACTAAAAAATTACCAAAACCATAATATAAATAAAAAATTGAAAGGACAAAAGTGTAATGAACATGCTTGATGAATATTGTAGCCTATGCACATTATGCGCGTGTCGCGGTCGTTTTAATAAATACGGGGAAGCTGTTATGGTAGCAATAATATTATTACGTTGGCGCGAACGAACTAAAAAGTAAATGCCATCCATTCGAATTCAATAGCTGTTTTACACACACACACACACACAAACGTCATATTATATAGATATGTGTGTGTATTATTTTATACGTAAAATATATTTTATCGTCTGCAGTATAAATATGTACATATATGTAATAACACCATTGCAGTACAATAATAATAATAATATAAATCAGTATATACACGCACGTGTAAAGGGCTTATGGTAAATCGTTTATTATCGCCGTACATCATATTATCTTTATTTTATTATAGTACATTGTTATTTATTATTATGGCACTATTTAGACCATGTTTTATGACGAATTTTTCGATCGGAACTCTATATTTCTAGATACATCTATATACTACCTACACAATATATTATGTATGTGTATGTGTGTGTGTGTGTGTGTATGTGTATCCACATTAAACGTATATATTTATAATAAATATAGACTGCTAACCCCCAAATTCGTTACTTTGTACGCGAATCCACTCTGAGGTTTTTTTTTGTATGAGTATATATATATAAACTTTCGTAGTCTCGCCATACTGGTACTGAATTAGTTAAAATGTACTTATCGCGCACTCCCGACCACGCGATTTTTTTTTTTTTTTATTGTGTCCTGTAACCCTATGCCACGTTGGCGGGTTTTCGAAAAAAAATAATCGTGTTTGGAGTGTAAAAACGCAATGTCTGTGTAATTTTTTTTTTTCAAATTTATTCACTACCCTTTATCGATCGATGCTGGTTTTTTTATTCATTTTTGTTTTTTCGTATTTACGCGTATTATTGGTTTAAAAAATATGTAACCATACTGATCCTAAAAATGAAAAAAACTCGACCTATACTAATGCTAAAATCGGCACATTGAATTTTGCTCGATCAGTCTAAAAATTGGTGTCAAATAAATCATTATACATACCATTCAAAATACAGCTTATAAAATATCTTATCAAATATTTATTTTTGTGCGGCATTACAAGTATTATAGGTATACCGGAAATGTATGAAAACATACAACAATATGTATATACGCAATAATAATACATATGTATGGAATAAATCTTTGTAGACTTGACATAGGTGTAATATGTAAATAGAATAGTAGAACGAAAAGGGTTACGCCAGTGACGTGGAATAGAAAAAAAAATATATTTATTTAAAAAACCGTCTCTCAATTGTGTACCTAAAAACTCGTCGTCTTTTTATACGGGTCAAATGCCACAGGAAACCTCGCTCTAGAAGTTTTCTGGATCGCATGCGCTTTTTCAATAGTTTCAGCAGAGATACGTACATAACAAAAATGAATTAAAACATCAATAAGCTCTATAATATATTTGTTGCACGTCATATCGTATAATATTATTCCTAAAATTAATTTTACGAACTTTAAATGATTCTAATATTGTATTAAATGCAATCGAAAATTCCAAAACAATGAGAAAAATAAGAAATAACATAGTACTCGTATATCACAACATATCAACATACAACTTGCTGTAATTATAATAATTTAATATGATTATAATTTATATTATATATTATTCGAACTCCAATTATTTGTTTTACATTTTTTGACTGGTAGTTGTACTATTGTAATATTATATTACGGAAGAACACAATACTACAGCATATTAATTTTCTTAAATCTTGCTAAAACTGGTTTTAATCATGGGTGTCCTCAGACATTTTTCTAGGGGGGGGCAAAATTAATTTTATACTTACATTTTATTTATAGTACATAATTACATTGTATTATTACAATTAGATACAGATAATTCTTTGGAAAACAAATTTAAAATTCTAGGGGAGAGAGGACAAGTGCCGTGTCTTGTCCCCCCTGGGGACGCCAATGGTTATAATGATATTTTATACCAATTGTGATAAGTGACAATATTGATAACTAATAACATACGAAATATCCAACTAATATTTGGAAAAAATATGTATGAAATATGTACCTACTATATAAATTTCAATTCACAACATCACTACTATTAGTGAATACTTTAATAATAAGAGTTTGTTATGCTTGAATCAATTGCGATTAACTTATTTTGTCTAACCTTGAAAATTGATCTGACAATGTAATCGATAACTTATTTTCAAGGGAAGCTGGTGCGTAATTTTAAAAATAATATTACTTATTATTATTATAAGATTACGCATAATATTTCTGCTACCGCCAATACTTTGGACAGTTCAAACTATTGGCAATATTGGAAATCACTTTTAAAATATTGCAAAATAATAATTAAATTGTCCGTAACCGACAAAACTGTCATAAATTGTACTTAAATATATTAACTTCAGGGACAAAGTTACGGCATGACAGTTTAACCAGTGGGCAGCAAGCCTGCAATATTTTCTTGTTTTTACATAATTTTATAAACCTGACACCCTTCTGAAAACTTAAACTTTACAACGCCTCTGTAGTTCCTTGGTTGATGCACAAATATTGTGATTGAATTCAAAAGGATTATCCCGTTTTGTTATATATCTTCATATAAATATCCTTAAGGTCTTTTTTGAGTTTTTATGATATCTTTTTTTCACGAGGACTTCCTATAAAGGCAATATATTTTTTTCGATTTAATCAATTTCATATTTTCATAGGATCAGAAAGGTATTATTTTTCAGATCTTCAAATAAAAATCAATATACAAAAAACAAAAATATACCTATTCAACATTTACTTCGTAATCATTAGCATGTTTAGTCCATTAGAGAATTTTTAATAATTTCTTTTTGTGAAGCCTAAATGTTTCACAACTTATGCAAAGAAAACAAAAATTATACGATGATTATAGGTATACATATAAATCACTGACTACATTCAAATAATATCATAATATGAAATTGTCATATAAATATTGTATTTAAAACTGTAATCAATGCGTAAAAAACATTTTAACCTAATAATTATCAAAATTCGTGTTCTGGCTAAGTACAGTCCATACTATTTATATTTCACAAAAAAAATAAATAAAAGTAGTTAAATTATAAAAAGTAAGTAATTAATTTAGCAGCATTCAATAAGTACATAAATATAAAGTTTAAGATCGCTGAACTTTTAAATTACGATGTACCTATTGAATTATATTTATAATACTTTAGATACGCGTATATGGTATCTATGTCTAAGTGCGTAATGTATACTGTATACAAGGTTTTCTTTAATAATACAGTTTTTATAATCAGAGTTTTGGATATTGTAAATATACTTAAAAACCATATTTTCAATATCTTGAGATTTTGTAATCTACCTAATGAGTATTCTGTTGAGTAAAAAACTTCTGTTTTTTAAATTAGAAACCTTGAATTGTTTTATTAATATTTTTAATGAATAATTTTTTTTTAAATATGAGTGTATCAAAATCAAAATTTAAACGAGTAGGTTTGAGTTACTGAACTTTATGTACTAAGGATAATATTGGTCCATGATAATAAATTTGAAATATATGATGATTTAAAAAATTAATATTAACCAATCATCATTTATAATTTGTTAACAATAAAAATCATCTAATAAATACCAAATTCAATACAACATACAAATTATATTCTTGTCTAACATTTAATAACTATTATTCCTATTAGAAGCTGATAAACTAACTATTAATTAGAATTTTAAATTTAGTACATCAAAGTTTTCAATACTATATATTAAATTTATTACAGTGAAAAGGCGGTTTTCATTTGAAAAACGAGAATTTTATATCGCCACAGGATGTAGGTAGTACAAAATACCTTAAGAATTTTTAAATAATAGGTATTAAATATATTTAAAAAATCTAAAAATCAGAAAAAGGGGGTAATGATGCTTAGTTAATCATCCTGTTTAATATTTTCAAAAATATTAAAATAATTCATTACTAACTATAATAATTAGTGTTAACTAGATATAATTGAAAGCTAAAAAAAAAAAGAATTATTATGTTAAACTTACCTATATATTTACATAATATTTTAATTTAGTAAAATTATTAACTAATATATTATATTGAAAATGCATTTTGATAAACGAGTTATAAAAAATTATAAAATTAATATTAATTTGGGATAGATCTTCTTATTGGATTTTTTAGGACAGTGAAGTGTGTGAAAGGGAGAATTAGGTATACAGTTTTCTTTAGCTTTGGGTCGAAAATCACTCCAACATATTTTTTATAGTATAGCTCCCTCAACAAAAGTGGCCCTGACATATTATAACATAAATTATTATAATAGTTAAATTTTATAAATTAGTTTATATTAGGTAATCCGAGGTCAAACTTCTCACTGGAAAGGCAAAAAAGCTTCTAATATGTAATGTCATATTAATTAAACTACACATAAAATAAATCATTTTCACTGTTTTCGCCGTCCACTGCAGGCTATTATTATAAAGCATTTTGTACATATTTACAATTATGAAAATGATTCAATTAAAGTATTAAAGTAAAATTCAAATGTATTCTACAAGTATTTCTATAACAAATACCGTCTAAGCAAGAACCATATTTGTTTACAATGGTTTATGCATAATGATTACTTATTAATTTAGTTGTAACAGGCGATTTTTACCTCCGGATATTAATACCCCCACCGGTAAAATTATTCGATAGGGGGTAAAAATATACTAGAATATACTTACACCGATTAGTTTTAACTATTCTAGGTAAATCTTTAAGGTGAAATACAATAGAATATTTTTAGCTAGTGGTAAAAATGTGTTATGAAGAGGGATAAAAATACCCTAGTATATAATTTATTATGTTTAATAAAATATTTGATTATTACAATAAATAGGGAATTAACAAAATAAAATGTATGATGATTTACCATTGCTTTAGAAAATTTTGAAAGTTTGAAGGTAATTTTATTTGTTTAATCATTGATTAAAATATGTAAGTAGGTACTATAGAAATTCATTTCACAACATCTATTTTTAATAATTTTAATAATTACTTAGTGTGTTATTTGTTAAATTTTAACAAAGTATAATTATTAATTTTATAAGAAAAAAAAAGTAAAAACTACTTTTAACTAGTTAAAAAAAATTAGAAAAATGTTTAATATTTTAAATCTAAGGCTTGAAACTTTAATACAAAGTTCTATATAAGCTTTTATTATAATAAATATTAAAAAGCAAAGCTTAATAATTAACCATAAATATTTTAAATTATCGTCTGAAGTTTAAATTGTTACGATATTTTTGTAGTTCAAAAATTGTTTGTGATTTCGTCATAAATATAATATTATAGTAATTTAAAATTTACATCAAATAGAAATTTGCTATTTATTACATAATTTTTCAAAATATTTGGCTTATTTTAAGCTATTTATAGGTATTTGAAATATTAATTTTATTTTTTTTATTATTGTATACCTAGCATATAATTTTTTATGATCAGCCAAAAAGTTTAGCGATTTAATATAAGATTTCACTAGTACAAGACGTAAGTATCTCCATAAATTAATTTAAAAATTTACAAAACGAATGGGCAATTTTTTTTTATCGATGTTTGAAGTTAATTGTAGTTGTAGTTTTGAAAAAATTGTAGATTGATTATTCTAATTAAATTTTACCGGGAGGTATAAATATCCTAGTTTATTTTTACCCCCCCCCCTCACGAATAATTTTACTGGGGAGGTATAAATATACTAAATTTATTTTACCCCTGGTAAAGTTATCCTAGGATAATTTTACCCCTGGGAGTAAAAATATTTGAGGGCACTAGAAACCTGTGATACCGGTCCCGCGCGCTTTACCTAGATCATCGACTTATATGTATCGTTCGGGCCTCGTTCCCCATGGCCTATCAGTTCCAGGCTGGTTTGCGAGCCGTACGTGTCGCCTTTTGCGTTATTTCGTGACGAGGATAACAATTTTGGTCCGACCAAACGTGCTCCACCGCCGCGGATTTTCGTCAATGTAATGCTTTGCATGTTTCGAAAACATGTTTTCTTCGTCAACCCTTTTTGGTTAGCCATAGTACGTACTTGTCGAAAGCGTCCGCGACCTACATCCATGCACAATATTTTGAATATTTTTTAATACCATGAATATTGTATATGTTATTATTTTAATATATTATTACTTCTACATTTCCTTATAAAACCATTTTTTGTTACATCCATTCCGTGTCTCAAATTATAATGCAGTCCACTAAGACCACATGGCTTATGTCCATACATATTTAAGACGGGCAGTAGTCAATATTACATATAAGAAATGTAGGCACGTAGCCAGGGGACGGGCTTGGTCCACTTTAAATTTACACTGGCCTACGGACTCCTCCAAATTCAAAATGTAATTATTTTTACTAATTATCAAAAATATGAAATAAATCTATTGTAATTACTTGTAGGTAATACAATTATTATTATAATAATTAGTTTTTATATTTATGGATAACATTTCTGAAAAAGATAAATAATAGGATCTTAATAGACTAACCTAACTTAACCTAGTCACTAGGGTGACCATTTTTAGAAAATAAAAAAAACGGGACAGTTGTTACACCACCTCCCTCAAAAATTATTGTTATTACTTTACCCTTTAGAATTAATTAACCTAACCTAAATAATAAAATTCCTCAAATGATTAGAATATATATATATATTTATTATCATTAATTAACACAAGGTTGCATTTCAAAACTAATACAATTTTTTTTTATCATTATTAAACACTATTGCTAATTTAATTGTTCATTAGTATCGGTCTTTGATTCTTGTTTTACGAAAAACTGTTATCTGTTGTTTATAACTTTGGTAATAAAACTGTTTTAGATTTGTTTCATATATCGATTTCTTTTAAAAGTACAATGTAATAATATATAAAAACAGGATTAAAATGGGACTATATTCTAAAAACGGGATAAAAAGCGTCCCGTTCGAAGTTTATTGGGACAATGGAATATAATGATCAAAAAAGAGACAATCCCCCATTAAACGAGACGTCTAGTCACCCTATGACAGACATACCTGTTTTATAGACAATAATAGATAATAGACTAGCCCGCGGCTAGCAGTTAGTCAATGCGTACCCAACTGCAATCTGTAGACAGTCAGCGTTTGAGCCTTTATTAAATATTATTTTATGAACACTTTCAACGCCGTTGACGTAATGACGTGTATACGCGTCAGAAACAACAGAAACGTATACTTTGGAAGTTTTAAATCTACTATAATTCAGTCATTTTTATTTTAATAAACTCTGAATCTTACATGGGTCATAAACCATCAACTCTAAATTTAATTTATTGGTCGATTTTAGTTTTTGTTATTTTTAAATGTCAATAATCGTTGGTTTTTTTTTTTTTTTTTAATCAGGTACTATCTATTTTTGTAATACTGTAATAGCTACACTTGTTGAAAAAACATTTTTTTTTTAATCAACTACCAACTAAAGTAAATTCTAAATTAATAAGATTCTTTATAAGGCATAGGTAGGTTAGCTAATAATGAATGTGAGGAAAATGTCCCCCACATAAGTATTTTATTGTGAAAAATGATAAAACTTTTTAAATATACCAAACAATTTTATGAAAATTAGGTTTACTTACAATACTTTTTTTTAAATACAAATATTCATGTAACAAAATTAACATTAAAATTGAATAAGTAAATAACCATACAAAAACCCAAATATTTGGGGGGGTGTTTGAACACCCAAAACACCCCACTGTAGTACGTGCCTGATGACGACCTAAACCTATTAATTTTATCATTACAGACTGTTAGTGGGATTTTTCCTTTTTTCGTACTAGTATAGATTCCCGTATTATATCTATCCATTTTTCCAGTAAGTATTGCTCAATTATTAAATTATTTTTTTTAATGAATTTCGATAATGAAATTACCAATGGCGTTGTATATAGGCCACTATATGTACACCGTAAGTTGGTCGTTGCGTTTTCCGATGGTACCTACCACATAATGTGGATTTTCTGTGACGATAGCTCTTATCAGAATTTATAACTCACTATTATCTTCTTATGCGTGATAAATGTGGGGGACAATAATACAGTCAATACAGAAACTTAATAGTGATAACAATATACAATATTGTTTATACGATTCAAGTCGTTTACATGTTAAATTTTGAATTTTTAAAATGCAGACATAAAAATAAAACAAAACTATTGTTTGGCTTTTTTGTTTATCGGCACATTTAATAACTAAACATTTGAACTAATATGTCTGAATTCAAAGTGCCACATAAGGTAATATTGACTAACAACATCAAGGTTTTTGAAATATCATCCGATTGTTTTTCAAGTTTCCAATATTTACTTTGTATTATTTGCTTCAGCGGTATCGACGGGACGATGTAGAATCCAATTCTGATGATGAATATGTACCATATGTGCCCGTCAGAGAACGAAAAAAACAAGAGCTACTCAGATTAGGTAGACTTTCAAAGGTAATATTAATTTGATATTGTATTTTTTAAATACAGTGAAAACTCTTTATAACGAAAAAATTACTTAATAATGGTTGGTTTGCTTTACAACACATTAGTCGATTCTTTCTCTATAACGTATTAGTCACTCTCAATAACGAAATAATATTTTATGTTTCATAATACAATATACGTGTTATCATATTATAAATTATAAAAATAGTCGGCAATAATGCTGAAATTTCGAAGATTACATTCTTTCATCATCTTCTTTTAATATCATTATTATCGGTATCAAATATGTTATCGGCGTAATATCTAACATTAAACGCATGATCACAGTAGTACGCTAACATTTGTTATGGCAAATAAAAGAAAAACACTGTGTTTTAATCATAAAGTCACTTTAATACATACAATTGAAAAAGGTGAATAAAAAAGTGATGTCGGGAAACGTTTTAGATTCAGCCCATCTACTGTCACTACTATCTGGAAGAATAAGGATAAAATATTGCAAGCTGAAACAAAAAGAAGTTCTTGTAAAAGCATAAGAAAACTGAAATTTGAAGACTTGAACTAGGCCATGTTTACATGGTTTCATAAACAATGTTGTAATAATGTACCTATATCTGAGCCTGTTTTGAAAACTAAAACTGAACATTTTGCTCAACAACTTGATATGATAGATTTCAAAGCCTTGGAAGGATGGCTAGTAAAATTTAAACAACGTCACAATATTGCCTATGGGAAAATAAGTGGAGAAGCACTAAATGTCGACTTGAATGTTACTAACAGCTGGCTAATTAATGTGTGGTCAAAATTGAATGAAAAGTATACTTCGGATGATATTTTAAAAATTTTAATGCTGATGAGTCAGGTATTTTTTATAGAACAACCCCAGATAAAACATTAAAATTCAAAGAGGAAAAATGTGTGGGAGGTAAACTTTCTAAAGAACGTATCATTGTGTTTGTAGCAGCCAATATGAGTGGCACTAAAAAAAAAAAGATTATGGTAATAGGCAAATCAAAAAAAAAACCCCAATAATAAAAATATTAAACAGTTGCTAGTCACTTATAAAACAAATAAGTCAACATGGATGACATCAATACTTTTTGAAGAAATAAGAAAATGGGATGCAGAATTAAAGGGGTGAAAATGTTGTTACTCGTGGGTAATTATCCTGCTCATCTCAATCTATCTAATCTTATAAACATATAAATTACATTTTTCCTAGCTAACACAACTAATATCTTGCAACCGCTAGACCAAAGTACTATAAAAAATTTGAAAGGCCACTATGGAAAGAAAATATTGATAAAAATTATTAAATCTGATGACAATGCCTCTATCAATATGCTTGATGCGGTGAACTTGTTAAATAAAGCCTGGGAAGAGGTAACAGTAGAAACTATACGGCATTCTTTTTGTCATGCTGGACTTCAAAATAGTTTTGCAAATTCTAAAGAAGAAATAGAATAATTTGAGAAAGAAGATGATATATCATCACTGAATGAGTGGATTATTCAGTTCAATACTCCACATACTTTTACTCCTGAGGTTATACAAAACTATGTAGAAATAGACGAGAACCTGGTTACAACAATATCGTTAACTGATGAAGAAATCCTAAATGCAGTAACAAAAGGCAAGGAGGAGCAAAAAGAAGATAAAGAGGAAGAACAACCTGACAAAGTTGTAATATCAAGTATTCAATAAGCACTTGATGCGGCTAAATTATTAGAAAAGTACTTATTGTTTCATGAAAATAATCCAAAGTTATCCCAAAACATGGGACAAATTCATAGAAAAATACAAAAAAATATTGGCAAAATAAACAAGTCCAAACAAAAATGACAGACTATTTTAAATAAAGTAATTGTATAAAATATAATACGTATATACAATATAATGTAAAAATAATGATGTGTATGATAAATAATATTACCTTATACATAAGGTTATAATACCTTTATACATAAATAATTAAAATGTTGTTTTATTTTAAACCCTCTCTATTACGAAAACTCTATAACAAAAAAATGGTCCCTTCAGATTCATTATAAAGAGTTTTCATTATAGTTTAATCAATAAATTATATAAATAGTATTTAAAATGTTTTTTAGCTTAAAGAAGAGTCTGGAAAAGTTAAATCATCTAGTGATGAATTTGATGATGATGAAACTGAAGGACAAGTATGGGGTAGAAAATCAAACATTAGTCTTTTAGATCAACATACAGAACTTAAGAAACTTGCTGAAGGTAAGATTATTTTATTTTTACTAAATTTTATATAAATATAAAATATTCAAATATTATGTTACATAAATTATAGCAAAAAAAGAAAGTGAAATGGAAAAACAGTTAAAAGAAGAAGAGAAAATTTTGGAAAGCGTTGCAGAGAAAAAAGCCTTAATGGGTGTAGCAGAGTTGGCCAAAGGTATCCAATATGATGATCCAATTAAAACAAGGTTAAAATAAACATTAGTTAAAACATTATTAAAGTTAAATGTATTTCAAAACTTTACTAAAATGTTATTTGTTCATTCTAGTTGGACAGCTCCTAGATATATTTTAGCCATGCCAGAAGAACGTCATGAAAATATACGTCTCAAGTTACGCATACTAGTTGAAGGTGAAGAAATTCCTCCTCCGCTCAAATCATTTAGAGAAATGAAATTAAACAAAGGTATTATGGCTGGTCTTTCTCAAAAAGGTATTAAAAAACCAACACCAATTCAAGTCCAAGGAATTCCCACTGTGTATGTATTTTATAAAACAAATTGGTCTAATAGAGTTATTATTAATTTAGATTAATATTTATTTAACAAAATATTTATATGTTTCTTTAGATTATCTGGAAGAGATATGATTGGTATAGCATTTACAGGTAGTGGTAAAACATTAGTTTTTGTATTACCACTTTTAATGTTTTGTCTAGAACAAGAAATAAAATTACCATTCAAGCCTAATGAAGGACCGTATGGTATTAAAATTTAATATTTTATAAATATATTAATGAATAATTTTTTATCTATTTTGTATTTTATAGGATTAATAATTTGTCCATCTAGAGAATTGGCAAAACAAACATTTGATATTATTAATCACTATATGACATATCTAGAGCGAGCCAATTACCCGAGACTTAGATCATGTTTAGCTATAGGAGGCATACCCGTTTTTGAATCACTTGATGTAATTAAAAGGTATTTTTTAATTTATTATCATTTCTATTTCTAAATAAATTGTTTATAATATATTTATATAATATTTTTTTATTTGTATTTGTATTACTTAGAGGTGTACATATAATGGTAGCAACTCCTGGTCGACTAATGGATATGCTAGATAAGAAAATGATAAATTTGGAAGTCTGCCGGTACGTTAATACATTTAAATCTTACATTTTTAAAGTATTTAAATGTAATAAACATTAATATTATTTACTAGTTATCTTTGTATGGATGAAGCTGATAGAATGATTGATATGGGTTTTGAAGAAGATGTGAGAACAATATTTTCATTTTTTCAAGTATATCTTCAATTATTTATAAACATCATCTCAAACAGTTTATTAATTATAATAACTAATAATTCTTCATTATTCATTTATATTTTAGGGTCAGAGACAAACATTGTTATTTTCAGCCACTATGCCAAAAAAAATTCAAAATTTTGCTCGATCAGCCCTAGTTAAACCAATTACCATCAATGTCGGTAGAGCTGGTGCAGCATCTATGAATGTCATTCAAGTAAATTTTTTAATTTATTTATAATTTATTATATTTTTCTAGTAAATATACATATTTATTAGGAAGTAGAGTATGTTAAACAAGAAGCAAAAGTGGTTTATTTGCTAGAATGTTTAAAGAAAACAACCCCACCAGTATTAATTTTTGCTGAAAAGAAACAAGATGTTGATGCAATACATGAATATTTATTGCTTAAAGGAGTTGAAGCTGTAGCTATACACGGAGGAAAAGGTATTATAAATTTTATATTTCCATTGTATAATAGTATATTACGTATATTACTGTACATACACCTATGTGTTTAGATCAAGAGGAACGTTCAAAATCTGTCGATGCGTTTAGGAAGGGTCAAAAAGATGTACTTGTTGCTACTGATGTAGCTTCCAAGGGTTTAGATTTTGAAGAAATACAGCATGTAATCAACTATGATATGCCTGATGATGTAGAAAATTATGGTTTGTAATTAGAAACAGAGTAATATGTTTATTTTTATGTTCAATAACAATGTTTTTACTTTTAAATTTAGTACATAGAATTGGTAGAACTGGTCGTTCGGGTAAAACTGGTATAGCTACAACATTTATCAATAAAGCAAATGATGAATCTGTACTGTTAGATTTAAAGCATTTGTTAATAGAAGCTCGTCAAAAGGTTCCATTATTTTTGTCCGAATTAGAATCAGAAAATGAGAAATACTTGCAACTTGGAGGTTCAAATTTACTATTTTATTTGTTTCTTTTCAGAATGTTTAAAAGTTATTATTTTATTTTAGATGAAAGAGGTTGCAGTTATTGTGGTGGTTTGGGCCACAGAATTACAGATTGTCCTAAACTAGAAGCAATACAAACTAAACAAGCATCTAATATCGGACGCAGAGATTATTTAGCAACTAGTGCAGCAGATTATTAGTTTTACTATTACACAAATATATGTATTATATTGATAATTTTACAAATCGATTAATTTTCGACTAGACTTATTAGTTGTTATAACATTTTTTTTGTACCTATGATTGCTCTTAGACATAATGTAAATAAATAGCAAATAATTATAATTTATCATAAAATAATTGAGTTTAATTTATAAAACGTTATCTTTGTTTTGAGTAAATTTCATACTCTTATATCATTGTAAATTAAATTATTCACATTCACAGTTACCTAAAACAGCATGCAGTCATTAAAGATATTTTAATATAAATTTATATAATGCATTATATAGATTCCATAAAATAAGACCTATGATAATCTTATGAGCTGTGATACTTTAACAAAAAATAAAAACACATATTATGACAACATTCTTTGTGTTATTGTTGTAAATTATTATTTTTGTTAAATATTATTGGTTTTCACCAACAATTGTTGATAAATTGGTCGCAAAGTATCTCTTATCTAAACTTTAATTGGGTCATTGAGTGACTGCTAGTTGATTTTACGTCTACGTAGTCAGTCCTTTTTCAAAAATAAATTATATTAAAAACAAGTTCAGATCCCGGCTAATCAACAAACATCTTGAAATGATTATGAAAATAGCATGCACTAACCAGACCCCAATATTTTAAACAGTTAGTCGAGAGCAAGATTTGTCATTTTTTTCACTAAACAAATTTCTATTTTATTGTGTTTATAATTAATTTTTATTTAAAATTTTTCAAATATTTGTAATATTAATTATGCTCTTAGAGTTTAAAAGCAATAGTAAATAATAAATAAAATAAATAATGTTCTCATTACATCCAATTTTAAAATAATACCTGTTGTCCTATTATATGTTGAAAATATTATGTTCTTAGAATTTTAATGGCCCGCGAAAGATTTTCAGATTCCTAATGTGGCCCTTCAAAAATATTAATTGGTGACCACCGCTCTAACTTATTAAAAACCACAATAATCGATATTTTCTCAAGTACTTATCTAGTTTTTAATAATTATTATCCTCCCAAAAATGACCTAATAACAATATTTTTAAAACGTTTCCAAAGTATAATAATACTGCCGTGAATTGGTGTCATGGCTCATGAAGTATGTCGCTTATGAAAACATGAAATAGGTATCACTATGTAGTATAAAATTCACTATTGTCTATATTTCATATTTCCACATTCCGCGGTATTTCAACTTTCAACTCTGACTGGAGTAAACATATAGATCGTGATTATCTATGAGTAAATATCGATATTGTTATCACTTATCACCTATTAATTTTGTAAATATGATTGTTGATAACAGATGTAAGCTATTATGATAAATAACAAATGTGATAGTAGTAAACATAAAATAATAATATTATTATTATTACTTATATTATTTTACCATTTACTATTTTAGATTTTTAGTCATCGAACGCAAACAGATCAAATTTAGCCAATATTTAGTATTACTAATTCTACCAGACATACTAAAACTAAGTATACGCTTTTGTATTTATATTTAATTAATGGTTTGTTTTATCAAACATTCTCTAGTCATGAAACATAACCAGTAATGCTCGACGACCAACATCGTTATAAAATTTAAAAATGACACAATATTTATTTGTGTTAACCATTTTGGCGTTGACTTATGTATTTGGGCATTGCTCTCTGGGAGATAGCTTCCCGTCTTACAGAAATTGTGTTGTAGAATGTTCACAGAAACGATGCGACAAAGGTAAAACATCTAGTTTCAATTAAACATTAGAACTGATTGATATCATAACTGTTCTAAAAATGGATATTTAGATGGAGTAAGATACAAGAGAAGCTGTTGTCTTGTGGTTTTAGAAGTTTTTAAATGGAAATGTTCTGAAAACTGCAAATATGATTGCATGTGGCCGATGGTTGAAGGTTTGGTAGAACGTGATTGGCCAGTTCCACAGTTTCATGGAAAGGTTATATATGGAATTTATTAAAATTTACAATATTTATTTGAAATATTAACTTTTTTTTTAGTGGCCATTTAAAAGATTACTTGGTTTACAAGAGCCTGCATCTGTAGCGTTTTCATTATTAAATTTATTTACAAATTTGATAATGTTCAACCGTTTCAAAGAGCAAATCCGCTTCACTTTACCATCATGTAATATATGGTCTCTGTACACATTGGTAAATTAAATTTTATTTATGAAATATTAATAACATATATATAAGCTATAAAAATGTCTTCAATTAAAAATATGAATAATGTCATTCTATTTTAATCTATATGTAGGTGGGTACCTATATTAAATAAATTTAAAATTTAAATTCTATGACCATTATAAAAATATATTAATACTTTTCAAGTGAGAATTTATTACAGTTATTAATGCATAATAATATATATTAAAATAAATATTAACTAAAATAATGTTTATTTACTACATTATTAAATAATAAATATTAGAATATGTTTACAATATTATTTAATTTAGTAAATACATAACAACTTGACAAAAGTTTTGGAGACATAAGTGGTAAACAGCCAGTTTCATCAAAATGTTAAAGGCTACTTCAGACATTTCTGTTCAATATCAAATATTAATATCTATATGTATTGATTTTAATTTTAGTTTATTCTACATTTATATTTTAGCTGTGCCCTATTTGCAATAACATTAAAAAAAATGAATCTAGATCATTTAAGTAGTTATAAATTATGATGTTTTTATAAAATTAAATTCACTATCAACAATTTTAATAATTAAACTTCCTCAAATGTTATTTAAAAATAAAAGGTTAAAGATTAGAGTATTGGACTATTAAATATATATTATACTTCTTAAACCTATCGATTCTTTTAATGGCTCTTATTTATAATTTTCATTTTAATTACATATTAAATAGAACAATTTAAAATTTCTAAATATAAGTTAAAGTTTTGCTATGTCTTTTTATTTTAATTTATGTATATTTTTTAGGTATCAGCCAATTGTTGGTTTTGGTCAGCTGTGTTCCATGGTCGAGACACTATGTTTACCGAACTAATGGACTACATTAGTGCTTATGCTATGGTTTTATTTGCATTTTATACGATTGGTCATCGAATTCTATTGTACAGTAATCAAATTGTGAAGAATACATTTATGGTTATTTGTTCTCTTGCATTTATCTATCATTCATTATATCTACTTACTACAGAATATGATTACAAATACAATATGACAACAAATCTTTTAGTTGGTAAGAAATAAAAATTATTTGTAATATTGTGTACACATTTATTAACATCAAAAAATGTAGGCGCTGTAACAGGCACAGCCATGCTAATATGGGCAGTGTTGAATCGTCGAAGAATGGGCCATGGTAAATATTTGATATTTTATGTACTTGGCATGACTTTGGCTTCATTACTAGAGCTAGCAGATTTTCCACCACTTCTGTGGACATTTGATGCACATTCACTCTGGCATTTAGCAACAGCCCCGAACGCGTATTTCATGTACAAGTAAGGCAATACCTACAAATATGAACTTTGTTTCTTAATAAATAGTACTGTCTTGGTCAAAATATTTTTATATACTTTTACTACAACAAAATTTACTCATCATTAAAACTATAATGCTTTAAATTAATATACAAGTAACTTGTCTGCCAAAACTTAATGTATTACACCTTTTTTAGTGTTTAATTATTATAACTATGTAATAATTAACTAAAAATTATAAAAATTAATTATTTTGATTATTAATTATAAATAAAGAAATATTAAAAAACTAAAGACAAAATCCAACCATAGAAAATGTTATATTCTTTAAACATAACATAACTAATTAGCTGATTTATATTTAATTCTGATATTGATTTAGAATATAATTTATTGATTTTCAATTATTAAGTTTAAGTATCAATTATTTAGATAGTAATTTTTTTATAATCTAGAGTATACATTTGTGTAATTAATTTCTTTAAAGAAAAATACATTTTTTTTGTTTAATTCTCAATATTATCTGAACATTTTCAGGTTTGCCATTGAAGACTGTAAACATCAACGTCGAATGTTACTGAAATGACAGTTTCTTGCACTGGGGATACCTCAGATACAAGATGAATAAGACTTTAATAATGAATTTAGTTTTCCTGACCTACTTATCTTTAAATGACATTTTTAGGTTTAAATAATATATTTTTACTTCCTGAATAGAGCTCACCGTGATATTTAATTGAGTTATAGTGTAATAATTAGTGTTATTACATTTGTAATAATTACAATTATATGACTATTTCTTCATTTAATTAATTTATGTTATTTTTGTATACAAATTTTACCACAATATGTTAACCCATCAAACTGGATTTTTAGATATAAGTTAACCATAATATTATATTAGATGTTATATACAAATATGACATAAGACTATTTAACTATCGAACAAATATTTTACTTTTATGTTTATTGAGTCACTACAATATTACAACTTACCAAGAAATAACTACTACCTGTATCCAATACTATTTACTAGCTATTACTATATTTTTATGAATCTCATAAAAGTTACTCAGTTATTGTGATAAAATGTTAACAAATCTGTTATATAATTACTTATTTAAGTTTTGTGCTTTTCATTGCCATGTGGTTATTTTCTTTTGCTTATTTTTGTTGATTATTTCATGCCTAATATTTAATTATTGTTTTTATTTTGATATTATTTATCTGTTACATGTTTTATATTAAAAAATTATTGGCTTCCAACCAATTTATTTATACTATACCTAAGATCAATATCTACTTTACTAGTCTATTTAGATTTTTATTATTACCTAAATATGAAAATGTACAATTTATGAAAAATATAAATATTTTGTATTATAGAAAATTATGTTTTATTTTTAATTTAATTTTCATATTAAAAAAATCTATTACATTTACTAACATTTTTAATACCTATATTATTTTTTTTTTGTTATTGGTATTAAATGTGTATGTACAAAGATTTGCGTGTTCTCTACCTATGCTGTAAATATTAAGATATCAAAATTTAGTGATTACATTTCTTATTTTTTTTTCTTTTAAGAAAATGTATATTTACTATGGTCATAATAAATATTTTAAATTTGAAACAGACCTATAAATGTGCATTTATTTACCACTGAGGTGGTATGATTGAAGATTTTTCTAAAAAGTTTTCATAGACAATGATAATTATTACTCCAAGTTTATTCATTTTAGTTTATGGAGTCATTTAGAGTCTAGATTTCTTACACAGTGTTGGGTAATAAAACTATGTTTAACAAATGATTAGGTGAGTTTATAACTTTTTAATGATTACACATAGCAATATAACACTATGTATTACAATAATTAGCAGACACAGTATGGTGAAGGGATATTTTGGGACAATTGCTTCTTCAGAATTATTGGATTGGCCACTGGAAAATGGATTTAAAGCAAAATTGTAAGATAAAGATTATACCTTCACTCTTCGGGAAATCACACAAATCCATTAAATATGTTAAGGTAAATATGAACTATGCGTCTATGCCACTATATCTACCTATCCATATAATAACCTCATCATTATTAAAAAAAAATCTTTATTGTCTGTACATTAATATCATGTGAAGAGAAAATGTTGTACCCCTGTATAAGCGCAGTACACGGAGGAGCGTGAGATTTGGTATATTATTTAAAGTGTAAGTGAAGATGGCTTGAAGGTGCGCAGAAAGATTTATTTTACACAATACAATACCTATAATAATGTTTAGGCAGGTAAAATACGAAAATAGAAACGCAGAAGTGGCACCATCTGTCCGGCGTAAATTAAACACGCGTATATATTACAGTATTGCACAATATCTAAATGACAATATTTAACAATTAGCGCGAAACGCACGAGATAAAATTATTGATTGTGTATTTGTGCGTTGTGCATCAAAATAAATTGCCCTCCCCAGACGCCCAGATCGTCGCTCCGGACCCGCACCCGACTTGACCAGTCGTATAACAGCGATTCTCCAATTTGCAGTCCTAGTACGGCTACGTGTCAAGTCGTGTTATTTTCTACCATTTGCTCGGCGGGACTGAGCGCATAAAATAAAAACAACCAATTAATCTGCAAGGCCCTGCAGATTATAGTGATTATATGCCTACACAAGCGTACAGATGACGACGTCATAGAAATATAGGATACAGAAAAAAAGAATAGCGCTTTGCTTCGACGCTTTCGAGTATACAGTTTTCCGTTACGATTTTAAAGAATTTTTTCAATATTCTTTAAATATTTTATCTTAAACGGTAGTCAACGAAATCGATCACGAGGACAAGCATCCGATCACGATCTCGCGGCGTTGTAGATAGGCAACCACTGTCGCGCATACTGGACGGTGAAAAAAATACCATGTATTCAATGGATACCGAGAGCGTCGAGAGCGCAGGGAAACGTACAACGTTGGGGGTTGGAGTTCGGAACGAATTGCCGGCCCTGAAAATCGATGCTTCACCGTCGCGACTTCGCGAGTGGCCCGAAGAAGTTCATAAAACGAGAAAAACCCACGGGAACCGTCTTTACGACATATTCCGCTCAGGTGTACCATCATTTATTTTATTGGTCGATAAGCACAAAGTGTGTAGCACAATGCAAAGAAAAATATTAGTAATAGTATTTGACAATACTACACGCAACTTATTATAGTAAGATTGTGGATTGTACCATTTGTATACACATTAGGTACCTTTAAGTATGACGTCTGTATCGCGATGATCTGTGAACAGTGTACAATTTATACGACTTTTAGACATATTATGATAAATAATATTACTAATAATGATAAAATAATAAAAACACGACAACGGCAGCTAACAATAATTATACAGATAGTGGTGTCACGAACAATGGTGGTAAACTGGTAAGTAAACTATTTGTGCAAAAGTTATTAGAAATTGAGGACTTATCAAGCGTGACCAGTGGCACAAAACTAGAGGTGGGGGAGGGAGATTGACCCGCTTAATTTTGTAGGTTGGTGGGCAATTGATCGATATTCGATGGTTCGTTTTCAGGCAAAACAATAAGCATACATCAATTCTCTTATATTATACGTAATTTATAGTATTAGGTAGATGTGATATTTAGAAAATGTTATTTTTTTTCATAAGTGAGTATTGAATACTTTTGTTTTGCCCCTCCCCCCCCTTTCGAAATTCCAACTAGTTTACGCCTCTGAACGTAATTGTACTGATATGCGTCTTACGTCTAAAAGTCTTGGATTTTGCAATTGTTATACGCTCTTTCTGGAGTTGTGTTCACTGATTGAAACCTTAAATAAACTGGCTTAATTGACAGAATAGATAAAATCCAAATAAATTGTATTAGAATGATCACCTTTAAACTAAATTTGCATAGTCTATCTATTTCCAGCGTCGAAAAACAGTAAAAAACATTATCTTTGTCCCTCCTTTAAATATACCTACTAGAAGTAAAACCCTATTTAATATTGCACCAAGTAAACATAATTTTGTTGTTCATAGTCCCATCAATAGAATTTTACACCACAGTCATGAACACCAATCTAACTTTAATTTATTTTGTGATAATATTTGTAAGTTAAAAAATCATTGTATGTCTATAACTCTGTAAGTTACATTCTTTATATTATTATACCGATCTTTATTAATATTGTTATATATGTATCTACTATTGTATGCACTATTTGCCCTCACCAGCATTATCCATCAATAAATAAAAGTAGGTTAGTAATGCTTATGAGTCTACAACAATAACAAAAACGTTTTATCATCAAAATGCGTAAATGGCTTGTGCTTGTCCCTTATACACGTGCAAATTTAGTGTGCGGCCATTCAACATGTTTCGATTGTTCATTACACGAGCGCGCTGCCGAGTCATTTCGTTCAACTGGCAACCACCTGGTATCTTTGGATCAACAGGTGGATATATATGTATATATATCAATCCAGTTTCAATCTTGCAACACTTACTATTTGGGACCCCCTCCCCCCCCCAAAAAAAAAAGAAATATTCCTAGCCAAGATTTTCTAAAAACGAGGATAAAACAAAATTATAATTATAATTAGGATAATGATAAATTTACAAATATTGTCTCTGAAAATCGTAATAATATGTAGACTTTATATATGACTGAATACATGTTGACTGATAAAAAAAATGCTTGTTTAATGTTTTACACGAATAGTATATGCAAAGACAATTCACAATCAGTAATTAAAAAATAGTTAAAATGTATGATTATTTATGTTATAAAAATTTTACTATATTATTTGTGTTATTAGTATTTAGTATGCGTATAACAATATTAACAATCACTTAGATTTTTCAATCGTTTAAATATTTATTGTTATTAATTAAATAAAGTGGGTACTTCTTATTAGTTATAATCATCACCGACGACGAAATATTTTAAAACAAAAGCAATATAATAATATGTATATACATTAATTGAATGCACGCGCAGTTGATATTAATATTAATCGCATTTAAATGCTTTATGTATTAAAACAAATTCGCTGCACAATATAATATTATAAAAAATATATAGTACAAATATTTCATATCATATATCATAATTAAATATTTAAATGTAGTGATAGATTAGATTAATTCACCCTATGTGTATTACAGTTATATACTTATATAAATAAATATCTTTAAACAATAATAGTTATTATAGGCTACGACGGATACGTAGCATACTCATTCACACAAAAATTTAAATTGTACACACAATTGTAGTAGTTGTTATTTCGAGCATACCCATATTAATTTACTTCACCTGCTATATACGACTATATTTTATTATATCGAAGGTACCTACTACTATGGTAAATAGATTATTTGGTCCGTATTCGAATGATATTTAGAAAAACGTAAATGGATTCATACGGGAATTGTAATAGTTTTAAAATTTAAATTAGGTGTGTTTTGCGTAGAGAGGTTTTCATAATGTCATTTATTATACCACATAGCGACTGTATATATATTATCATTTCATGCAATTAAATTCTCATCGGATTGTAGAAATATTAACGTCAACATATATATATATCATATATATATATTATTTTTGAATTTTGGTGGCATGATTGTGATATGTTTATGCAATTTTAATATATACATATTATAAAATTTAAATATGTCAACAACAACTCGTATTCTACTGTAGAAAATAGGAATTGAATTTAGAATTACCCCGGAGATGACTATTCCTCATCTTTAACGGAAACTTACATCACGAATAATATTTAAATATTCTCTTTTTATGAAAATTATATTATACTATTTTTTTAATAAGCCCAACGCGATTATTGTCACAATGTCGCATAAACTTTACATTTATCAAATTGGATTTTGAATTCAAATTATTGAAGGAATGATCAGACAATCGTCGTACAAGTATACCTATACATATTATACTTACATTTTTCTTGAAAATAATTTGCACTGAAAATGAATAATTATTTAAATATAGTACCTATCAATTATAAATTACATACATTATAATTAAGGTAAACAACTATAAGGAACTACCGTCAACAAAATAATATTATCATAATTTGAATAGTAAATACTAATAAACTTTTTTATAAATAAATTAAGTTTGATAACTTGATAAAACTTTAATATTATTGCGACATACCCAAGACGATACTTTAAAAGTACACCTTCTCTGTTTTTGGATAGTTATAATTATGTTTATATATGTAACATTCATCTTAAATTGGGTAGCAATTTTTTTTTTTGAAAATGTATTCTACGATTTGTTATTCCGTGTAGATTTAAAAACAGATTTCTGTTTTCATTCAACAATTTCACGACCATGTTTATAGTAATTTATAGTATTTTTTATTCCTTATTGTCTTATTACATACATATCTACGTTCAACTCAATTTCTGCATTCTTCGTTTAATCAATAGAATGTTAAATGAAATAGAAGAACTCTTATATTATATTATATAGCTGCTTAGAATAGTTTATTAGGTAATATTATAGGTAGGTACACTATAATATACTATACACACTATTTTCGTACAAAATGCAGCCAAACTCAGACACATAATGTTGCTTAATACGAGTTACGATTTACAACTATATTATAGCAACACATGGATGGGTTATTCAAAGACTGTAGGACCAAAGTATATTTATATAAATAGTGAAAATAAGTTCAGACATGATAATTATCATATTCCACTAGCGGTAGTCCAAATATTTAATTTATCGTGTCTCTTTTAAGTTTATCTATATTCTATAACACTAGTATATAAAGTATACAAATTAATTTATTTTTCTATAATAAAATTTACCAAACACGTAAAATTATTAAAGGTTTTCGTTTTTTTAAAATATGAAAAAATTCAGAGCCTTTAAAATAAAATAATATTTTAATTGTACTTATAATAATTTTTTTATAAGTATTTAAAACTATATATATATAAATATAAAAAAAAACTATAAAGTATACAAATATTAGCAATAAAAGGCATGTTAAATGGTGAATAATAGCTACTATTCACCCAGTTAAACAATAATTGGAAAATGGTGTTTGCAAACTATGAGAATATTGTGTTGAATGAAAAACTTTGATGATGAGTGTGCAGGTGAATGTTATTAATAAAATCAAGTAATAATACAGACATGAATAAACAAGTTTTTGATCACAGCGTATAAATATCAAATGAATTAGATATTACTAATTACAGGGAGTTTACACAACACACTTTTGTATTTATAAAATATATACGTTGACTGTTTTAGGATTATATTATTATATTTTATATTTATATATTGAAATAACATTACACCTTTATTCAGTTTAAATTTCAGATTTTTTTATTTTGCCTTTTTCGCCCCTTAAAATGTTACCTTTTTCCATCAATATTTTTATAGGTCCCTATGACCTGACTATCGGTAAAAATACCTCAGGAAATTGATTAATTAATTAATATTTACTACATTATAGTTGTCTCTTATGATCAAGTATTTAATAATTATATATGAATTGTCTCTCAGAAATAGATGATTATTATTTATGTAAAATTATATAATTACATAATAATGATTTAAAAAAATCAGCCTTAAGTACATTATATTAAATATTATTTATAATTATACAAATATTATTATTTAGTATACCACAAATAATACAAAATCATTAAAAATAATAATATCGGAAATCACTTACGATAGCACATACAGCGAATTCACGATATCGGCGTTTTACTATTTTTTTCTATTATGTTTAATCGTATACTCATATAATCGTATCAATGCACAAAAGATTTCCGCTTTTAAAGTTACAATTTTTTCCGTTTTATGAATATTTTATATTACACCTTCGTCATCTCTTATAAATTTGATATATCTTAATTGCCTAACGTATCAAATATCAATGTATCATGTATCAGTTATGTTTATCGTCTGTCAGTTGGTTCTCAAATTTTACCGTTTTCGTATCTGCGAGCAACTATCTGTGATTCAAATACGGGATCAACAATAATTTTGAATTTTTTAATATTAGAAAGGTTTAATTTAATATTAGATACTTTATAATATTATATTATTATGACAAATGTTGTCTTATAATATAACACTGTATTTAATTTTTAGATTCTGAACGGAGTGATGAATGTATTAATTTTACAATGATGTGTGTTTTTTTATTTTTAGTTTTTATATATATATTTTTATTTTCGTATCTGTCATCACGTTTTGAAGTAAAAATAATGCTTTGATTTTCGACTTCAGCCCCTCTTTGAAAAATAAAATTCATCTAGTAGGTACTTTGGGAGGTTAAAAGTACAAATTCAGTTACTAGTTTTCAAAAGCGTTAGGAAAAACTCTAAAAAAATAACGGAAAAACGAAAAGTTTTACGCATAATCAGTTTTCGACAAAATCGATTTTTTTATTTTACTGTAATTCAAAAAAGAATCATTGTAAATACTTGAAATTTTCACCAACTATTTATATTAGCGTTATTTATTTACGGTTAAATTTTCAAAATATTTTGACACTTTTTAAGCTATTTATGGACAATTGAAATTTTCGATTTTTCTAAGTTTTTTTTTGAAATGCGAATAAAAAAAAATTGACAATCCAAAAAATCTTCAAAATTTAATACAAGGTTTATTATAAGTTGTACTTATCGTAGTGAAAAAAAAAAATCAAAATTCGTTTATCACAATTTTTATTTATAAGCATTTCAAGTTCAAATGTTTACGAAATATGTCAAAATCGCGAAAATTTGTAAAGAATTATGAAGTTAAATATTCATAAAATTTTTATGATTTATACCTAAGATTGAAAAAACCCAATACTGGTTCTCCATAACTTTTTCTTCAAATAACTGTAAAAAAAAATGCAAGAGTCAATAAAGAAAAAATTTTATGAGCGTATGAAATTTAATTTTTTAGGAAATCGCGTGAAATAACAATATATTACAATTTAAATACAGGTAATAATATAATACATCCTGGACTGACAAATCATCTCTGTTGAGAATCGTTTTTTGTATACAATGATACCTCCATTGCATTCAAATTTAACACATCCATTATAGTGACCTACTCTCCATCTCTACTATACAGCAGAGCGATACCCACTTGCCCACCCTTTTTCTTAAATGTGTGCCTTGTATCCATTTTTTTACATTGACTCAATACAATATCTATTAAATATGTATATAATTATTATTATTTTTTCTAATGTGTATTTTTTCTTACAGATACTAATACCAAGGGTTTTTTTTCGGCTATTATTTCTTTGAGTAATTTTTTCTAGATTCCTACGACCTACACCTACTTATGCTTTATAATAATACACTCAGTAAAAGTATAGATCTATGAATATCTTTAATAGTAATACATTTATACCGATATCAAGGTACATACAATTACATAAAAAAAAACATATATAGGTCTTAAAAAATTTCAAAAATATGTAATTTGTGTAATTATAAATATGCCGCATTAAAAAGCACATAATATAATATTTTTATATACTAAAAATTCTGTTATTGCTTAAATTTATTGAGAATATATTATTTAGCAAAATAGATTTTAATACCTATGCTGAACAAATTTATTGAGATTAGCTAATCAATAAAAAAAACAGTACACGAGTACATGAAATACAGTACACATGAAATAACTATTTCACGGACGAACAAGCCCATCAGGAAATCTAATATGCATTTTCTTTCTATACAGTTTTGTATGGTTATTTTATTACCGAAATTTTGTGTACAACTTTAATTTTCATACTTGAATTTTAAATATTATTTGTAATAAATTGTATAGTATAAATAATATGTATTTATCATACAATTTAAATATTGTTATTAATATTTTAATTGAAAATCATTGTTATTGTAAGAATCTATTAAATAAATCAGTTATTTGTTTGGATGACATTATGCATTTTTAGTTTTATAGTCTTTAAGATAATTTTCCATATTAAAATATATTAAAATAACTTTTTCTTATTATGTTACCAGTATTGTGTTTAAACCTTATATTATATATAATATTATAATAATATGATGTACATTAAATAAAACAACTATACAAAACTATACAATAAAGTAGTGTTATATACCATTAAAAATCATTAAATGTATGTATAAGTTATTCTTGTTTTTACAATTGAGCAATGTTCTATTATTATAATACATCTAAAAAAAAAAAAATGATTTATTTAAAATCTTAAATGAGATTTGAATACTTTATCATTATAAATTACTCGTAAGTTGGATGAACGTTACGTTAATTGATTTCTTAAAATAAACTAATTTACTTTTTAGAATGTAAAATAGAACTAAAAGTTAGATTATAATTTATATATATGTCTACATGTCTAAGCAACTATGTTTGTTTAGTAAAGCAAATACCAAACTGTTGAGTAAAGATAGAGGAATTTGAAAACTATGTGATATGTGTGACTATTTGGTACTTAATATATTTAAATTGTGTACATTACCTATATATATATACTATATAGTTTATATTATCTAATAAACTTAGACTTATTTACTATTTAATTATAATATTATATATTATAGGTTCAGACAAAACTATATAGATACATAAATTAATAGGATATATATATATATAATATATGTAGCTAATATTGCATATTTTAATCCCTTATAGTATCATAACCCGTTTACCTGAATAAATTGTCTTGAATACTAATAATTCTTACATAATCAACTCTAACAAAGTATGCGTATTCAGTTAAATTACTAATATAGTGAAACCACAACTAGTGGTTACTTTTAAATATAGTGGAAACCTCGAAAAAACAGATTTAGAGAATAAACTATGAACTTTTTAAAAACTAAGCCCCTGAATAAAGGATAAAATCTTAACGAGCGAGAGTATTCGTTATTTAATGGCTTAGTCATATATTATTTATTTGAAACTATTAGGTACACACTTTGTATGAATCTAAAGTAATTAAACATATATTGTTTTTATATTATGTTATATTATTACGATTGTATATTACAATTAATAATATTATATGTCCACGTTGACATAACACATAATATTTAATAAATAATACATTAATTTATGTTGTTATAAATAAAATATGATACTATATCTTGTAACTATGCTCTATATACCTATTACTTACAATTCAAAGCATCTCCTAATACATTTTGTGATTAGGACCTAAACTTTGTATATAAGTATTTAAAATAATTAATTTTAATATTTCAAAATCAAAAAATTGCTTCGAATTATGATTTAAATTTAATAAAAACAAATTCAATAATTTAAGTACATATCTATTGATTTTTAGGCGTTTATATTATACATTTATTAATATTATAAATTATATAAATCTGCATATAAAGAGATTAAATTAATACTTATACATACATACATAACAATTTATTAATGTTACTTAGTGTATTAGGGGAAAATAAAAAAAAGGCGGTTCAAGAAACGCAAGACACGCCAACTGAAATTAAGGTTTGTGCAATCCTATATTATATGGCTTATGTTTAATATGCGTCTTAATTTAAAATTTTACCATAGAAGTACAAAAACACACCTTAAACATGGGTTCCAACGATTGTGATTAATGTAAGTATTAAAGATTATTAATTTTATTATTACAGACGTGAATCACTATCTCTAATGCACATAAAATATTATATATAATATACACATATTACAGATAAAATAAAATAAAATTTTGAATGAGTAATATTAAAGTATACATAATATTGGATAATATACTATAAAGTATAATATTAGATTTTAAATATTATCTGATTAAACACCGCGATATGACTAGATAGATTAGTAGTTTAATATCGTTTTCAAGGTTTTAAATAGAAAAAAAATGTTATGTATGTTTGAAAAAATATAATAGGTACACAGAGTATTTTTTTTATTTGCAAAATAGGTAAATAAAGGATCAGCGTTGAAGAAGAGAGAGAAGAAAATATAAAGTCAGCCAAAAAGTCGAAACCTAATTAAACCGGTATATTGGCTTCGTCAGAACAGCAGAGACACGTCGCAGGAAGGTTTCTACGACAATAAGCGGAAAAAATGAAATATCCAGATTGATAATCTGAAATGATTAATGACGTTTCTTTTAAACAAGTACAGTTTATTTAACCTGTATACCGAGTGAACCGTACCGTATCAAAGAAGGAACTGCAGTAAATGATTATTATCAAAAAAAAGAAAAGAGCACATCACATAATAATTCTGATATCACTGTTGCATGTTACAGACATCCGTACCCTACGTACTATGGTGTAATAAATAAAAGAGAAAAAAGACTGACAAAAAAAAACTGTATTTTTAAATGTGAAAACAAGTAATTTGCATTTGAACATTTGCGTCATCGATCCCCGAAATTATAGCAGGAAATGAAAGCCTCGACCTTGGGGGAGGGGGAAATGTTAAATTAAAAGTTTTTTTTTTATTCCATCATCTTATGTACGATCCGGGTCAAGGACACACCTCAAAGAGTGAATAAAAAGTGTTTATTTTCCTGACTACAAGTATAAACGTTTTTTCTTTTCAATTAACAACCTTCTATGGACCCTTTTAGTACAATATGTATTATGTATACAACATATATATATATATATATATATATATATGTGTGTGTGTGTGTGTGTGTGTGTGTGTGTACATCACATACATGTATCATGTACACGAAACAACAAAGCAAAATAGTATAAGAAATTTCGAAAAACACTCGTATAATACGATATTATATATGATATATATTTAGGCCCCAATGATCAAAACCAGCCAAGTGCGAAACTATAAATTAGGGAACACTACTTTGTAATTTGATCAACGAAATCATATGTAAGCAATTAACCCTATTATATTAATAGTTTGCCTTGTCATAATACCCACAAATTATTATAATAATACCTACTAATAACAGTTATGATGTCAAAACGCTGTATACAAATTATGATAACTAATAATATCTATAATTTACAACTAAACAAGTATAATACTTATATAAGAGAGCCTATTGAATTGATTATGTAAGTCCTGATTTCCACATAAAAATTAAACTTGATATCAATGTTTTTCCGACTAAACACCTAAACATATCAACTCCTATTTCATTTATTGAGATTAGAACGTACGACTAAATTTATATTTATTTGTTCTATGTTTATCAATAGTGTTTGTTAACATAAATTCACAAATAATAATGAAATAAATATATTGTTAAACATTTTTAATCGTATTATATTATTGTACACACCTACATGCATTATATTATAATATCATCCCAAATTATTGCGCAATTTAACATAATATGTAAATAATATTTTTTAATAATAAGTAGGTGCCTACCTATTTGTAATGAAAATAATTTCATTATAGTTATCAAGTTATTGAAATAATTATGACATGGCTTGAATGCATATTATATATTTATGTATAGTACTCCGTGGGGCGTAGACCGTGATTCGATATCATGCATAGAAATTAGAAGTAGAAATATTATAATTTATAATATAAATATCTACTGTTAATATTAATCTATTTTAATATACATTTTTTTAATAGAGGATTAAGTAAAACATGCATTTAATTTATTAACTAAGTATGAATCAAATAGAAACAGCAATATAGTTAATACATAGTTTAAACGTAGTTTATAGACTTAGTATATTAACTACATTTTTTTATAAACATTACGAAAATCTGATGGAAATAAATAAGCAGAATATTATTAATTTGAACGAGACATTCAGGATATGAGTAAATAGTTATGTAGTGCATACTATAGTCTATCTGAATTTAAAATAAGTTTTCACTCAATTTGGTTCTCATCAAGTTGTTATTATTTTAGACTAATTAATTAATTTTTATTGAACTTAATATTATGTATTTAATATGTTTTAGCAATATCAAACTAAATATGAGTTACTTGGATATTATTTCCATGTAAACGCCATACGACTATTGGATTTATTATCAAAAACTGTTTTTAATTCTATGATGTATTCTCCATATAAACTTATAATAATGTTGATGTACTAGTGCTTAAAATAACAATAATACAGCCACACGACTAATCGAATTGTTTAAATTCTATAATATACATCCCATGAGTTATTATTAAGGTTTATTTTGAAATTTTTTTTTTCTATTTCTTTATTTATATCTGATATGATTATATAATTAGATGAAGAAAATTAAAGAAAATATTAGGTTAATCGCGTTTGTGTATTTTCAGCGATAAGTAATTATTTTTGGATATATATTGAATTAATGTAATACATTTGTTTTTAAATATATTGATTTGCAAGTAAGTTTGAATTAAATAGTTGAAATACCCAAGTTAGAACATAATAATTAAACATTTTTACGTTCTCAACGTTTAAATATAAAACTATAGTCTGTATATGCAACTAGTTTATACATATTGAATTTAATGTGAAATTAATTTTTAATAATAGCTATTCTTAGAAATTACTGGATCGATTTTAATTAAAGTCATATCTATAGTTTTATTGAGACTCCGAGGGTGTTTTAAGCTTCTCTTTTTCATCACTATAGATTACTATATGGGGTGGCTTACACATGGATTTCATTTTGGCTTACGAAAATTGAATTTATTTTTCTATATACATAAGGTTACTATTGGTTACAGAAATAGAATTTAAAAATAAATTTGTGTCGACTAGCCGGCCCGTCATGCGTTGCTATGGGATTTTTTTTTTAAGTAAAAGTAAATTATATTTAACTTATTTGTTATTCGAACGTACAAAAAAAGGTAATGTTTTTACGCATACAACTTATAAAATCAAAAATACTCGACCGATTTGGACAAAAATTATAAAGATTGTGCTTAGAGATATCAAAAAAGTTTAGGGAGTACTATGAACCATGTTTGAAAACATTCCAAGCGCTATTCATAAACTGCCACAGGCGGATTGCCCATATCGGTCGAATTAGTTTACAAAACGAGGTACACTGATGTCGTTTTACCCGTGAACTAAAATCGAGATACATCGTTTCATATTTTATGTTTATTCATATTTTTCTGAGCAAAATTGTGTTATTCAGCTTGTATAATATATCATACGAGTGTTGTAATTTTATAATAAACGAATTTCGACTAAAGATTAATTCACCTAAGTAGACCCATACACGTCATTAATAAGGTATTTGAACTTGATCAATATTTTTTTTTTTTAAAAGGTATTGAATTATTGTATAAACATGTTTGATGTATGAATAATATACTTGTAGTACATGTATAATACTGTTTGTATATAGAATATATCCTATACATATATATAGATCTAATTGAATCTTTTCAAAAAAATAATGACATCTGTATTATATATTATAATGCTGTAGATTGTTACTTATTAGTATCGTTTATTATTAATCGTAATGAAAACATCGAATTATTTAAATTATTAAATCAAAATTGTTATAGGAAAATACAATTTTGTGAGGGTATTGTGCTTCCTTTGCGCTATTGTTCAAATTTCCAAGCCTAACGAGACAGCTAGAAACTAATTAATTTATTAATAAATTGATTTCTAGTTATTAACTTCTGAACGAACAGTATTATTACAATATTTTAATTAGCTTTACACAAATATTGAATTTTAATCAAATAATCACTGAGATACTATGATTTAACGTTTATGTTAAAATTTAAAACACCGCGAAATGTTCTAAGAACATGATATAGTTGTCGATTGAATACACGCCATATAATAGCAGTTAGTACTTACACATCATTTTATGTTTTACTTTGTGGTTTTAATATTAATTAAGTTTTCATAATGATGAACAAACATAAATTGTCGAAATAATAAAATTAATTATTCTCTCAAACGTTATACTATCGATTTAATAATATCTGTTTATAACATTACAACGTGTATGCATCATGCATATAAATTATACATATATCTACATTTATTTATTTGTTTGACGTTGTATCCACGTTTGTTATCTCCATCTTACTAACACAAAACAATATATACAATTTAACGTTCAGAAGAAAACGTTTAACTTTGTTATTTAAAATATTAGAGTAAATTGAGTTATTATACCTACAATTTAAATGCAATATTATTATTTAAGGAACCACGGAGGATTTTATTTCTAGATATTTTAATTTCGAAGTAAATTATGAGCATTTTGAAATCGTATCTTTTTTGTAAATTTTAAAATGCTCATAACTTGATTCAAAATTAAAATATCAAGAAAAAAACCTTTCCTAGTAATTTAGATAATATTCCAACCTTTTTTTTTTTTTTTTACAGACCGATTCACTATAATAATATTAAAAATAACAGATAAAAACAGTTTTTTTTCAACGTTAAATGTTTAATATTATATGGCTTGTAAGGCCGAGACATATGGGCATAACTTCCTCTTAAATATAATAAATTTAAAAAACTATTTTAATCTATTTACAATGAATTCAAAATGAGTGTTTTATAGAAACAAAAAATCAACCATCCTAACTATATAATATCCTATGAAAAACAAAAGTTACTTTTCGACAAATTTTAAATATGAATATTATATAATATGTACAGGAGAATTTAAATCTGTTATTTATAATAATATAGTAATTTTTAAGCATTTAAGGTGGATACAAGACTCGTTTTTTTTAGAATACTTACTTACCACATGCGCAGTATTCAAAATAAATTCTAAAGACGCCCATGGTTTTGTAAAATCAATAAAACTAAATTATTCTATAATTAATATGTATATACAGTTCACGATAGTAAAAAGCGTATATGTACATTGTATTCAGATATTTTGGTATCTAACATAATAATTAATACGAATATATATAAATCGTAATATATTGATGTCAAGATATACAAAACAGTAATTTAGTTTTGGTGTTTCCAATTTGTTGGCGAAACCATATCGTCGTTTTTTTACGCAAACTAGGACTTCTTATTAGTTCGTTCAACGAAATGTAGAAAAGTTTAAATACTTACCTGTAATTTGTTTTCGATCTGTATCTTTAATCACGCGTGCCTCGGTAGTAATACTATAAATATTAATTTATTGTATTATATAGTATAAATGTATAAAGTTTTGTAAGATAATCTGTTGGTTTCAATATCCGATGGATAAAAGCAAGGTCTATCATTATAGACAGGAACTATTATAAATTTATAACATATAATAGTAGCTGTTACGTGTCTGTAACTATATAAGACGTTGTCTGTCCATGATACACTGTATACCTTAGTGATAGATAAATACTATTCTAGGAAATACGTTAGGATTTTCAGTAATTTGACAAGACACATAGATTTATCGAGTACAATTTAACGTGTATTAAAACAAAATGTTGGCATATAATATATTATATCTTTGTATACTGACGACTTGATAGGCGCAGAAAATAGTAATTTACGGAGCTAGTGATGAAACGAGACTAGTATGTGATACACATATTTGTAGTAGGACAAATAATAATACAATGTTGTATAAATGTTATGAGTTAATGAAAGTATATAGTTAAAGATAGTGGAACTCCGTATTAGTCCGTAATAATATAGAATAAATTTAATTATTACAAAAGTATTCTAATATTTATACGTCATCTTAATACATAAATGTATGTATGTATATCATGACAAAATATAAATGTTACGATAATTCGGTGACTTACATGTCCACTATACCGCAAGTATAAACATTTTTTATTGAAATTCCTGATTTTTATTTTACGTAGTATATTATAATATATTCTTGGGCATTGTATACTATTTTTTTCTGATCAATTTCACGTGGCTTATTCTGCATTATAGTTACCATACATGGCAACCAAATATATTGTAATAGTTTCTAGGTTGTTTCTAATAATCGATTCACTGTGTAATTGCATTACCATAGCAATTAAAAAAAATTGGATCCAAAATTCTGAATACATTTTTTATTCGTAAGGTTGTCTTTAGCAATCGATAGTTACCATAGCAACTTCGTTGATAAATTGTAATCATGATTTTAAAATAAATACTTTATCTGATGTTTTTCTGCACAGCAAAGAAAATATCAAGTAGCACGCTATGTTTTCAAATGAGAATTATCCATTTTTAAATATATTTTTATATATAAGTTTTTAGGCACACGAGAATATGCGCTTTACAAATTTCATATAGCTCTATTATTTATATCGATGATTGGAATTTTCAGTAGTTTCTCTGAGCTATACCTTTTTTTTTCATAACTATTACAATTTTAAATATTTATTAAATACTTTCTTATTTCTTAAGTGGAACATTTTTAAAATGCATGTGAAAGGTTTAAATTCAACATCTGAGACCAATTTTATTTTTCCAAGAGGGCAATTTTCTTTGAAATTAGTATTGTATTAAATACAACGCGCAATAGTAGGTATTAAATTAAATTCTTAAAATATTGATCAAGGATTATATTATAAAAACGACCTTTTCACAGATCCACTATGGAATGTAACTTACCCTGTGACAGATGTGCGCGTATAATATAGTTAAACTAAGATATTTGTGCAATTCCAGGTTGACAAAACAATACCCTCTCACCTCCTTCCAAGGCTAGTACGCGGAAAAAGTATATAATCGTTTATTATAGTTATTAATTATTACTAATACTATGATGCCCATAAATATCCTAAGTACTATTACACAGCCTTGTGATGTATGATAATATGATATATATAATATATTATAAATATTATTATTATTATGAATCAACATCCTGCGCATAATTCATCTTAACTGTTCTAATGAGTTTAATAAATAATAATATTTCTTATTATTATACATATTTTATAAAAAAGGTATTATTACTATTTAAAATTGAAATTATTATTATGATAGCAATTTTCTATAAAACCTATGTAATATGAAAGTTATCTATAGACATGACTTTATTTAGTTTGATATATTTTGATAGTCCATAATTTTACTTTAATTTTCAATTTCTTATTTTTAAGTTTTAGCACGTTTGAAAAACTATGAATCATCATTTACTATGAGTCAAAAAAAGATACCTATATCAATTTAGTAATTTAAGTATATAATTGTTCAATATTATTCATTTTTCATTATAATAAAATATGTATAAGGCCTTTATTTCTATTATTTAATCGTTTTTTTTTTTGCACTTTTCAAATAAATTCCTAATCTATATATAGCGTATATGCATTTGATAACAGGTACTAATTATTGAAATTATTGATGAATGGTGACATTGAACCACTAGGGACTTGAAAATCAAAATGTAAATACTAATTATCATATTCATATAAATAAGCAATAAGTAATGTAGATTTTCATCATATTAATACCTAATTCCTTATAATCCAAATGTTTGAACTTTTGCAAATTCCCAGAATAAATAATTATTTATGCGTTATTAAGCACTTCAAATACAGTATTAATTATTTATTGAATAAAATAAAATGAAACTTGGTAAAACGTTGAAAGCATTTCATTACAAACGATTTTAAGCAGTGGCCGGATTACTTATACCTTTACCTACTCTAAAATAGTCAATACTTGGTATCAACGTTTGATTTGGAATAATTCAATTGGCTCCCAAATTTAAGTAAGTAGTTTATATTTTACCCTTAACATGTATCATTAAATCGGCTCATAAAATCATACAAACTAGTGGACCAATTGACTCTCAATAAATAATAAATATATGTATTGCCTATCTATCTATTAAAACAATCAAGTTTTAGCATATACCTGTATTATTGTAATGGTTGAAATGTATTAACTCTAATTGATATTAGAAATATTATTTCTACATCATATACATACAATATAAGTATGTATCTTATTAATATAAATCTACAGAAAAAATCTGAACGCATCACGGATCACCATTTACCAGATCACTATTAATTTAATAATAATATTATAAATCAATCAAAGTAAAGGGAACAGTGAAAATCAATAATAATTAAACAAATAATATTAATAACAGTAGTAAATTAAATTGTTCTTTGCAGTTTATAATTATTATGTTGGTTAATATTTTTATGTACAGAAATATTTGAAACTTAAAATGTATTCTGAATTAAATTTATTAAAAATTGCAATTTGTTTCAAATCTCTCCGGTGTAGGCTTATTATAATAATGTTGACATCAGCTTAAACAATATAATGTATTATACTTAAGGCTATATTTTTCTTTTAAGACTAATTTATTTGAAAATTTCATAGTGCTCTTTTGAGAACTAATTCAAATTAATTGATTAGAGTTAAATTTTCTTAATATTCGGAGCCAATTTAATTTTCCTTATTAGATTTGTAATTTAATTCTTCATTATTTTACTATTTTCTTTATTTTTTCACAAAAATACCTGTTGAAATATTTAAATAAATAATAATTACGAATAATATCGATTTTATTTATTTTTGTATAATTTAAAAATATTCGAATATTTGAAAATTCAACATATATTATATTAAGTTGTATATACACAGAGACATTTTCAAATTCAATATTTTTATAAATTATTAATTCAAACTATCGTATATTGCTAATTTTTTTTCAGCTTCTATAGCCCGTTTATTAGGGGCTTCGCTGCTTTTACTATTTGATGCCGTTTATCTCTATCTACAGTTTACATATACTTCTAATTTTGATCCTATTGCTGCACATTTCTCGAAATCTGATTTGATTAAGTCTATCCACCTCTGTCTAGGTCGTTCTTTAGTTCTTTTACCGTTGATAGTTCCTGTCATTACATATTTTATTATATCAATGTATCTCCATGTATGATCTACCAAATCCAATGCTTCTTATAAATGACTTTATATTGGGTTGTGGGTACATTTGTTAAACTTATCCATTGATTCTTATTCTGTATTCTCTATTTCCTATAATAGGACCATATAGATACGTCTCAGTATTATGCTTTTGAATATCATAAACTTCTCTTCATCGTCTTTTATAACCGACCACGTTGTTTCGAATTCATATGATAGAACTGGTCATAGATGGCTTGAGTAAATGGTTGATTTTTATTATATATATATATATATATATATATATATTAGATAGTTATTTTATTTAAATAATTTTCCCAGTGCAAAATAACCTTTATTGGTGGCTGAAATTCTTAGTTTTATCTCATTATGCATATTATTTGTATTGTTTATATTAGGTCCCAAATATTTAAAGACGGCTACAGTCTAAAACATGTAATTGCCAATTATTAAGTTTTGTGTATTCTTAACTCTTCTGCCTATGACCTTATACTTAGTTAATTTCTAGTCCCATAGGCTTAGCTACTACAATAAGATCAGCTGATAGTAAAATATTATACCTAAATATATCATAAACTATAAGTTGACAGATCGTCTTTACTCATAATTGATTTTTGTATGCAATAATTTATTATTAAATTCAAATGTAGCACATACATTACAACGTCTTACTCTTTAACGACGTATTATATTCGTTTAATTAGTCGTCCACTAGCTCAGAATCAGAACGGTAGTTAGTGTATAAAAATTCCTATTGACTATCGATCACTTAATTTAAATTTGTTTTACAGTAAGTTTTCTAAATTTTTGTAATCCTATAAAGTTATTTTTTTAATTGAACTAGCATTTTTAAAGTTATTGTTATGCGTCTGTATTTATTTTATGAGTAACTATAATTGAGATAATGATTGAAATTGTTGAATGCGATATTTTTTTGTTACTGAATCATTTAAATAAAACTTGTCGCTCAAAAATATCAACAAATATGCTCCTAAAAATGATAGCATATTTTAAATTGAATTTATTTTATTTATTAGAGATATTATTTTGTCATAAACCTAACATTATCTATTCACTGATCCGACTAAGAACTCAACACTTTTATCTTGAAATAATATTTTTTTTTGTCACTCGGCACAAAATAAATCAGTCATTGAGTCACTGTAGTACTAAAAAAAAAATAATTACTATTACTCTACTATTTACATAGTTATATAAAATAAATATGCAAATTCTACTAGTTCTCTGCTCCACTTATTATACATACTCTCTATATTTCACTCTACTATTGATGTTCGATCATTTTTTTTATTTACTTTATATTTATTTATTTACGGACGTAGTCCAGTATACAATTTTATTGTAAGACGAAAAGGTTAATCATAATATAATAATGGTAACAGTAATAATTATAGTAATGGTTATGATACTCGTAATTAATCAATATAATTAATATATGTACATTGCACAAATGTTTAAATTAATTTCATTACACTTATTGTTAACAACTTTTTATGTATTTCAATGTATAAAGGGATTTAAAAATGGATATAGATATAAAATATTAGGTATCAATATTTACCTCTAGATAGAAGATTCAAAAATAAGAAAAATAATTTAAACTATTATTAGTAAAAAAAATAGCTAATACGGGTCATCCCGACCACGTTACATGTGTATTATTTAATATTTATCACGCATATATGCTATTAGAAATATTTAGTGAAAATATCATATCCTAACGAGTATTCCTTTATGAATTACACAAAAATCAATTTTTTTTAAAACTGGTGATGCATAAATATTTCTGATTAATGATATTTTTCCAAAGTATATAGATTTCAACTTCAATCGAAATAATTCAACTTATAATTTAATATGCTAATATTTACATGCAATATTTTATAAAACTTTATTTTTAATAGTGATAGTAGTGATACAATCAGTATAGTTAATGAATTAATTACACTTCGTTTATAATTAACTTTAAATTAACTTTAATTAACTTTTTATAATTTTAATATATTAGATTTTAATTTGAATAGTAGTCACTTTCCTATGATAATTATTCAATACTACATAAGACATACATACTCTAATAAATCGCTATTAATTAATATTAGCTGAAGGTAAGGAATACATTTTCAAATGTTGAGTTAATTAAAACATTTCCAAACGTTATTCACATCAGTCAACTCTGCAATATTTTATGTAATATATCATAATGTTTATTAGAATATATATATTAGAGTATATGTGAGTTTAAATAATCTATATGATCTGGTAAGGATTATAGTCAGTGTTTAATGTATGTATTATTAGATAGGAGGACAGCACAAATTATAAATGGGCCTTATGAAAATGGAATGACTTTTTTTAATCTAATGAATAATGATACATAACAATACAGTACCCATCTAAAAATATAAGTTGTAAACATTTTATAAAAATTTGATTTTCACAGCTGAGGAATAAAATTAATAGAATATATTTAAGTTTTTAAACATATAAATATTAAAACTTTTAAAGGTATTTTTTTTTTGTACATATTTTCGGTATCGTAAAATGTACTTTTTATGTATAACACGTAGGTTTAGAGATTTTAGGTATCATTAAGATCTATCACCTCTTGTGTATAAAACATAAAAACGTGATTGGCAAACAAAAATTGTCAACATTTTTAATATACATGAAAAAGTATAGTTACATTGTTGGTTAGGGTATTAAATAATTATCTTTCCACGAAAGTTACATTTTAACTTTTTAAGTAATTTTATAGTTAAACGTGAAAATGTTATGTTACTATAGTAGTCAAATACAATTAAAAAAAAAACTTTAAATATCAAAAATAGGTTTTATTTTTGTTTTCCTGTAGGAACTATTTTTAGAGTAGGTTTATTATTATGGTATTATAAATTATAATGTATATTATTGTATAACAATGTGCCTACTCAATATTAATTTTACGTACATCGCACATTCTAAAACCAACTATTGAATTGTAGGAATGGTTTTTGCTGCAGTTTACCATATTTACAAGGCAACATATTGTGAGTGATTTAGATTAATACTGAATAATAAGGATATATTTAAAAAAAAGATTTTCATCTATATAATAAGTTTAAATAGATATGTATTAATTACATACTTAAAATAAATTGTTCATATTACTTTTATCCATTTACCAACTATTGTTCACATACACTATTAAATTTACCATAAAACAGTTGGTAAAAAAAAAACCTATTCATTTTGTAATATCAATTATTTAGAATTTATGAACTTCTAAATGCTTTAGTTGTATTTTATATATTTATTTTTAAAATACTAGTTAAATTTGTTCATTCCTGTTTTCAATTTTTATTTTTTTTATAAAAAATCTTCCCAAAATCTGTTTGAACTATTTCAGTGTCCAAAGATTTCTTTCAAGAAAAATCAATATAGATTCTTTGTTCCGCCCAGGATCTAAAATGCTAAAACTATCTAATCAGTCATGCCACGAACAACTTTCTAGGGAATGTGCGGCGTTTAATCACCTCGGTGTGATCACGTCGTACGAAACCGCATTCAGCCAACAAACTGAAATACAAAGGTATTAATATGGATTACTGCACACTATATGTATACACTTATAGAAACTACGATTCATTATATGTATAAAGTATATATATGTTATGGGTACGTATAATATAGTCATATAGAGATTAATGGAAAAAATTTCCTAAAAAATAAGATCATACAATTTATTTGGAACCTATAGTATGGTTATATTGCTAAACTATCATATAAATCTATCACATACGTTCTATTCATATGTCATATTATACCTATATGGCCTATATGCATATTGGTTTTATACATTTTATGTAAATATACTAATACAATATTCAAAAAACATTACTAATAATAATTATTAATTTTTATTGACGTGTATACCAGGTGCTCGATTTAAATGTCTACAATCTACATGACTACATACAATATTTAAATACGGTTTTTTTTTTATAATTTGGTACTATTGTGAAACAATATTTAACAAATTAAACTTATAATACATTTTTTGAATTACAACATACATTTTTGATTTCATATTTCAAGACAAAACTTTTCAGAGTTGTTCGATACATACGTTGCCAAATTAAATTTAAAACAAATAAGTACCTAATTCATTTTGAGTTATTTTTGTTGTTTTTACAATCAGTAAACAAACTTCGTTGAACATCCGGCTATTTATAGCTTCTGCTGTGTGATATGGTTTAAAGTGTTTCCACTGTAATACCATACAGGTTAGTACATACTAAGTGGTGTTTTTACTTTTTATGCAATAGTTATTGGCTTACGACGTTGGTAATATATATATATATTAGTATATATAAGTGCGCCGAGCTCATATTGCGGTTATCGCTCATATTACCGGAACCGGATGATATTGGTTAGGTCCTTCGTGGTGTACCGGTTCTTCCAAATGTTCCATGCGTTATATAGCTACCGCGTTTTTATTTTCCTCATCAACTGCCACTCTAATATTTTTTTCCGCGTTTTGTCCTTCTATATACAATGATAATTATTACAGAATAATATTAAATCTAAATTGAACCTTTGCTATTGTATTTAATTTTTCTAAAAATGACTAAATAATTTGTTATTGGCTTATTTAATTAAAATGAAAAAATTATTTGATAAGAAAAAAATATTTTTTTTATTATTATGGTTTGAATTTTAATCTAAAAATATCAGAAAATGCACTTATGAACCCTAAGACCCTAACAGCATTTTATAATTGTAATTTATTTTTTTATTTTCAAAATACACAAAAAATAATAATATAATAATTTAATGAAAATATATTTTTAAAAATGAATTTAAATCGTGTATTTTAGTTTGAAATAGGAATTAAAAAAAAAACTTATATTTAACCCTATTTTAATTACATACATCATTTTAATTAATTTGTATTATTTATGATATCGAAAACATTCTATTCTTTGTAATGTTAATAAAAATAGGTTAAAAAATCATTTAAAAATAAATAATACTCCAAAAAACATTTAAAAATGCTTTAGAAGCCAAAAATCTCGAAATATATAAAAAAAATTTCCAAAAAAAGCGTATGGTTAAAATAGTTTGTACTTGAATTAAATTTATATCTTGGGAAACATCGTGTCAAGCATACCAAGAAAAACAGATGGAACTGTATCAAAATCCGAGCACTAGTATTTAAAACAGATTCACAAACTAGGTAATAAGAAGTTATAGAACTCCTCCACTTTGTTTTCTTTTGTATAATATATTTTTATTTATATTGTATACAGTACCCATTAACATTGTGTGTTTTTGATTACAAAATCACTATTCATCAATTCAATGATATAATTATTATTTGAGAGAAATAATTAATTATGTTTGATAGATTATTGTGCACTCAAATAATGAGTACCTTTTGTAGAAACTAATTATGTATTTTTTTTTTAACTAATGGTACTTGTAATTGTATATTAAACACCATTAGTATTGTGAAATTTAATTTGTTCTACCAAGTACCAGTGCTGGAACACTGTTTTGTGTGTCAGCAAAAAGTGAGAAATATTTAAGAACATTGTTTTTACGCTAAACCAGTTTTTGACAAAAATGTCTTTATTTTAAGCTATTTATAGACAATCGAAATTATTGATTTCTCATAAGTTTTTAATAATAACAATTAAAAAAAAAAGTTGAACTTAAATCTAAAAAAAATTTTTAAACGTTTGAAATTTAGCAGTTAAAATTTATACGATTTTGCATATTCACCCGTAAAATAACTATTTCTCCTTAATCGATTTTATTTATTTTGTTGTAAAAAAAAAAAAACTTTAGATACTTGAAATTTTAATTACTTGTTTATAATATCATTTCTATACATGATATTATTTTTGAAGTATTTTGACTTTTTAAGTTAATTTTAGGCATGAGCAATTTTCAATTTTTTCTCTATAAATGTTAATGAAAAATTATTCACTGGAGTAAAATTCCTGAAAATTTAATACAAAATCCCGTATAATTTTTTCTTATATCTATATAAAAATATTAAAAATACATAAGCATAATTTATTTTTTATATATTTCGAAATTTAAATTTTATAAAATTCGTCAAAATCACAAACATTTAAAAAGCTAGTGTCTTGTAGTAAAAAGGTATAACATTTTTAATTTATATAGGGTATAGCTAATATTTTAAACTTGAATACAAGTATAAATTCCTTATAAATAATTCATTTTGGAGCTAACAAATTTAAAAGATTATTTAAACTCAATTTTTTTTTAATATAGACGTTTGAATTTCAAATTTAAATAACATTACATATTTGAATGATAGATAGTGATGTTCATTATTTTTTTTTATAATTTGAAAACATTAAAGGGAGAAGCAAAAAGGAAACTTTTACGTATATTATGAATTTACTTTATGCAAACATTTTTAAAATATGTAGATTAATTTTAAGATTTCACCATTTATACCATAAAACTATTCACATTATTTTACGATAAAATGATATTGGCCATTGACCCAATAATAAATAACAACAATATAATAATATGGTATCAATATAATATACTGTTATAATAATTAAATATTAATAATATAATATTTTTGACAAAAACTAAATCAACCTACCATAGTACTAATAATAAAATGAATTACTTTAACAATAATACCAAAAAAACATAATATGAAATAAATACTTAATGATATATACTGAAAGACAATTTTGGTTCAAAATTATTTTTAGTATACAATAATATATCATTGAATTCAAATTTAACATATCCATTATAGTGATGACCTACTCGACAGCTACTTTACAAAACAAATAACAGGGACTTATGACTTGCCTGTAATATATATATTTTTTTTTTAACTTCAAGGATGGTTTTTGCTCGGTTAAAATTAAAATTGTCCATTTTAAACCAATATTTGACAGCAAAAAACGATTTTTTGTTTACTATAATTTAAAAATGATACTGTAGAAATATGAATTTTTCCCAATATTTATAGACTTTTATTGATACGATTAAACAACAGAACAAGTTATCATATTTATTAATTTTTATTTCGATAATACATAATTTTACTAACTATTTCGTACAATAAATATTTATTATAATAGTTAACATGCATTTTTATTTTCATGAAAATAGCTTATTAACAACAATTTTTTACTGATAATTACTATTTTTAAATGATATATAAGTACGTTGGAGCCTGGAAGGTACATATTATACTGGTTATATGAGACGAACATTGCCTAAAGCATCTATGCGAGAGTTTGCTAAGGTTGCTAAAATGAAAAGGTTTTAGATTAGCAGAAAATACACAAGTCTACATATTGTGAAAACGTTTATAGAACATTTTCACTTATTTGATATGGTTTTTAGAAAATTCAATTAAATGCATTTAAAATTCCAAACATTATGGTATAAAATGCATTTAAAATGGTTTTTAATTTAATTTAATATTTATTTTGATATTAGTATATTATATGCATATAAATATATTTATTTCATAAAAAAATGAATTTGAATGTTGATTTTTTTAAATTTTGATTTTAAAGTTTTAAAGAGATTGATTCTTTAAAATAATGCTATTCGCCTGAAACATTTTTTAAAAGGTTATTAAAAATACTGGAAAATGAACTTAAAAAAGCAAAAAATAACCTAAAATATTTATAATAAAAGATTCATAAATGGAATTGTTATTATATAATTCAAATTATGTACTAACAAAGCAATACGTTTCACAATTATCAATAAGAAATAAACTTTCCTACAAATTCACAGCACTACTCATAAGCGATTATTGAGAGAATCTTTTATTTTAATACGAAAATCTTAGGTTAGGGATTAATCTTAATCTAAAACTGTGAAAACCATATATACAACGAAAATTTTAATAATTTCAACTAGGTATATGAAAATTGTGTGATTTGTACTTTGTAAACCTTTTCTATTTATAAAATGTATTTTTTTTTATACAACTGAAATTTTAATATATAAATTAAAATTAAAAAAAAAAATTTAAATAACGACCACTTTAATATTTATTTATAACACTACAGAGCGTTGAATATGTATTATATTTATATTTATTTGTTTGAAGTCGTAAAAAAAACATAAAAATATTTATAAAAATATTCTATTCTTCAAATGTTTATTATTCAGCTGTAAAAAATAAACCTAAATATACATCTACGATTCACAAAACAATTTAAAATTTTAAACAATCGGCATACCTAATTCAAATATAAAAAAATAGTTAAAATATATTTTTTTAATTTTATATACAAGCAATTAAATTTAATATTTTAAAATTTAACTATGTGTTTAACAAAATAGGAGAAATATATAAATCGTATAAATTATAATATTGCAAACTTCATGTTAACAGATATTACACTTCTACATAATAACTAAATGCAATTATTAGAATAATAGAAATATTTATAGTACTATAAGTATTATATAAGTACTATAAGTATATAGTATTTAGTATCTGAGAAATCATAGTAAATAAAACAATTGGTTCATTAGAAAACTAAATTATATATTTTTAATTTGTAAATTGAAATTACATTTCTATCATTTGATATGTTGTCAGATTTTAATAGCAGACTATTGTAAGATATAAGTTTATAACCTATATTTTATTTTTAACTTTTCCAGTTCTTTCAAAACACGGAGTATATAAAATAAACTTGATAATTATTATATATGTTTAATGCTTTTCAACCTCGCAGATCCGTTGTAATTAGTATGATAATATTGAATTGTACACAAAACGGATTTATCTCTCTTCTTTGAATCCTGAGTCATAAAATTATTACTAATTACGATAAAAGTCAAAAACATATAACATTAATTATTTTAACGTATTTAAAAACGTAATAATCATGACTTGTGAGTTGTGCATGATGAAAACCTCATAGTAATGTCACATACCATGTAAATATCTACACTACATCTACACAATTATTAGACATAAGTTTTTATTAAATTTTTAGTTGTCAATTATCCAATAATACCTAAATCATAAATCATAATATTACGACTAAAACTATTATGAGCCAACAATTGAATAATATTTCCATGCCCAGACAAAATTCCATTTAATTTAATAATTCACAATAATTACACTTAATCATATTTCTTATTGATAGAAATTTTTTGATATTCGTATTTTTGAATGGCGTATTTTTTTATCGAGTAAACAAGTATTTCCAGATTATTAACATTATTTTAGTGGAGAATCATCGATTATATTATATTATAATCTTGTATATAAAATATTAATTACCATGTTTCTGTTTATTTATTATATTATAATATTATATGATAAATAGACTGGGAATTATTATTGTAAATTTATAACTATAGAAAGTATAAAGCTTGTTATGATAGCTATAATAGCTTAAATTACCTTTACTATTCAAGGTCAAAAAATGGATACCAATGTCTACTTACATAATAACTAGACTAATATTATATTGTAGAAAAAAACTGATCTGTAAAACATTACTGCTACATTTTAAAAACAGTCAGTATATAACATATAAAATAAATAATTTTATTTTTACTTCAATACATTATTTTACCTTTTATTTGAAGCCTCGAGGGTTAATAACAATTATTTATTCGTATTACCATTGATTATAAATACTATTAGTATTTATGATCAATGTCATTACAATATTATTAATTAATTATCGAGGTATACGAGTATATAAATGACGATATCTTGAAAATTGTCTCTGACCTGACTGAAGAAATCAATATAATCATTTTAACATATTTATTATTCAATCATTTTGGTTTAAAAAATTGACATAGTTTATTGGGAATCCAATCGATATGCGTAGAACGTTCATGCATACACTAGTGCCTATATATTATATTATACAATCATATAGGTATTTTCATAATGCCATAGTAGGTATACAAATGTTCAAAAAGCTCGTTTGAACGTTTCTATGCGGTGTAAATTATAGTATTTACCTTACATGCGTGCATTCTATTTTATGTAGAGAGAAAGAGAGAGAGAGTGAGTGAGAAGAAAGAGATAGTGAAACAGAAAGGGGTGCCTGTAATTCCCTTTTGTCACAAAGTTCCGTCATCGTCACATTAATTATACGACCGGGACCGGTCGCTCAAGCAAGTTTGCATACAATACATCTATAATTTAGCTTTATATATATTATTTAATATTGTATTATAATAATATAATATTAAATCCCTACGTATTGTATGACGCATTTTTTAACCGGATACTGCGATACTGGATACCGGGTTGGAAACTCTTATTAGGTGACAGCAGTGACTGCAGTGAAATACAAAAAACTAACACGTAAAAACCGGACACGATACACACGGGACGTATTACCGGACGTCAGATATTTATTTCGATCGCACATTTGTAGCGCAAAATATATGCTGCGTATTATCGTATATGAATTCCAAAACGGTGGCGTTCCTTAAACGATTGTATAAAGCTCGGTCGTAATTTTTCAGTAGTTTTACCTACGCCGAGAAAATTAAAAAAAAATAAATACCATTTATAAAGCACATACTATTATAGAGATGTTATACGTTTACTTTTATACAGAAGAAAATAAAAGCATCTCCGCAATACTAGGAAACTGAAATGCACAGTCAATCCTGCCTGCATCCTATCTGTCGAAATTTCCGAGTACAACTATAATACTAAACCATGTCGTTCTACACGAGAACAAGTACATGAAAGCTTTGGAGATTTAGGACAAAACTCAAAACATACAAAAAAAATTTAAAGTAATTTAAACAATTATTATTATACGAAAACATAGGACGGTTTAAACTTTTAAAGATAAGAAATATATTTGAACGTTTATATTTAATACATATGTTATAACGCGGTGAATATATTGCCTGTATACCCCGTTGATAACCGTTAAGTTTACCGTGATATACGTATTACATATAATAGGCACAGGTCAGCACATCCTGGCGATAATACACGATGCCACGAGTCATACCATCAAAGTTCACGTTACCATTGGTGTTTCCTGTATTGTTGTGGCGCGTATTATGGGCATATTCGTTTGGCGACTTGTCGTCGTGATTTGTTATAAACATTTGTAGTCGCATGCACTTGCAGTGTCTTGTGTGGGAATACACACAACCGTACGAACTATTTCATAAACAAAACGTTCAAGTCCTGTCGCGCAACCGACCGAATCCGAACACTTCGGCGAGTGACACTGCGCTACTCGTGCCCACCAACACCCCGCAGATGCGCCCAATCATAATATTATTCTCCTCTGTTCTCCGCGATCTCGCAACGGTGACCCACAGGCCGTCGTCGTCGCCGTGATCGTTTCGATGTGAAATAACCGCCGCCGTCGTCACTATGCGAGTATGATTGTTATTTTTGTTGTTATTGTTTTTCCACTTGTTTGTGCCGCGACACACATACCGCACACAGCACTCGGGCGGCGGCCACCGCGTGCGCGCTCTACGGGCCGGAGGGGACTTCCCCCCGGACCGACCGCGTGGATATACACACACACACACACACACACACACACACACAAACCGACGGGCTCGCGCGCGCGCACACACACAAATACACGCGCACACACACACACGCGCGCACATCCAAGCCATTATACGTTGCGCTAGCTCACCGTCGCGACGTTTCGCGAATACCATCTCTCGAGTTCCCTCACTCACTCGTGTGCGAGTGTGTTGCCCGTACGATCGCGCCAGGCGAAAAATTCAAAACCCATTCGCGTTTTCCGTTTACGTCGATTCGTTAATTTATTTATTTTTTAAATTTTCTCGCGTTTCGCCGCCGTCAACTCGTCCGTTTCCGGGATCTCCAGTATCGATTTATATGCCTAATTAAATAATTCGGTTTCCAATCGACATCGATCGGACACTATTGGAATTATTGCACACTCGAACGGTCGACCTACTCGCGAGCACCGCACACCGCACTCGCTTGTCGTTCGTACAAACGAGTCAGCCGTTTTCACTTAGGTAAATCGATTGTTGAGTTCGAAACCAAATTTCTTGTTCTTTTATCTAAAATTTTTATTTTTATTCGCTGTGGTTGAAATTTCTATTTAGTGCGCTCTCGTGAGTTCAGCAGCCCCTCGATACATTCGACGTTTGAAAATGCGTCCATCATCCTCAAGGATCGTCTATTTTAAGGTAAGTCGACTACCACGTGAAAATAATATTAGCTAAATGTAACATACCAATAAAGCTCAAATTTCTTTGGTTTGATCACTGACAAGTTAAGTAAACGCAAGACCGGTGTCTACCTACATAATATACAAATTGATTTTAAAATAAAACTCATTTTTAGTTGTTATTTTCACCGCATTTCTATGTCATATGATTTACACCGTGTAATATATTGTATTGGCGACTATAAAATTTATGCTCTCGTATTTATTACCGTTTGGGGTATTGATAAATACCCATTCTAGAACAATGAAGAAAAGGTTTGAGTTTATATATTATTCCTGTAAATGTCCTCTCCAAACATAATTCCACAAATATAATATGTATGTGTAAATATAAACTATTACCCACCTACGTATATTTATGAAATAAAAGTTCTAAAAAAAATAAAATTCTTTGGATATTCGTAAATATAAATATACATTTTTTTCCATCTATCTACTTGTTTTGATAGATTAATGAACAACTAATAAGGATTTTGTCCAAAATTTTAAATCTCCAACAGTTATAGTTTTGTTGATTTAATTATGACAATGCATATAGTGAAAGGAAATGAAACATAAAATTATTTGAATCACTAAATTGCTTAATTGTTTACACTAGTATGCTTACTTTATGAAAATTCATAAACTTTCAATTTATTTTTAATAGTAACAAGAAAACTTTTTTTTTAAAACAATAAATAATAATTTTTATAAAATAAATAATATATCCATTATAAATAATGTTTTAATTTACTACTAAAGTTTAAATCATTATTAAATCTAGTATTTAATGACTATTTAAAAGTGCTTATTAGTTAAAGTATAAAATGTTACTTTTAATAATTTTGTTATCAGTTGAAAAATAAAATAAATTTCATAAAATCTCGAATAAAAAACTTGTACATTTTGATTAATACAAATAATAATAAAAATTTATTTATATGACTAGAATATAAACATAAAAACACGAATGATTTCTTAAATTCAATTCAGCAAATGAATTATAAAATAAATAAATAATATTTGGTTAAAAAATAACCTTAGTAAATGGGAATAATGATTTCTCTAATCAATCATCCGTCATAACTTAGAATAATATATAGATAGATATTTAATTTACTCATTGCATAAATATGTTACGGGTTGTAAATTAATTTTTTTATACCAAATAAAATATACATAAACAATTATAAATAAAAAATACATCATTGTACAACCAATATTTCACTGATCAAAATCTAAAATAAATAAAACGTAGTTTTAAACTTTTTGAAATATTCGACATTTTTCATTATTTATTTAATTTTATAAACTGTGCAAAAACTAATGTATAATATTTTAGAGAAATAAACATGAAATGGGTAAAAATAGCTTATTTTTTAGATTCAAAAACTAGTTTAAATTGATCAAACGTAATTTTAATTATAATAGATACTACAAACAATGTAATTTAAAATTTATTTATTTTTATAAATTAGGTGTTATTTAAACGTTATTTGTCGAGTTATGTAAATGGTCATGTATTTTTTGTCCATTTTACTAAGTACTTCAAATTTTTAAATAATATGATTTAATTTGTATAGTCAATACATCATACTTTATATCAATAGTTGAAATTCTATTTTTTTTTCTTATATTAAAATTATTCATCTGTTCATATATTTCGTGAAAAAAGAATTACGAAAAAAATATTTTAAAATAGTATTCTTATAATCTTTAAATATTAACGAATTATTTACTAGTTATAAGTATTTATGATCATAAAAATGAAGACAATAGATAAATACCTGTGAGGATATAAAAAACTCTTCTAGCTTAAAATAAAAAACATTGTAAGTAGTTATATTATTGTATACATTAATTTGTCATATATAATCACATATATTTACCTATGTTTAATATCTGAATAAATTTAAATAGTATTTTTTTGTTATCTATTATTATTACTTCTGTGTTATGCCACGGCCAAGTTGCATCAAAAATTGATTAATTTAATGGTTTACTAAAATGTAATGGAACAATCATTGGCCCCTAAATCATATTTAAGAGCCCATTAGTTCATTATTGATTCATTTAACGTTTAGTGAATGTTTATTCAACCCGGAATAAATGTTTTCACAATGTTACAATTATAGTGTTACAGTTTTACACTAGTATTACAAAGTAAAGGACGTTATAGTTATTTAATTTAAAATATAAGTTTTATATTAGGTTCATTATATTAGGTAATTAAAAAAATAAATGTCTTATTTGTAATTTTTCTATTTAGTTTTCGTGATCTTCTAGAAAGATTCAATATATCTTAAGCGTGAACGCGTAATTTTGATCTAGGTTTAGAGTCTTATTCAAATGATTTTAGGAAAGGGAGAACTTTTTTGATTTTATCAAGCTTTTTGTGGAAGTTTTTAAAATGGTACTTGATTTATTATTCAAATAATTAGGATAATCCAGTGTTGTTGTTAAGTTATTTATTATACATGAACTATGAGACTTTTACTACTATTTTCAGGAATTTATTTTGATAAGTTTGTAATTTATAATTTCTATTTAGAATGCTGTAGCAGTGTAGATACACATAGGTTAGAAGTGGGTTATTACCGTAGTAAATTTTAATTGCAGTGATGAGCAGTGATTTAACAAGGAGTATACGATTTTTATTTTTGTAAATCCTTGGTAAAGATTTTGATGGTGTAGATTTTTCGTTCAGATGTATCCATCCCTTTAAATATTCTATCAAAATAATAAATTTATCATAAAGTAAAAAAATAAATAATAAATCCCATCGTCCACGCAATACATATTTGAATTAACTAAATTTATAATATTTACCTGGTTGCCTGTATTTACTCGTATGTTATTTCTACCTAAAACAACAGTTTGATTAATTATTTTATGGAGAATGAGTGTATTTACTTTTCATCCTCTTCAAAAGTAGACATAGGTAATATGTAAAATAAAGGTATACGTAAATTTGTATTCACTATAAAATCTCTAATTGCTATGGATCATTGTGTTGTGCTCTTAAGATTCTTATGATACTTTCAACAAGTCGTTTTTGAGAACAATGGCATCAAATACTCACAATGGTTCAAAAACTATCTTCCAACTCATATAATATATCCAAAGCATTTCTCAAATGTTAGTATAATAATTTTATATAAGATACAATATGTATTCTATCGAATGAATAAAATGATACTTAAATATTATAATTTGTATATCGTGTAATTGCGCATACCAATGTAAATAATGATATAAGTTTTTACACAAGAAAATTGTAAACATTAAATAATGCTTACATTTTTATTAGGGATGAATAAATCAATTATAAATATTTACCCAGTTACATAAAATAAATGGGTTATTTTGTTTATACCTATATTACAACGATAATGTTAAAAGAAACTAAAAACAAATAAGAGTTAAAACATCGAAAATAATGTAGAATTTTCCCATTAGGTAGAAGCATAATTTGTGTGTAATCTGTGGTTTTACCTCTAAAACATTTTTTTCAGTGAAGTAAAAATCATCTTTCTTCTCAATAAGTATACCAAAAAAAATATATACTAAGTACTATTAAGTGCCATTGTCTATAAAATGCACAATTTTTTTGATTTATTTTAGTAATTAAGTCTATACTTTTTATCGTTTTAATAAAACCTGATGGCTATTATTAAGTATTTATTATACTATTATAGCACATTAGCACCTGTTAGTATATGAATTCAAAAAAATGTGTATTTTTTTAATTTATTTTTTGAATTACTTTTATTTATAAAAATTACAATTTATACTATAATATGTTATATTAGTATAATAACAAATTAAGTATATTTTGTTTATGAATTCATTTCCAACCACGCGTGTGTGTGTTCATATGAGGACATATTCAATACATCTTTTGAATTTTGGAAAGTTTTATTGTCAAACGTGAATAATTTTTCTTTCTATCTAATTTCTTTATCTTCCTTTTATTACGTTATACACGATAATAATTAATGACAATAGTTATATCTGCATTGGCCGATAATTAACTTAGAATTTAATTAAAACATTAAAACTAATTATTTTGTTTATTGTTCACAAGTGATTTGATTAAATTAATTGATAATTAATACGTACGTATTATGTTTTTTTAATATCACTTCAACATTTTATTAATATTGAAGTTTAATGCAATAAAAAAAGTAGTTCAAGATTTATGAGCATATTACTGTCAAAAATATGTCGTCCAAAATGTATCAACCAGATTTTGTTACATAGTACGTCGTTTATTAATTATTTGTATATATACTTTAATAATATCGTTATCGTGATGATATTATACCTAATTATTATTATGTCTGGTGTGACGTGTATATAAATATATATATATATATATATATATATATAGTGATTAAAATATAATTGAACACGATGATACAATATACAAAACAGATTATATACACCGCGATAAACCGGAGACGAAATGCTTACCGCAGCCAGCCTAGACGGCGTGGTGTCATTGCAGGATGCGTTTTATGCTGCTAATACATTCATTATAATAATATAACATGTACGACGAGAGCGGATACACAATGACACTCGGCACAAGTTTTTACGACGTGCGTGCCGAGTATGTTTGGCGTCTATTTTGTCCCTTTTGTTTGTCCTCCGCGAGGACATTTCGTAAGCACACGCACACGCCACGAAGATCGGATACGCGGCAGGTATTTTGCGAAACGGAGACATGCGAATTTCGAAAACTTGATATCTCCCGAGCAAACGTGACGAATGTATAGTTTTACTCGAGATCTTTTGTTTTCATATCCGTCATATGCGTCGTTATAGGTATCTGTCACGAGGCTCTTTTAATACTATTGTTGTTATTCCGTCAATTTGTGCAGAAGTTCTATACTTTGGCAAACAAACAAAATGAAAACTTTGAAAAAAAAATATAATAATAATAACGTATTCGTTTTTCTCAAAGGTGAATAAATATTTACGAGTAGTACCTATGATAATAGCGGTGGATATTTGATGACTTTGAAAAAAAAAATGCACATCTTAATTTTTTGTTCACGCTTTAGTGCGTAGTTAAGCACAAGGGGTTTGAACAATACACAATAATCGAGATATATTTTTGTGAATATTTTTATCTTTTTATATGATGAAATTCACATTATCTAACTTTTAATAAAACTTAAAATTACAAATTATATTAAAAAAAAATAGTAAATAATAAATTATAAAACGTATTTCATTACTTTGGTGATATATTATTCGCATTAAGTCCAATAAAACTATTTATATAATAATATAAAAAAGTATGAATTATATAATGTCATAATAATATAGTTTTATAAATGTTTACCAATAAATTTAATTGATTTTATTAAGAAATATGTTTTTATATATAGTTTCAATTGAACTCGACTAATATTCATATTCATATGAAATTATTATAATTTTTATAGAATGTTATGATAATCTTATTAATAAAATTTTCCTTTTTAAATAAAATAATAAGTCTAATTGATTGTCAAATGTGATATAATAATATTTATTTTCACTTTAAATTTGACCTTTTATTATTTTATTTCTAGACCTACATACAAACCTTCCGAACATCAAACCACGAATATACACATAGATTATTTATACAAACAATTTACTAATTGAATTTAATATTTTCGTATATTATATCAAATCTACGCTTAGCTATTAATGTTGCATGAAACGATTAACTTTGAACATCATTCCAAATTTAAGTTTTTATTTATTTATTTTTACTCTATCTATTGTATAATTGTATGTAAAATAATATTGAGGACAATTGTGTTTAAACTTTTTAGTTTCACTTAGTCTCTAGTACATTTATATTACATTTTCGCTTGGGTTTTTGTTAATTTATGTCAACTTATTACCAAAAAAGTTATAAATTTATTAACTATTTATGATATATTCCAAGATCCCTTAAAATACAATAGGATTTTTTGATAAAATATTCATAGATATTGATAAACATGAGGAGCTTACTTGGACGCGTTAGCATCGAAATCCCATATGTAGTATTTCACGTAGAATTTAAATTGACAAGGCGTGACATGAACCCGCTAAACTTAAAAACTATGAATAGATGAAAAATGTTGTTAAATATCTATTATTAGTTTATTACTATACTAGATAGTAACACAAAAGTGAACTAATAACTATCGTTCAGTATATATTTTTAAAAATCTTTAATACTTGAATTATTATAATAACTGATAAAAAACGAAACCTTACCACCGGCTTTTTCACCTTAAGTCTGATTTTAAATTTAAATACGATGTTATGTTTATTTAGTACCTATAATTCTGCGTAACACTTATATATGATGTATTATTCATATTATATAACAACATAAAGATTAATATTTTTCAAGAACAATCAAAAGTAAACACATATATTGAAAATTATAATGCATACTCTTATGAAAATAATTTTGATTAAATATCTGAATAACATATTATACCAAGGAGATATTAAGGTTGATATATCTTTTATGTCAAAACGTATTTTGTCGTGTCTGGAAATATAAAATATTGCAATACACGTTTATGCTAATCATTATAATACTGTAGTGTAACGAATAACAATCGAATTTATCAATTAAATTACAATACTTACCATCTAACGGTTCAGTATAATATAATGGAACCAACAAATTAATGTTCCATGGCTTCATTTAAATACTATGGCCAAAAAGAGAATTATAAAATTAAGACGACTTTTAAAATATTCAAAAACTTGAGATTAATTTTAGTAATCTAATAACAACATAGCAATTATTCAATAAATAAAGGAAGTAAATTTATTAAACAGCAATTTGCCGTTTGGCATTTTTAATTGTAAAAATAAAAGTACCTATGACTCGGTTAACTATGGATATAAGTATACATATGTTTAACTCGAAAAAATATAAATAAATATGAAATCATTAGCTTGCTATTTATTTTATAGTAAGTTTATTCATTTATTTTAGTACGGACAAATGAATTAGGTACCCTTCCTATGTTTTCAGTATAATATTAAAAAAAATCTTTTACTGTTGATATTTCTATGAAGCACCAGCACATAGGTAAATTTATGTAGATTTAAAGAAATATTTTTTAGACAGAATGTTTCCATCATCTTCATACTTTTATAAATCAAATATTCTTGCTTTTTTTTGATTAAAATCACAAATGTTTAGACTATTCAAAAATATGAATATATTTTAGCTAATTATTTTGAAATTCTGTGAATTCCGTGTTTTTATTAAGCGTGTAATAACTGTTTATATTATTCATCCTACACTCCTACCCAGCATAAAAATATATATTAAAATACTATTTGTATCAATGTAAACACGTATAATACTTATTATAAGTAAGTAATCCATACACAAGTTTATATTATGACTTAATTTGTACAAAATTAATTAAATAAATATTTTACACACCGAAATTTTCCGAAAAATTGTATCTTTTTGTGGATATTTATTTTTTTTTTCACTAATAAAAATTCATTAATTTTTCATCCCAATTACTCTGACATCACACGTCTATAATTTACTGAAGTTAAAAAAAACAACGACAAAAAACAATGTACATACACAGTAACAGTGTTTGAATGATATTGAATTGATATCCATGTGACATTCACGTTTTTTTTTTTACATTCCAATTAGGTCTAGATTTTTGATACAATAACTTCCTAGTTGACCATTATAGGTACTTGTATTATTTAGAAATACGTGTTATAAAAACTGGATGGAAATATAATAAAATAGAGTACTTTGACACGTGATACTGAATAGCCTCCATAACTGTTGTTAATAATTAGGATGATTAAAATACAATTTTTACTGTCTTTGTAGGTAAGTACCATTGTGAATTAGTTATTATAAGTAGATATATAGTTATGTAATTTTTAAATTTTTAAATTACATCTCAAACTTTTTCATAATAATCAAATTAATTATATATATAATACATCCAATATTTTAATACCTAATGGGTATACTTTTGGTTTATATCTAATATTTAAACGTATACCTAAATAATTTACTATATTATAGTACAAAATAAACCGTTCTAACCGATATATGTATTTTAATTCAGCAAAATATATTATATTATTATTTATTATGTTTGATTTTTGTTTAGTCAGTAGTAGTTCTAAAACTAAAAAAGTAATAAGTTTACTTTCTATAAAACAAAATAATATAAAAAGACATTTCTGGATGATTTTATAATTGCCCTTAACATAATTATATATATATATATGAAAGTTCTTTCGTTCGACCCGTCAACAACATAATAGCAAGCCATGAATGATTTAAAGCTCTTTATATAATATTCAGAACCAATTTTACTATACGATATTCTTTTTTTTTTTTTTTGTATAATTTTTGTTTCTATAAATTATTTTTAATAAGTTCTTTAAAGTAGACAATCATAATTAAAAATATTGAAGTACCTGTTAACACAAATAATGATATGGATGGTAACTGCTTAGATATTATTTAACGCTAAACAGAGTTTGCATTATATGTTATAAACTAAAATCAATCTTAAAAACCTCAACTAGAATCAGAACAAATAATTTAACCGAAGAATCAACATAAAAAAAAAAAAATACATGTATTTATTCTAAAAAAATTTGGTGTAAATTAGTACTGTACACTGACAGTTATTTTACAATTATACTGAAGTTATGAACTTGAATAGATAGAACACATTGTAGCATATGTTATTTTAATTTATTATATTTCATTTCACATTTTTACTGTATTATTGGAATATAATCTGAACCAAATTGTATTTATCTTTGTTGTCTACCTGTATAACCATTATAAAAATATTAAAGAGCGTATTAAAACCGTTGAAGTATTAATAAAACATATTGAACATCGTCCATAAACTAATGACTTCTAATCATGCTTCTGACTATCTAGTGATAAATTGTTTCTAGTAAAAATTAAATATTTAAAACATTTTAGCAAACCATGATAATGGTATATTTTTGTTTTTAACTACCTATAACTAAAATATATTATAATTTTTAAGATATCTTACTTTAATTAAATTAAAATATCAAACTTTAATCCTGCTATTTTATTAAAAAATTACTCAGTAGTATTAGGCTTAACTAATTTAAACTGATGAATGGAACAATAAAGGTCTTAAGATAATAATATACATACATAGATGTTGAATCGAATTGTTAAATATCAATTAGAACTTAAATTAAATAACCTATTTAATTTTTGTTTCATTACAAAGATAGGTATTAAAATGTAATAATTAATACATTAGTAAACGTTATTCGTTATGATGTGTGTCATAAATACTTTGAAATACACCTGCTGGCTGCTTTCTTAGCTTAGATTTAACAGACGTCATTGAAGTTTACTATTCTTGTAAATGTACGCATAACCAAAAATTGTGCCAAAACTATTATAAACAATTTAGATAATTATAATATATTTTTGTAGATAATTAATCTGTTTGAATTTCATATCGCAAAAAAGACATTAGATTTCAGTTTACACAATTATTAAGAATGAAAATAGTAAACGTTAATAAGATGTAGGTAATAAGCCAAAAACAATTTCCAAAGCATCAAACTAAATAATTATTATTGTAACTTTATAAAGAAATACATATAATGAAAAAAAACAAGAAGTTATTATACAAACCGTAATAATTTGAATCATTAAATTTTTAATACTAATATGAAATTTAATTTTAATTAATATCGTAAAAAATATTAAAATTAAAGATATACATTATAATTAGTTACATTTATCTTCACAATATAACCATTTAACGGTTATTAACTTAAAAATGATGTGAATATATGATAAAACATATTTTTTTGATAAGCATTATCTATGATATTGTTCACAACTCTTAATTATTTAATAAATCTTACAAATCTATTCAAACATTAAATAATTTAACTTTAGTTTCATTGACGATACACAAATCTAATTAAGTTAACATATTATATTAACTAATTTTAAACATAGGTATACTTGTAAATTATAATATGCGCTTAAATAAAATACTTTATTCATGTTGTTTATATATCTATAAGCTATATGATGGAAAACAAAAAAGGTATAGTAAGACAATACATTCACAAAAAACATTTCCTCATTTTTGTAATCTATATTCAAACAATGTATAAAAAAATTTCCTTTATTCGGTAGGTACTCGATGTGAAATTATATTTATTTATACAGTTATACGGCCTTTGTTATGTTTGAGCAAGTACACAGCTCAACCCGTATTATATATTATTATATATATATATCAATATCTATCCAATGCGGGATTTCCAATGCCATTTTTTTATATTTTTTATGGGATTTTGAATTTTCCTTGAACTTTTGCTGTACCAACGAGATTCACTTTAAATAATACCCAACTCCTAAAATCATTTTCCATTTACAAATCAACATTTTTTCTTAAAAATCTCCAATCATATTTACAAAATCGTGTCATTGAAAGGATTAAAATAGTCTTATGGTACGTATGTATTGACCATGGGATCTAATAATATTTTTTTTTTTTATAGTATTATTCTCATAAATCATGGTTTTCTTTGCCATGATGTATCTTTTTGTAAAACGCTAATGTCGTTATTTCTGTCATCGCTAATATAATACATATTATTATACAATTCAAACCACAAATATATTAATATTTAATTCATTAACTTCAATAGAAAGATAAAAACCTATATCATTATAATTTATAGTTGTAAATATTTTGATTAAACGTTCAAAATAAAATGTTCATGGCAAGATTCATTTTCCATTTTATTATTTAGATTTATAGTAATAATTAAATGATTTACCAATAAGTAATAATATTTAATACCACCTGTACAAAAATGATAACTTACATGTAATGAAAGAGATTAATGCAAATTATCTTCTCTTCAATTACCCAATTAATTAAATAGATATATATTTTTTTTTTTTATTGCAATTATTATTAAATATATAGTTATAATTTATAATGATTAATACTCTAACAGAATATGTTACCTTAGTATGTATTATTATTAGTACCGAATGCACATTAAGGTAATTAACTTACCTAACATATAATTTGCATCATTATAAGTGTAAATTTGTTTCTAAGTACCTAAATGTTCTTGAATGTATATATATATATTATGAAACGAATCTAATACCAATGAGTGTATTCAACATTATAATTATCCACGATTGACCACGAAACGATGATCAATCCTATTAAATAATAAACAATCAATTACTCGTGGTGGTATATATTTATCAAATAATATCTGTATACTTTGTACTTGACGATAAATGTTTTATTGACATTTAATTAAATTAAAGTAGGTACAAAAAATAAAAATTAAGTTTAATTAATTTAAATTAATTGTAAAGTTACAAATATTTGTTTGAAGGTGTTGAAGCTTCTATATTACATAATATATTTATATTTTTATAATTAACACTGTTATTTTAACAATATGTCTATCAGACGCTTGAAAAGGTACATATAAAATTAATAAAAGTAATTTTTTTTTCATCGGATTATTAATTATTAACGTTATTGTTTATACAATTATAAATTATGGTATAATATACTATTAATATATTTATTTTCATTTTTCACCATTCTCTTTTATGTTTTTTTTTTTGTTTTACGCTCTTTCCGTTCTGCAAATGTAAACTCTCGATTAGTTTTTTTTTTTTTTTTTTTAATTTAAATTTATTGAACATTTATTATAATATTAAACTATACATTTTTAGGTTTGTAATCTCGCCTGTTATAATTTGATAATGTGTTTAAATTATAGATAACACAATGAAACCTGTGTAATATGGAAACAGTTGGGACCGGATATTTTTTAAGTATAAGTTACAATAATCAATGATTTAAATTAAAAATCACAGTCCTTGAAATTACTGAAGGTGTATAATATGTATTATATTATTATCATGAGCCTGCGCGTATCTGCTAACCCATATTCTCCACAATCTGTCTGTGTTTTGAAAGTTGATTTTGGCAACTATCCCGTTTTTTTAAATTAGTCCTTGAATAGAGCGGAAGTCTCGGTTAATTTATTTATCTCGTGTAAGTTTAATCGGCATGTGTTTTTTTTCGGAGGTCTGGCACCAATGGTTTCAATATAATTGTCTTAATTTTTATCATGATTATCATACGTAGATTTTAATAATACCTAGGTTCTATTTTTGATAGTAATTTATATATTTAATCGTAAAAATGAATTGTAAAACATAATTTATAACGAAAATACTCGATGATACGTCGTATAACACTATAACTCAATATTTTTATAAGTATTTGAAATTATTAATAAAGTTGTGCAACATTAACAATAATTTAAAAGTTATAAGTACAATGAGAGAAAAATAATTATTTTCATTAATGTTATAGACAAATCTAAAAAACTACATAAAAAATTTTAGTAATATTTTACATTATTTTAATAAAAAAATATTTATTACCTTTATTATCAAAAAATAAAATAAAAATAAATACATTTCATTTAAACTTGACTCTAATATATTTTGGAACAATGTAATAAACTATTTTTTTTAAATATATTAATTAGCACTTTACCAACCTGATTTGAAATTAAAAATTAATATATTGTTAAATTAAAAAAATAAATTTACATTTTTTATTTAATTTTAAAATAAAAATAAAATGAATAACTAATTGAAAAATTTATATTTAACCTTAAATTTAATTTAATTTAAAAAAACACATATTTATACTCAAGAAACCATTAATTGTTTATTATCTCAAATTTAATTCTAATTAATACTATATAGTATATATATAGTATATAATATATATTATATATTTCATAGTTTCATATAAAAATAAAAAACAATATTCTATTTTTTTTTATATATATATACAGTGTGATCACGATTTAAGGTACCACTAAATATCTCAGCTGGATGACCTTGTATTGAAGTAAATATTTTAGAGGGCCTAGGGAATACTTAAATACACATTTATTAATGATTTTCAATTTTTTCACACTTTTGGTGTGCGCATGCGCAATACAACATACATTTTTTTAAATGGAAACACTATTTTTTTTTACCTATTCAGATAGATTATTTTTTTTAAACATTTATGTATAAAAAGTTTTTTTTCTATTTACAAAATTCGTGTTTAACGAAATGTTTACTTATAATAACTGGAAATAATAAAATAAATGTTCAATTTACCTTATCTGTTTACAAATAATAATTTAATAATATCATATGTCGTCCGGATATATATTATTATTATTATTATTATTATTATTATTTATACATTCCAAATAATATATACCTATTTATAATTTGATAACCAATATATATCATTATTAATCATTTTGTGGTAAACAAAGTATTATTCAGGCGTATTAAGTTTCATCAAATTTTGACTACCTATGTATTGTGCATAATGTGTATTGCATAATACTTATACTATGAAATATGAAGTGTTTATGTTATGTGATGTATACAAATTAATTGTAGAACGTTAATTATTATTCTATGAATTTGATTGAAAATTAACGATTCCACTATCATTATGATTTAATAGTAACAAACTAATCTACAGCGTATATAATTATCAAGTCTTTGTACACAAATGGACAAATTTGTACAACAAATACATCGTGTAAACAACCAAAAATAAAAATAAAATATTTTTGAATTTTTCAAAAGATTCAAATATGAACTGTACATTTAAACAAGTTATATAAAGTACAACTTGATATAACTTATATAGAACTATATTTAGTTAAAATCTACATTAATATTAAAGAATTTAAACAAGTAATAACAACCTAAAGTGTAATAAATAAAATACTATTCATCTATAGTAATATCATGCAAAAAAAATAACTAAAATAACTCGTAACTAGCAACATATATGTATACGACTGAAACAAGCAATTCTTCGACTTTCGTACAAAATGTCAAATTCAACATAATTGCAAACCATATAGTTATTTGTTCATTGGTTTGAAAATCGATAAAAATCATATATCGTCATGGTCATTATTTTCTAACGATTGAATTTTCTTTTATTGTCATTATTACATACACTTTAGGTACCTACCTACTATACTTATTTCATTAGGTTTTATGTTAACTGTTGATAAATACTATATACTAATTCTACATGGTTTTTTCGGTGTAGGTTTTAGCGACTATTTTGATTCCGCGAACCCATGGTCGAGTAGAATATTATTCAGAAATATAGAAATATGCCATTTACATTTTTATTTTTATTTGCACGTCACGAACACGGACATTAATTTATTTTTATTCATTTTTTTTTTTTGTCAAAAAATTATCCGTAAAAATGCAAATTTTTTTGTACATTTTTATGAAATCCTTATGAATTTTTACATTAAAAAAACACATGAATAAATTAAACAATTTGTCTAGACTTGTTATAGTAAGTGATAATTATAATGCGTGGTCACGGTACGTTGAGTTGGTACAGATTTTAGTTTTAGTAACAAAATTAACTTTAAGTATTAATATAATATGATTATACCTATGTACGATGCGTTAAAAATTTTTATTTATGCTCTTTGCATTAACGTTTTTTTACAATAAAATATATATAAATACACAGTTTAATTACAATATAAGACAATCTCATAGTAATTTTTGTTAAGTTAACTTTAAACATCCAAAAGTAATTACCTAAACTAAATTCGATTTTAATCAACTTTTAAGTAAATATTTTTCAGTTCTACATATTGTAAATTTTAAACAGTAAACATATTTTTAAGCGATATTTTCTCACTTATGTTTCTTGTGTACTAAGTATTTTAAATATTCAAATAACTTGTACGAATATTCAAAATGTACTACTAGTATTTAAGTTGTAATATTACATCGTTTTGTAACCGATTATAATACCTAGCTTTTTAATATTTTAACTTTTATTAGTATTTATATAAAATATCTTACTGTAAATAAATATATTTTTTGTCGTTCTTTCTGTACTAAAATAAATAGTTTTATAATTACGAATTAAATAACGTGAATAAACTTATAATTTCAACGCTTTAAACATTAAAATAGTACACTTGACCTAGACTGTTAGCCGTAAAGCGTAATTGTCCTTGCTTGCTTTTTTTGGTTGGATTTTATGGTTCGCATGTTTGAAACGATGTGGGTTCAAGGATCGACTATATTATGTGTAATAGTAGTACACTGTGCTTGCCACTGTACATCGTGACTCTAAAATATTATCGAGTTATTGCCGAAACAAGTGGTTTTTTAGAAGGTAACCGTTGGCATTTATGTATACAGTTCCAAGTTACACATAGACTTTCATTTCTAAAAAAAAGAATAAACCAACATTAATAAAAACCTTGTTTAAAAATAATTAAGATAATGTTTGTACTGCCTGTTGAATGAAATGTGACTCCCGATCGTTTGATTTTTATCCCGAGGTCGTTGCATAAAGAATTGAATAGATCATTAAAAATTAAACACAAAAGACATTTATGCTGGTTTTCTTTTAATTTCAAATCGATTGTTTCGGAGAAAGCAAAATATTATTTTTTTACGTTTATAATAATAATAATAACAACATAATTTTCTTAAAAGCAAACACTTTTTTATCTACCTATTGATTTTATTTTTTCATCTATTACATTTAAATATAAGTTTAAAATTACTCATTGGCTGAATAATTTTATTATTTAGAGTTATAAAGAATTATAATTTCTTTGTATACCTTTTCAAAATACTAAAATATTTTTAAATTTTTTATCCAAACACATTAAAAGTATTTTATACATAAGTACCGTTAAAATAAATTATATTATTTGTTACTCTAGTTTAAAACAATATTATTTGAGTATAAAAAAAGGTTCGTTAAGTACAATAATTAATAGCTTAAAAAATAAGAATTATTTATATTGTGAAAATTATTTAATATTCTTTCAAATGATTTAACAGATTTTACTATCACAAGTATTAGTAGCTTTAGTCTTTAATTTTATTCTCACTTCTTAATTTATTTCTTAATTTATTTATTTTAATTCATATATTTTATAGAACTTATTCTCACAACTTTTAGAACTTTTTCTATTCTTTCTAATTGGTGGTTTAACAACGCAAATATCGTCACATAAATAATCTTATTTTAATATGTAGAAAATATTTTTTCTTGTTGAAACATTGTTTTATTATAATACTGTCAACTTAAAATTTTTATTTTTCAATGCTGCAATCTGTAAAATATATAATAAATCTTTTTTAGTAAATCATGTTTGATAATTTAATGATTTATGACACAGCTTCATTTACATTATGCTGGTGTATAATGACAACGAGAAATAAAATGTATCAATACTATATTGCAAATAATAACAAAAATGTAGTGAATCATTTCGCATAAATGGACATAATATATTGTAAAATAACAAAATCTTATCTAACGACAAAATATCATTAAATATTATTTTCAAATTATACTCGATTGACGAGATTGTAAGTATATATATTATGTAAATTAACAGTGTGGACGAGAAATTGTTTAATGAATTACACATTACATTGATGATATATTTATATACATAATATTACAATCAAATATGTTATGTTCATTCATTATTATACATAATATACAATATACTTTATAATTGCTTTGTTATAACTTATAAGTAGTAAATCATAACTAAAATTATTATTATGAGTTGTATGATGAAATGATATAATTCACACAATTCATGAATTCATAAATTTACATCATCAAAAAACATATTATCTATTAGAAAACTTATTGTTTGCATAATAAAATAATAATCGGGTTAAAGGTCAAGTATGATATATTTATGAATAGCTTCCAGAGTAATAATATTGAATAAATCATTATTGTGGTAACTATACTACATTAATAAATAATATTATCAACTTACTATTACTACTACTGAGCACTAAGTGTTGTACTACCTAATAATAGTAAAAATAATAATAATAATAATAGTAGTAGTAGTAGTAGTAGTAGTAGTAGTAGTAGTAGTAGTATAGTAGTAGTAGTAGTAGTAGTATTAGTAATTATTATCTCGGCATCTTCTTTGTATAAAAACCTATTAATTAATGCGCGTTACGCAAGTCCTGCAATGTAAAATGGCGTAACATACGCCCAAATGTCTCTTCTCGTGATTGATATCCTTTTACACACGTAGTATGTGCGTCACTAGGGATGCGTCAACAAGGGGGCAAAGTCATATTCAATAGTTCGTCTCGACCATATCGGAGAAACATCCATTTCCTTAATAAAATAATAATCGATTTTGGGACGTGAAACGAGTCAATCAAACAATATATGTCAACGGACAAACCACTATGATAGAAAATAGACCGATAAACTCTTTTAAATGTGAACAGAAATTCAAAAATTGCATTTAAAATTTGTCCGTATAATTCATTTTATGATTTGTTGTTGATATTAAAAACAAAAAAATTTAGTCGGTATTTACGTCTTAACTTTATTTGCGTTTTAAAAGAAACTTCAAACAAAATAAATCATCACTAATTAGTTCTTATATTACACAGTTTCTTTATTACAGAATATGCATTTTAAAGCTTTCTATAAATTAACCTAACAATTAGCATTGATTAGGCTAATTGACAGAGTACTAATATAGCGCAAGTACAGTATACACTTTATATATGTTATAAACATATATTTATGTTACACGTATTATATAATGCATACAACATTATTTAGATTATACCAAATATAAACTTAACCTAGATGAGCCTTAAAAAATAGCACTTTTTTTACATATTCTATGACTTATGATACCAACAAAATAATGGAATATCAATATCTAGATATTATTGTAAAATGTATTACAAAAAAAAAAATCAATCTTTATTTTTACAATGCACACATTTACATATTTTTTTTATTTTTGTAAGTAAAGTAGTTGATATTCATTTAAAGCATAATATTGATAAATTAAAATTAAATGGTAATTTTACCTAATTAAATTGGGTCACATCAATACGCAATAATACACTAAAGATAAATTCAAGTACCCATTTATTAATGTTATTAAGATGACGACTGACGATGGTATAAATATAATATTATTGTTATATCCATGTAAAAAAATAATAAATTGTCAAATTATAACCTAATACGATTTGTACATAAACTTAGTTAATAATTTACAAATTTATAAACCTATTTTAATATTTACTGACAAACAAAACGAATTGTTTAAGAAAAATACAATCAACATTAAACACTAAATTTATGATGGATAAAATTATTTGAACGATTAATGACTTGGAAATAATATTCAGTATTTAGGTCAAATACAATTTATTTGATTACATAAATGTTCCGTTAAGTTAACAATTAATCAAATGTAATTCTTCTTGTAAAAATATTAGAAAATACATTAGTACTAATAGTTTAATACATATCTTAATACAGTCAATATTTTTTTTCGTTCATATTTAAAAAAAAATGATTACTTTAACACTTTTAATTATATTTTGAGTATGAAATATAAAAATATATAGCAAAATAGAACTTAATTAACGATATAGCTAATTATGTCAATTTCCGGCTCAGAATACTTGATTAAATCTTCTATTATTATTTTTTGCGATACTTATTACAAAATTTAAAAGTCTTCAATTTATTTTTAGTACCAAGTAATAAACATTACAGATTAAAAATGTAACTGATAATTGTTTAAATCTATTTAGATACCTCGTTAAATAACTCAAAGTTATATGTTTACTGTTTAGTATATATAAAAAAGTCTTGCAGTTATATTTAATACCATATTATTAATGATAAATATTATTATACTTTTATCAAACTTTTGAAAGATGCCGTACAGTAGTAAAATATTTTTATAAATTGGATAACTAAAGGTTCAATTCCGTATTGATGGTAAAAAAAAATATAGTAAATATGGTATCACAAAAGTATGTTTATTTTAAAATAATAGAAAGTCTTTTAACTATGTATTGTTTAAAAAGTAATTTTTACTATAATATTATAATTATCAGGATTATACGTGCGTATTTAGATTTTTAATAAATTCGATTTTTGATAGCTCAAATACGTCGAAAATTTTTGTAACTTACAAATATTAATCAATACGCCAGAATGAACGTATAACAATTAATCAGTTAATTAATTGGAAAAAAAAACCTGTAAGTGTTAAAGCTTTAACTTTAGTGGTTATACCGCGCTGTATAGTGATGACGAAGACGACAGTAGGCCAGCCGATTGTGCCGTGTGTTTATTTGTAAAAAACAATTGTTTGCGGTACATAAAACCGTAGGATTATGGCATAAACAATTTGAGTGTTCGTGGGATTTTGGCGATGCCTCCGCACGCCACTAAAACCGAGAACGCGCACGAATAATTTGGCGAGATATTTATTTCGGAGCGTACCTATAGACTTTACTGCTCAGTACTTTTACTCGGTCGTTATGGGGTATAAAAAAAACCCTTCAAATACTCTCCGTTACGGGCAGGTGCGCGCACACATCGAGAGCGGAGTGATAAAACTACTCTGCTGCTGTGTACTGAAGGGGAGGGCCGTATATACAGGATGATTCACCAACCATGCTCATCTAAATCTTTTCATTTGATAATGAATTTATTATTTTTTTTTTTTTTGCATTTTTAACCATATTTAAAAACTATATTTTCAAATTCTTATGATTATTTCTTGTAAATTATTTTTGTTTTTTTTTATGTCGATGTACTTAATTAAAAATGAAGAACGTCTAGACTTTCAATAAAACTGTTTATGTTAAGAATAAAAGTTCTACTATAATTTACAGTAGAAAAGGGGATTCTAAATTGAAAAACAAAAGTGTGTATTGCCACAGAACACTTCCTAAGTAGTTCGAATAAATTTCAACAATTTGAAAATTTGATCGTTAAATATATTTAAAAATTCCAAAACTCAAATTTTGAACAACTGAATTATTTTAGAAAAAAAGAGGATGAGCATGCTTGATGAATCACCCTGTTTATGTAAATATATTGTTTACTTATAACAATAACAATATTGTATATTATTTTAATAACGATGTATATATTATGATGTTTAATATGTATGTACTATGTATAAATAAGTTATAGTACGGTCCGGAAACGAGACCTTATAATACCGGGCTGTATATATACCCTACATCAGCTGAAGCAGTGGCGAATTCTCGCAGGACCATGTTATTACATCCTGCACCCGTGGTCTGTCGATGGTAGGGATGGCGTGGCATAGGTATATGGAACCTATAAATATACAGGGTGATTCACCCGGAATGCTCAATTCCTTATCCTGTTATTCGACATAATAATCTATTTATTTTGAAAATTCTGATCTCTGGAATTTTTAAGTATACATATACCTAATGGCTGTATTATTATTGGTTTTCAAATACATACATTTTTTTTTATAAAATTCAATTATAATGTCTCGATTCGATACATAATTTAAGTCGATATCACTTATCACTAGGACGACGACGACGGCAGCTCTTGTCTACGCAGTAGTCGACCAACAAGAAAACAAATAGTTTTTCCGGTCATCCGGTCACACACACACACACGCGCGCCCATTCAGCACACACACGCTCGCCGTAGCCCGTCTGAACGATTAATGATTATTATTTGCGAGCGGCGACGAACCTGTGCCCGGGCAACGTGTAAATAATTATGGATTATCTGCGTGCCCAATAGTACCGCGATAAGCTGCTGGGTTCGCGTGCGAAACGAAATGTATAAACACATTTGACGTAAGCGCTCTGACACCGAAAACGTTATTACGACGTAGGTAATAACGGCGTGGAATAATATTATTGTGTCGTAGGAACGCGACAATGTATTGAACAGCAGGTACCCATCATACCTGCGTTATGCTTATGCATAAAACGTTAAGTAGGCATACGTAACACGATTGTTGTTGTGCAAGTTCGTTGGGGCGCGCGCGCTGCTGGGACAGCTGCAAGGAGGGGTGAGGCGTAAATTGCGATCCGACGATATAATATCATTTTCTCCTTATTTCCGCGAATACCATCGTATGCATTCACATACCGCTAAACGCCCCAAAAATGTTGGTAAATACGAATTTTCGGTCTTGCACTTTGGTATAACTATAGTGTATACATATATACACCGCACATTTTTTATTCAACGGCAATAATAACAACAAACATTTCTAACGTGTACACGCATAGAATACGAAATAACTTCATTAGGTACTCATACTTTTAGGTGGGTGTGAAGGTTCTTTTTAGTTCGTTCGTTCACCTGACAAAACGTAAGCCGTAACCCGATTAAAAATGTGTATTATTTAATTGTAAAAATCAATGACAAATGGTGATTCGTTAACAAAAACATAACTAGTAATGCGTACTGTATAGGGAAATACCAGATGTTCGTGAGTTTTTTTTTTCTATTATTTATTGTTTTTTATACGTAGTACGTAGTAGTAGTTAATAAGATAAAGGTCGTTTGTAGACTTTCAAAATTAAGTGTGACAATTTTTCGCAGATAGCGACATTACACGTTTTATTTTACTCTATAAATATTAATCATATTTTTTTTTTTTTTAAGGAAAGTTGGCCATATTCCTATAACTATTAAGGGCGTAATCGTATTATGCTATAGCTGTATTATTGTTAAGTCCAATGCCTCTGCTACCTTGAATAGATCTGTGCACGACTATATACGTATATAATATACATCTATAGGTATATAATATATTGTGAGTTTACAGTACAAATAATCGGAATAAATTATCAACTTTATTTTTATTATTTATCATGACAAAAATTAACATTACTGCTACAATAATGCTAGTATGATAACTGTATAATAAAGTGTCTCGTACGTTTATGCCGTGATCGTGCTTTGAGTAAACCTTCCGGCCGAAGGTTTCGTACGAATATCCCACAAACCGGTGGACTTTATACATCACCATCGGTGGCGACTTATGCAACAACATTGTACATCAAGTATATTATTATGTATATATTTGTTTTTAAACTACTTATATACTATGCATTATTTGTAAGTTGTAACGGTTATTTAACGTTTTTATTTCTTATGTCTAATCAACAATATAATAGGAATACAATAAAAAAGACGATTGGCGATATTATTTCAATGTCATTGGCATTTAACATGTATTAGGTATAATTTATATATCGTATAGATTTTAAATATACGAAATTTAGTTTAATATCCTAAATGAAAAGTTATAATATATGAACACATTCAAACAGTACATTTTATTATCAGTGTCACTCTTTATAACTAATAAATATTTAGCTTTAATACTGATATATGATCGATGCTGAGAAAACAAGAAATATAGTAAATTATATACATCATTATAACTTATAAATTATACGATACTTGGAACAAAGGTATAAACCATAATAAATTTTAATATAATCAATGCTTTTAGAAAATGAAAAAAAATATTGAACTAATAATGAATAATTTACAAATGTATCAATATTTAAGCTATTAATAATAACATAACTTATTATGATAATTTTAAATTCTGAGTGGAGTAAAGTATGTATTGGTTTTACAATGAATTGATTTTTTATTTTAGTAACTACTTATTGAAGACATTCACTTGTAGATAAAAATGCTCTAATCATCTACTTTGATGGAAATTTCTAAAAGAAAATTCTAATAGTTACATTTAAGAGATCAAATTTGAAAAATCTCAGTACATTTTTAAATAAGTAGGAAAAAAATACGAACCTTTAATAACATGTTAATTTTGTAATTAAAATAATTGTTTAAAAAGCTTAAGAATTAAGTAAAAGGTTTCTCATAACTCGTGAATTTTTAATGCTAAAAAAACGTACTTGAAATCACTATAATTTTTTATAAGCATTTAAATATTTCTTTTTTTTTTATCATTATTCATTATATATAATATTGATTTTACACCACTCTATTATTTAAAAGTCGTGTATACTTTATCTGCCAAATAATTTTATTTATAAATATTTCAAATTAAAATAATATATTTCATTATGCAACTGGGGAAAGGGTGACCCTTACTACTTAGGTCGTAGGAACAAAACCCCAGAAATGGTAGCGGGAATCTTGAATTCTCAAGGGGAAGTATTTACTTTTGATAAGAGTACTTTCGGAAGTAGTTATATATAATATTATATACCCTATTTATAATTGGTAATTTAGTAATTATGTATAGAATGTAAAAATAAAAGTTTGAAATATATATTTGTATACATATAATCTTTTTTTTATTAAAACGAAATAAATCACTGTCCAATTTTTGAACATATTAATATGTTATATCATGTCTTAGAAGTTTGACTGAAACTTTATGAAATATACTTTGCATAATTTATGTAACCATCCACCTAAATTTTTTTAACTTAGTTACCTACTAATAAAACTTCAGTGTGTTGTACACCTGATTCAACGAGCAATATACGAAATAAATTGTAACACATAAAAATATTACCATTTTTTTCCGCAGTATTTCTTGATGAGTATACTCTTTATATTTCACTATTCAAAGCTATACTCAACAAAATTATACTAAAACACATGGTATACGTAAAGTATAGATACATAAATATAAATATTTCAAACACAAATTGGTTTTATTTTTATTAAAACTTGATTAATGATTTATAGCCTTTCCTGTTTATTAAAATATTTATATGAATCAACAACAATATAATTTTATAATTTATCATGCATATGCCTATGTACTGAATATGAGTGTTGTATACGTATACTATGTAGAATGACTATATGAGTACAATAATAGATATAAATTCGTGTTTATATACAATGTATACTCGTACAATTATATCATCATTGTATTTTTAGTCATACTCGATAATTAATAATATTGAATATTTTTTTATATTGAAGTATTTATAACTTTGAAATAAAAAATACTCAACTTTGACCTATAATAGATTTTTATAAAATATAAATAGTAATAATAAATTATTATATTTTTTTTTTATTAAAAGTATAAAACATAATTATTTTACTGTAAGAAAATAATAACCAAATATTTAATTTTCTAGTTCATTCCATCATCTTTGAACATAAATGTTTTACTAATTTAAATCTTTTTTCACTTGAAACAATATTCTTGGAAAATGAACATTATCTTAGAAGTACAGTGCATTTAAAAATACACTAAATACATTAAATAACTTTATAACAAAATAATTTGTGTCCGTATAAATAATATTTCGAAGATAATGTTTCAAAAATAAGTAAACGAGTAATGACCATAAGAAAAATTGTTAGTACGTTTGTTTCATAAAAATTTCATAAAAAACTTCATATACCTGAAAGATATGATTTGAATACATTTAAAATATGATTTAGATTGTGTATATACATTACTTTTTTATTTAAATAGTTTTAACATTTAATTAATATATTTTGTTTTATTTATTTGTAAATTTTTCGCTCGTGAGAGGCAAATTCAAAATCACATATTTTGCGAAAAAACTATTTCAATGTTATATTGTTATATGTATTATTATTCACTCGGTCCAATCAATCACGGTATCCACAAAGGATGGAACCATATGACCATTTATTATTCGCTTCAACTCTGACCACAATCTACAAAAAAAAAAATCTAAATCACTATGGAAACTTGCACTAGGTTTGAGTGTCTTTTAAACTCAATACAATCATATATCATTTAATAAACGATTTTGGTAAGACCTCCGTAATGATTCTCTATTAAATTTTAAGATCCGTGAGATGGAATTTTTCGATTAGCAGGTGTTTGAACTCTATTTCAGTAACCACACATTACATGACAAATAAATAAAATGCTTTGTTATTAGAACTACCATTATATATTATTAGGAATCACTCTAATAATATTATACACAATCGTGCCCAATTAGAAATTTTAAAAATGTATTAAATTGATGAAACGTAAATGACATAAATAATATAATATTAAATAAATTGTATTAGTTTATTTTTAACATTAATAATATAAAGTTAGATATATCAAAATACACGACCATTAATCACAATTCACTGGTTTTATTTTTACACACAGACATGGTAGTTACATTGATTTTAAAAGAAATAAAAATACTTAATGTGGTACCTACCTACATATTTCATAAAACGTAAAAAATAAAACTCTATATACTTATAAAGTACTATACTTTAAGTACCTATACTAGTAAATACGTAAACGATTTTAATATTTACAATTTTACAATTAAAAGAAATTGCTATATAAATAAAAATATCAGTATGTTATTAATTTATATTTTTACACATTAATGCTCACGAAAACAAAATAATAGGTGGTATTATAATTATATTTTTTCTAGAATTTTTTTTTCTGTGACTGTTATTCCTTTACCTTGTTTTTTTATCATTTTATCTATCTTATTTTTACTATTGATATGGTTGATTTCAAATTCAATATTTGAACATGCTATTTTTTTAAATTATATTGAGTAATGATTGAGTCATAATTGAGAATAATAAATACATACTCTAAATTAGCGATAAAAGTGTTTTTCAATTTTTTCTTTTATCAGACATTCATACCTTCAAATAATATGTTTTTAAATACAATTTATTATTTTATATGTCTTGTTATAGTTATCATTTATTGGTTTTCATCTTACTGGTATGATACACATTTGAAATAGATATCTATACAGACAATTAATTAAATAACTTACAACAAAATGATCAATTTGTATAGGTATCTAAAAAAATTTGAAAGTTCAGTTCAAGGTTCACTTTTACGTATAATACTATATTTTATATACACAATAATAGTTTCAAAGCATTAAGATTAATTGTATACTATTGTCTATAATTAATACTGTATTACTAATTAATAATAATAAAATAATTAATAGCTATATATTTATATAATAATAGGTTATACTGTTATAGGCTAACAGACCGTCTCTACTAAAAATATTTTTCGTATGCAATTATTTATCAATGAATTCAAATTTAATATTTCTATAACAGTGACCTACTAAATGTACTTCTATTGTATAACAAAACAGTAACCTATTTCCCTATTTTTTTATTTTTTTTTAGCATTTGATATTTTTAATTTTTAAATTTAAAAATATTATATGATAAATCCATCCGATAACTTTCTAATTACGTTTAAAAAAATATAATAACTTTTTACTCTTTTTATAAGATTTTAAATTTTAGCATTAAATTGTATTATTATTTCATTTCATTTTAAAAACTTTGACGTATTTTCTATTTTTCTACAACTATTTAAATAATAATTTTTTTTTTTTAAGCTTCCTATTAACATTTAAGTAATCTATTATAATCATTGTCACCAAATTCGTGAAAGTCATAACACTCGTATCACTACATAAAAGCCTAACTTGAGTGAAGAGAAGCGAGACGAAGTTCAAGATACCAACCTTTACAGTTTTCTATCAAAATAATATTATTACTTATAACTATATCATATATTTTTAGTTATATTATTGCGATATTGATTAAAGTACAAATTGACATTTTTGATAGTAAAACTAGTAGTAAAAACAAACGTATCAACATTTTAGAAAAATTATTTATTAAATAAAAAACAATAAGTAAGTACTTAAATTTTATATTTTTTATAACAGTTTAATAGGTACTTCAAAAATAGGTACCTATTAAGGTACTTCAAAAATAATTACTGATAAGCTATAAATTTACAATATTTTTATTTTATATTTAATGTTTATGTATTAAAAATTTAAGAATTAATTTATATTTATGCTTATATAAAAATAAATAAATACATTATTATCACACCATCAACAAAAACTGATTATTTATATTAGAATAACTTTATTTTGTTCGTAAAAACTTTTATAGCATTATACACTTGGAATTAATATAATGTATGGTTCTATATTTCAATTAGAATGTTTTAATCTTTTATCTTAATGGAATTAAATCATTAAATATTTTCTCAAAGATAAAAAGCATTAAGTTATGGTTTGTTAAAAAACTATGTTTAATCATTTTATTTACACTACTATTATATATAAATTTTACTTTTAAGTTTTAATATATGTTATTGGCTTATAGTTTGTCCGCTTATACGTTATTATTAAATATATTTTTTTTTAATTTTTTTAAATTTTTTAATAATTGAAATATAAAAATATAATGAATAAAATTTCTATTTTTAGTATTAAAAAAAGCAGAACTGATGATGAAAAAAATATGTGTTTGGAGTTTGACAATTTAATGGCTATAAAACAGAGATAAAATATCATTATTAACCCTTAAAGGTATAGTAAAACTAATAATCCATTTTCATTCAATATTTTATACCGAGAGATTATGTATGTAGTTTGTAAGTTATAAAACGTACCTATGTTTACTTAAACGATACTTTCACGATCAGCGTGGTAAAAATAAATAATCGTAGACTAGTGAGGCTATTAGTTTTTCGCATATGACACAAGACGTCTTATAATACCTTTGAAATATAAAAGTAAAAAAAAAAAAAAACAATATTTCAAAAAAAAAACTGTTATAAAGAATTCTGCCTTATGGTGTATATTTGAAAGAAGCTTAATGTACCCACGCATACCAAATCCTTGATAATCCTTAATAATACTCAACCATGCCACCACCTACCTTTTTTCTACGTGTTTGCTTACTGCTTGTAAGATATTTGAAGAAAAAAAAGCTTATTCGCTTATATGTTTTGTTTAAGATTAAAAACTACACGTAAATACGTAATAAAAGCAAAACTGATAATATCCGTACATCTAATACCCAAATCCCTCATTTGTTAAACATCCAACTGAAAGACTTTTCACACATATCGCAGACTATAGATGATTGTAATTAAAGAAAAATAATGTCTACCACCGTTTACGACATCCATATCGCATTATAGTTCTATAAAATTGGACATATTACATCACTTAATCAAAATAAATCAATCGAAATTACCAATTATTCAAGCGAAATAAAGCATTACGTATTCTATCCATAATATATTATTATCTTTATCATAACTTTCATCCATATAACGATAACGAATAAATATATATGATGGATGATTTCAATTATTATTTGATTAATTAATATAGAGCATGCAAAATATAATTGAATAAATTGCTGTGCATAATTGTATTCATTCCGCTGTACAATTTATAAACAGCTTTTTCGCGGTAAAAAATGTATTCAACAAACCTTGGAAAAATAATAAATTAAACACATCATTCAATAATTCTTAGAAGATATCGTATTATTTTTTAATAAATTAAGAGTGTTATACAAAATCATATTTGTCACTAAATCAATTAATAACAGTATAAAGTCGTTTAAAATTACTAATGAAAACAATTTAGATACTTTATTAAAATTACAAAACCAATAATTCTATATAGTTTCAATATATGTAAAGACACTTTCATTAATCAAAATTGACAGTGATATGAGAACCTTAAAACACAATATTTTAGGTAAATAGGTACTTAATAAATTAAGAAATATTTGATAATTGGCTTTTAAAAAAAATGCAATAACGATAAAATCAGGAATATAATTATTTACTGAAATTTAATCAAAGTAAAATATATGGTTACATTTATTAATACTATATGCAAGATAATATATTTTATGAATATGAATAAATACAGAATATAAGTATGTAAGCATATATTGCGCTTGCCAAAGAAATTCAAATTGAATTTTACCTATGGAACTATATTTTTTAAATATCATATCTCAAGGGATAATTTTGATAACTTCAAAATATCTCTTTGAAATCATTTTTCATTTCAAAATAATGAATAATTTATGTAAAACTTTTTAATGTACAATATAATTTAATTTAAATGTAAATAATAATGTTCAGCGTAATGCTATGGCGTCGATCTTATAATCAAACAGTAATATTATATCCCGTCGCGCGTCGTCTTTTGTATTATCGTCTATACTACACAGACACACAGTGGACGTCAGATTCCTTTAAGTTAAATTCGGTCAGTTATCTCTAAATTATAAGATATTTATAGGTAGTTTAATATGGATAGTTGAGGGAAAATGTCATAGATGGTGCCTTTACAAATAGGTGTTTTATTCATCAACTTGTCACCATATATTTTAAATTAAACTCGGCGCCAGTAATGTAATATATGTACTACATATAATATTAATATATTTCAAACAAATATTTTTGTTGAAATATGATTTATGAATAATAAAATACAAATATTTAATATTAATATAATTATATCAAAAATTGAAACAATTGTATCGATGAATTTTAATTTTAAATAAAAATAATACTTAAATCTTACTGTTATTTTATTTTAAATATTATATAGTAAAATTCCTCAAAATGTCGTAACTAACATAAGTATAATAACAATTTACTTGTATTTTTAACATTCAAATTTGATTTACGAGTACTTTCATAATTTTATCAAATATTTTCATACAATTTAATTTTGTTTAATTTGATAAACTTAATTCTCCACTAAAACATACGCATAGGCATTATTTATAGCATTATAAAAAATTAAAATATATCATTTTCTAATCCAATTTGTTTCCTTTCTATTAATTCATTGAATAAATAAAAATACATTTAATTAGTTACATATTTTTTTAATTAAATCAAACTTAAATAAATAAATTTCAAACTAAAATAAAAGTACAGTTTTAATATTCAAATATTTGTATAGATAAATAAAATCTGGATGCCCACTACTTGAGTATTTATAAACATTTTAATATTTTAAATATTTTTGAAGCCATGTTGTCTATTATATATATGTACTACGATAAAGTAAACACAAAACGTTACTATTATGAATTTATTTGTCGGTCAAGGATATTAAATTGACGAAATTAAAAATAACACTAATAAAATTATAGTATAAATTACTGAATGAATAATGAGAAAAAAATCTAACAGTATTCATTATCTTACCAATAAAACAACTTAAATAAATGTATTTATCACAAATTCACTACTACAAAGAGTTTTATTCTTAGGTACTAAAATAAAATTTTTTTTATAAAAATATTATCTATTTTAACAATATACTCAGTTATAATTTATACTTACCAATTAAAAAAATATATATTTCAATTACTACAAAAAAGTATAGTAATAATTAATAACATGATATCTTAAGCCACGTAAATTGTTGGTACATTTGTGTATTTAAAACTAATTTTATAGACTGTAATTATTGTTTTTCAAATGGAAATTTCTAATTTTATGATTGATAAATAATATCACATAACTTAATCTATTACTTTTGGTCTTTCACAAAATATGTAAATCGTACTTTTTATACAATCTTAAATAAAAAAAAAAATCTTTTGATATTTTTTATATCAGAACTTTGTATTTACAAATTACTATAGGTACTGTATTATTCCTGTCATATATGTGTAATTCTACTGTATTGTAATTTAATAGTCAGCGGGGCCTAATTATTTTTATTCTTTGTACTACATGCACCTAGTTTAAAAAAATATGATTATAAAACCATCTTTGAAACATTTATAAAAATATAATATATAATAAATTGCATCGTAATTCTTCAATAGTGTCCTAAAATTATCTAAGTGGCGTGCACAATTATGTATGTATTGAAAATAAAACTTAAAAAATAAGCTTGTATACTTGAGAAATTTTCAATAGTTTGATTTAATACCAATTATTTTAAAACAGTTATCAGCAATCAAATTATTTTAATACTCTCAAATAGACTTTCATTAATAAAAAAAAAAAAAAATGGTTTTACAATAAACCTATAAATTCTGTATCGTTTTTTTTTTGTTTAAAATGATGTATTTTAATACATATAATCATTAAACCAACAAATAAAAATATCCAATTACTCATATAATAACAAAACACAATATATAATTTATTTTGAAATGAAAATTAGAACATTTAGCACATAATATTGATTTAATTATTTATATCATGTTCATTAAACAGTGGTAAATGTGTTTATAAGATATATTCCAAATTAAATTTGAAATTATAAACTAATTAGATGCCAATATAATCCACACATCAAACAGTTATATAGACCATTAAGGTAGCTTGTAATTTAAACTGTTTTGTTATGGCATTTGCAGACTATATCATTTTAAAAGGAGTACACCGTAGGGTTTACGGCATTTTAGTGAACGCTTGAGAATATTTATTCTACTTTACAAATATCGAATACACCAAACACATACTTGTATTAAAACATCTTTGAAAACATCATTATATTTTGCTAATATAAATGTATGTAGCTTTTATACTATTTATAATAAATGTTCAAATTATTTAATGATAGATAAATTTACAATTACAGTGTTATGTAAATAATAAATTGAAATTATTCACTTAATTATATAGGTAATACTCGTATATATAACAAATATTTCTTAATGCGTCTTTTTCAAGTCCTTATAGTCCTTTTTATATACATAAAAGTTATTTATCATTCAATAAATTAAACGTTATGAATATCTATATTAAACAGAACAAAAATATGCATTAATTTATACCTACAGACATACATTTTTTTAATGATGATATTAATACAAGTATATGTTATCGGAAGACCAGGAATTAAAAGAAAAACCATAAATTTAGGTATATGTATTGTATTTAATAAAATAAAGTTTCAATGATATACGATGGGCCCATTAAAAAAAGGATTAGTTATTAAAGAGCGCTATTGACATTTTAAAAGAAAATATACATATTATTTCACTTAAATTCATCTAAAACATATGTCATAGAAAAAATATAATTTATTACAAATTAAAAAATATCACTATTTGGATTTGGTAACAAGCACCATATATATTAGGTATAAGTGATATTTTTTTTTGAATCTTATGATATTATTTTTATAAAATTAATTAATTGGTTGATTTTATATATATTACAATTTTTAACAAAAATAATAAAATTCAGTACCTAGGTCCTAGGTATATATAATTTATGCTATATTCTACATTTATTCATACATATTTGTATACGTTTAAATATTAAAATCTAAACAACTATACTCCATTTAATCCTAAAAAACAAAAAATTCATAAATCATAAAAATATGTTCATATCGTTTGATTAAACTATAATGTAGTAGATTTGTAATGCATATTTTTTATTCTCAGATTTTTCAAAATTCACAATATCATATTATAATAGCTAAATAAAATATGCCGTAAAACAGTATTTTAGCTTTTAGGTAGCTTTTCGAAGGGTTTGTATCTTTAAGTACCTATCAGTAGTTTGACCATTACAGTCACGTGCTGTTTTCATGAATATTTTTTCCTCTTATAACCCAATGGTGTCTAATATATATTTTTACATCAGTTACCAATCAAAATGTAACATTTTACGAATAAAAATATATAATATATTATTTAGAGGAATAAGAAATAGCTAAATAAATTATACACTTGTAAAACTATTCTATATTTTATAACTCAAATACAAAGTCAAAAATTTATTTTTTTGTTTTCGAGATGATTGTTTAAATAAATATCATACTTACTGATGTTTGAATTAAAACAATCTGGCGTTTATTTTTTTAACAATATTTTAAATATAGTCCTTATGTTAAAACAAATTAATTATAAATGTTTAATGAGTTATAACCTTTTGGGTGTAAAAATAAATTGAATTTAAAAATATTGTTTGGGTTAATAGTGTGAATACAGTTGTTACGTAAAAAAAATTCCGTATGTAGGTTATGCACCTAATATAACCCCATATAACCTGACATTTCCGTTTTTGAATTTGGATCTTGTATGATTGAAAAAGGGGGTAGGGCAAGATACAGAGACCGGATGTGATTCACTCATTTTATTTCACTTATATCAACGAAGGATAATGGTATGTTATGAATTATGATTCTAGATAATGAATTTAAAATACTATAAACAATCGCATTCAACAAACGAGTAGAGATAACTTTAATATTGACAAAAATAAATATCACAAGCAACTAAGTGAAACTTTTTGAGCACTCTTTATTACTCAATAAGTGTTTACCGAAAATGATATAACACAAATAAAAAATATGTTTACTATTTATCATCGTAAAACCAATATATTTCGTCGGTCTAAATCATTTTAGATCGTTAAGTTATTTATTTTTGTGAACAATTGATCAATAATTTAAGATAATTTTACTTTAAATTCAACAATTTATATTTGTATAATCGTTAAAGTATCGCACAGAGATTAATTCTGGTTTTTTTTTTTTAGGTAAATACTTCAAACGTTCAAAACCAATAATACTTCAATCAAGTGTACAAGTAGATATATATACTTTAAATACATTCTACACTTATACTTTTACGAATTAAGTTAATTATAATAGCACAGCATACGTATACTAGCTTAATGCAATCATGTATATTATGCTATTGTGTTAAACAATATTAAATGTTTAAGGATAAATGAGTTAAAACTATAGTTTGAAATTTTAAACCATGTACAAATTTTAAAAAAATTAACGAAAAAAATGTCAAGCGAGAAGTTATTTTTTTTATTTTGCTTTAATCAAAACTTTAGAATGAAAAAAAAAATAATCAAAAATATATGGAAAGTTAAAAATTAACGTACATAAGTTGGGCGAAACGCGTCATCGTGTACTTTTTACAGCCCTTGATTTTCCCAATTGTTTTCTCACTATAACATGAAGATAATATATACATATATAATAAAGCTATAAATATAATAAATATGACTAATAATAGGTATATGTTTATGTTTCGGTATGAATTATATGGCGTGTATATATAGTAATATCGTCTCAATATACAAAGAAAACATGCTAATTATAATACGTATACACCTATGTTATATAGATATACCAATATATTAATTATATAATACGTGTACATATATATTATATTGTATATCTTGTGAATTATTATCACTACCGTTTGCATATCGCTATTATATAAACAGCGTTTTGCATCACAGATTGTCGCAACTTTATTATACACAGTATATAGTATACGCGGCATATACCACGGCACTGATCGAAAGAGGAGAGATATAACTAGTCGGCGGTCGACTACCACTGTTTGTTTGGGAAATTGGGTCACGTCCGTCTAGCGGGCCTTACACCACGTCGTTCATAACCACAATCGTAGCTGAGATGAACAATATATATTTGGTCAACACTTTTCGTTGATGTATTATATTATATGTGTGTGTGTGTGTGTGTGTGTGTGTGTGTGTGTGTCTGTGTATTTATTTTTGGACCGTTTTATAAGGACGAACAGATATTAAGCCAACAATTTTTTTCACGTACGTAATCACAACTACTGTTTAACTGCAGATCGTCTAGATATATTCACTTTCATAATGATCTATGTTGAAAAATGTATTAAACTGATAGAAATGACAAAATTATATTTTTAAATTATTTTCAATGACTTATTTCTTATCATTTTTGTGCAATATTATTAATACCTCGAATTACTTTGAATAAATATATCATATATGTATCCCTATTACATATGCATAGTAAAATATAATAATCAACGTATTAATTAGTAATACCATCCTCCATTTAAACACCGCTTTGTTTTTAAATTTTCCTAACTTAGTCATTTAAGCTTTGGGATATTCAACATTATAAAATAAATACAGTTTTTAACATTAGGAATAAAAAGTCGCAATCAAATAGCTTTTATCGATCTGCTTCAACTCTTACTATTCATTAGAATTCTTATTAATAGATTAATATAACCACATAGTGTATACAATCTAAATACAAATAAATGACGTAGTACATAATGTTATATGTTCGAAACGCGAAATAGTCATAACTCGTGAGACAGCAAAATCTCATGGTAATAGTCCAACGATAGAGTGAGTGAATGACTAAATATAATATTACATAGAAAATTATATTCAATCATAATAACTATTTTATTACCTGTAACCATTAGTAACCCTAAATATTATATAAGCAAAAATATATTTGATTTTCATGAGCCGAAACAAAATTCATGTGTGAACTATCCTATAGCAACCTATAGTAAACTTTTATTTAAAACAATCCAATAGTTCTTGAGTCTATAAAGACGAACAAACAAATCTTCAGTTTTATTTATTAGATGAAAACATGAAGGCCCCTCTCATTTGTGCTCGCTTGAGCTGACGGAAGATAGGCTTGTTGTTTAAATCAATATTACCAGTGTGTAGGTATTTTACATTTTCGAAAAGAGCTATCCACATATTAGTATGAATTAATATTATGCCTAAAATTTAACAGTTTTGTGATTTGATTTCTGATAGGGGAGTTTAAGTACAAATAGTTACAAATATCAATTATTGTAAAATTTACAATTGATTTAATCAAGGTTTTCGCTATTTTTTTACAATAGGACTAGAAAATAAAAATAATTTATTTAAATTAACAACATTAATTACATTTTATATAAGACTAGAATATGTACTTATATAATTTATACAAAAGCACCTAAACACAGGGTGTATATTTTTAAACATCATTTCATGTTAGATTAAATGCATACTATTGAGTACATATCGTAAAAAATATTTGACTATTTTTTTTTATATATTTTTATAAATATTACCTAATGATCTAAATTATTATCAGTGTTATTATAATGTGTATTTTTCACAATATTATCAATCGATTTAGAAGTTTTCTACAATCTCCCATCATAATCAGTAAAAATAACTAATAGAACATGAGTGACCGAATACTGATTATCAGAATTCTTTATAATATATAGCTATACTAACATTTTCAATTTATGTCTACTAAAGTTCAAGGTCTACAGGCAACTTACCACTTCCGATGCTTAAGAACCTCGGTACACAATAATCGGTTTTTCCGAACAGTTTAAATATTGTACGTGTAATATATGCAATATATATAATTGTTACACCTTAGAAGATAATTGGACAAATTACTCCATAGATGAACAATGGGGTGTAACATATATATTATGCAAGAACACCTTCTTTTAAACTTTTCAGAGTACTTATAACAAATATTTATATTTAATTGATTCCGTTATGAATTTTGTTAATTTTTCATAATATTTATCCCAAAAGTCCTCAAATATTTCTTCATACAACCTTTTTTCTCTATAAAAAATATCTTGTTTATACAAATGACAAAAAAAATTGTGTCTAAAATAAATAAATTCTAGAGATGAATGTTTAGTGCATGTTTATAAAATTATAAATAATGCACCGTTGACAAAATATAATTCACAGAAATAAAAATATTAATTTAGATACCACAATTAATCTGTCACGTAGAAACATAGCTATTATATAACATACACTTATTATATTTTGTTATTTATTGCATGAAAATATTTTGAACATTTTTTTTTAATAATATACAGTATTAATATTTAATGACGAATACAATAATTTGTCAATTTTTTTTTTTGTTTCTTTAATGAATTCATAATGAATTTTTGTGTACACTTTCCCAAAATATTATGTAGGTCTTAATTTTTAAATTTTTGAAAATCTTGTTTTTAAATTTAATAAAAAATAATAATTTTGAGTTGCACATATTATTCTTGCATATAATAATAATCACACATTTGTATTTAACTTTATAAGTTTTAAATAATCAATATGGAAAAATGTAGTACAGCTTTTATTAAATACAGTAGGTACCTATCTATGTTCTTAAGACTGTTACAGTTATTTAGGATGGTATATAAATACTTCTACAAAGAAGGTTAAAAATGTATTTTAACCTCCTTTGGCGAATATATTTTCTGTTAACACTTTTTCTTGTTATGAAAAATCTTAATACGTTTAGTATAGCGTCTCTATTGTTTGAAATTTAAAGACAGATAGTGCAGAAATTATATAATAAAAGCTATTATAAATAACGGTGTAATTAATTTTTAAAATTTCCAAGTATTTTTGAAAACATTAATAGAACAATTTTGAGTAAGATAAAACTAATTTTTAATAAAATCTTGATATTTTTAGATATAAAACAGACATAATGCATAGGTTTCTACGAATTTATAGTTAAATGTTCCAGTTAATAGGTATAATATCTCTTTAAAATAATTACAATGAGCAATTTTTGCTCTCTTGATACTACGTTCTAGTATTCGTACTCTTAAATCACATTTACTGATCATTTATGTGTATACATTTTCAATAAAAAAAAAATACAGAATGATATATTTATTATTGTTATTATTCGTATTACAACATTATAACAGTAACGCAATAATATGTATTCATACATTTTATAAATAAAATTATAGTTAAAATTAATAAATTAATAAGAATATAAATATTAGTCAATTTAAATTTTTAAATACAAAGCCTTTATTCACTTGGTGGCTTCTCTTGAAACTTGATGATCTTTGATGCCATATAATTATTAAAAACATATTAGAGATCAGCGATGAACATACATAATAAATTAAGGCAAACTAAGTATATACGATTTTAAGCTCGTAACGCATTACCCTAAACTAGGTACCAATAAATAATTTATTTTAAGAATAATAATTTGCAAGGACGTGTATAATAAATTAGGTACTGTTTCTTTGTTTATCCTAATGATGTTTATTAAATATAAACGTGTATTATGGAGAAATTATGTTTCAAAGTATAGTTAACCTTCTAAAAATTCCTTAAGCTCGAACTAGATAATATTGTTAACGTGATTAATATAGTTTTAACATAAATATATTATACGGTTACTAGATGCCTGTATTTTTAAACATTTTATCTAAAGTCTTTAATTATAAATTAATTTCATTACGACTTGCAAAATATTAATTCATTTTAGAAATTATCCGTGTTTCGAGATCTGATGGCTTCGATAGTGTGCTAGTTCATTAAAAAGCAAATAACTTTGTGCGTTCTACGCAATATGACGTATTATTGTATAACAAAGTGCAAATATTTCAAACGAATAGATTAATATGAAAATATAAAATATTTTTCTCCATTTAAACCAGAAAAAATACGCGTTTAGTTCACAAGACAACTGTTTTTATTGATATGAATCCGAATCATTTTAATGACGTCTAATTTAAATGTAACCAATCAACCGCCAACGTTTTGACCATACTTATTACGCAGTGATGGTGTGTACGATATTTCTTTTTATTATCGTGTTTACACTTTTTATATATCCAAAACGGGCAACAGTGACCTAGAAAAACGTTTGCTCCATATCAGATTTAGCTCATAAGCAACATCTGGCGTGTCTTACTCGAAATAAATAATTTTAGAATCTTAAATCATCTGTTACGTTTATTTTAATTAAGACATGTGATCAACATAAATGATAACGTTTTAAAATTAAAAATTATACCTACTATCAGATCAAAATGAACCACAGAAAGAAAACGTAAATACTTTTATTTATGTAATATTTATTATTACTAAAACATTTTTCGATAAATCTTTTTTTTATGATTGACTGATTTTTAAAATTATAAGTTACATATTACATACTATTAGTTATATTTATATTATACAATATATTCTATTAATATTTAATTTATATAACTAATCATAGATCACGAAATAGATCCATTAATAGATCTAGAGCTTACATTCATTTTTATAAGCAGGATTTTATTTGTGTCCTCCCCATAAATATCATATTATTTGTGATCACATCCGGTGTAAAGATGTACGGCATGTTTAAAAAAGTATTTATTTTTTTCGTCTATAAATATCGCATAAAAAAAATAATGCAGGGTTTTTTTTAATTAGGTCAAACTCGTTATTTTAAATGATTATAATCCTGTCGGTTGGTTTCCGTCAACTATTTCCTCATAAATGTCGCTTTTTACAACCTATTGCCTACTATAAGCGCTAAAACAACTAAAGCTGTCTCTTTTTTTTACTGATGGATATATTATTGATGTTTATATTTAAAATACACATTGTTTTAGACTCTCATAAATATTATGATACTTCCCTGTCAAAAAAATATGAATTTATTTGACCAAATGTAATTCAACTTTTAAACCTTTTTAAATAAGTTTTCACAAAATAAAATTAATTTTAAAATATTTCATTTTTTTAATATTCCCCTGTTTATTGTACAAAAAATAAAAACACTACATTTTTAAGTTCAAAATATTTTCATGTATATTCTCCAAGATTTAATGTTCTTAATTATTAGTACTATACATATATATCTCAATAAAAACATATAAAACATCAATAAAAATATTAAAAGAAAGAGTTTTTAAAACTGTACTATTGCATCAGTTTTATGAATTTCTAAGTCTTCAAATATAAATTCTAATATCACGTATAGATAATATACTTAATACCATGCACTAATATTTATTACATTCTCTTATTAATTCAATAACTCAAAGAATACAATTTATAATTTTCAATAATAAATTTACATAACAAAACTACATCAATATTTAATAGTTATAGGTTTAAAAAATATAAGAACTATTCTGACGCTTAATATATTATTATATACAAAACTTTCTTTGAACATATGGCTAAAAACTTTTAATTTCGTTAACTAAGATATTACTTTACTTCTTTTGTTAAATCTGCCTATAGTAAAAACCTCTATTGCATGATATCTTTATTGTTTCTAACTTTTTACAAAGAGTTTTTCGACGCATATTTTCTTATTGCGTAGGTATACACTATATACTAATTAGGCTATCAATTATTGCCTGTCATGCGATTACGTCTTTAGTTTTCGTCATATTAATTTAAGTAAATTTTAAACAAAAAGATTATTTTAAATGAAATGAGTATTATAAACCCTATGCTACTTTTAAAAATTAAGTATCAATAACCATACAAGTCGAACAATAATATCATACGATTTTCCTTGTTCATGATTAGTTCTAGGTACACTAATTATTATAGTCATCGTCCTTGTAAATTAGCTTTATAATTTTTATTTTATGATTTTTTTTATTTGTTTAGTTTGTAACATTTGTGTGTATAAAATTGTAATATTGTAAACTAAATATTATTACATTAATTGTCTAACTACATTTCTAATTTATCTAACTACACTTCATATAAATACTATTTTATTATTTAAATTAAAAATTTTATTTATTCATTAAATAAATACATTTTTCTATGTCCATCGTAATGCATTAATGCATTAATGAAAGCTGCAACTTAGTTAGTTGAACCTAATAATTTTGTCGTTTCTGAAATCTGAACTATAGAATCGACTTGTTTTTAACTTAACGTACCATTTTAAAATAACTTTTCAATAAATTCATGCCTGAAATTTTAATTTAATATTGATTTTATTATAATCATTGTATTGTATTTGATATTGTTCATAAAGTTTTAAATAAGTCGCAATTCTGTCAGATAACTTAACATAATAAATTTCAAAGTGGTTAATTGAAAAATAACATATTATTCTAAAATATTGTTGATGATTCAAAATATTTAAAAAATAATTTCAACTTTGGGAAGAAAACAAGTACCTATTTAAAAAAATAAACATTACATATCTGTAGAACTAAAACTATATTAATAAGTAATAATTATTAATGATATTACTTTTTTATATAAACTAAACAAATTTTTGAATTTAGCAAAATAATATGCTGTACACAAAAATAAAATATATATAAAGGTGGCTTTGATTATATATACATCAATCCAAGTTATCCAATTCGACATTCATTACAACATAGTTTAAATAAATATATATATATATTAAGAGTGTTTAAATATAAGAGTAAACCGGAACTATGAAATTATATGTGTTACTTCCGGTTTCAGATTTTATGTATTTGTATACATATTTCAATAGGTTTAAATCCTTTTCCAGAGTCATATCAAATGATTTCCCAAGTAACATTAACTATTATAGTGACTGCAGATTGTCGCAATTTATCGATGGTGTTTATACTCATCATGATACACAATGAACTCGCGCATTTTAGCCAGCGGCTAAAGAATATATACCATTTAACATTATATATTGAGTTCAAAAATCAGAACGATATCTATAATATATGAATACGAACTACAGATGATCATAATATAATACCGCGAATGTCTATGTATGGACAAGAAGCTAAATTTTCATTCATATTAATACTCGTGGGAATAATTTGAACATGCGCTTAGAATGATTAACTTGTCAAAAAAAATCTGGACTAACACTATATTTTATACACGTGTTCAACTTAATCCTATAGAAAGCTAATCTAATTCAAGCGTTCTATCTGCGGAGTAAACAGGTACAGGCGGCAGCAACGGATCAACGTCATCTATATAATATTATTCGTGTACATACTTGTCCAGAAATGTGTTTCCAGTGGACAATCTCGGCATTTTTCCCTTTCTATTTGACCACGTATAGCACTGAACTCCATTGTTGTTATATTCACTACCGAAGAATAACCACCGGCACTGCCAAATGCCTATGTATAGCTGTAGAAGATTTGCACTAATTTTATTTTAAGGTATGACTGGTGAAGAGAGTCTTCACCTTAGAGAATCCTATCTCCAAATAACAATTCCAAAGTAAATAATATAATTAATGTTGATGAATTCCCTCCCCGTAGGAATGCATATTTAACATGCAATTTTAATTATTTCATTAGTAAACGACTTAACGTATTAATCGTTAAAAAAAATTGTATAATTCTATGATAATATGGGCGTGGTAAAAAATCTATATAGTTTTTTTTTTTATTATTAAATAACTGGGGTAGGTGGAAACCATATACGAATATTCCTTACACCAAAATCATTACAACGCTCTCTTATAAAGATAAACTTACATATTTCTACTCATTTCCAAAATTATTTTGTTACAACTATAATGGAATTTACAATTGTTTTTTTTTAAAATACATTGGAATTTATGATCGCTCGATTTCGTCTGAAGGACGGTTGTGTTTTCCAAGGTTTAGAATTTCAAATAAAATATACATACTTCATATGATTTACTGGATTAATTCGACAAGAATGTTTTAGACGGGAAAAATTGCTTCGATAAAATAGTGAAATCTTTAGCAAATAAGATCGAATTTAATCAGTTGATAATAAAAAATATGATACAACAGAACAATTTATTTAAATCACTATACAATTATCACTTAAAATAGCTATTAAATAACGATATTGATATATTGTGTATTTGTGTACAAACACGGTTACTGTACATTATATATATAAATACTATAATCGTATAGTGTTTTTTTATTCATATTTATAAAAATAGAATTTATAATCTGTAAATAAAAAAAATACAATAAGCAAATAGGTTAACATGATAATAATAACTTGGGAACGAGTATGTGGGAATGAGTAGGGAAGCTATCCAATATAATGTTAAATATATATATATATAGAATTTAAAATTCAAAATATTATAAACACATACATTTTATATTTTATGACTTAATGACTTATTATTCAACAAAAATATCCATTATTATAATATTTTACTACAATTTATGATACTCTTTCCACAACAATTAATCATGCGTATATAAGTATAATATATTTATTTCTTATTATTACCAACCTACTTTTTTATTCCAAAATATAATTGATACTAACTTAAACTAATTGTATTATGTATAACGTAGATAGGTAATATGTATAAAATACATTTATCTTGTATTTTTGTGTACTTATACAATTCTGTTTGACAACGTCTAGACAGTTCGCTTTTCTTTTAATAAAGTTATTTAAATATCATATAAACAATAATAATAGTTTTTAAGAATATATTATAATCAATAATTATATAGCTATTTTGCATATTTTAACTCTGCATACAATTATTAAAGTATTTCAAATAGGCTAAACTTTTCAAAAAAGTTTCTGTTCAAAGTGGTAGTTCAACGATGCATTAAAATAGCACATTTAAATTTGTTTTCATAATGGAAAATCGCATAAAACGTCGCATTTATCTATTCAATGTAGTACATTATTAATTTATTATACCGGCCTCTATTTTAAAATGCCAAGAACAAAATGTACTTCAAATTAAATCATCCATATATATGGCGTAATTTGTTTTGTACCTATACTTAGTACTTTACCCAATTAACCGTTTTAGGGCTTAAAAGAAATTCCGATTACGTGCAGATTACCATAATATCAAATATGAGCGTTTAACATGAGTTAAAAAAAAAATAATATGTTTAAAATAACAATAAAAATAAATAACATTAGTCGAAATTATGTTAACGTTAAATAACATATTAAATATTTTATACAATTTCAGTGTTATATGAGTTGACTTCAGGTGGTAAAATATATTTATTTTTTTTAGATTTATTTAACGGTGTTTGAAATTTACAGGTGTTTTAGAGTTTTTAATAGTTTTTATATTCAGTTTCATTTTATGAGTAATGATTTAATCATAAAATATCTGTAAGTAGTTTTTTTCAGTTTTCAATTTCTTGAGTGACATTACGTAGCGTACAAATATATAAAATAATCAATTTAAGTCTCTACACTTATTATTTTAAAATGTATAAACATTATTGCAAATATTTTTTTTAAATAGGTAATTTAATGTAATTTTAAAACAACATTTATCAATTTGTATATAAAAGATTATATTTTTTACAGTTTTTTTAACGTTATCATTTTAAGTTTTGAGTTTTTTTTTGAATGATGCCATTTATTTTTAAATTAATTTATGGTTTTTATTTAATGTGTAGATGAGTAGAGCATAATTTTTCTGGGTACCTACCTCTGCACCACAATACATTCTGTCCATCAAGACTTTAAATACTCATTAGTTATTGTATTATTACTTAATACTAAATAACTACTCGTTCGAAATTAAAATTTGTAAATAGACAAATATTCAGCTAGAATATAAAATTAAAGGTGTATGTTACCATTCATAAAAAATTAAAACTTTTTGAAATAATTAATGCAGACGTTTAAATAGATCACTATATATATTTATGTATACTGTATACATAGATGTGACGATGGCTGGGTGAGCATTACTTACTGCTAAGCAATAACTAACCTTAGTGCTCCGTGTATCTATAAACAATTCACAGTAGCTGCTGTAGTTGTATATATACCTATATTATTATGTAGAATCCTCGGCAGACCTCGAAAATCCTAACAATATAATAAAATATGTAATATCATTGTAATAAAATGTATACTCAATTGAGCCTTCATGGTGACATTTCAGAATAATCGAAATGATATAATAATAAATAATATTTTTATGGCCGGCGATCGGAAGTCCGAACGCATTGAGCATTAAAAACGTATAGGTACTGTATTATGCATAGCTACACGAAATACAGGTAATATAATATATAGCGTCCGTTTGCGTCTTGTAATAACGTTATACACGTCTTATACAAAATGAGTATCATCGGCGCTTCTATTGCGTCGAAAATACAACGCGTAATAAAAAAAAGGTAAATATATGAATTTTTATTTTGTCTTTGATGCATTATACACTTACACAGCATATACAAACACGTATTATATATTATAATGAGACGCAAAAATCGCGACTTCACACGAATACCGTAGTTCATAATTCGTGTTCTCTCGTAAACAAAACATAAAACATAATGAGTCGGATAAATTTAGGTAGCTACTTTATTTTATTTTAATCACTACTCGATCCGAGTAATAACAACAATAATAATAAGAAGAACAGGTATTTTACGAGTATAGCTAATAAATATAAATATATCATATTGGTAGTATTATATTATATGTGTGCACATTCTGCATATGAATGGAGCTATTTCGTTTTATTGTTTATACTTAACACAACGTATTAATAGGTATACCCTATATAATGCAATAACATGAAGATCTGTATAGTATGTTATTTTAGCAATATGCGTCACTGAATAATGTTATTCTGTTTAATAACGAACAATTATTAAGTGTCGTGATTAATTACTGGCCGTCTAACAGTTATTTTTTCATTCTATGGTTTTTACGAAGATTCGCCAATTTTAGAGTTAACTATGACATGTAGAATCATAAATTTAATATATTGTAAGCCATTTATAAAACATAAAATAAATTTTAATTATGTAATATATTTATTTTCACAATTATTTAATTGACTACCATGTTTATTTTGTCTTGTTAGCTTAAAAGGTGAATTTTGTTCTATTATTTAAATTTAAATATTTATGTGGTCTGCAGTTTTACTTAATATTCTTGGAAAAAGTATTTTAATTAGAAAATATTTACATTAGATAAAATAAAGACTTTTTAAATAAATACTGAGTTTCATTCAACTATAAATTATTCAAAAGATGAATAAGTAATATAATTATATTTTGTAGTTAAAATAATTATTTTAATATATACATTATTATTCAATGTTAATCAATATTTGAATTTTAAATCCATATTATTTAACTTTGTTCAAGAATAATTCTTTAATCCACCAATACCTAACGATATTGAAACCGAAAATCTATTTATAGTTCAAAAATATGTAATTGATTATAAATTTAATACAAATTTAAGTAAAAAATAAATAAATAATTTAATGAATAACAAATATTGATAATCATTTTCTTAAAAACACCCGTTCAAACGTAAACCTTAATTGGTATTAATTCAATATGAACGTGAAATTACCCAAAACATATAATACAGCTAATATATTTTATAAGTGTAAAATATAACTCGTAATTGTACCAAATTAAATATTTTAAAATAATAAATATATTTACTATTTTTCAATGAAACGACCTTAGTTTTGACGTGAACATTACTGAACTAATTTCTTTGTCAATTATATACCAAATGTTAGTGCCAAAAATAAAAATCTCGTTTAAAAAAATGATTTGTCATATATTACATCAAAATGAGTACAATTATTATTTTGGTCTTAAAATAATATTTGGACTAAAATATATAGTTAGTTAGTTAGTTATATATACGAGTATAATTCATAATTAAGATTTATCATATATTATAATTTCTATTTAACAAAATATCTTTGAGAACTAAACCAAATTAGAACTAATTTTATTTAACGAACATATCTATAGTATAAATTTTATTTTTATTATTGATCACAAATTGACAATGTAAAATATATAAATCAATCCAAACTATAAAATAATACTGTTCTCAAAAAAATCAAAGTTTTTACTTCGTCATTATTCTTTAAATTTATCTAAATTAATAGGTATAAAAGTACTTCAAGTCACTTTTTGTGACTTATTTAAATAATAAAATCTATCTATAAATAGGGCGATTCTTTTATCAAATATTTCATTATTTCAAAGTCTATTAATCTTTTTGAAAATATTTTTTTACATAATTTCCACTCAAAATAAAATTATAATTTTTATAATTTTTATAGTTGTATAAATTGTTCCTTTTTTGAATGACAATATATGTTTTTAATTTTATAATTCAAAGCAGAATACTTTTTGAAGTTTTCGATACATGAAAATTGAAATTCAAACGAACAATTTATAGTAATAATTTTTTTAAATTTAGGTAAGTGGAATGGTAAGATACGGGGATAAACTACAATATTTTATTTTACTTCTCCGCTCACCATAGAATTTAAATACTTATAAAATGATAACTCATAAACTACTCGTCCAAATTTTGATTTTTATTTATCGAAATAATCCAAAAAACATTCTGCTTCAGAATATGAAATTAAAAATGTAAATTCTCATTAAAAAAAGTAAAATAACTTAAAAATTGATAAAGATAAAAAAATATTAAAAAATAAATTTGTTTTTAAATCTTGTTGTTTTCGATTAGAAATTAATTAAAAATAGAAATTTAAAAACGTTAATAAATTTTGAAATAATGATTATTGTTTAATAAATTAAAGTATACGTGTATGTGTGTATATTATACATAACAGTATGTATTTATATTACCTGATCAATATGTATAAACTGTAACAATTATACCTACTTATTTTTATTTCTGTATTAATCAAAATAATAAAAATATATGAAAAATTAGTCACAATTTATTTTAACTATATAAAAAATGCCTCCGCTTTCCAAACATTTTTCAAAATAATAAATAAAAACAAATTATTTCTTTTAAAATGTTTACTTAGACTAGAATAAGTGTTAAAATACGATGATTCATTGCTTCATTTTTATGAATATGAAAAAAATATAGTATCAAATTATTTAAATGAATATTTTATGCTCTTTGTAGTTATTTGTATACATTTATTTATAGTATTTGATAAATTGTTTAAATAAAATTTTTAGATTTTTTCATATAATCTTGAAGAGTATAATGATGCATTACTCACTTATTTTTTTTAAAAATTGTTAATCCGATGATTTTTTGAAAATATTTATATTATATATATATATGTATATCTGAATTCAAATTTGTACGAGTTTTTTTTTTCATATTTTTTTATTAAATACTACAGACAAACAAAATAACGTTATTACTTATTAGTGCATTATTTTATAGTAGGTATTTATTTTTAATGCACTTTTCTTGTTTTTTAGAGTATTTTAATTCACTTTTTTATGATATTACATAAATATCTTGATATGTCTTTTTCTGGTACATCAGTTAGTTTTTTCTACCAATCCCTATTTAGAAGTTATATATACACGACTTTATATTGAACATATTAATTTTTCAACCAATTGGATTAAAATGCCATTTTTTATTTAGCAATATAAAATTTCTATAATAATTAAATATAATTAAATAATGTATAAATTATTTAATATATGAATATATATTAAACTTTCAAATTCAGTTATAGTTCATATTTCATAGAGGTAAGGATAATTGCAATTAAAAATGAATCATAATAATGCGTACTTTTAAAATTGTCAACATTATCTCAAACATTTTATTTTTTTTTTTTGTTTTATAATTAAAAAATTGAATGATCCTTTTTTCGTTTTCAACAAGGTAATACTTATCTTAACAAGTTCGGAATTTACTATCCACTATATAAAAAAGTAAATATCGTAGACTATTAAACTTTTTGTTTACGGTAAGTACACCTTTTTTTTCATATACCGATGTCTCCATTACTTGTTACTATTTATCACTAATAACACACAATAATACATTATTTGAAATATTTATTTTGCACATTTCCAATAGATATCCTATATACTATACAAAATATGAAATTGACATTTTAATTAATATTAACAATAAAGGTTAAAAAAACAATAACCGTTATTCTGCCATACTGGTACCTAGATCACATGTTAATGATGTGCTATGTTATACATAATTAAATAATTTAATGATTTGGCGTTACTTTTGAAGAACATTTTGAATGCTGAAAATAAATCTTTTAAAAAGTAAATAAAATAAGGTTGCCTAAATGCAACTCAAAATAACCATTAGTGAATGTTTGTTTAAATACCGTTTATATTATTTACATTCGAAAAAATACATTTTTTTTTTATTACTTCTACCCCAATATATTAAATAATATTAAACTATTATATTTTATATAACTAATTTTAAATATTCAATTCTAACTACAAAATATCAATTAAATCTGTAGTCACTCATATGCAAAATAATAATAATATAGTTTGTTTACTATTTTTCCATTTTTACCTTTTTTAATTTGTATGTGTTTAAGAATTAAGGATTCATTACTTATTAAACCAAATAATGTACAAATTTTAACATGTACATATTCTATAGGTCTGTGGCTGTAATTAACTGTTTTCAAAACCTTAAGCAAAATATTCAATGGAAGTATACATCATGATAATAGATACATAATAGTATTTAGATAATACTAAAAATAAATGTTTATTCATACAACAATAATAATTCAATTATATAATAACTATCAATTTTATTGTCAATAGGTAGGTACAGTATGACAATACACAACTTTATTATTATTAAGTATCGATCCATTAAAGCGATTTATTTTTATAAATATAAATTGATTATAATTGAGTAATTACTATTTCCATAGTATGACATATGTATATAAATAATCAAATTAATAATTCCATTAAGTGTTCACACATAAGCCATCTGTAAATTGTTATAAAATATAGAAAAATTTGAACACGTACATCGTTGTTTAATTAACCTTTCTAAGTAGAAGAATATTTGTACATTAATAGTAAATATTGTAAGACCAAAAAAATATGAATAATGTACAGTAATTATACTATATATCTGTAGTTTATTAAAATAATATTGATTCGCTTAAATTATAATTTATCATATTGTTTCAAATTGAATAAACCCTTAGGTAATTATTTACCTATATGGCTATATATATATATATATATATATAAATTTATAGCAAATATTATGTCATATAATAATACTTTATTTCATGCAAATAAACTTTACTTAAATGTATAATTTAATTATTGAATTACATATTTAAAAAACTAAAATCACGTGATGAGAAATGGTAATTTTACACGTAAATATCCGACTACGTCAAAATTTAAACTTGATACGTTCTTACAAAATATTTGTGTAATGACACTCATTATTTTTTTTTTAATTCCAGTATAAATAACTTATGATTAAATAATGTGGAACCTTGGATTACATTTTCAAGCTTTCTGATCCAGGGAAAACTTTGTGTCGACATTGTTTCATTATTATTTAAAAATAATTTATTTACAATCTATTCAATTTTACATCGTATAATAATTATTAATTAATTTTAATGACACATAATATTATAACATACAAAAAATATTAGCATTTATGACAATAAGCACTCAGCAATATCACCTAATTTTAGAATTCTCGGTATTTTAAGTAAAATAAAATTGAAAATTTCAAAAACTCGATGAGAAGTAAAATATTTTTAAACTGTACCATATGCTATTATAAATATTTATTAAAAATTTCAAGTATGTGAGGTTATTCATTTATAATTAAAACAAAAGAGAAATTCAATTTTATCAAAAATTGGTTTTGCGTAAAAAAAAATCCGAATTTTCCTAATTAATAATTACTATAGAAAATATATTGAAGTTGAAAATTGAAACATTTTTACTGTTTCAAAGGGTGATGACTGATGACAAACACAAAAAAGCACACTTCGTTATAAAATCTCCGCTGATTATTTAAAATATGGTATCGATAAATTATTGGATAAATGCGCCTAATTTATGATATACTACAGTCATTCCATGTAATAATTGACAGGTTTTAGCAGCTTATTTATTTTGTTTTCATCAACATAAATTGTGTCCAAATTTCCTATACCATATAAAACTTAACACCATTCAAATAATTAATAATATTGTATGTTATTATGAAATAAATGTTATTCATTATCATAATTTATCTTTATACCAATTTTGTTGAACTGTATTTGTTTGTTATTATTGCATAATAAGCCATAATGGGCGCGTTAGAATATTTTTTTTATCGAAGTTGACACTTTATTTATGGAGATAATATTAACAAGTTTATCGATAACCTACCTATATAAATGTATATAAATGAACAGTAGTAAAACGCAAAATATCCTTATATTTATATATAAACGTTATTTCATGTTTCTCTTGTACGGTATATTTGTGCTAAGCCACTTTTTTAAATGACGAGTGTCTTTCAAGAACCTATTTTTTTGCAATGAGTATACTGAATATTGTATCAAAGCAAAATTGTCAATGTATCAACTAAAAAATGTTTATATTCATGAACTGCTACAAATTGTAATAGTATCTGTTCAGCTGTTTAAGCAAAATATAGAAACAAACTTATTTTTATGATTTTTGAATCATAATTTACTATTGAAAGAGTGATAGTATGTTTTATAATATGTTGATAGTATGAACATGTTTTTTTAACTTCATACTATAGATACAAATCAATTGATGGACGAGTGTAAACTAATTGGTTTGCTTAAATTTTTTAATCTCAATAAAGCATTTGAAGCTAACTAATATTTTACGATGATAATACTTTACTCTATTGTTCAGCTAATATCGCCTACATTTTTTAATTTGTGCCTGGATAATTTTTCATGTATGTATTGCGTAATCTAACGTTATTACGACTCTCTATATAACTTAATTTAGTCAACTATACCAATTAAATCACATATTTCGATCATGGAAATGTTATAATATTGTATCTGAAATAATTATTCACTTAATGTTATATACAATTAAATTATTTTTATTCCAAATCTAACAATTTGAAGGTCAGTAACTTAAATCCGAATCAATAATTACACATATAATTAATAATCTAAAAAATTAATGTAAGACAAAACACTTTTATTTTACCATAAAAATGTGCTACCATCATTACACATAATAATAATAGGTATATATTGATATATATTATGATGGCGAATAGTTGCAATTTGTATATTATGAAATGAACATATCAGTGGATAACTGACTTGCTAGTGTTATATGATATTTAAAAGAATAAATATTAATATTAATTTAAATTAATAAGTTTATTAATTATCTATATTAATTATATATAAATATAAAGTATACACAATAAATCATTTTAATAACATAAGGTTTCATCAAATTTAAACATAAAATTCATAAAACCAATTATACAATACACGTATTATGTATTATTTATGATTCACTACAAGCAAATTAGATTGGATACCGTTCATCCCTATTGAGTATAATATAGGTACCTAAATACCTCATTCAATTACTCTATGGCAGGATCGAAATTTTAAAATATTGTTTTGATTTCTTATTAATATTAAGAAACAGCAATTTCGACAAAATATTAATCACAATACATTATACACTAACTCCTCTTAGCGAATTCATCTTGCAACTTAAATTGTACTAAAAACTATATTGTTTTCAATTCCATCATAATCATTTTCAATAAAATTGCGAAGACTTAACGAATAACCGTTAAGAAATATAAGTATAAGTGTTCTGTTTTATATAATCTTGAAAATATTATTAGTATTAATTTATAATAGTTATAAAATAAACTTCATATTAATATATCTACATTATATCTAGCATAAGTGTATTAATCGTTTATGAAATAACCGTGGTCGAAAATTTGAAACCTATATTTAAATCTAATAAAACTGTATCTAAGCTATATTTTTTGAATAAAACAAATAAATTAGTTATTATGATAATAAGACAGAAATATATATGATATAATTACATTATGCATAATATATACATTATACTTTATATTATATAAATTATTTTATAGCTTTATATTGGATATAAAATAACAATTGGTAAAACAATAAAGTGGTTTTCATTATTTTTGGTAAATTTTATATTTATTAATTTTGACTAGAACTGTATCTGAACTTAAAGTAAAATACTTTAAGTTTTACATTATAAAAATACATTGCAAGATTAAAGCCATAACAATTTCCAAACAATGAAGATTTGGATATTCTATACATTATTGGATTAGAAAAATTAATAGAATCGAATGCATGTTATGCAAGTAATAGGTAACTGTTGTATACTTGCATTAGCAATGAAAAGGAATTAAATCATAATGTCGTATTTTACAACAGTATTTTTCATTTTTTCTTGAAATAACATCATATCATTATTAACTCTTTATTGTATATACATTTTACCACATTGAATAAAAAAATTGCATTTATTTTATTCCAATAACAAAAATATTAATCTACTCACATAACTACATATTTATTTAACTATAGTAAAACATATAGAGTTCAAATTTTAACCCTATTAACACAGCTCAAAATCATTCTACATATTTAATTTTTATAGGTTCATGAAATATAAATAATAGGTACCTATATTTAAAAATACAGCAAACAATAAATAAAATATATGTAACTGCGGTAGACAGTATACAGAATACAGATATATTTCATTTGCATAATGAAAAATTATTATTCTATACATTGAAAACCATAATTTATTTAATAAGTACAAAATATTTTTCCTTGTTTTAAATAAGAATATTATATTATTTTCACGGTAAAATTTAAATGAAAAAGTTTAACAGTAATACTATACTATCATTATAAAATATATATCATGTGGTAAATGTGTGGTACACTTTGTGTATTTTATAATGTCTTTTTTTAATCTAAATGTTATACATTTGGTGAAAGAAGCTGACAACAGAGTATATAAATGGAAACATGCAATTCGCATTAATCGTGTACAATTTTACATCCTAACTTTTTATTAGTTTGAAATGGTTTTAAAATTGTATGGCTTTAAAAATAATATATAGAATGATATTCTCAAATTGGCTATCCGAGTTTTGTTGAGGTCAATGAGTCTACAGCGGTTACAACAGCTTACAAACGTCAATTTATGCAATTATATACATATACCAGAATCAAACAAACATAACCAACTATATGACTATATGAGTTAAGAAACCGCAATGGTATTACTTAGTATATATTCTAGCTGCTAGAAAATGATCAATAAAAACTTTAATGAAATAATATATCTAATAAAAAATTTTATATTTAATAATAATAAATAATTGCATTTATCATTGGACTATAGTCTAGCGTTTCTCAAACCATGGGTCACAAAGTGAGAATTTTTTTTTAATTAAATAGATTTAAAGATATTTATGTTATTTTATACTGTGTAAAAATCAACGATATAACTAAACTATAAGATGCTATTATCAACCATAATAGGAAAGAAGCACACACTTCGCATAAGTTTTATTATTAAAAACACATTTGTAAAATTATATTCAATATAAATACTATAAAACTATATACTTTTTAGAATAAAGTAATAAGTAATAAACGTAATAAACAAATTTTGATTTTTTAGGATTACTTTTCGATCCTGTAAAAGTGAAACTGTATGGGTCACAATAAATTTTCAGGGAAAAATTTGGGTCGTAGTCCTAAAAAGATTGAGAACCACTGGATAATACAATTATAATTTATAGTGTGTTAAATATTTTAAAATAACCATTTCTATTCATTTTAAATTTTACCCAAAAGGTAACCTACACTTACCTATATATAATTGTATGTATTAATTATTTGTTTCTAAGAATATAACGGGTGTCACTAAACAAGTTCACATGAGAACCAACAGTAGTATTATAGATCTTACAGTATAATACTAAAAAGATGACTAAAAATGAATCTTAATTAACATATTTCATTACTTATAAATTAGTAGATGCCTATGTTTAAGCATACATAATCTATTAATTTCTCATAACGTTTATAAGTGATTGATTCGAATCATTACATCATTAATCATTCGTTTTAATATAAGTACTTATACATACAATTAAAATATTCTGTATGATAATTACGAAAGATGATTTGAATAAAGTTGCATTAAAAAAAATATACTTAGCATAATTTTATTTTAATATAAACACATATTATTCAAAATGTTAGACATTTTATACATTATATCTAAATATACGACTGATTGACGTTACTCGAAGATTAAATGTATTTTATAATTATGAATTAATGAACCTTATTTACTCGTTAACGCGTGAATATTATTTATGAATATTATAATATACATTATATTATATACATGCTACATGCATACTCAATACTCATAGGCAAGCGAATAAAAGTATCGGGATGCGCTCTTACTGCCATAGACCAATCTGGGTTCAATTCGTGTAATTAAGTGCCTAACCCAATATGGGATACCTGTTTAATGTCAGACTAATTATTTAATTGAAAATAAAAAATAAAATATAAAGCTATTGTGTTATAGGTATTTTTCATTATTTATTTATTATTTATTTTAATGAGGATGAAGTATGAACTGTGAATTTAATATTAATTATCATATTACAGTTATAATACGTTTTATTTTTAGACCATTGGTAAGAGAAAATGGATCAGTGAAAATGTTTACTGTACGTTTACGCCTGGTCTGAGACTGCGTATACTTATGAATATACTCTATAATTAATGTCAATAATTATTGGCTATTGAATAAAACTTCGACAATTTAGGCGTAAACGGTAGGCAATTTAGAAAACATTTATGTGTTTAAATGTGAATGTCGAATATCGTTTAGAAATACGATAAACCTTAAATAATTACTAAGTACTTAGACAATGTTCCTATCACATTACAAAAAGAAATTAAAATAGAATATCAATACAATCGATGAATTAAATTTGAGATCAATTCTCAAGTACTCGTATTTTAATACTAAACGCACTTATTTTTTTATTTAATCAAATACTTACTTCAAATTAATAAATAATTAAGAGAAGTAGTAGCGTTCCAAAGAGTAAACCAATAGAGAAAGCATTTATAAATTTTCCTTGACACCTATAGGTGACCTTGCCTAACCCTATTCGTAGAAAGCATGTTTTATCACATCTTATTTACGATCTAATAGTTCTATATTTTGTCATTACATTTGTCATATTGGACATGTAGGTCACACTCATAAACACACCTTTAAATAATAACATATAGAACCTTCCTCAACGTAACTTGTCTAAGTACAGTTCATAATACCTATTTTGCTAGAATGCATTTTAAGTCAACCTCGTGTATGTCCAATTCTATTGTAGGGTATTTATTGCAATTTGTAATATCAAGTATAATAATTATACCACATACCTAAACTATGATTTACTGTATTTTATTGTTAAATATTATGCTTCAACATGATAAATTATGTGTCATTCTTCATTTATGTTGATGAGCTATAGCTAAAACAAATAAATATTGTGACGATGGTAAAATAAATAGTATTTGTACTATATATTTTTGTTAACTTTAAAAACATCTGTTAATACAAGTGTTAAATAATAATGCATGTAAACAGAGACTAAGGCGTTTATTTAAATAAATGCAGGGTTTAATAGCTTTTACGGAAAAAAACCAGTGTCTCTATATTCGACTCCCTGTTCAATTTATAAAGAAAAATAGAGAAAATAAAATGTCTTTTCAAACACAATCAAAGTTTATTATAGGTCAGTCATATTTATTTAACGTATCAAATGTTATAAACTAAGTCTCCGTCTATATATATATTGCATTTACCATTTAATAAATACTTATTAGTTCTGATGGATAAAAACAAAATCAAAATAGACACACTAACAATTTTAATGATAATTAATAATAACAAATAATTGTAATATAATAATTATTATTAATTCTTTAACAATATACTATCTAGCTACTATAATAGTATAATATAGGTAGTCATTTGTTGTTGAAAAATATTTTAGGCGCTATTATACTCTGGCATCTTATACATCCATAGAATTTATAATATATTATGTAAGAGTAATAGGGATAGGAAGGCAACGATTATTTGTTTACATACAAATCGTATACCGCACGTTGTCGGCTATATTTATTTTTCCCCAGCTGTTCGTGCAATTTAATTGAAATAAACCGTCTTCAACTTAATGCGAATAAAAAAAAAAAAAATAGACAGGTCAATTAGGTTAGGTACCACAGTTATTTATTATTTTTTCACTGCGCTCTGCTCCTCAGCTAATAATAAATAATCTTGTAGTAAATGTCCGTACGAAATTTTTTTTTTTTGCGCCACTCATAACACGGACATAGGTGCGTGGTTGTCGGATTCGTCAATGTTTTAGTATATAGGTATTAATCAAAATTTATTTTTTTATAACATGTTATACCTATTTCTTATAATTTACACCGTCTCTAAAAAATAGGTTTACGAAAGTTCGAGGTAACCACAATTCATACAGCGTTATTAATATACCTATATATCTTTATTTTTAGCTCTAACCACATTATGCAACTATTATTATAATTTATAACCGTGCACATGTTTACAGGTTGCCGTGACCACGTGACGAACACAAGATGCGTCACACTGAAGTTGTAGGTTTATGGCGGCCAACGGATCCGCCGCCGGGAGGAAAGACTCGTGTATCCCGAGCCACCGACCAAGGGGCGTCGCACACGTCACACGCCCACAAGTTTGTCATCAAGTCCACGGCCATGATCCGCCAGTCGAGTCTCACTAGATTCATCGTCAACAAGAAGAATAATACTGGTAACAAAAATTACCTATCACATATAAAATCCGCTCTCCCCTCAATAAATAATATCTGGCTACACCACTAGAGTGAGGCCTGAATAAAAATAATAACGATACCTATTATAACCATTATATATAGTATAAATATAATTCCGAGCATAATAAATTAATGTATACATAACGTATAAATACATAGTTGATCGATCCCTGTTAATTGTCAAGTGTCAATTATTTACATTTAATCAAATAGTAAAATCAATAAATTGTATTAAGTTAATATAAATCATCTGAATTTAATAAAATAAAACATTGAGAATAATACTCATTTCTACATAAGTATCCTGGGATTAGATTTTTGAAAAATATCATAAGTTTTGCAGATGATTTAATATGAAATGAATAATGTTGAGACATGTATTTGCGTTCATCGCCGTACACAGCTATCTAAATAATTTAAAAAAATCAGAAAAAATAACGATTTTAGTACTTGCCATAAAAACGATATCACATTACGATAGCCTATAATGTCATTTTTAAAGGAATATTCGAAGAAAAATATTCATGAGCTATCTGTTTTAAAAGAAAAAAAGAACAATTTATGCCCATTAGGGTTGGTTATTATTTTGTATATGGGTAATACGCCCAAATATTATAATAATTACACTCAATACTATATGCACACATAATACATATAATATACTTTTGTATACATAAAGCTATATTCAGCCTAACATTAAAACTGGTAAAATAAATGGATCTGAATACTTACTATACTTTTTTATATAGGTTTAAAAAAACATTTTATTCATGATTTGAATAATAATTTAAATAGATATTTGTGTATTAAAGGTTATAAAATATAATAAGCATTACTATAATAATATTGTTAAAAAGTAAATTATCAAATAAAACAGTTTAAATGAAATAATATAAATATACGTTTATTATACAATATTTTTTTAGTGAATTTTATTTTACTTAAGACAAAAAAAAATGCAGTGATATATTTTTAGTATTTATATTATTAGTAGTAGGTAAGTGGTGCATAATGCATTCTATACTAATAAAATGCTGAATTATTCAAAAGGGTTGAATTGCCTACATTATTATTACGTAACAATATTCTAAATTATCAACGATAAACGCGTGTATAGATAATTGATTGATAAATTGTTACAAATTATTCAAAGTCAAATACATATCGTTTCGAAGCATATTTTAAATTTCAAACATTAATAATACCTAAAAGTATATAAGTATGCAATAACCATAACTACTCAATTCTTCCAATAAAAACATACAACAATAATTCTTTATAATAAAATAACTAATCTATGTTTATCTATCAAAACAAATACTCAAACTCTCAAAAACATGCACAATATTTCAATTTAAATATTAAATTAAGCCAATTGACATCGTTAATGATCGCTGCTTAATGCATAACCTACCTTTGTATACACAATATTAGAGGCATAACTTGCTTGAATATACCTACGTATTTATTCATACTTACCGATAACGTTATTCTCATCATCATTGCTCGTCTTAATCCAGTTTACGGCGAGATTAAATGTAAATGCAATTGTTTTTTTATGAACGAATGAACATGTTAAATAATTCAGAGTAATGAAGCGTTAAAAATTTCATTATCGGTAGATAAGAATTACACATTATACTAAATACAAGTATAATAGGAAGTACATAATATTATTTCTAGTGAGTGCCTTATTACTATGTGACAAGTATTAATTACCAGAACATTATAATTAAAGTACCTACATACTTGATAAATAAAAGTGCATTTTTTAACAGAATAGATTAAATTAAATTAAATTTTTAAATTTTTCATATCGATTATGCATATGGCTCTGGTAAAGAACTATGACATCTCTATGACCTCAACCTAACTTAAATTAATATATTTGATCGTTGTATAATACATTAGATAAGGAACTAGCATGTGGGAGGAGGACGTAGTACTTACCACAAATAAACAAAAAAAATTTTTTAACAATTTATTGTGTTCTTTACTAAAAATTAATCTTATTTAATAAACTACTTAAGTCTTACGAAGTCCCAATTTATATTCCAATCAAAATAATACACACTTACAATATTAGGATTGTATAGTTAATCTTTCTCGAAGTAAATATTATAATATTCAAATAAAACAAACTTGCAGCTTGCTAGCTAGATTTTTTCATATGATAAGTATCTATAAATCGTTAGAAACGTTTCTGAAAATACGTTCATCCGTTAAAATTTTCTCATTCGCGTCCAAATCTCGTAATTTAGGCAGAACCAATTTGAATTAATCAAAAAAAAAATACAATCTATTTTAAATAATATATTACGTGACATTTGAATTCGTTGTTGGTTGTTATAATCAAATTAGTGAGCACATACATTTTTTTATTAAAATAATTTAAACCATCAGCGAATAGCATCTTATTGCTTGAACATATAAAAATATATGCAAATCATGAGAAATTGTTATTGAATATAAAGTTATAACCCTAAATCATATTTCGTATTTATAGATTAGGTTATATACTAAATACCTATATATATATCATAGAATTTTAATGTATATAGTTATATAGTTATATGTGTCATGTGAGTACATTTTAGCTATATTTAAGTAGATAGTATTATACTTATTACTTACACTCACAAACACACATATATTGTAATTAATTATTGATAAATCATCAATGACGTAGTGCAGTGGTTATTTGAGACGCGTGTCTATGTGACAAATACGAGTACACTTACAAATTACAATCAAACGCAAACAACCTTCGATATGTCGCAAACTATTAAAATACCGAATAATACACCGCTACTCTGGACATATAATACATCATACATCACAGTTATATCATACTTCTAAATTCACACCAAATTTCACTGGATTTCACTGATGATCTCGTGTCAGTTACCTTATATTCCTCTTTTGACCCAGTAGTAGATCACTTTAATGACCACCTCATTTGAATTGGTGAATAGGTCGGACTGACCTACGAATGGACTATTCGTATTAAGACCGCGTCATTGGGCATTTCACTCATTTCAGTAACCTTCTTTTATCTTACATATTATATACTATTTTATATAATAAAGCAGCAAAACGTTATAATGTTCTCATGAAGAAAACTAGAATCGCCAGGATAAAATATAATAATAATATTAGTACCAATGAATCCTAAAAAAGTCCTAATAAATGTTTCGGGAACAAACGTTCTAAGCACATCGTCTGCAATCCATGAATTATAGCGTAGATATTGTGATTCTTGTATTAACCTGCGGTTTATCTCCATATTCGGGAAACCAACTTAAACTCAATCGAAAAAACCGCCGTCCACGTCGTTTTTAATGTACAGTATAACTTGCGGCGAGCTTATAATTTCAGTAATTTTCCTATTGATATTCTGTATAGATGCTTAGTACATAAATGTGTAGAAAAATCTAAGTAAAATCTTATTAAAAATAAACGCATAAAGCCACAGCATATTCTAATTCATAATTATTAATTATATTTATTAGGTTAGATATACTATTATCTATTATTCTCATTTGTCATTTCTTACAAATTCTTCTTTATCCTGCCTCGCCGATATTTTTAGATTTGCCTCTTGGCGTTTTTCTTGAAATTTTCTGTTAGCTGTTACTCTACTCTCGATGTACCTACATATTATATATTGACTATTGAGAGTTCAATATTGAAAAATTGTATTCTTAGTTATTTTATAAATTATTAAAGTATGTTATCCATGCATCGTGGTACAATATCTTTATGTCTATATATTATCGTATTCGTAATTTTTCACTCCAATGAGGTTTCTGTTTCTTCATGTTAACAACTTGAAGATAAAAATAAAATATATAAATAATTTTATATTTGTATTGAATGTTTAGTAAGGTATACAATTTGACATATATTAAATTATGCTTATAACGGTAAAACGACGTTCGTCACACATTTGAATAGGAATTATTTGGTTATATGAGATTATAATATGTACCTACAGATATTTTACAAACAATACGCCCATACAAAATTACAATTTTAAAAAATAACAAAAAGTTTAAGAACAGATAGTATTATAATAGGTAAATAATATACATTACACATATAAACAAATTAAATACATTTACAAGTATAATATGTTAGGTATTATATTTTCATGATGCCCTTATTCATATGTAAAACGAAAAAGAAAATAATTTACTGACGTCAAAGTAAAATTTCTTAGAAAAATAAACTGAACAAAATAGCCGCAGTGCTCTTACATCGAATAATAAACACCCAGAATATTATATGCATGATAATGTTTTTGGAAAAGATGGCTTAAATGCTTAAAGAAAAACATAAATAGTACCTATATAAGGCTATAAAGGTTACATTTCAAAAGCTCTATTATATTAACTATAAAGTTAAAACAAGTATAAACCATTAACGACATTCGAAAAATTTGAATTTTCATCAGAAATATTTTTACTGTTTAACTATAATTTTTTAAGCGTCTTAACTATTTTATTTTTATTATTATTCAAATTAAAAGTTTGAAACTAGTTTAGGTACTTAAACATAAATATGTATTATTCTGAATTCATATAAATAATAAATATTAAAAATGTATCATAATTATATATTTTTACCGCCTATTTTCTATTTCTATAATAATAAATAAAGTATAATTTCATGTAATTTACTTGCAAAAGAATAAGGAATAAAAAAAATATTAAAATCAATTACTGTAAATATAATAATATTATTCAATAATACACGTGTTAATGTAATAATTATTCATCTATTTTTTTTTTCATTTAGTTTGTTATTGCGTAATCATTTTTGAAATAAATATTATGTAGGCACTCATACAATTTAAATTGATATCTATAAATAATAATATACTATATTGTAATTGAATAAATAAAAATATCGAAAAAATTAATTAAAACATAATTTTTTTCTTAATGAATATTATTATATATTTCTACGGAAACTTAAGTAAGTTCCAATTATAATTATACATAATATCTAGGATTTACGTTGGTAATAATACAAGATATAATATATTACTTACTTATTTATACCATAAATCCATAGCTAAAATATAGGGTATAACAAAAATATTTGGTATATAAATACTAAACTAGGTATATAAAATGTAGGTATCTAAGCCTAACCTATTTTAATTTTTTCATTTCACTAAGTTCAATGTTTATCTTTCGATAGGTATTCTTTACTTAAATAATTGGCACTGTCCTATAAAGAAACACAAACACAATCTGTATAAATTTAATAATATTGTTTGACACTTTTATGCAGCACTCATATTCATATTGGTAAGTTAGAATAAAACATAAATACCCCTATAAAATAATCACAAGTGTGAAATCTGTATACATCTTTTAAATAAACTATTATCTCTATAAACAGTATAAACCTCATCTTATCTGCTAACTATAGTTTATGAAAATATCTCGTTTAGGAATAAAACATTTGAGTATTTATTGTTTCGATTTCTATTTTAGTTTCACAGAACCTAAAAAAATAAAAATCGTGCTTTTTGAATTCAAAAAAATTAATCAATTAATATTTTATACCCAGGTACACGCATTTTGATTGTTCGTTTTCTCGTTAGAAGTAAAATTATTAAAATTCATATAATGGAACATAATATTATATAATCCAGTAATACAGTTCATAAAATTAGAATTTCTTAAATATAATCAACCAAATAATTTTGATTTTCAGAATTTTAAAAATAAAGTAATCATTAAAAATAGGTGGTATTTCACATTTGTACATAACTTTAAGTAATATTAAATAAATTTAAATGTAAAATGCTAATTTCTTAACAGTTTAAGGTGTTTGGAAAGTATATTTTGGACTTTTCCTATTAAAAAATTTATTCTATGTATCCCTATATGGCTATATATATAGTATACTTTTTTGGTGTAACAAATGTAAATTAGGTTTGACAAAATGACAACAGTTTATTCAACAGTTGTGTACGAGAGAAAGTTTTCTACTTTGCCGTGGTTGTTTCCCGTTGTATTCTAATATATTCCCGACAATTAGTCCAAAATAGCTAATATATTAATTAAATAAATACATCGTGCGGTCGAAGTAAATAGGTATCTAATTCTAAACACTCTGTTTAATCATTTGAATTAATAACATAATAGAATTTATTTATTACCTATTTATAAGTAAATCGGTTATATAAACGCGTAATTGATTAGATAATACTGTAAGTAATAGTCGGTTCGTTAAACTAAATCATAGGTTTGCGTTTTGACGCCGGCAGCAAGGCTTCTCGACGAGTTTCACTTTGGAAATTTAATTCGTTTTTTTAATGTGTATAAGCGCGGGTAATGAAAAAACATGTTGGACAAACAATATTAAAATAAGCAGAAGTCTCGTACATAATAATATATTATGCGGGGGACCCGAATATTTCGAGCGAAGGGGTCGACGGCCAAAATAAATCAAAAATCCATTAGAATCGCATAATGCCGTTACCCGATCAATAATCATATAACTATTATTATTGTTATGTACCTATATATATACAAGTCCATCGACCACGGGGATATGATGATAGACGTGGGCCTATATTCTGTCGTATGTACAATCGTCGTCTGTTCGTATAAATAAATAAACGTGAAACCGATTCGGCGGGAAAAGGGTTGTCGACAATCGTTTGAAGGAGGCTCAAACCCGACGATAGCACCGCCCCCGCACCACGATTTCCGCCACGTGAGTAGACGGTGCAGAATCGCGTGGTATAATAATAGCATTGCTACGCTTCGAATCGTTGGTGTGCGCTGCGTACGGTTTTTGCGCGGGACGCGAACCGCGCGCACCCGCACTGATGGCCGGGCGGTCAAGTTACCCGCACTGAGGTGGCCGCGCTTCAGGTGCTGCCACCCGCGCGACCGTCGAACGGCTGGTACGCCGCTAGATCGCGCGCGCGCGTACACTAATCTACGGCGCTCGCCATCCATCGCGCGCGCTATTATCTCTCGCCGCGGCGGAACACACTTACCTATTATTTCCTCTGTGTACCTAAATACAATATTATATCGGCACGGAAATATTGTTATTACATATTATTACTATTATTATACATCAGACGTACGTACACGCACGCACACAAGCGCACGTACACGGTCACATTCACTCTCACCACAACACTGCAACAGACGATATTCGCGCGCTCGGCCAGAAGCACCTTCCCCCACCGCGCGCGAGCGCTTTAAGCCCTTCGCGCCCCGCTCCATCGTCGCCACCCCCCCGCGTCGACGGCGCACCGCCGTACACTTTTTCCCAATCGAAAAATCACATCACGCCGCCGCCGCCGCCGTCCGTCCACCACCGTCGCGATTCTCTCTTATCCGCCGCCGCCGTTGCCGCCACCGACACCGACACCGTTCGCGTTCCGTGGTCGGGTTTTGTTTTGGTTGTTATTATTATTTTTATTTATTCTTGATTTTTTTTTTTTAAATTTTAAATTTTTTTCACTCCAATGGTTCATCGAACGTAATTACGGTGGATAATCTAATCAAAAAAAGGCGCTGCAACAGCGATATCGACGCCGCAATGGCCGGTAAGTGGTTTTCGTAACGTTTTCACCGCCGTCTCACCTCTCTCGCCTCGCCGCCACCGCCGCGTACGCCGTTTACTTCTTTTTGTCGCTGTCGACTACAACCCCGGGCGGCACCTCCGCTACGTTATCGCACGCTTTTCCGCCTCGCGCGATACAAGCACCACCGCCGTCGTCGTCGCGTTTTTCGCCGGACCGCGCCATCATCGCATCGCCGTTGCGACTACGCAACCACCGCTGCATCGTACGTGTGTATCGTCGTTCGCCAACGTGACGGACGAGACAAGGCCGATACCCGCATTCTGTGCTTGTCACGTTTTTCCACCGCCGCCGTCGACACTTCTGCGCGCCAACGTTTCTAGGTCACACGTTCGCTCGCGCACATGAGACTATCCGCTGCTCCGCTGCCGACCACAATGACTGACGACGCAGAGAACGGTAAGATGGCACCGTATAATATCCTATCGTTGTCTCTCCGTCCTACGGTGCCACCGCTATGCAGTCGTCCGGCGTTACCGTCTTGGTGTTCGATACCTAGCACGACGTCAGCTGACCCATTGTCTTCGATACCGTGTGCCTGTAACGTTTCTCAACTCTACCGGTCGCGCTTTATTCTCACTTTCTCTCATGTCTGTACGTAGGTCCTAGAAAACTGTACCTCCATGTATGGTCAAGATCATCTGAAAGCATTCAACGCTACCTACCTATTTACCATTCACATGGGTTAGATAAACACATCAGATACCTTTTAGACATATTTGCCGTCCGCTAAATTTTGTCAAGCTCCAATATGATATAACCTTCTCTTTGAGTGCATCTTGCAATAAGTCAATGATATGTTTCATTTTGATGAAGTTTACAACAACTTGCCTTTAACAAATAGTACAATTTGAAATTATAGTGAAGTTGAATACTCTTATCACTAAGGTAATACCTTAAAGTGAATTCATCATTAACTTTAACAAATACCTACATTGTAAAACAAAGCAATTTAACCATTGTATTGTACAATGTTTTAACTTGATTTTATCAGAAGTGCATTTTTCATTCTGTCTACTTTTACATTGTTTGTAATATATTCTTTAACCTAAAAATATAACAATTTCATAATCAAATATTTGTTTTTAATGTTTTGATGAAGTTTATTGGCATCTGTATGTAATTTGTAAATAATTAAAACAGATGCTGTTTGTATATTATTTTACAACAATTTTACTATTAATCTGCCAATCTCTAAATCATTATAAATTTATTTGTTTGCAGGAAACGGTGAGATTCAATGGTGTTTCTCACAAGTTAAAGGCACGTTGGAAGACGATGTTACAGAAGGTAATTATATAAAATATTTAATTGTTCCTCATTTATAGTTTCTCATACTTATTTTTCTTAACAGCCGATTTAATTTCCTGTGTGGAGTTTAACCATGATGGAGAATTATTGGCGACTGGTGACAAAGGCGGTCGAGTAGTAATATTTCAACGGGATCCAATGGTAAGTAAATAAATTAAGTCTTAGTTTATATATTTAATTAATCAGTATTTATTAAAACTATTACCTTTAATCCATAATTTGAAATATCTTTGCCATATTTAAAAAGTTTTTATCTTATTCCATTAATTCTGTTATCATAACTTGATTATTTTTGTGCAATAAACTTTCAGAAGTTCCTTTTAGAATTTGGATCTAAAGAAGCTGCCATAAATATTCTCTATTTAAATCTGCTGTACAACTATGATTGATTAAAATTTATAATACAATATGAAACCAGGTATTAATCTAATTTTATATGTGAAATAGATGAAAACGGATTTGAAATTAAAATATATTTTCAAAAAAAAAAGAAAAAAAAATGTTAAGATTAACTAATTTTTTTTTTTTTATTATTCTTTGATTAGGTATAGATTTACACATGTAATATTTTGTTGCATAAAATACCAATATTAAAAAAATATTTAAAACATGAGTGATTTTACTTCATATTTATTTTTGTATAATTACAAAATTAATCAAATTAAACAAAATCTGAATCCATACTTAAATAAAATAAATAATAATAAAGAAGTATTGCACTTAAATATCCTGTATATGATGGTAAGGAATTAAAATGATTTTTAGTAATAACAAATAAAAATTTGGCTTTTTTCTAGGTTGTAATATTTTATTTATTATTTAGTTATTCTAATCATATTAATAAGATATTTAACATTACAGAGTAAAACATGTATTCCAAGACGAGGGGACTATACTGTATATAGTACGTTCCAAAGTCATGAACCTGAATTTGATTATCTTAAGAGTTTAGAAATAGAAGAAAAAATTAATAAAATTAGGTGGCTCAGACGTAAAAATCAAGCTCATTTTCTATTGTCTACTAATGGTAATATTGTAAAAACAATATTCATAGTTATTTTATTTATATTAATTTGTGTTGGTGTATTAATTTAGACAAAACCATTAAATTGTGGAAAGTGTCTGAAAAAGATAAGAAAATTGAAGGATATAATACTAAAGAAGACAGTGGCATTATGAGGGATCCAATGAATATTACTTCTTTAAGGGTATGTTGTAATATTTTTATAATTTAATTATTTAAATTGGGGTGCTAAATGGGTTGTTTCTTTTCAATTGTATCCATATACTTATAGTTTTTTTTTTTCTTTAACAATTTCTGTTATCATAATTATTATAATACTATAATATTAAGTAAATATTTTTTTTAAATAAAAAAATAATTTAAAATAATTTGCAGGTACCAGTGTTAAAGTCAATGGAATTAATGGTTGAAGCTTCTCCAAGAAGAGTATTCGCCAATGCTCATACTTACCATATTAACTCAATCAGTGTTAATTCTGATCAAGAAACCTATCTATCAGCTGATGACCTAAGAATAAATTTATGGAATTTAGAAATCACTGATCAAAGTTTCAGTATCCTTTAACATTTATTTGCTATTTAATGCTATAATTTTTAAATAAGAAGTACAAGTGTTTTTCCTTAGTGTAAATACTAATAGATATTGTTGATATTAAACCAACTAACATGGAAGAGCTCACCGAAGTCATAACAGCAGCTGAATTTCATCCGCTGGAATGCAACTTATTTGTATACAGTAGTAGCAAGGGTACAATTCGTCTATGTGATATGCGATCTTCAGCATTGTGTGATAAGCATGCTAAATGTTAGTGTTTAAAATAACAGATTATTGGTATGTAAGAACTTAAAACAATAACATTATTATTTTTATAGTGTTTGAAGAACAAGATGATCCAACAACGAGAAGTTTCTTTTCTGAAATCATATCTAGTATATCTGACGTGAAAATTTCCAATTCTGGTCGTTACATGATGTCTAGAGATTATATGACTATTAAGGTTTGGGATTTACATATGGAAACTAAACCAATTGAAACATATCCCGTATGTATAATTTTATTATTTTATTTAATTATTCTATTAAATTATTTTATGAATGTTAACATTTTATTATAAACGATAATTTTTAGGTGCACGAGTACTTGCGACCTAAACTATGTTCATTGTATGAAAATGATTGTATTTTTGATAAATTTGAATGCTGCTGGTCAGGCACTGATCAATATATTATGACTGGTGCTTACAATAATTTCTTCCGAATGTTTGATCGGGCAGCTAAACGAGATGTAACATTAGAAGCTTCTAAAGAAATTGCTAAGCCTAAGACAGTATTGAAACCTAGAAAAGTAAGTATCTTATGTATGTCTCATGCTAATTCATTCTACTTTATGTGTTCTAATTTAATTTTTATTTCTAAATTAGGTGTGTATAGGGAATAAACGTAAAAAAGACGAGATTAGTGTCGATTGTTTAGACTTTAATAAGAAAATTCTTCACACTGCATGGCATCCAAATGAAAATATTGTTGCTGTTGCGGCCACCAATAACTTGTATTTGTTCCAAGATAAATTGTAGCCTTAGCTCTGACTACCGCTTTCATTGTCTTTAAAGTATGTTAATTTACCATTGTAAATACATCACATACTTATTTATATTATTTAATTTTAGTGTCTTAACAAGATGGGATTCTGATTGCGGATTAACAAAATGTATAAGAAAATATACACAGTGTTGAGCTTCTATAGCAGAGGATAAGATTCTGGTATCATATTTTATTCAACAATATTTATTGTACAAAAAATAATGTCTCCTCGGAATCCCCTTTTTGGATAATACTGCTCGGCTCGTTTTATACATTTTTTTTTTTAAATCCCCCTTCCCAAAATTTATTTCTATTAGTTTACAGTTCTCTAATGAGGAATTGCCTTCATTTTATATATATTTAATAATTATAAATTAACATAAAATTTTTTTTAGAGTAAAAATTACTTCTGTATAACTTTTCTACAAAAAATATTTAATTATGTTTAGTGGCGAGCCCAAACATTCAATTTAATTATATATATAAAAAAAAATTGTACCAGTGATGCGTAGATTATGCGATCATTTATATATTTATTTATTTTTATGTACATACCAATGTTTTTTATGATAATAGTTAATGTGTAAGGTTACAAAAACTCGTGAAGAGTGAAGGTCAAACACTAATGAAAAAACAAAGAAAATATATTTTCTATTATTTTGTTTCTTGTTTGGACTTCGCCGAGCACCATTGATGGACGGATATAAATTTGTTGAAAATCAAATTAAATTTAATACACGTAAACTAATTATTAAAAAAAAATGTGTACAATAACTTAAAAAGATGATAAAAAGAAGCCTCGCATCTGTTTTTGATGGGTGATAATGGCTATTGTTGTTTTCTCTTTTTATTTTTACAAATGCTAAAATTATTTTTACGCCCGTGAATTTTATTTTCTGTACCTATTTATTGATAATAATAATAATAAGTATTAATTGACTCGAATTAGATTATTATATTTATTATTCACATTCTGATATATATTATTATTATTATTGGTATTAATATTATTTGAATATGTGTGCACATTCAATATCTTCATACCTGAGATCTATATTAAATTTGAACAATATTTAATTGTAATAAACAACTTTGTGGTTTATTAATAAGGTAAAGTTACTGATTTTTCATCAATTTAGTTGACATGAAAAACATTTAGTTTATAATTTATATACAATCTGAAGATAAGGATAAATTAAATTTTCATTGTTGATCTTTATTTTACTTCAAAATCAACAATGGTAATAAAAGATTTGTCATCATTATAGTAATAATACTGTTATAAAATAAAAAATACTTGTCTACTGGGCAATTTAATGCGCTCGTGGTGTTATAGAAAATTGAGTGTATTAAAAAAAAATAAGTATAATTTAAAAACAGTTTTAATTGACCTTATTGGCGTTTACTAAAACAAATTGGTAATTATTAATTTGTTCAAGGGCAAAGTTAAAGACTTAATTTCCTGATTGCGGGTGAGGCTTCACATATGTTGAATGTTGAAAAAACAACTTTACTGAACTACGTTTTGAATTTTTAATTGATAAAACAATGAACGATAAGTACCTGTTACAGGTTTGGCTTTATTTACCTATACAAGCGGTTGTGTTAAAACCATTACCATCGCATTACTATAGTTGTAATTACTCATGTTCTCTCCTAATAACCTGCCAGTTACGATTTGGGTTCATTGCCCTTTCAGTAAAATAGTAAAATAAATATTATTTTGATTAATTCTCTTTCGAGGACACGGTAATATTGTGCACGAAGGCATATGGTTGGCATTATTGTTTGTGTTATCGTCGTGGATGCCGGGATTCAAGATAGTGTGGTATCGCGATCAACCGATAACCACACTTAAAAAAAAATCTTAAAACTATTTTAATATATTAAATTATGTTATTTAATTTTATCAACCTCCTCCTCAACCACCGTGATTCACCTTGAACCAATAAGGAACTAGTTTTTGTTCCAAATTTAATTGATATAAAAAATGTACCTACGTTTATTTTCCCGATGCTTATTTATTCAAAATAATATTTGATCCGCACTATTCATTATTGTCACTTTCTAATATTTTTTTGTTTTATGGCTCATTATAACCAATAATATTTTTTCCAATGTTGGTTTAGCCCGAATTGCCTTTATAATATTTACCAATCGATTTATATTAAACAGTACATTTATATATTAATTTCTTATTTAGAATATGCTATTATTTTGATTAAATAATAATATTGTAGGAATAAAAATAATTTGTAATATCGATTTATCGATGTTGATCATCCACAAAACAGAATTATTCAAAAGTAAATTGTATAAATACAAAATATTCAAATTTTAAGTTTTCAGCATTTTAGACCTAATTGACGCAATGGTTTATAGCTGGGGATCCAACTTGCCTATTACCTTTTTATAGCCGGACCCCAACTTACCAATACTTTTTTATACTCGGGACTCAATTTAACGCCATCAAAATGAATAAAAATTATCGTGGACCCGATCTAGCCCCCGTACTGAAGACCTTTTAACATATATCTACCGGCTACCTACACTTATAATGCCCATATAGGTAAAACCTTTTATATTTATCCTTTTAATTTAGTTACTGTTATACATACAAATAGTACCTATTTCGGTATTAGTATAAGTACTTTTTTTGAAAATCTGCTTATGACAAGTGGTACTTATACTGCTGTCTAGATCATAGGTATTGCAAACTGCCAAATACTTTGGAGGAGGAAGACTACAGAACATTTTTTTCTTCTTTTGATTAGTGTAATAACTAAGAATTATGTGAATCAGTGGCGTAATTACGGGAAGGGCGGATTTTGGTGTCGTAACCCCCTCCCACCAGGATTTTTTCTAAAGATGACTAACTACGTTTATTTACTGATTTAACAATAAATATTATTGAATATTTTGTAATTATTTGTTTCCACGTGACCCGTGTTACTACATGCGTACATACGTTTATTGAACTAAAATGAGATGTTTACGATAAATACAATTTTTTTGAGAGGAGAAAAGTGTAAAAACATTTCACCCTCTCCCTACTACACAGAAACATGACAAAATTACACCACTGATAAGAATCATGTATTTTAATATACATCAGGGATGGACAGCTCAAAGTAACTAGCGGGCCACTTTTAAGTACTTTAAAATCTAGCGGGCCGCAGTGCATAGGAGAAAGCAAAAAAAAGGTCCTTCACATTTACTAACATTTATTTTTTATCTTTATTTTATTTATATTTACAATTATTATTATTAAATAGTATATTAGCTACGCTATTATAAATATATATTTAGACATTTAATAATTTAGTTTCGGTTTAAAACTAGATAAAAATTTATATCCACATTTTATCGAAAAATGTAATAAAATAAAATAAAATACAGATAAGCGCTAAAATTATATGAAGTAATTTGAAAATGTAGCGCGGGCCAGATAAAAAAGGTACGCGGGCCGCCAGTTGCCCATCCCTGATTTACATTATTAAAATAAAATGCTCTAGGAATTTCTTCCGAGGCATCTGAAGAATGAAGATTCAGACATTTCAGGTATATTTAGACATTTAGTAATTTCTATTTTTTCAGCTGAATGAACATTAGGTAATCTCTGTAAAAAATAAAAATAAAAGACAATTCATAAATATATTTGTATATAGATCAATTGTCAATAAAATAATAAAAAACTGACCAAAGCATATTTTAATATATAAAGTATAGATGGAATGAGTGCCATGAGTAGTTATTGAATGTGCCTTGTACCCCATGTCTTTAAGTCCTGAAGCACATAATTATTATTATTATTTCCTTATGGCGTATAGTGATAGTGCCACCTAGTAAAAAATTCTTAAAATATGCTCTGATGCTCTGAAAAATTAACTGATATATAATACTATAGAACAAACGGTGCATGAACAATTTACCCAAGGTTTGAACTTAAAATGTTAATTTATAGGAGAACATGAACCTAGTGTATTAATCTTTAATGATTCTTATTTAATACATTATACATATTTGTGTATGAAATATTTGCATAATCGCTGAATCTAACAGGGGGAGGGGGTGCCGGGGCCCCTGCAGGGTCGGCCAAGCGAAGTCCTTGTGGCCTTGTCCGTGAGCATTGTTTTTAAGAATAAAAATAAAACCTAACTTAACTTGCAGTAACGCAATTAATCCAAAAAAATCTCCTCTAACTTGTTACTTGACAATGATATTATTATGCACTGCTCATATTATAGGTAATGGGCAAGCATCTGATTGTTGATTCAATTTTTAATTTCCTGGGTCCCGAAAGAGAAATTGCTTCTAAAAATTACGGCTGAGTATTTCGATAAATACTTAAAGGGGTCTCTATTCCCTATATACACCTACCAAGAACAAAATAATTTACGAAATTAAAAAAAATAAAATAAAAACAGAGGGGCCCCGATCGCATTCGCGGACCAGCGGCCATGGCCAGGCCGACATTGACAAGAGTACACAAGCAAAAACGTTTACGGCTATGCGCCCATATGTCCATGTCCTACATAAATATCACACATATCTACACATACACATAATTCATCATTATTTATTACTTGGTTAGGAAAACGTTAACACTATACTGATGATAGGTATAGTATTCAGAAGTTCTCACACCCCTCAAAATAAATACACTTTATTTTTATAAATAATGTGTTAAATTCATGCTACACACACAAAGATATTTGATGGTCTGCCACTGGCGTCGGTGACAGTAAGCACCCGTTAACGATGATATTATAGATTGCCCGAAAACAAGACGTTAACCGAAAAAACGTTAAATAAAACACTTTTTACATACTTTATAATAATATGTATTATGTACTCCGGTACTCGTATGTACACGAAAACTGAATTGTGGACAGCGAGTGTCATCGAACAACTATTGTTGATAAAATGAAAAACAAATACGAAATACATATGTACATACCTACTGCATATTAGTATATTACCAATAATAAATAAATAAATAATAGTACTACGTATAATAGGCATGTCAATAAAATTGATAACAGAATTATCTGAAAAAGGTCGACGAAATTAAATTATATACATACAAACGTGTATATAAATATATCAACAATCTGATGTACCTATATGTATACCACCTACCGACCTACCTACATGTGTAGTAAAAATGACGTTGAACTCTTGAAGTGAACCCGTTTCAGAGTTGAACAAAATACAAGAGCTTAAACGTCTACACTCTACAATCTACAGTTACGGTAAAATTACGTTAAGTGTTTTTCACTAAGGTTTTACACACCGAATTATAGACAAAAAGCAACAAGTATCGCCAGCATATTCCAATGGTAAAAATGAATTTAATTAACAATAAAAATAAACTTTTTCTAATAATAAAACACTTTATTCCCGTAAATAGTCAAATTAATTTTGAGATTCACACAAAACTCCTCTCCCTGCCAAATCAAAATTGCACAAGGTTGACAGAAATACGTTTATCCAACCAGGGCCGCTAGCAAATGTTGATGTGGTGGGGGACATAAATATATGAATTTGCCGACTACATCTTAAAATCTAAAACAAAACCAGCAAGTGTTTTCTCTGTCGACTATCTCACACACGAGTAACATAATATATGGGAAATTTTGCATTCAGAATAATTCAATAATCAGAATAATGCATTTAATAATGTTATTTTAAATCTAGAATAAATTTGTAAATTGTAAAATTTAAAGATAAAATTGGGCGCATATTGGAAAGTTTTATTGATATTTTAATTTTGAAGAAAGTTAGTATATTTAAAATTGTAATATTTTTGTACACATAAAACGTACCGGCAGCGTTTATCTGTTTTAATAAATTAATTGAAATCAAGAAGAACCTGTTAAAAGTCATAAAACTTATATTTAAAAATACCAATTTTAGTTTTAAAGGGTTTTCGATTCTCTGCGGTTCAGTTAGGCGTGTAATTTTATTCTGATAAATATAACATAAATTTAAACAAGACATTTAAAAATATACAAGGTAAAGCAATTAAAATTTTTATAATTATTTAAAAAATGTTAAACATTTTATAATAGCAAATTATACATAATTTGAGAAAAAAATTATTTAATAACTAAAATTAAATTAATAATAAACTAAATATTTTTATTTCAATAATTTTAATTTTCAGAAAAGTTGACGGCTAAAACAACATTAATTAATTCAATGCCAATCGGTTTAAACGTAATTTTATAAAATTTTCACTGGTAATAAAAAGATGCACGAAGACAAAAAAAACATTAGTAATAAAACCATACAATTTTAAATTAAAATATAATACATCCAATTGTTGACGTATTTGTCTCGTCATGTACTTGGGAACTTTTTCGTATGTTTTTGATGTGATAAGAAGCGTGTGGGTCGTTATTTATCTATCCGTCTTCCAGCCAAGAGCTCTATATATATGCCACAACGGAATTTAAGGAAAAAATAGTTTGAACCTACAGAGTCTTTATATAATATATGTATTATGCACAGCAATACATTATTTAAATTATATTAAATTACAAAAAGATATAATACGTATTGATAATAAATAATAATATGTTTACTTGACCGCCATTGTATTAAATGTAAAATAATTGGAAAAACATTTTGTCTATCGGAAAAATATGTCATATATTAGAGTTAAATCGAAAGAAATATATTTAAAAAAAGATCTGCTTAAAAGTAAAAAGCGGGTATAGTACAGAAATCAAAATTCTCGTTAAACGTTAACATATTATAGTATATTAGTATCTATATTTAATAGTAGGTAATACAAAATAATACAAAATAATTAACATTTTAACAATATAATGGTCTTTTGAAAAATAACAGACATACGTGCCACGTCGCTGGCTAGTAATAAACAATACTGAATGTACCCTTCGTCTGGGAGATTTTCAATGTTCTCTTTGTCGGACTATATTATAAAGCTCCGTTTACGATTCAGAGTCCCACTCCAGACTATCCGTTCACTTTCAATCATCATATTACAGTACGACGACATAACAGTAACAACGATAGAATGGCATCAAGAAATATAGATATCGAAGGATTAAATGCTTTCAATAATAACAACAGACAAAGGTTAATGAACGATCTGGTGTTGCATCCGTTGTCCAGCGGAGACGAGCCACTACCAGAGCATGCGATTATGGGCATTGTGCCGACGGACGTAGGAGATGCGTCTCCCGATGACCGGCCCGGTGAGGGGAGTGGAAGTGCGAAATACTGTTGGTGATTCGGTTGGGTGGCTTCAACCGTGCCGCCACTCATCGCTCGTCGACGCAGAAGATTTTCGACGCCGTGGAAACGAGTCCGGCGAGCTTTGCGGTTCGTGTGTTGCACCCGGGCCGATTAGCGTCGTCCGCAGGCCCCAACCTTTACCGGTCCCCCCTCGCCGAAGACGGCGGATAGGAAGACGGCGACGTATGGATGGGGGAGATACTGCAGGAAAGAGCACGAACGGCGCGCCGCGTTAAAACGCCTGCGCGCGCTCTCCGACCACTCGCGGCGCGACGGGAGTTGGATGGAGTCGAATGATCGGTGGCCAATGCGATCTGGCGGCACGGCGGTTAGCCTGTGTACCGCGGCCAAGGCAACGACTCCGCCTCGGCCGCTGTACCGTCGACGCGGCGATGATGGCGACACTTCGCGACGGCGGCCCCGGAGACTTTGATGCGCACTGGGCGAGTGGTGATCGTAGTTAGGAACACGTCTGATGTTTCAGGATCAGGCGGCGCGTGACTCCTGCCGGCACAACGGGTGCAGACGCGGCCGACGGGACCGCCGGGGACGAAGACTACGGAGAGCACGAGGACCGCTGTGACGCGGTCCGTTGACTCTATTTTTCGTCGCGCGGCGACTCGGCGGCATCATTTATTCGTCGCCCACGTGCGTTTCGGTCTCCGGGGTCGTCGTCATGTCTGCTGCACCGTCGGCGCGCACACTAGCCGCTCGCCGCCGACCGTCGCTCCCGAAGCTGTCGGGACTAGCCTGCCGTCGTGATGGTCGTCGAATCGCCCTCCCGGGCAAACGCTCCAGCAACACTCGTCCGCCTGCGAGACCGGTCGCGAGAACGCTGCACAGGTGGCCAACGGCCTTTGTCTGTTGCACGATTTTTATGCACCCACTTCGCCAACCAGTATCTCCCATCTTTGTTTATTGTGTCTTCCCTCCGATGTTCCCCTCCCCCCTTTTTTTACCTGATTTTGTTTTTTTGTTTTTCCTTTTTTTAAATTATTTAAATTATTTATTAATTATTAATCTTTTATTATTATTTTTGTTCGTGTTATTTTGTTTTGTTTTGATTATTGTTTACATTTCTTCACACATCTGGACAGACTCAAAATTATACACTTTTTTTTTAATTATTTCAATATTACAAAATTGAATATGCTGTCTGAACCCTTGGGCTACATTTTGTATTTGTGTTTTTTTAAAACATTAATATTTGTATTTTCTACTTTTGTATACTTTTTGTTTTGAATTTTTTCAAAAATCTGTTGTTAAAAAATGTATAAATTGTTCATGCAAAATATTCTATGTTTTTCGTATTATTATGTACATAAATCAATTATTACAAAATTAACAACTTAATATCATGAAATAGTGAAAATATCACAACCCTAATAAATTGTTCGAAAATTGTAACAATAATTATGTCAGTCGATATAATAAAAATAGATCATAACTTTAAATAGAACTAACTAATTTGAATACAATATGTTATAATTGATGTACGTGCATGTTTTGTGTATAGCATAAAAATGTGTCAGAGTTGAAGAAATAAAAATACGTATTGTAATATGAAGTTTTTTCGATTCAGCTATGTTCGATATCGATATAATGCTTTTATATATACATTTTTTTTTTTAATATTTAATAGAAATGTATACAATCTGTAAAACAGTTTACAATAAGCATCATACGAGCGTGACAAAAGTAGATATGGGCTCGAATGCTTGAGATGAGCAGTTTCCCAGCAGTGACACTCGACTCTTCTATACATAAATAAATAATAAAATATATTATGCAATAAATATAATTATATCATTAGCAATATTGCAATAAAATGTCAATCAACTTCTTCAATAATTTGTTATATAAGTATTGCATGTACTGATGTAATTACATGTTTCGTTATTCGAGTTGAAATGTTTGGAACCCAATAAAAATACCTGGAGATTATCGCTATACTGTAGCTACAATAAATGTCGAGTGAAGCACTGCGGACAAAATTTTGAGGAAGTTCGTTATGTAATGGATATTATGTGACTTATATAATTTTAAAGTAACGTATAGACAGTTGAATGGGTTATGTTCATGGATGTAAAAATAAGTTGAAATAAAAATAATCAAAAATCATTGATTACGTACTAAAATATAGGTAATTATAACTTTATTGATAAGGGTTCATACAATTATAAGTATTGGAGAATGTGTTTATATTATTTTCGTTTAAATATTAAGGGGAAACAAAAAAAAACATTTTCTATTTGCTAGGTGTATAGTTGAAGTTTATTACTTCAGTATTATATTTTCTAATATATTTTGATTCACATTGTTTTTCATTATATGCATAGGACATAATGTGATCATTTTTATTCGTCAGCATAAACATAGGTAATTATGAATATTTTCATATAAAATTGTGAATAATTGTATTTTATAATTTTTTAATTTTCGCTTTTGTTTATGTCCATTAATACAATATTTTTTACGATTGTAATACATTTAATAGATTGTGTACGCTCATTTATTTTTATTTTAATCAATTTTGTTAACATGTAATTCCTCTAACAGTAATTTATATCTAAATTGCATCACTTATTACAATTAAAAAGTGAAAAATAAAAGTTATTAAAAATCCTTTACAAATAAATAATATATTTTAATTATGCTCAGATTTAAAGAAAAATCATATTACATGCTGCCTACGGAGTCTTATATCTCTATTTTTTGTGATATATAATTAATATTTTACGAAATTCTGAAATACTTTTAGTGGTATTGAAATAAATTATTTACTACATAACAATCATTACCACAGTCTTAGACGATTCAAAGGTGATTACTGAAAGTTGAAACTAGACTACTAGAAATGTATCACTGTGTCAGTTATAGGTTGAAGTTGAATTTATTATATAGACCTTTTTATTTATACCGCTAAACTAGATAGTAATTTTTAAGACTATAACATAAACATAATTTTTTTTTTTTTTTGGTTTTTGTTTATTAAGATTTTTGTCAATTCTTCTCCATACGTCCCAATATCCCATTCAACTTCTGCTACTCCCCATATAGTATATCTGGTCAAATATTATTTAAGTCAGTGTACAAATATTGTACCTAGTTCCTAGTGGCCTCTTTACCAGTGGTGTTATCCTCAATAGTTCTAAACTTCGAATTATACCAACTATTGAACCTATTTTCCGTAGCCTCTTTTTTTAAATTTATTTTGCAATAAGCGATCTTTGAAAATATTTAAACTATTAAAACAAGAAAAAAAATAATATTTTTTTGTAAATACAATTGTAATTTCATTAACTTTTCAAAATCAAAAATTTCACTGCTGGCTAATTACGCAGTACCACAGATACGGCGAATGATCTCGATCGTAAACGCTACTGTGATGTCATACCAGCCGTAGAAGCTAAATCGTCGGCTCCCTCGTCGTCGTTACGCCAACATTCTGATGATGATATATATAACGAAGGCGCGCTGGATGTGGCGAGCCCCGTTGAAGTCACTGATCCGCCAGCAAATAGATTAACGAACAAAAAAGTTTTTCCAACGTTTGATTTGGTGCTGCGCTTAATAAATATACGGCGTAGCATAGAAAGTTATATTTGTACCTATATTTTTTAATATATAGCTTATACAGCTATATCCGGTGTACTAATTATTATGTTTGTCGTGAATAAAGTTTCTTGTTAAGTTATTTAATTGTTTATTATTTTATAATTTTTTTTTTATTTTATTATAAAATTAGTTTATGTACGGTTTTTGAAAAATATGAATAATATATTTATAGATAGATACTTTTGTATTTTTTTTTTTTTTTGTAGGTACTTAACTGGTTTAAAAATTAAACTAAAACTAACCTGTAGGTGGTTTATGACGACATGGTAATGCTCTCGGACTCTCCGTGTAGTACTCATTTATAGAATAACCCCATCCATGAGACATATTCATATTAAGGCACGAGTTAGAGTAATAATATTTAAATTATAATTAAAAAATCAAGTTTGAGGGTTTCTTAGTAAAAGTAATAGTTAGAAATTTATTAATATTTAAGGAAAGGCCGTTTTGTAAGCACCAGATGTTAAAGCTTATTAAACAGAGCTGGAGATCCTCGGTACTAGGCAGAAAAATGTTGCCATCCTCAACAAAAAGTATAATATTAGAGTTATTAAAGGAAAAATGATATCATTAATAAATAAATAAAACAGAAAAGGAGACAGGTGATCAACCTTGTGGAGTGTCTGAAGTGATTTCAATCTCTTTAAATGTATAATCATTTATTGAATGTTAAACAAAGAGAAATAAAAGATGAGATGATGAGAACAAATATAATAAGGCATTAGAGAAGCCAATTTTTTTTTTAATATTAAAATTAATAAATTATGATCAATACTATCGAACGCCTATTAAAAGTTAGTAAAAATAGTATCAGTTTGAGACTTGAGTGTTATGTGAAAATGATTGTAAATGTAAAATAAAATTTTTAAAATTAATAAGATTGGTTAAAATTGGTTATTATTTGTATAAACATATTGTTGCAAAATAAGAAAATTTTTAAAAATATAAGTTAATTTATAATTAATAATTTTAGAAAAATTTTTAGGAATTATTGAAGTAAAAGAAATATTAACACATATATAAAGACTTATAGTGTATTTAACTACTACTTATTGTTTTTTTTTTATGATATTTTAATTTCAAATCAAGATAATAAGTAATATTAACATAAGTAGTTAAATTGTAATATATATATATTAATATTTTACATGGTCTATACCTAGATATAATATATTTTATAAACCGCTTAAAGATTTAAATATCTTACAAAAGACATACATAGACAAAGACGATGTTCTTAACTTTAACTTAGATATTATGTCAACAAATTCACTGTATAATTGTACACGATATTGATTCTGCAGACCGCAAATTCGTTATGTCACAGAGGGAAAAAAATATTAGAACACTAATCTAAATCCCTGTTTAGTCTATTCTGTGTATTGTCTAATAATATAATTAGATGATAATAATATATATTTGTTTATTATACTTATAGATTTTAATTACTAAAATAATTTCATTTTATAAATATTGTCAACTAATAATCACAAGTTTTAAATGAATAATATGTATTATATTGTAATTTATAGACTCATTATTTAAATTAATAATAATTGTATATCAGGATCCAGGAAATATAACTAATTTAATTTTAGAATATATTCAGTTGTTAATTGTTATAGAAATATAGACATATTAAGTAACTTTCTGTAGTACATTGACAGTTTAGTAGGTTACTACCTAATGTTACTAGAGTACCTACTAAATAAATAATATTTTTTCCTAAAAAACAGCTTTAAGCATGACTTATTATTCATATAGTTTAGTAGTTGCATAAATAATTTGTGATTTTTATAAAATAATACTTATATCAGCGCTGGATTTCGCGGGAGTACAGTGAATGCAATAAGCAGTTAGAATTCAGAGGGTTAAGTTTATTTTAGTAGCCACTAGCTTCAGCCCCTCAGGTTAATGTCCAAGGTTTTCTAACTTTTATAATGTGATGGTTGATAATCGTCATTTACAAAAGTCTTTCTGTAACAGGCTATGTAGGTATATGGAAATAATTTAAACATTGCATCCAATCAGTCATCAAAAAACTAAGATCCGTCTGAAAATATTTAAAATTATTTTTCTCGATATTGAATAATATTATAAAAACCATATTTTCATTTTAATAAATATTATTTCATTAAAAATAAAGCTTTTGTTATTTTAAATGCTTATAATTTATTATTAAATGAAATATTAAAAATAGGTAAGTAGATACATAGGTCGTAAGTATCTAGTATCACTAGTATCAATAGTATCTACCATATATCTATACAAAAATGTTTTAATTGTCTAATAATATAAGTTGCTATTATTTTTGCCGTTAAATAATGTATTATGTATATAATAAATTTTATAATTATGTGAAATTAATCGAAAATATTTTGAGGTAGTTAAAAACAATAATAGGTACATACTACACGCAATTTTAAGAGCCTAAGTAACTAAAACAATGTGAGTAAACTGAGTAAAGAATGGGTATTATGACAAAGTTAGTAGGTACTAGATAATACCATTAGCAAGTGCATTATTTTTAACACACTCCTCTAGTCCTCTCGGAAGTCTTGTAAAAAATACTTTTAAAAAGTATTTATAGATACTTACAAATACTTTTCGTTTTGTTTAATGTGTAATTATATGCAGGGAGTACGACTATTCAAGTAAATGTATTTTCAATTTTATAAGGAAATCGACAGGCTGTATAAACATTCAATTAAATGGATAGTTTAGACCTCTAAAAATATTACAATATATCAATTTATTTAAATTTGTGGGTCCCTGCACATAAAGCGAGATAAAAAAATATTAAAATACTGTGCCAAAGTATTTTTTTCAAACGTATTTGAGTACTTAATACTTTACGAGACTGCCTCGTGGGACATCCCATTGGTTAAACACATTGACTAGGTACTGATAATAAATAAGGTGACATATCACATGTGGCTTGATGAGCACGAATTAAGATAGGTAGGTAATAGGTATGTTAAGGAATTATTACCATTGTTCTTACGATGTTGATGGGCAACCCAGTTATCATATAATAAAGATTTAAGATATCACATCAAGGTGGATATATATCCATCTACCACCTTGTTTTATATTATATCTTAAAACGTGGTCTACGATAAGGCTTCACCACAGTATTTTATTATGATAGTGGGAGGGGATAAATTAAGAACCATTTAGTTAAACATATTATGTAATAACTAAAGTGATATCGGGAGTGTTACGAATAGTTACGATATAAAATAAACAGCAATATGGTTTTAATAATTTAATTATATGTATACCAAATACTACTACACTCGATTGTAGTTTGAACTTCAACGTGTGTCTACGCAAATCCAGTGAAAAACTAAAGAGCTTATGTATTTGACCACATCGGAAGCATCGTAGTGCAACAGAAAAACATGGCCAAATTAGAAACTGCCGGATTTACATAGGACTCAAACGTTAAACAACCTATGAATTTACCTGTACGACGGAACGTACTGTTTTTATCCAATCTTTCCAATAATGTAGAAAAATATGGCGGGTAAAATATTAATTGTAACCTTTTGTAGCTGGGAGGAGTTCAACATTATTCAGTAAAATGCGTAATATTTTGGCTTGGCTGTAATCAAGTCATAAATATATCTTTAAAAATATACTTGTACACTTTACTATCATACTTTGAACGATAAAAATATATATAATTGAAAAGTGAGGTAACAGCTTTTTTTTGCGTGTGAAAATCACTGAACCCTATTAATTTTATTAATTATAATAAAAAAATATATACATTATACAAAATAATATAATGAGTGCTCACTTATATCGGATTATAACTTACAGAATAAGAATTGAGTAACTCCCTTTTTTTTACATTAACAAAATATTCTTTTTTTTAACATACATACAATACATTAGTGTTATTTACAATAAAAAAATACAATATTTTTAACATAGGCTTAATGAGTGATATTAATATTAATATCCATATTTGATACATCGCATAAGTTTTTTTTCACTGCATTCAATTTATAACTAACATGAACACGGTCTATAACCTCATTTTTTGTTTTATGTTGCGATAAACAAAAAAGGTAAAAATTAACAGTGATTGAAAAAAAACAATATAACAAAAATTAACAATTTAGTAGATACAATTACTCTAGAATATGCATGAAATGGTTTTTAACAATAATTTGAATTAGTTCGACAATGCGGCAGAAAACATAGTCAACATGACTAGCCATCAGCTGCAATAAGGAACGGCTACAATGACAATCTGATGGTAAATATCACTTCAAGAATGGTTTGAACATGAAATTTGCTTTCCTACGAATATCTTTTTCTTGTTCAAGTACGAATAGTGTATCTCGCATAGTAACACGTTTTATCCTTTGTCTAGGTATCTGTTAATATAAATACATATTTTTTTTATTTCATGAAACTATTTTATAACTACAATTATACTTACTGTTTGTCTATTTGTTATGCTGGTACTAATACTAGAATTTTGGTTCTGAAATTAAAACAAAATTATTTAACATTAAATCTTAAAAAATTTAAGTTTTATAATACAATAAAAATGATGTAAATTGGTTCTTTTATTAAAAATAACAAAACCATATTTATTCACTTTATCAAACAACATTTTTTCTATTGTAATGTATGTAGTTATTAGTTAATGTGGACCACAAATACAGATAATTGCATTCACTTAACCATTCAACTGAGTACATTTTTTTTAATTGTATAATTTTTGAATTATTAAACATGACTTTAATACAATTTGAAAGATAAATAATATATTATCAAGAATGAAATAATACAAATTGTTAAATATACATTAAATTAAATCAATATAAAGTATGTAATTCTAAATTCAAATTTAAATAAAAAAATACAATACCTGTAAACTAGGACTTATTCCTGGTTCTAATTTTGGTTTTTTCCTAGGTCCAATTGCATTTAAGGCAGTTAAATTAGCTTCTCGCTGTCGTAGTTCTTCCATCTCTACCCTTTGCATCTTGAAATTGAGGATAAATATTAATTAATGATTAAAACTAATCTTTATAACAAAATTATTAATATTACCTCTTTGGCTTTAGCTTTTAATTTTGCTTGTTCTGGATCTTCGTTTTTAGATCTGCTTTTAGCTGCCCGTAACAAGAGCTCTCGCTCCATTTCATCTTGCTTTTTTCGTTCAACCTTGTCAATTTCTTCAAGACATTTGATTTGACCTCGAATATTTCTAGTAATTTCATATCGTTTATCCGCCTAGACATTAAAATAAAAAATGTTAAAAAATTGTATTAACAAATTACTATTTAAATTTTACTTTATTAAAATCTAAACGATGCTCCGCTACAACAGCAAATTTTTCTAAAAGATCTTTTAAACGTTCAGCAACTGCGTGAGATACTAATGCTGGTACATCTGCTGCAGCATCTTCTAAACCTTCTCTATTTACTAAAAACAAAATTATAAATTTATCATAGTTTGAATTTTCATGAAACTAAAAATACATAAATTAAAAAAAAAAATTAAATACTTTAAAACTATATAAAGTGCAATAAGATAAGAAAAAAAACTGATATAGTTATGATGAATTATTTTATATTGTAATAACCAATTATCAAATGAACATCAAAAAGTAACATTTGAAAGTGTGAAAATATAGTTATATTTTATTAATAAGTATAATGTATTATTTTTTAAAAAAAAAAAAAAAGGTTAAAAAATTATGCTGAAAATAATTGTGATTGAAATGTAAAATTTTGAACCATTATAATTAAAACAGTTCAAATAAACTGTAATAAATTATAGTTAATGTATTATGTAAATTATATATTAATAAATAAATAATACATTTCACTTATACTAATTATTGGTAACAATTTATTACAATTGTTGGTAAAACACACTAATACACATAAATCAGTGGCATTTTTCTGATGGATTAGGAAAATCCTTTTATGAAAAAAATAATACAATATATATATATTTAATTCATACATTTAAAATATTTACCCTTTTGAGTTTTAAAATACTAAATAAAATACCTCAAAATTAAATAAAACAATACTTATACAGCATAATACACAGCAAGTATTATAATAAATAATAATAGTATTTTAAATGCAAAAATAAATACATTTTTAACAGTTAATTATTAGGTATTACATAGAAACCGATAAAAATTTGAGAATAGACTGACAATTATTGTAATGGCTTATCATTAATCATTTATTTTATTTTCAATGCATTGGTTTAGTATTAACATTTCACTAAAGTTAACCAACAATATCAAAACAAATTATGACCACAGATATATAAGCTACTACGAGTTATTGATGAAAAGTTTAACGCCCTACACAATTTAATAATTCACTATCATATCAACTGCTATTGTAGCTAATGTCAGCGCACGGCCAAGATTAGAGTTAAAAATAGTTTATTTACTTATTATTATTTATAGACATGAGCACCTACAAGACAATTATTTAGAAATTTTGTAAATAAAATAATAAAATACTAATATATTAATATATTAATATACATAGTAGTATTAAACAAACAAATGTTGTGTAAGATGTTAACATACAACTTGCATACTCAGAAAAAACCACTGATTTAATTATACGAAAATCTTATTTATTTGATATTGATAATACAAGATTATAATATATAGTTCAATTTAAAATATGCTCTATAGTTTTATTACTAAAATTGAAATCTTATAAAAATTTTCTTTTGTTATTTGAAATAATTTTTATGAAATTAGAACATTTTATATTTTTAATTTAACAAAATGTTATAATTATAAAAAAATCTTTTACATAACAAATATTGTCTTGATAAGGTTTCAATTATAGTATACTTTAAAAAAACACATTAAATATTTAAGTATACTTTAAATCAATTTAAATAATATATATATGACTTTTATAATTACCAATTTGTTTAATTTTTGCTACTAATGGATTTTGTGGTAAAAGTATTTCATCTTTACATGATCTAATTTGTGTTCCAACAAATTCGGTGGAACCTAAAATTCTTTGGGTTTCTTCTGCTAAGTTGACACCACCCATAGCAGCGACATCGTTAATATCATCATCACCACTAATTAAAAATTAAAATATTATGTTTAAATTTTACTTGACAATCATTTATAATTTTATGTCAATTAAAATAATATTTAATTACACATATGCTGCTGATGACGAAAACGATTTCTTCTCTTTTTCCTTGGATGGAGGTTTAGATATTGCTACTGTTGGCGGAGCTACAGTAATTGGTGTTGGAGCTTTATTGATCATTGTTGGTTGTGCTATAATATTTGGTGATGGTGGTATCCGAGGTTGAGGCATTGTTATACTATTAGTTTGTAGTGGTGTCGATACTATAGGAGTACTACTAATCTTAATATGTGATCCAGTTGGTGTCTTAAGAGGTACTGCTTTAACAAGCATTTGCCGACCACTACCCACTGGTGGTCTTGGGGATGATGTTGATGTAAGTGGTGGAGGAAGTGTAGCAGTTTGAGAAGATACTACTGGAGGTTGAATACGAATTGAACCCATTTTATTAACAGCTGTAAGACCTGTTGGAGTTTGTACCCTGACTTGTTGCTGTAATATAAAATTACAACAAATTAAGAAATGAATACTAATGATGTGAACAACTATTGAAAATTAAATTATAAAGAAATGGCTAAATATATTTTCAGTGTATAATATTTTAACATATTCTAACTTTAAAAAAATATATAAACCTTAATTTTGATTTTTTAAGTACTTTAAATAATATAAAATAATTTAGTTTTAATCAAGCAACTGGAGTGGAATAAAAGTAGTTTTTAATGTTCCCTTATAACCTTAGATTGGTACTATGAAAATTGGAAAGCTAAAAAAAAAGTAAAGACATTAACTTACAGAAACAATTCTATGTTGTTGTTGAGAATTAATTGTTCTTGCTGGTGTTAAGGCTGGTTGGGAAGTCATTATTCTAACCGTTTGTTGATTAGATGCTGCATTACTTAAGATATTTCCCATTACTTGTGTATTCTATTAAAAGTATAATAATATTGTATTAAATAAAAATTCCAGTGTGAAAATATTTGATAGTAGGTTATGAAAACACTAACATGCAATAATTATTTTGATTTCAACTTTATGTCTTGTTTTGTAAAATTTAAATAATATAAAATCACTTAATAGTTTTAGGTATAGAAAAATTGCTAATGATCTTCAGCCAAAAATTGTTGAAAGGACATACGAGAGATCTTATAATAGACATAGATTTTTTTTTAATATGTAAGAATTGAATACAATTCTGAGGCAATCTTTGTTTTTTAACTTAAAATGTTTATTATTTTACACAGATAATCTAAAATAGATTATTATCTATTAAAAGTGCCAAGGATTCATTTTTCAATCAATTCTTTTTTTTATATTGTGAGGATTTTAAATAAAAAATATAAATTTTATAATTATTCTGATTTATTATATTCTGAAATAAAATATTTTAATATTGGACAAATAGTTTATCTGGAGTTTATGTACAAATTATGCTTGAGAATAAAAAATTTAAATTTGTGGGTGGTTTTTAAAAATATGAATCTTTATTAAAAAATCCAAAAAAAAAAAAATACAATTATAAAAATGAGACAATGTTCCGAAAAAAATAATATCACAATTATATATTATTATATGGAATTATGTAATCCTAAATATAAATTTTGAATTATCAAATTTTATAATCACAATATTTTGAAACTTTCTTGATTAACTAATAGGACTTATAAAAACTTTTTAACAATTTAAAGAAAAATAGGTATTTTTCAATACAATCTTAAAAATATTTAATAGAATTATTTGGAATATAAAACTCACAACCAAATGAAATTTTTCAGCAAAATTATTATACAATTAAATGACTTTTTTTTAATATAATAATTAAATTAATACATTTTCCCAAATTGTGTACTAAAAAGTATTCCATGGAAAGTACTAGATTTAAATCTAAGGTTAGTTCACCACAAAATATTTAGTGTAACATATAAAATGACACACTGAAAAATAAGCATTAACTGTTTTTTTTATTACTGCCAAAATGTTGTAAAAAGTAATGGGATAAAGGATATATTAAATAGAAATTATTACTATTTAGAATAATCTCTCTTACTGAATTTTATTTTATATGAATTTTTCAAACACCAAATAAATAAAATAAAGAGCATGAAATTGTATTTCATCAACACAATTAAATAGAAAAAAATTGATCATTGATTTTATACATCTCACGTGATGAATATGCGAGTAGAATACACTTAAAAAAAAAATAAGAATTTCAAATATTTATTTTCAATGATTATAATTTTAACTTTTTATATCTACAATTTAAAAATGTAAGCTATTTAATCAATTTTTAACATAATGCTACTATAAATGTAGTGAAATATAAAATGGTTTGGACAAAAACATTGATTTTATCATACCAAAATGATTTGTAACAATTAACAAATACGAAATTTTTAAATTTTGATGTAAAAAGAAATAAAATAATCTTTACCGTTGCTTGCTGCTGATTAGCTAAAACAACAGTAGGTTGAGCACTAAGTTGTGGTGGTCGAATTCCATCAATCACCATTTCTTTTAACATAAGTGATTGCCTCAAAAGTGGTAGGCTTTTCTATAGACAAATATTAAAAACACTTAAATTAATATCAAATAAGTAAAAGATAATTAAAGCTAATTAATAAATGATACCTTGAGGAAACCAATAAGGCACGGTTGCGGTGAAGCATTTAGAAGTTTCTCAAGTCGATCACAAAACTGTTCTGGCTCAACCTTAGCATCAACCAGTTCTTGTATAAGGGTTCGCACACTTCTTTCTACGGGTTTAGGTTCTTTACTTGACAATTCAAGTAAATTGGCTAAAAATTTACGGCATTTCTCTTTAGTATTGTCTTGTTGAATTTTTTGATGCGCCTAAAAATTGAATAATTTATAAATACCTTAATTAACTTAAATAAAATTGAATAAATTAACAATACCTGTTGAGGTTGAGCTATCGTTTGAGTTGGTGTTGTAGTTGGTGTACCAGCAATGGAAACATTGTTCTAAAATAATATTCTTTAATTAAATTTAAATACATACATAGATTTATTTACAATAAGTTAAGAAGGGAAGTTTATTACTATATCTTGCAATTATTATTAACTTAAATCACAATATGAATAATAATTATAATGATTAAAGATCGGATTTCAATGCATTTGTATTTTAATATTTTTTTTTTTTTTTACGAGACACAGATACTTTTGTAGATACAAATATGTTTTTAGAACATTCTATACCAATAACAAATTATTTGAGTATTTTTTTTCCATTTTTAGGTAATTTAGAACTATATAAAATAAAGTATGTGTTTTTATCTTTGTATGGTATGTCATAATCTTGTATTAAAATTACACGAATCACATTTTTCTTAGTGACAAGATCGTCACATGACCAGTGGGCTGTTATATACATACAGATGCCAATTTTATAATTTCAACATGGTTTAATTCATTTTTTATTTATAAAATATTTATTATACTATATTAGTATATTACTAGCAATAAAATTATTTTTGTGTATTTTATTAAATCTTTTAAGTAATAAATAAAAACTTTGAAGCACTCAACACGAGACATATACTTAGGCCCACAAAAGAACATACCTAGGTGACGATCAAAATGCACCCAAATTCACACATCCTCTCTCTCTAATTTAACATCATACCTACAAAGATGGTGCCAGTGTACATGTGAAAAACGAGTGTTTTTTGATGGCCAAACAAATATATATATAAATAATAATAAGTTATTTACAACCTATAACCTATCCCCAAGTTTAAAATTTAATGGGTAACAAATAATTGATCTCAATAGCCTAGTTTCCGTTATTATTACTTCAATTTTTTGTGAAGTGATATATTTATTTAACTTATATGTCTCATAAAATATCTAATATCACATATTTAATAATAATAGGTCATGTCCATTAATGATTATAGTAAATCCAATCATATTACAAAAATTACATTGTAATAATTAATATTTACTTTTAAAATTATTAACATTCCCTGTTATTCTACAATATCCGAGATAATATCCTAATATATTACTAGAATTTGTTAATAACAAATTTTATTCTTATCGCAATTTAAAAAATATAACTTACAGTTGCAACTGAAGGAACAGATTGAACTCTAAAATTTGCATTATTTTGAGTAATAGCATTTCCTTGACTAGGTGCTGGACCAACTCGTAATAACTGATACTGGCCATTTTCAGTCTTTAACAATATATGTCCACCTTGTGCTTGTTGGAGTGTTTGTAGAGTAAGCTACAGATAACAAATAAAAATAAAAATAATTTTAAGTATATATTCAGTAAAACATTAATAGTTCAGTTTGAGGCTTTTAAAAAATCTGGTAAACACATATTTTTTTTAAATTTGTTATTAGATAAATGGAGTAGATACACAATTTCTTGATCATTTGAATATTTTTAATTTTTAAGCAACCTCTAATATTTAAGATGACACTTTGGTCTGAACTTGTCCAAATTGTCAAGACTAGCTTAGTATTTCCAATAATAACTTGAGTAAGAGATTATTTGTTATTAGTTTTTATTCATAAGTTACTTAATACAAGCTAAAGTTAATATAAAATATATAAAATTGTTTAACTTACTCCAGGTGCACCAGGACGGGCTCCAACTACTTGAGGTATCATTACTCTTGACATATTTTTATTAACTCCGCCTTGAGAATTTTGTGGTCGCAGTGCATTTACATTTAGTATTTGTACATTTGCTGGCAAAATTGTTTGAGGAGAGTTACCAGTAACTACGCCTTGTGCCATTTGCTTGGAAACAGTAATAACATTAGATGAAACAGAGGATTGATTGGACGATACTTGTCCGGGTAAAGTCATTGTGGAAACTGGAGGTGAGTTATGGTGATGCTGTTGAGAAGTTGACTTAATTACAACAGCAGTTCCAGTACCTGTAAGAAAATCATGTTAGCAATTTAAACTATCAATAACTTATTGGTTTAGTATAAGATAAAGTAATTTCCTCAGTAATTTAAATAATACATTTTACTGCCTACAAAATAAATTTCAAAAATTGTTTTGTTACATGTAAGTTGGTAAAAAAACTAACTAAAAACTTTAAACTTATTACCGGACTTATAGAAAATAAGATAAAAGAAATAACCTGAGGGAGAATAAAATTAGAATCTTCAATTTTTTTTAAATCTGATTCAGTAAATCAACCATTCGAATCAGAATTTAAAATAATAGCATTAATTGAATTTATAATATATATTTTAAAACGTAAAAATAATTAAGAAATAATGGATTACCACCTACCTATGAAATGATGATTATTCGTTGGGGCTTATCGAAAATAGGTCATAATAAGCTACCACTATTAACCAACAGCGTACGGGCAATACGGAATAACATGACATTGACAATGCAAGTCATCAGCAAGTTACAGATCATGTTATTTAACACTGTTCCATAGTGTAATGGGTGTACAGAGAATGGAGTCGGAGACTGTTTGCGGTGGTGCCCAACACAGTAGAGCTCGTAGTCTACTGGTATGAAACATTGGCAGTCCGGACAGAAGTCATGTAGGACATGTAGGTATTATCCCTATATTATATCATATAGTGTCGGTGTAAGGTGTGTAGCGTTAGCGACGCATAGGGCAACAACGCGCAACTAGACAAATTCTAACCTGTACTGGTAGAATTAATAGTGCCGTTTGGCAGCGAGTTGACGGGCACGTAATTTCGACTGTTTACCGAATTGGAGTAGACCACTTTGACCTGGTCTAGCGATTTCATGGGTTGCGGTGCCGCGTAGTTATGCGCCAGCGTTGGATTGACGACATGGTGATGGTGTTGTTGCTGCTGCTGCTGTTGTTGTTGTTGTTGTTGCTGTTGGCCAACAAAATCCGCCTGACTGATGCCCGGCATTAAACTATCGCAGTGGCTGTATACACGTCAAATGAAAAAACAAAAATAACAAAACGATCAGCATAGGTTAAACGCTGGAGCGCGTTCACCACGGACTGAGATAAACACTAACAAGTCGTATCTAAGTCCGTGGCGTACGCCAAATTATTATTATCCACAATCATTTTGTAACGACGTGCCCACTCAGCGGAACACCTCGGTTGTGGTCTAACCTCAAAAAGACATGTCGCGCGAAATTGGGTTACGAAATGCTATCACTCAGTGGACATTGACATTTGACGTACAAACGCGGAATGATCAGACTTGTAAAGTTATAAATCGTAAGTGCGTGAAACCACGACCGTAATATAATTTGTACGCGAGCGAGTGAAAGGTAAATATTATTGTTTTCTTATCAGAAAAAATATAATTCGGTCTCGCTGTAAGCTGTTACGGGTTATCTCGATTTTCGAATACCCACGTCTAACGACCCATACGTGTAAAACGACCACCTACTATTACCGTTAACCGGCAGGGTCGTAGACGACTTACAACGGACCATACGTCTTCAGTCATCATTCGTCACAGTAGTGATTGTTACCGTTGCGGCCACCTACCGTTCTATATTATCGTATTATATTATTAATTAATATATTAATATTATTAGTTTTTGTCGTCCGTAATCCATGCCGAAGTCGTAGTTGTGATTTCGACGGCCAGAGTGCGTGTTGTCGATCCGTATCGGTCAAATAGCTCGCGCTTTCTCGATCTCGATATTGGCCGCACACGGCATGCCGAGCCGAAGTTATGTCGCGAAACCTTGCACCGTACAACTTTCGTTCGCGACGATCCCCCCCGACCACGTACCCACGTATATCGTACGACCGTCGACAGGTCAACGGAGGCAGAAGATCCCTGTTTGGAGCGCGCGCGCCAAAAAACGTCGTCGTCGTCGTCATCGTCGAGTGCGCGAAAACGGCCGTGGTACCCCCCCACACAACTAACGAACGACTACCTTATAAGACTATTGTTGTTGTTGTTGTTGTTGGCGGCGACGGCGGTTATGCACTTGTTCATCGAGGAGGCGGCGGCCCGGGCACCGTTGACCAAGACGTGCTGCTGCTGCTGTTGTTGTTTTTGCGGCGCGGCCGCTGTAGCTGCAACAGCATTATTGCTGCTGCTGCTGCTGGTGCTGTTGTTGGTGTTGGTGTTGTTGTGGTGGTGACTCCTGTTACTGGTGGACACGACCGACGTGTTGGTGACGAGCTCGCTTTCCAGCGACACCACTATTGCACTGAACGCGTTTTCGTCCACGTCCTTACTGAGTACTTCCTCCAGAAACTTGACTGACGCCATTTTCTGACCGACTCGGATCGCAGACTGATGTGCGCATGCGTACACGGTGTTCCCCCGCCCCACCGCGCACTGCCTGTTACCGTGGCGCGCGCGCACACCGGACGTCGCCGTCGGTTGCGCGCGCTCCCCTCCCCCGTCCCCGTCGCGCTAGTTCGCTCAGTCGTCCAAAGACCGATCCCCTCTACTCACCCGTTGCACTGAAAACGGCGCGTTTTTAACAATTTTTTTTCCTACGCCGCCCGCGTAGTGTAACGTACCCGTGTATACGTTTAGCGCGTTCGTTGTTGTTATTGTTTGTTTTCGACAAAAAAGTTCTCCGCTATGCGTCGTTATTTCCGTAGTATAACAAACTTTGCTTTTACGCCACCGCAACACCCGCGGCCAGCTGTCCGCAATACCCCCTGTGGCCGCGCGCCGCGGGTGACGTCAACGCGGCCGCCGCTCCCGTAATTCATCAGCGTACAAACGCCGTACTGTTATTGTGTAAGGGGAAGGGGTGATTACGCGCGACTGTAGTACTATTATTATTATTATTATTATATTATTCTTCACCATCCGCGTGCGTGTGTACTAGTAACGAACTCGATTTATTCATAATATTATTTTATTCGGCACGCCGCGCGCAGTGTTGCCAAGCCGACGCGACATCAAAGCGTATAATTAACCAACCGTTTGCGTGTCGAAGACGACGTCGCGAGGTGTGGGTGTAGTACATAGAGTAGTGGCAATAATAGTAGTAGACAGTTGTAGTATTTACTACTATCTTGTTATCTTGTAGTAACCAGTAGTAGTAGTAGTATTGAGTAGTAACCAGTGGTGAGTAATAGTAGTATTACTGTTGTTGTAGTAGTAGTAGTAGTAGTATCTCCGATTGTACACAATGTAATGCGTTACAAGGTAACGGTATTGCGACAGCCAAAACGTGTCGTCGGTAGTTTTTATAGTTTGCGCGCTCACGAAATGCGTCGTGGATAATATAATATTATAGTCTCCATACGACTGCTGTCTACTGACTAAGGTGAATAAACCTTAGCCTCGCATAGGGATTTCTCCCGTGGGCACTGACTGGAATTTAGATGGCCCCGAAGCACTGCTTTTTTACGAGTTTTATTATAGAAATAAGTAAGTATCTAGGCATAGTATTTGAAAAGTCATCCAATTTTTACTCGGTAAATACAAATTGATTTTAAATGTTTTCTAAACATTGTTTATCTCAATGCGATGAAAAGTATTACGTATTACCTCTATGTCGGAAGAAGAATATCTGCGTGAAATAATAATTATCTAGGCTAATGATCTACTGGTCGTGCCTGGTTATTTAGTCATGGTATCATTATAACAATAACAACCGTTATTATACAACAGGCGGCCGACGACAACGACTTGTGTCTTGTACAATATAGTAAATAAGTTGATACGCAATTTAAAATTCATAATTTTACAAATAGTATGCAGACTATCGGGCAGTAATAGATACGTATACTGTGCTTGTATGGAGGCAGCAAATTTTGTTAATATGCAATAAAAGTACACGAAAACCCATTGATTGACAACTGTAATACGATAGTCATATATCCCCGGGGGGGGGGGGGGATTTGAAAAACGGATGTTGATAATAAATAATTTTTTTTAATAAACATAATATTTGTATTTTTTTTCCTCCTAGACAAAAGTTATTTAATTAGTAAGTAATTTTTATATTTTCATGCCTTGAAATGAAAAAAATTATTTTATGTATATGAGGAAATATTAATTTGATCTTAATTAAATAAAATTTGTGTTATTATTGTAATTTAAATAATAATAATATACTTAACATTCATATTACAAAGTTAATTCATAAATAAAATATTTAGTTCTATAATTTTATCCATAAATAAATACATTTTGAAGTTTATCAACACACGAACGGACTATATTTATTATACTCGTCTACAGCGAAAAAAACCAAAAATTTTCAAAATCCAATTCTCATATTTGCATTAATTGTCCTGTCTTTGTGTTTTATTTATATGATCATGGACCATGGTAAATGCTAGCCGAAACGGGAATTGCAACCTTTTGAATTTGATTGGCGAATATTATAAAGTTTGATATTCTGGGTATCAAAATGTGTTCTCTTTTTAATGTGCCATTCATATGATTGTTAATTTTAAGAAATTCTCATGAGCTTTTGGATAACTAATCGAATTCCGCTGTAAAGTTGAGGCGAATTAATATTTTTTAATACAATTATTAATAAACCAATTTTTAGTTACAATTTATGCAGTGATATAGATCTAGATAATCGATAGTATTCAAAAATTGTCAGCTTCATTTTCGTTTACTACATTAATACATAAGTTTTTAAATCTCTAGTGTTGGATAGTATTATGCCCTTTCTAAGTCCAGTTCTAATTAACGAGCAACACGGTTTCCGTCCGGGACGTTCAACTGAAACTTGCAACATTACTTTCTGTAAACACATTTTTAATGCCTTTAAATCTGGTTCTCAAGTTGATGTAATCTATACAAATTTTACTAAGGCGTTTGACTCCGTTAACTATGAAGCACTTGTATCTGTACTGAAGGCATTTGATTTCGGCTACCCTCTGCTAGAGTGGATTCGATCCTATTTATTGAATAGGCCTCAATGGGTCAAGCTCTTAAGCTCCAAATCTTGTATATTATAGTCACGTCTGATGTCCCTCGGGAAGGACATTTATCTCGAATCCTATTCTCGCTATTCATAAATAGTGTCTCAAGCGTCCCCCGCCATTGAAAACTTCTGTGTTTTACTGATGATATGAAGATTTATTAGATTTTATCATGTAGGCCTGATTATAATCAAATGTTGAATAAAACAATATATTATGTTCGTAGAAATTATACAATTTTACCGTATATTATCTTTTAATTTACTATATTACTAGTAGTACTCCTATAGTGTGGACAGAAATAAAAAAATTACATTTAGTGTGTTATATTTATTATGATGTATGGCTAATTATAAATCAAGTATATATACCTATATATATATTTACAATTTGGAGTACGTTTACTATTATTAATATTTCTGCAAAATCGTATACGATTTGAAGCAAGATGATGTTGATAGTGATAGCAGTATATTATTATTTATTAAGAGTAACTGAAAATCATTTCAGACTTTTTTTATCATATATATACTGATAATACAAAAACAATGACATGAATATAATAATTGTATGGATTGACGGATTTATTCTCAGTTTCTTGAATATGATTAATAAGCAATGCGTAATATTAGGTTTTTTATAGGTATTAAAGCTTCAGATTTGTTTATATATTTTTACAAAAATAATGCAAATGAGATAATCCAAATTATATATTATTGTAATGTATGCGCGACAAGTCGTTCTTTCAGAGAAGCACTTTGAACAGTCACCAGTGCGCGGATGTCATTGGCGAAAATTCGCACAACTACGACGTACGAGTATGTGTGATATCAGTAGCAAGTCGTTCATTCGTGGTAGTCTGACGAGTCACAATAAGAGGGTGAACCAGAAATCGATGTTTTTTGTATGCGGACATGTCGGTAAATTTCACGATGTTGTCTGCTAGGCGGTTTGAAAAAAATAATCCTTTCATTATGATTTCAATTAACAACGCGTTCATATGCGGGTATATTTTGAATTTGCTGTTAGTGTCAATCCTCTGATTACAAACGTTGCGCAGATAGGAATATATAGAAATATTATCGGTAATAATCACCAATCAGCGATCGCCGACGATATCCGTACGGCTATCTTATGTCCGGCGAGCCGCCCGTCGTGTTTTGTCATTGGTGTGCACTGTGCAGTCTTCACTCCGCCGTACATCCGGCAAGTTTGCGGCCTTTGTTGTTTTGGAGAACAACCGCTTTGTTCCGGGTATGTTGTATAACATGACTTCGACGTTTCACGTGTCGTAATTTTATATTTTAAATAATACGTATAATTTAGTATTTACTTTAAAATGTATTCTGACTTCTGAGGTTAAACGTTTAAACTTAAACAAATAATAATAAATTTATATTCCATTATGAAAAATGTATACATGTTTTCAGAAACAGTTGAATGTTGAATGTTGATTAACCATCCACCTCGAACACTGAGTTTAATCTTTATTCTATGCACTAAGTGAACGTCAAGCCTGCAGTTATATCAGCTATAAAATGTAATTTTTAATGGTTTTGTGTCTGGTGGCTTTTTGTCGAATGGTTTTGTTAGGTGTAACTGTTTTTAAGGATTTCGATATAGGCATATTTCTATGTTTATACATACGGATTGTATAAACGTGTTTTTAATAATATATTATTGACTGTTAAAAATAATAAAATATTTTAAAGTATATTTAGCCTTATGTGCTATAGCCGTATAGTTATGCATAAGACGTGTTAACTTTATATTTGTGATTTTAGTATTATTTGTTTTGAAACTATAATATTATGTTATGAAGATATAGATTTTAAAATTTTACACACATGTGCAAATATTTTTTTTTCTAGTAATCTATTTAAAACATAATGCATTAGACGCTGCTTATAAGACTCACGGATATAAGGTTCAGTCGCTAATTAAACTCAAAATCATCTGGAACGGTCCGGATAAATACAAATACATAATAAAAAATTCAATTATAATAAAACTCACCACTTCAGTTATAACTCAAATTTCGTAAAAAAAAAAATAGTAGAAAATAAACATTTTTGGTATTATATATATAATATACAATATGTAAATGATCGAAATTACTTTAAATTAAAACATATTTACATATTTTACATAAAAAATGTAAATATTAAAAATCTATTCAGTTAAAGCATAAGATATATCTTTTTCTATACAATATATTATAGATGCTTTTGCCCAAAACTGAACTAGAAAGTCGCAATCGTGTAAATACGGAATATCTTTGTTCTTATATTATGTGGGCGATAGACCGAGAAAACCAATATTGATGTGGCGGTCTTAATTCGTCTACAGGTGTTGTAACATGTGGTCACTGCAAGTTAATACAATATAGTAAATAATTTAGTGTAAAGAAGAACCAAAAGAAGTATTTATCAAGTATTTCAGCTGAAATAATTTGATAAATTTCTTTGAGTCTAAAATTGTATCGATCAACCTAATTAAATTATATTCATAAGTTAATCTATGTTATTGTATTCAATTATATACATCATCTGTCATCCGGTTTTACCGAATATGCACAAATGCACAATACTTAGTTATAAAATCAAATAAAAATAATTTTATTTAAAGACCGTACAATAATATATTTTGGTATAATATTTAAATAATCAAATAAAATTGTTTCAATTATAATAATATGTGAAATCAAAAAATATTGTTTTCGCCACAAATGTTAACCCTAAAACATCAACGAAACAATTCGGCAATTGCTCTGTAGGGATAATTAATTACTTCAGAGTTCAACTCTTGACAAAGTCTACTCAACATAAATTACCAAATCATCTAAATCACAATAAAATAGAGTTTTTTGACCTCGTGAAAGTAAAATTAATTTACATTATGGTGACGCTTATGAATTTAGAACAAAAGTATATATAGGTAATATAATACATGAATATATAACAAGGCTGATGCTTTTGGTAATAATAATAATATTTTGAAAAATCAATGAATATTTAAATACTATACTTTAGTACTTTACTAACTTCTTACTTTACTTTTAATAGTATAAGAATAATCAATAACTATATGACAAAAATATATTAATAATTAATAAAAATATGACTTATAGCCGACTCACGCAACCAGATGTGTATACCATGCAACTTAATGGAGGATAAATAAATATTGACTAGTAGTGAATGCAGAAAATGTCAGAGAAAATTATGTCATAATGAATTGACCAGTACACAAAATAATCACTCATCAACATTAGTCAATCGTTCATGTAGCAGTGTATGATTGCGCGAGCATGGAAAAATAATAATTTTCCCGTTGTTTGTATACATTTATACTTAACACTGTTGTGCTGTTACTATAAATACGAATTTTCGAACTAACACTGTACCAGCTAAACCTACTTAGTCTTAACCAAAAGAAAACCAATAGGAGTACAAACCGAATCTTATACGTGAATACAGCTTTAATATAGGTTTTGTAGTTTCTGGGATTATTGATTACTAACAAAAATACAATCATTTTTATGTACCTCTACAGAATATAGTCATATAGTCTATACTTTTCATTAAAAAAATGTACAATAAGTATATTATAGGTAATCATAGAGTAATATAATAAAGGGACTATTTCCCTATATTGCCTATATAAATTACTCTATGTGAATATAATGCACTATTAGGTTATTAGGTGACTCATTTAATGTCTTAAATGGATCACCCCGTATGCCTATATATTTTTGGAAAGTCCTTAAACACCCAAAACAAACCCCTGCAGTGTATGTGCTTGACGTGATCGTTGACTATTATATAGTCACTTGTTCCGTGTTCGCCCTTCTGCAGTGTACAATGTAAAATAATATTCTTAAAAAGAGAATTTCATGAATTGAAATATACTGTAGACTGTGCCGCTGTGACCACTGACTATGCAATATAAAATTAAAAATAATGTTGATATAAAGTCAATTGAAATATACGGCATAGGATATAGAATATGGCTGGATGTACGATATTAGTGAACGGTCACTTAGAACTCCATAATCTAAAATTTAGATTCTAAATAACACAACCGATGTGGACATTAATAATTAGTTACGATTATTTACAACTAGATAATCTAACATTAAAATAGTTATTAGATAACCCGGATAACAGTGGTGAGATATAGTGTATTTATTATATAATGAATATATAATATATAGTAATACTATAGCTCAGAGGCTAAAATTGTGTGGGGTACGAAAAACTATGTGTGGTCTTACTGTTTATAGTTTATTTCTTCTTTTTTTTTTTTTTGTTCAATTGATTTATTTAATACATTAATATATTTTGTAAAAATATATTTTTCGCATAATAAATATGTTATGGATAAAAATCAAAATCAGTCAAACCTCAAAAATGTCCAGACAAATCGATAATTGATTACTATACTTGGACAAAATGTCATATTTTTGCGACATAACAGTAGTGACTTTTATCGTAAGATTTTATTACGATTATTAATGACTACACATAGGCACGTATAGTTATTATCTATCACATAATATTCGTATGTGTATTAGAATAATTATATAACATTATTGTTTATAACTTATAAGCATCCATTTTATTCAAATAAGTATGCATAAATTTAAAACATAAATACTGTTACAAAATATAGTAATTCAAAATTCAATAGTTACTGCACAGAAATATTTTGGGCTATCCCTCTCAAAAATAACAAAATTCTAATTTATTCATAATTTTGAACTATTATTAAAATCCTCTTATCAACATCAACGTATTTCTTAGGGGGACTATTTCCTGCTTCTCATTGATTAATAATTATAATTAAAATTTATTACCTGCTTGTACTTTTGAAGATACGTTATAAAAGACCATTAACTTGGACGATTAACGCCCAAATTCATGTTTAGTCTTCTGTTTTCTACTTGTAGCTTCGGTGTGATTGTTGGTTTTTTTATTTCCATTCTAAACTATTATACGAGTACATGTTTCAAATACTAGATGAAATTAATGGTAATCGACGACTTCTTCCATTTCTATTAATTTGTCCAACATAATTGTCTTCAAACCAATCAAGTGAGGGTTGTATTCGTGTCTGGTAAGTATTCTAAGAACAATTCAATTATCAAATCAATATCATTAATTGGAATTAATGTCAATGCTACAGTCATTTTTACTAAGATTGAAATGAAATTATAATTATATTTTGTAGCAATGTTTTGAATTTATATATATTTGAATAAAATGTATACTTATAAACTATATATAATGTTATATAATTATTCTAATTTATATATTGTTGTATTATTGTTAATTGTCATAGGTAATTATTAGAATAAAAGAATTAAATTTATATAATTTTGTCCACAAACGGTTGCATTTAAATTACGTTGGAATCATTTGTCACTGTTCTCTTTTTTTTTTACATTTTTTATGATCCACATTAGTTACTAATAAATAATAATTTATTAAAATTAAGAATTCATAGGATTATTTATTATGCAATTTTTTTAGGTTATCGATATTCGGCGTTTAACTGAAAGAACCGTGGAAAATAAGCCGCATTCTAAGAAATTACACATACTAAGACTATAAAGATATAAGAATAAGATATATTTTTTTAATGCGGCAAATGGTGAGCCCTATACTAAATGTAACTTAAATAGGTGTGACGCACATTGCATATATAGTATTTTATTGTTATGTTTATTATTTATTGAGTACCAAATCAAAATTGGATAAATTATGAAGCAACGTGTTTTTTTTGTACCTTGAACACACATTATGAAAACCAAAAACATTTAAACTGTTTAAAAAAATCAAGAAAAATGAAATTCTATGAATATTACATTTATGAAGGTTTCATGAATATGTTTTTTTATTTATACGTGCTCTCTTATTTTATATATATTTTTGTATTTAGTATTATTCTAAATTATAATTAATAAAACATTTAATTCAAAGTAAACTGTAGTTTTAGTTTATTATTGTACGATAATATTACCACAAATTCAACATCAACTGCTGAATACTGAACCGCACATTGCAGCATTTACATTGATTCATCATATTTTATAAAATACTGTTTTATGATATTTTGGTGTAACATATGTACCGTAAATTGTAATATATTGTACTATGAAATCAAAATGTTAATGCGATAATTGATTGTGTAGGTATATACCGGATAAAAATAATTGTTTGCTGAATTTTAAATGTTTGTGATTGTAGTGCTAAATAAGTTTTAATAATACTGAAAATCTATTAATGAAAAAAAATTTGTTTTTGAATTCAGTGAAAAAAAATTTGACTAGTTACAAATGGTAATTATTATTTTTCTATAGTTGTTATTATTATATTATTAGTTATATATAACTATATAGGTATATCATGTATATTTTTAAAATACTGTGTTATTTATATTTTAACAAGTATTTTTTTTTCCGAATATCTGAGCCGATCATATATTTACGCATCGTGTATTTTTAATAAAAGGCTAATTATACTAATTATAATTGTTTTTTCAACATGTTCTGAAAATAACAACGAAAAAATGTTTTTATATACCTATAGATAGTTTGTAATACATTTGTACATATTGTTATGTTAAAAATAAATTAAAACACCAAAATGTAAACACTAAGCAGTTAAAAACTAAAAAATAAAACCTATACCTACCATAGTTTTCATGTGTTGTATTCATCATGTACGATTGAGCCAGCGAATTAGCGAAAAAATCTCAATAGGTCCCTTCAAATAGGGTCTGATTATGAATATATGGCCGTAATTTTATTTTCTATGATAATGAAAAATTAGTACAAACATTTGTAGAAAATAATATAATAATATTATTGGGTCAAATTATTAAACCACACTGTATCTAGCTGTAATCAAAACAAATGTTAGAAATCCTAAAACTCTGAAGGCCTATACCTTGCCATCGACGCTAAACTATTTATATACCCAAGATTATATTGTTTTTAGATTTTCGAAAATTTTAAATACACCTGCATTTATTTCTATATTACTGTTTAATATTTTTATAAATTCAAAACTCATCAAATTGAATGAAAAACATTCTAATAGTCTCGAGAATTTCCTGTTGACAAAAAACTAATAGTTATTTATAATATAATGTACAATATTTCGGTATTTCGTAAAATGACCTAGTTGAATAAAGTAATAAATTAATAAAGTAATAAATTACTTGCTTAGAAATATAATGATTAATGAAATAGGCACATGCTATAATGGTTTATTATTTAAACTGTTATTTTTATTTCATGTTATTCAAACGATCAATTCACGAGTATCCAAGTTTAGGTAATAGGTATAAATTCAGTAAACAAATATTATATTATATTATTATTATAAATAGTAAATATACAACTACTACTAAAAAAAAAAAAAACCTTGGAAATTATACAATAAAATGTGTGAAACATATACTTTACAGTACGTATTACAATTTATCGATGAAATAATTTATGGAAAAATGTACAACATGATATTTTGAACATTATTACAACAACTGAAACGTTGACACCAATTCATCCATTTATCGTGTATTTATTATTGTTTATTAGTACTTATTATTTATTAACGTATAATATATACAATATATACTTCATAAGAGTGATACATATATATATGTATACGTTGTCGTGTACGTAGGTAGTTGGTGTATAAAGTAAGTATATTATATTTCACATTTTTACCATGTGCTATTAAATGATAATTACTATATTTTATCTAATCTATGACTATAAGCGCTGCGCACGCAATTTAATATCATATAGTTTGGACATGATCGACATGTCTAATCCCCATATAACGTAGATACGGATAGGACTTTTATAATCGCCGTGCAACGCCGGTGATACTGTTACACGCGAAGAGTGAGGAACTACAGTACCGTGTATAATTGTCGATAAATATAGACGATTAATTAAAATTAAACTATTGATAAGGCTCTGAAATAATGCTACGATTTATCGCTACCCATATTATGCGAATGCACAACACTGAAAAACGGTTTCGTTACACCGCGTTTGCTATTGAGTCGACCGTCGGTGACCACCATATCACTGTATACCACTATATCACACGATGATGGATATTACGCCGTATATAATATGTATTTAATACCGACTGCTGTAATATCATTATCGCAGTCCACGTATTGTAACACTATATGAAAATTGAAAATAATAAATTGTGTGTAAGGTCTGTGATAATGTTGCACTGTATAATGTCGTATACGATAATTATTAGTATCGATTTATCGGCCTAGGTTACCGTGCTATACTATCTATATAACGGACGTATCACGTGTAGATTCGTGTATAAATGAAATGTCGTAATAATATATCGGATGATCCGTTCAAACTCTAAGGTAAGACACTTGTTGTTTCAAAAACTATAAACACTTCTGAAAATATTATTTACCATTTGCATCGTTAGCTAATGACAACGTATATTTTTAATTCCTCGTTTCAAGGCAGAATGTTTTTTGAAATACGTTGATAGTTCCACGTGTACAAATCGAATTTTGGTCGAGTAGTTTTTGAGATAAAAAATGTTAACATATAATTATTTTCTTCAAAAATGTTGTTTTGCAACGACTTAAAATTATCTATGTTAAATAAATATTTTTCATGCGTTAGTGTTTCCTGATATACCGAGTGTCTTACGTTGTTATCACCCCATGCCCCAAATTATTATTTAATAACTTTAAAATTAAAATAGAAAACTCAACAGACTGCAACAGATTAATTTTGACGTTTATGTTTATTTATGATATTAATTTACAATTGCTGTTAAACGTCGTCTATACTCTGTACCTGGTAACCGTCTGGTTATCTTACCATATACATTGTACATATTATTATTTATTTATTACGTGTGTCTGGCAATTTTATGGTTGGCGGTGGCCGATGACGGCGGCATCATAGACGTTTAAACTTACTATCATGTGTATTCAGTGTAGAGTGTACACCACTATATGTGTTCAACCGGGCAATTGGATAGCAATATGATTGGCTGTTTTTATTTGTAACAAAATTTGGTTAACACTCGTTATTACACTGTACCTACCTAAAAGTTGAAAATATTCAACTATCTCGCCGAGTGTTTGAAAAGAGTTAGATATCTATTGATAACTTTGAAAAATAACAACATTATTTTAAACATTTTCTATTACATTTACTAATCATAATAATTTGTAATTTGAGAAAACGACTTGAAAAAAAAAATCTAATACAAACTTCACAGTTCACAGTCTTACTGTACGAAACTCTGTGATGATGCGATAGTATTACTACCTCCAATAAGTTGTTATTTTCATATATATATAGAAAGATGATTGTTGGATTTCATTTTGATTTTGGAAGGTTCGAAAATTCCGAAGATGTTTCAGTAATTCTCTTTGCTATGATTATAATATTAACTAAGGGACATAAAATTTTAAGGGTAGGAAACATAGTCAAGGACTTGGGTATAGTTTTTGACACAAAACAAACGTTTCTCCTCAAATAGAATCTTCTAACAGTTATAAAACATTAAAAATGTTTGAGCGTGTTAAACGTATTTGTGCTCGGTTCAAATTGGTTGTACTAATAAAATTATTATTCTGTGCCTTTGTACGATTTATGCTCGAATACGTCTGTATTATGGAATCCGCATGCAATTAGTCATAGCTATCTCGGGGAACGCGCACTGCGGACATTTTTATACTTAGCTGGGCACGTATTAACAATTGAGCATTAATCACATGATTATTATCCAACCCTTTCTTTTCTGAAATTATCCACGTTGGCTGATAGGAAAATACAAACGAATTTAACTTTACTTTCTAATTTACTCTCAGGTAAAATTGACTCTCCAAATGTCTTCCCTTGCATTAATTTCAAAATCTCTACTTTGGCCACACGTAATAACTATCCGTTTGTAACACAAACTATGCTGCTAATGAAGTCACTTGTAAGAATGATGAGAATTGCCAATATTGAACCGTCTCACTCTGCTAATTAACTTATTGTATATTTGTATCTTATTATACATATATTTTCTTTGTTATATTATTATAATAATTATACAATCAATTATTATTTGTAGCCCTAGGTTCGTAGTTATTATATTATATTTAAATAACTTTTTACCACTCATTAAAAATACAGTACCTATCATTAAAAGAAAATTTTAAATAAGTTATTTTAAATTTTATTAACTCTTATTATTATTGGACCTTTTTTCTAAATATTATAGCCAAAAACGATAAACTCACTTGATGAGAACTTTTATTTAGGGGAAACTTAACCTTAACATTTTGATGTACAAAGTCATCCAGCAGCTTACAATTCGTTTATAATAACAGAAAACTCTTCATTATTCAGTTCACAGTTGTAGTATACATATAATATTTAACTGTAGTACCTTTAGATAAAACCGCGGTAATCAGGGCAAGCTGTAATTGTAAGCAATATTATATTATGTTCTATGTATAGGTATCTAACTGTCTAAAATACATTTATACTTTGGAAATTTTGAAATTTGGAGATCGTTAAAATTAGAAAATATATATAACCTAACCCAACTATTATAGTTGTATGAGATTTTATTTTTATCGATTATAATAAAGGTGCATTGTTAATATTTATTGCCTACCTTGATAGTTGATAATTTGATATCGTGATTCATGAATCATAAATAGCCACATCACCTATATAATGTTCTGTATGCATCACACATTACATACGAGATACGACATACCTATCTACAAAAAGCATTGAAATAAAACAGGATATTAAACGCGAATTTTAGTTTAAATAATTTAAAATTTTTGCAAAACTCAATAACATAATTTATTTGCGTAAATGTCTAATACCTTTAAAACATGAATTTTTTTTGTAATTTCACTTTGCCCACAATCAATTATTTTATCAATTATTGAATTATATATTATATTTCATGTCATTATATATTTATATTTACAAAACATATTTTGATATTTTATATTATAATAAATAATACTGTATTAGTTTGTTAATAACTAGGTATATATTAAATATATTGTATGAATCGAGTTATCTAATATTTAATTAACAATTAACATTTAATGTATTATTGTCATGATATGAAAAATAATTTATAACTTCAATAGTTATAGACTATAGTACATAGTATTTTCATATAGCAGCGATTTCAAAAAACATGTTTTACCGAATCTAGTATTAGTTACGTTTTAATGAGATGTCTATAAATCCGCAATATGCGTATTATAGTCGAAATGTTTAAGTAAATATCATATCAATATCATAATTCATAACATAACCTTTAAATATTTATAAATTATAGATATGTATAAAACAACCACAAGCTTTTTTTTTTGTGTACCACATTTTTGATAATACTATTTAACTTTTTTTCATAAAGTTGTTCTAACTTCTTCCACGAAGCCCGTCTTTTCGAATAACATTCAGCTATTGAAGCCGAAGTGCTTCAATAGTTCAATGTATCTTGAGTGTTCTGTTCGTTGCAATTGTTGTGTCATTACTTAAGGAAATGCAAAATATGTTGTTAAGTATTTGAAAATCTGAGATTTTCCAGTTAAATTCAAAAGGGTGAAGTTTCCAATAAAAAATTGTTTTGCAATGAACAATAACACAAAACGGAAATTCAGACATAAGCATATTTGAATACCTGACCATTTATACGTTAATGTGTCATAAAATAAAAAAACTGATTATATTACATCAAGATGTTTTGACTTTATTTGTTATGGTTTAGTACATTCAAAGCTCTATCTATAATATAATATTTATAATATAGTGTATTATATACGTATAAATGATAAGTACTTTCTAAATTTACCTCATGCATTTTTAATGCAGGAATTCGTCTTTTGATATACTTACCTATAATTAAAAGTTCATAGATTTATACTGCTAATATATTGTGTATTATGTTTATATTATAATCTGTATATGTATAGAAATATAAAATAATTTGTAAATATTTAAATTAATTTAAATTATGTATATTAGGTATTACATTTTTGTTAAAAATTGCGCACGCAGGCGTCGAACAAAGTAGGGTAATTCAGCTAATATATTCTATAATATATATTAATATCCCTAAATATTGAAGTTATTGATAGAATATAAATTACACATTAAACATTTTTTCGAGTACACTTGGTCATTTAACAACACCTTACTTGTTTTTAGGAAACTTTGCGTTACGGTTTTGGTTACTCCTAAATCATAATAGCCAAATTCATTATAATATATTTTAAATAATGTTATTATATTGTATATTGTATTGCGTTAAAATTTTTGTAATATTGTGTCATGTGTACATGTATAATATAATACTTACATAACAAAAAACACAGGATAATATTATATTTCGTTTCAGAATAAAGTTTTTTTTCATAGTAGGTAGTTTTTATTTTATAAATTGTTATATGATATAAAATAGTCATTACTTATTTATTAATTTTTAAATAGGTAATATAAAATATATTGTAAAAATAAATTAAAATATTAATATTATTAACTTATAATTATTGTAACATTAACTTATTCATATTGTTTTACAACATAATTTGGAATATTATAAGATATTTAATATTAATCATAATATAGACCAAATCCCAAAGGTATGTATTTATGGTGATTAAAACTAATATTTGTTATTTTATTTCATTTTAAATTTTACTATATTAGAGATCCTAACTTATTTCAATAATGTTTTTAACAGCCATTCTTCGTAAAACAGGACATTGGTATACACTCCTGGCTTATTGGCTCGTCCGCAGCCATAACCCCAACTCGTTATTCCCATAACAGTTTCACCTAAATAAAAACACGTAAAGAATAAATATATAAAAGATATTATTAAAACACAGATATCTAACACATAAGCAAATATCTATACCATAAGTATAATAAGTATATAAACATAAAACATTTAAATGATTTATAAAATACGAATAATTAATACTAATTTGTTTATGAATAATTCATTAAAATATACGAAAATTACGTTAGCTATCGATATACCTAATAATATAATATACACAGTACATACATTACACAATTGTTAATTTTTGTACAGGTAGCAAGAAATATGTTTGTCCACTAATTTAAAAAAAATAAATATTATTACCACATCTACTATGTATACATACTACTATCAGTACTATTTATTCATTAATTAGCTACTCTGGAATGGATACACTTTTTCTGATGATTTAAAATTTAAAATTACACACATTTTTAAGTTCGTAATAACGTTATATGCATTATGTACTTTTGTAATTTGTTCGTATCGTACATGCAATTAGAATGGTATAGTAACAATAATAAATGCAATAACATTATGTACATATAGTAATAGTGATATAAATTTTTAATTTTTTTTTTTTTATTACTTGAGTAATGTAGGTACTCAGTAGTCAGTATAGTTGAAACATATTATTATAAATTCTAATGCTTTAATATTATTAAAACAATCGTTTTAAACTAAATCAAATTGGTATACATTAGCCTAATGCCATTAGGCGTAGGTTTTTGTTTTAAATTTTTTTATTGTTATACACTTTTACCTAATTCTGTAGAGCACACCATAGGGCCGCCGGAATCGCCTTGACAGGCATCTGCTCCGCCGTCTAAGTTTCCCGCACAAAACATCCCGTTGCTAATTGTCGTTTTTCCGTACACATAAGCAGCCTTACATATTTTCATGTCTATTATAGGCACTGATGCTGATCGCAAGGTGTTAGCGAAGCCTATTAAAATTAAATCAACCAAAATAAACACTGTGTGCATCGATTGCTGTTATACCATATTGTTAATCATAGCTGGTATTTATTGTGGTAAACATACTCGAACTGATGGAACCGTCTGATCCCCATCCGGTGATGGTACAGTTCATATTAGAATTTAATTTGATAATTTCCGTTGGCAAACAAATTGGCTGCACGTATTGATTGAATTTGATTCCCGCACCACTAGTTTTTAATTTGATTACGGCTATATCATTGTTCAATTTAACGCTTACTTCGAAATTTTCGTGAATGTAAATTTCATCGATGTAAATATCTTGTTCAGAGTCTTCGGGCGTCTAAATAAAATATATGAATTCGTTTAGGCGTATGTACCATGTTTGATATTTATTTGATTAACCTATTCTATTTTGAGATCAGAGTGTAATGTGGAGTTAAATATAAAATTATAAACCAAGGTGCAGAGGTTATCATACGAAGAGCGATCGATTGGAAGCTTTGATTTTAAAATTAAACAAAGTAGATGACTCTGCTGTTAAGGGATTTTTTCAGTTTAAGGTGGGGGCCTCAATTTAGTCTTTTATCAAGAATGATTCCGAGATATTTTACACTAAAAGATGATATAATTTGAGTACCTTGAAAGTGAATAGGTGTAGGTCTGCTTTTTTTAACGTAAATGGTACATATATAGATTTGTCAAGATTTTTTTTAATTTACCACTTAGTAGCAATTGCCAAATGTCAATTGAATTTAAGTGGATGGAGTTTCCGTATTAGGTTGGATGTTTTATAAGGAAAATTTTTGGCACAAAGTATTGGAGTATCGTTTGTGTAGGTGGGCATGGTGGTGTTTGTAGTCACAGCCCATAGGTATGTTGGCCGCATAAATAGTAAACAGTTCGGGAGAGAGGTTACTGCTTTGGTGTATACCAGCTTTTATATTATTATAAATATATGTAATTGTTCAATTTAAGAACAAAAAGAGAATTTTTATTTTTAAAATCAGATTTTATCATTTTTAAAGTAAGCGACTAGGGTAAGTACTTACCCCCATGTTGTAGTCACCAATTCTAACGTAGTAGAAGTCTTTATCCAAATCACGTATGCAATGCGCCGCTGTCAATACGTGGTACTTGGAAATGATTACCGCTCCGCAAACGTGTTCCGTCTGACCGGCAGGTGTCCTCGATCTAATACTAGCCTATAAAACACGGTTTAGCCGACGATCAAGAATAAGTAAACGAGAATAAATATATAACCACTGGTTGAATTCAATCCAAGCCAATTATCCAGAATGGCCTATAAAATATGAATTACTATTTTACTATTGTCATTAGGTATTTACATTAAAAGATAAAAAAAATTCAATCTACTAAAAATTATGTAAATAGTATCAACTATAATATATAATTTGAATTCACAAAAAAGTAAACAATAATTTTTTTTATAATGGTTTTTGAAATTTTATTTGTTCTAAATTGTTTTGAAGTCCGATACTTAATGGAATTGCATAAATTTTATTTCTTATCGTGAATATTGCAAAATTTAATTGTTGGGTCATACTTAAATTGTTCCACTGAGGACCGACGTAACAATATTAGTATAAGTACCAACGCAGATTTAGTTAGATTATCTGATTTTATATTATTATTATTTAACTATAAAGGTAACGGCGCATATAAAACAATATTATTTTATTTAAAAACACGTATATTACACGTATTTTACTTCATTCAAATTAATTATAATACACTGACCTGCCAAGGATGGTCCCCTCTTTCAGTCTTAAATCCCGACGCAATTCTTTGTTGCACCATACTTATAGACTTTGGTACTGTCACTAACCGCTTTCCACACTGATTGGACAAAAGTTCTTTCAAGTTCTTTTTCTTCGGCAATGTACTTTTCGTCGTCGTTTCTTGTGTATCGTTCGTCTTAGTGATTAACAATGAAACAAAAAATGGAAAATTTCAATAAAGTTTAGAAAATCTAATACACAGTATGGCAATAGAATGTGTCACATAAGTAAATAACTAATATTTATAAATAGACCATTATGATGATTCTTTTTATTTTATACCTATTCCAAAGCAAAATATTCTTTTGAGAATCTAAACATATAAAAACCGAATTTTAGGTAAGTAGTAAGTACCTATAATATAATATAATTACCGTATTCCATACATAGGTACCTAGATAAGATGTAAGTTTATATAATTTTATAAAGTTTATTATATGATGTGTGGAAATGTGGGATTAGCACAGAGATAACGGGTAGGTAAAAGTTTTGATGAGAAGTCAGAGGGCGTTGTAGACAAACATTTTGCGAAATATCTATCTATTCCTTTATATCTACAACGCTCTCTGACTTCTCATCAAAACTTTTAACTTTTCGATAAAACAATTGTTAACCTTTTAAGAGGATCACCTTGTGAACATGGGCTCAGCGTCGTGACCACAGATAGATGATAGAGCAATGAATATAATGCTTTATAAATAAACAAACATTTGAGAAATTATTTACTAAAAATTTAAGTATGGCCTTGTTTATAATCAATCACGTAGGTAGTTATACACTCTATATTTTTATAGTTACTCTAACGTAAATACTATATAGTCTTAAGTATCCTTTTATCGATATTATGGTTTAATGGCAATTGACAGTATAGGTACTCTGACACCCATGCGATTACGCAAATGAGTAATAGTAGCGGGTATTCAGGTAGGTACCTATAATATGCTACGTTGAATACTATTATATTATTTGAGTAATATACGTAGAGACTGTTTACAAGGTTTATTATTACATTGTTTTTTTTTTATTGTTTGCGGTTAACATATTATTTTATCATAATATGCATGGACGGACGTTTGGTTGATTTTTTTTTTTAGAGGGGAGAGGATTTGTAATATCCAAAGTAAATTGGCCCGCACCTAGAGGTTTTTAATTGGCGATTGTAAACTCCGCCAGAATATCGGTTAAGATAAAAAGGTAATAAAAGGTCTAATGTAAACTCCACCAGTTTTTTATACACTAATGGAGTAATACAAAACTTAGAATATTTACAAATTGTGTCACATCATTTTAGTTTACATACATGACATAACGATATATTTTTGGATTATTAGGTATAACGATTATTTATTATGATTTTTTCACTATGATTTAAATATTTAATGTGAACGATATGATATTATATTATATTGTAATTTTTTTTTAATAATATATTATATTAATTTTATGCTACTATTTAATTTTCTTCACTGGCGGAGTTTACATGCGCCCTTATTAACATAGTTCACTAATGATGGATGTACCATGTACATATAGCGATGAGCTATTGAAATTATTGTAAGGATGGAACCCTTCTTCCCTTTGGCCACCTAATAGAATGAGTAGGTATATTTTAATTTATTTTAGTTTATAATATTTGTACGTTTATGTACACAACTATGCAAGTATATATAGATGTCAGTAGATAGGCATATGCATATTACCTAATACGTCCAAGTTAAAAGTTGAAATTTGCATTTAATAGAAAACATAATTGGAAGCTTTTCACGTACAGAACATATTATTTTCATCGTTCAGGATACCTCAATATATTTTCAGCAATGTTTTTACAAAGCTGAATTTTAAAATGAATTACTTTTTTAGAATCCGAATGGCAAATAACAGATACGTCTTCGCTGTGTTTACAATTGTGTTGTCCCCATTTCTCATGCAAACAATGTTCCAAAGATGTTTCGTTGCCCACGCACCGCAATTGATCTAACCAGATCAGTCCATTTCCGGGACCAAAAGCTGCTTCTTTTTTAAACTAAATATGTTTTACACAGAAGAAAAATGAAAATAATATATCTTGCACATCCTTAAACAGTACAAATTAATTGAAATATAACGCTCACTTCTGCAGTTCCCTTAAAACCTAGACCGTTACAAATGACTAGTGCTTCGTTCGTACCAAAATCATCATCACACACTGTTCCCCATACACCAAACTGACGTACTTCGACCCTGCCTTCCATACCTGCTCGACGTTCATTACCACCGACTAAACGTATCTCTAAAGGCGACTGCACCATAGAAAATTAATATTAAAGTAGGTTAGGTTAGATGAAAAGTACAAACATTTTAGTGGAAGTAGACCAGAAGAAAAAAAAAACAAAGAAATTGAAAGTCGCAAGTTGAAACTCAACACATTTGTTTACAAAACTGACGTATACACATTTTTTTTTGATAATTAAAATTCCACATTAAAATGCTGGCATCAATAATTATTAAGCTCTATTAATTCAAATGCCAGCGTTTTAACTTGGTTTTTTTCATTTACATAAAAATAAAAAACACATTAAAATAAATTATTTATATTTATCGATTCTCCGTTAAGGAATATTCTTCAATTTTATTAAGCTATTAATCTATATATCACATTCAATTATTGTATAATTTGTATGTGTAACAGATTTAAAAAATAAAAATATTTGATTAAAAATTAATACATAAAAACAGTTTTAAACAAATACATCAAACTCTGGCATATGAATTAACATAATATATTATAATTAATAATAGCTACAAATATTAATGCACAAAATTATCCTTTTTTCTTAGGAGCTATTTTCTGAATAAATTTTTTTGGAGCCTTAGTTGTTGTACTAGTTGTTGGAATTATCGGTGTAGTAGCCTTAGTAGTAGTGACACTCACGTTACAATGTTCTGGTGATTCGTCCGATCCGTCAGTACAATCTGTATATGAATCACATAGGAAACGTACTGGAACACATTCTCCAGATTTACATTCAAATTCATCATTTGAGCAAGCTTTTCCACCAGCAACTCTACACACTACACCAGCTGACTATAACACAGCAAAAAAATTAATATCAAATATTAATATAGTATAAAGAACAATAAAAATACATTTTCCATTTAAAAAATTACCTCTTGAGCATTGCAATCATGAACTCCCCACTCTTTAAATTGACAAGAGTATAATGAATTTTCAGTTCCATTACAATTTAGATCATCCAATACAAATCTTGTTTTGTTAGGCACCCCATAATAGGAATTTGATTTTACAGCAATAGAATTTAGAAAACCAAGTTCTCGACAGATGACATTAGCTTCTCGTAAATCAAATTTATCATCACATATGACTCCCCATTCACCTAAGACTATAACAATAAATGAGTATTTAATAAGATAAAAATAAACTTATAAATTTTTTTTTTATAATACTTTTGACTTCAACACGTCCTTCATTAGTGGTATTTCCACCCATCAGTCTAATCTCATATCCCATCATATCTTTAGTACATTTAGTTTCATCGCTACGATCTCCACAATCATTATGTCCATCACATTCCTGACAAAATGTTTAAATTATCATTAAATTATATTTATTAGTTTTGTTAAACCTTAAAAATTTAAAATGTACTTTTGATTTATCAACACAATTTCCATTTTCACAAATAAATTTTCCTATACAAAGAGCTTTATCAGTTTCATAGTAATCCCAATCTTTATCAGATTCTAAAACTGTTGTAGTATCAACTTTTGTTCTGTCATTTAATATACAAGTTTGTTCATTCTCACTGAAAATAATATATTATTAATGAATAACAAATTATTTAACTAGGATAAAATATAAAAATTAGATAAATTTTACTAACTTATGAGAAAATGATTGACAAACAAAACCATCTGCTTGCATACAACGGTTAGCACAAGTGTTAACCGTAGTGTGAAGCCATTTTTCAGCTTCATGGTTTGTTAATCGAGCTTCTGGAGTTTTAATAAAATTGTCCATAATATTAGAACAATTTTTTTCATCCATACCGTTACTACAATCCTAATAGATAAAAATAAAATTATATTTTAAGTGCTTGAAAAATACTTTCCACTAAATCAATATATGAACATAAAATATCAGCTAATTAGACTAAAAGATACAATGTAGATTACATTCATTATTTAAATTGTAGAGATGTTTAAGAAAAATTAATTTTTAGTATAACAGTTTAAAAAGAAACCAATACATTTTTAATCACCCTAAATTGTATTTTTATTATAAGAAATAATTATTATTTAACATATTAATGTATTCAACTTACTGCTTGATTATCACAAACCCAGGCTTGAGTAATACATTCATTAGGTTGGCATTCAAAAAATCCTGCGTCACATTTTGGTTCTTCGATCATTCGACTAACTACAATTTAAAACATATAGATATATAAAAACTATTTTAAATATTATAAAACTATTTTCTATATAACCTTTTGGAGATTTAGCGGCAGCATTACAAACTGGTATATCGCAAAATTCACTTCGCACTATTCCATTTGATGTTTGTACATAACACCATGGCAGCAAATCAGTACCGTCAGGATTTCTACATTTGTTATGTTTGATTAATAATGATCTTCGAGTTTTTTCTGATACTCTGTACTTCATAGCTACTAAAACTTGTTGATCTTCCCAGAATAAACAGGCATTACCAGATGAAGTCGTATTTGCAGAACCAATGTAATCTGAACCAGCCCCATTCACACAACCTAGTAATTTTGTTTGTCAAATTAATATTATTAGTGTTGATAACCATATTATTAGTTCATACAATAAATTATTGAATCAATATCTTTAATGAAAAAACCTTACCAATGTCATCAACATCTCGTTCGCAAACATAAGGTAGTCTATCAGTCTTTGTTCCACAATCAATGGCTTCCCAGTAATAGTACTCAGAATCACACAATTTTGTGCTGTTCGGATTAGAAGGACAAGGGAATGATTTTTGTAAGACAATACATAGTGCACGGTTTGTTTTAATATTAGGTGAAAGAACTTTTTTAAATTCCCAACCTATAAGCATAATATATAATTATTAACTAGTATTGCATTTTAAATTACAATTTTTAATCATGTTTATTACCTGGCCACCAATTTTGGTACACAAATGGATTTTCAGTGCCTTCCCAAATCCATATGGGATTTCCTAATAATGAGACACCAACTCCCGAAGTCAGGATAGGACTTTCTGTTTTCTGTCTAGATAACCATTCAGATATGAAATCATTTTCTTTCTAAAACAAATAAAATAGTCGGCTATAATAATAGAACAGTTGATGATAAATATTAAAAAATATAAATGTTAATAGTTAAACACTGACTACTAATAGTAAATACATTATGATTGTAACTTCGTAAGTATGAAAAAAAAAAGAAAAAAAAGAAGTAATTTTTACATATTAATATTTTTACTTTTTATCATGAATATTTTAGAGTATTTACTTGTGAGCTAATATCTAAAAGTTTTCCTCCACGTTTAAGACAGTGTTCCAATGCTTCAGCTTTGCTATAGCCAATGTCTTGAACTTTACTTTGTTTTTCTGGTACAGGAATAAATAATTTATAACATTTTCCATCATATGACACCTCTTCTGGTTGACATTCAGAGCCTGAATTTGATCGACATTTTACCCAGACAGCATCTCTTTCAACATTACAAGTTTTATCTATTAAAATGAAAAAATAAAGGAATAAATTAATATACTATTAAGTTAAATATTTTATTTATTTATATATTTATAGTCTTGTATAATTTAAAAAGAACACAATAATAAATATTTTATGTTCTATTCAATTTTAATGAGTTGTTTATTTTTATATATTATTAATAAATATACTTAAAACTAAAATTTTTAAACTATTTTAAGATATAATTTTCATGGAATTATGATACAAGTTATAGAATATATAATGCCTAAAACATCACTTTGACCAATGATAATTAAAAAATTATAAAGAACATAATTTACGAATTTATAAAAAGAACTATATAATATATTGTAATATGAAAAAATCAATTATTTATATAAACAATAAACAATAATGAAATAGATACTATTATATTTAATATGTTGTTTTTAGTAGCATTCTAAAAATGTATTATGGTAAGATTTATAAATTTTGATCAACGGATAATGTTGATGGTAATAATAATAATACAAATATTATATATTTACTATTTAGTATTATAGTAGGAATAACCAATTCATATTTTTAGAAGGTTACTTTTAGATTCAGGAAGCTTTTAAGGGCCACCAAAATTGAATGTACATGTTTATATAAAATTAAAAGCAATATCAAAAAAAAAAAAGAATAAAATAAAATACTAATAAAAATCTCTTTCAATTCACCATTAACAGAAAAATAAATAAATAAATAATTAAATAAAAATGATCTTCTTGTTTGCAAACTTGATAAAATTTGTCCACATTCCACACGAGGAATACAGGTTGCTATTTAGTAATATAGTTAATTAATTAATATTTCAGATTTGAATTATTATGATTTAATATATAGGTTCAGATGAATAGATTATATCTGGTAAGACAGTAAATATAATTTAGTATAATTAATTTTTATAAATATTATAAAATATAATTTTTTTAATTAAATTTATTTTTACAGTCTTTAAAATATGCATAATATAAATATTTAAGCAATTTTGTATACTTAATGATTATAAATGTATATTTTTATTTGTTACAAAAATAATTGCCAAAAATATTAAATAAATAGTAGTTAGTTTTTGTATAGTACTTATACCAAACTTACCATTTTGGAGTTTGCAATTATGAAATACACTTTCTTGACCATTACATGTTACTTTGGTAACACCTATATTTCTTAATAATCTAGTAGGATTATCAGTAGTTACAGTTAAACCCTGCCATGTTTGTTCTGCTCCTCTGATTAAAGTAAATAATAAATTAATATATTGATTATTAATTATTTTCAAGAAAAACTATGTAATTTCATGAAGCTCAAAATATAAAATATAAATAAAACATTTTACTAATATTCTAAAAATATACTATTTAATTATTGTTTAAAAAAATTATAATGATTAATTAATATGAGATACCTCTTAAATCCAAGTTGTTTACAAACAATATCTGCTTTATCAATTGTCCATGAGTTGAGTTCATCACAAACTACACCCCATTGAAAAGGCTTTTCTTGAACTTGTAAAAATCCTTCAGAACTTTTTGGACCACCACGTAACCGAATTGACTGTGTACTATTTGGTTTCAAATCAATTCTAACTACTACATTGTTGTTTATAATTTTAGGGGGTGTATAAATTATAGAAGAGTTTTGTAGAAAGTTATCTGGTAAATCAATAGATGTAGGGTTTCTTAAGATTTTCGACTGTTTATTTTCAATTGGCAAAGTTTCTAACACGGCTTGATTATGATTTTCCAAAGGTTCAGTTTCAGTTACTACATCACTATTACTAGTTTCTTGATCAAACTCTCGTCTCATATCAATGAGTGGAGTATAATCTTCTTGTATCGGTGTTGGTGTAGTGTATATAATATAATCATCTTCTACTTTGGCTGATGTAGTTCTTAAAAATTGATTACATTTTACATTATATGGGTAATCACAGACAGATATAGTAGGGTTAAACAATGTTCCAAGACCACAGTCCATTTCAAATGCTCTACCATTTGCACAGCTCAGAAATTTGGAACATTCTGTAGGATGTGGCTTAATACCACTGAAGCCATTTGGACACTTAGAATTGGTAGCTGATGATGAGTATACCGGAGATTCTTGTGAAGGAGATTGAATATTATCTGTATAGCTAGGATTTTGAATTTTCCCTAAATTTTCTTTTTGTTTAGGGTATTGTAAACCATTGTAATTATTTGATAATTTTTTACCAGAAGAATCTCTATTAAAAATCATTTCTGTATTTTGTTTTGACTGTTCTATATTATCAATAGGTTTGGAAATATTTGAAACAACTATTTTAAATTGTTTATTCGTTCTTGAATCTCCATTAGTTTGTCTATCTTGTGATATTGGATTCAAATATTGTTGTTCAGTTTCACTAACCTTAGGGTGAGTTAAATAATCAGGTGAAGATTTTGAATTATAACCGGGGTTATAACCTTGACCATTTGGTATAGAAGATTGTTGACCATAATTTATGTTAGTTTGACTTGTATATCCCGATGCATCATAATTATTTGGTTTATTATATTCTATTTGTTGTTTGTTATTTAAATCAAAAGTCGATGCTGGCTTGTTGAATTGATTATTAGGTGTTTGAAATTCTTCATATTCTGATTCTTCATTTGTACCAGGATAAGAACTTAGACTAGAACCTTGTTTCACTTTAAGCTGTCCTCGAATCCAAGAATTTGGATTAACAGTAGAAGGATTTGAAATTGGTTTTTGATTTCCATTATAACCGTTTTGTGAATAAGGTTGATATGGGGATGGAAATCGTATTTTATTTTTTTGTTGATTAATTTGTTCTTGTTCAGATAAATAAGTACTCTGGGTTTCTTGAACATTACCATAATTATTGGGTGTCCTATAGTTATTTTGATTTGGTAAAAATTGTTGACCTTCAACAATTGACTGACCTTTTGAAAATGGTATAGTTCCTTGTTCTGGATTCACATATTGATTGGGATTAGTCCTTAATGGATTTGTATTAAAATTTTGTTGAATAGAAAATTGCTCTTGAGTGGATGTAGGATAGAAATTATTCTTAGTTGAGAATTGCTGTTGAATAGGTCCTTGATAATTTGGGTTTCTATTTACTGGCTCAAATTTTGTTGGCGGATTTTGAATAAAGTTTTGTCTGTTAGGGGCTTGCTGTTGAATTTGTCCTGGATAATTTGTGTTACTAGTAGGTAATTCTGATCTTGGAGGGAGTTTTGATATAAATTCTTGTTTACCAGGTGTATTTTGCGGAGCAAAATTATGATTTTGTTGATTTGGATAAAACTGTTGCGACTGTTCTTCAGTGTTTTGTTGAGTATATCCATTAACCACAAAATTAGATCCATATAGTGGTCTGGACTCTCCAGTTTGTAATCCATAATCTGTGGTCACGGCTGAACCAAAGTGTTGTAAAGTATCTGTATTCAAATTTTGACCTTCAACAATAAATTGTGTTCCAACTAATGGATTAGTTGATTGAGGCTGATATTGATTAGTTAATTGAGGTTGATATTGATTAGTTGACTGAGGTTGATATTGATTAGTTGATTGAGGTTGGTATTCATTGGCATTGTTAATAAATACTCGATCTTGATTAGAAGTTTCAGCATTTAAATCAAAATTCTGACTAGGATTTCTATTTATGAATGACGAATCAATTTTTGATGGATTTCCATCTAGACATTGTACTTTAGCAGGAAAATCACATTCTAAACTATTGGGATTGAACAAAGTTCCTGGTCCACATGACTGGACATAACCACGGCCTTTAAAGCAATTTAAAAATTTTTGGCAATCTGATTGAATAGGGAATAAGCCAGTTGTTTTAGAAGGACAATTTTTTCCATCCGATGATATAACTGCATTATTCTACAATAGTAAATGTAATAATAAAATAAATAAACCTACTTTGCTGAATAAAATAATAATTTTTTATAAAAATCTTACCTCATTGTTTATATCTTGGGGATCCTGTGTCTGTTGTTTATAAATTGAAGAAGCAATAGGTTTTATTTCTGGTTTATTGTTTTCTTTGGGACCTCCATTTTTTACTCCAGAGTTAGCATTTCCATTAAATGCATTCCAGTTCAAATGTTCCTCAGTAAGCGGTCTAGTCACTGCATTAGCAAAGCGAATAGTCTGATAATCCGATTTACAAAAATTGATTAGTACATTTTTACTTCTTTATTTATACCTAAAATACTTACATATAATGCTTCATTATGTAAAAAAAGTAAAATTACAAAAATAGTGCAACTCTTCATGTTGATGCGCACATTTAAACTGAAAATATTATCATTTTACTTGGGTTTTCTAATACTTATCTAGGTCCAAGAGATCAAAGGTTGAAAAACATTTACAGAAAAACAAGGCTATTCTATAGGCTTATCTGTATACAGAACACAAGTAAAATGGACCTTGCCAATATATCCGGTTAGATAACCCTTTCATGATCCACAAACAATAGAAAATATGTATTTATATTATAAAAATAATACTTATTACTTACTAATAAATAATAACTTTATTTCCAGAAAATAATTACAATAACAGCAATCAAGACATTTTTAACTTAGATTTAGTCTTATGTAATATATATTTGTATGGATGTTCATTATTGTAAGGCGTTGTTGGTATTCCAAAACATTTACGTACTTGTGGAGACAATAAGAATAAGTTTTGAGAAAGACCATAAATACTAGATGCAGTCCAATATAAGCTCACCCCCTAAAAAAAAAAATAATTTACATTGATCATAATTTTAAATTATTTAATTTTTAAAACAAAATACACATACTGATGGAAGGAAACATGAAAGTGGCATCATGATAATAGTGAGACCTCTAAAGACGTTTGTTATGATTTTTTGATTACGTGTTGGTTCTTTGTTTCGGGATTGTGTTTGAACCTATAAATATATAAATAAGATTTGTATAGTTAAACAAATGCATTTTTCTTATAAATATAAACAAACAGTACTAAATAATTTGTTTATTAAAATTAAATTACCTCAATAATTAAAAGATTTGATAGACACATAATTAGAGGTAAACACATAGTTGGGTCTATGGCAGTTAAGTTTGTAAACCATAAAATTCCACCATCAGTTAGTTCATAAAACCTAGCAACAGCTTTTAAAAATTTGGATCTTTTATAACAAAACATGAAATATGATATAGTATTAGGTATATTAGTAAATTCTACCATCTTCACTTGGCGGTAACATTAATGTGAGATTACGAGTTGCTATCGACATACAAATCCATAATGGTAATTGCACCCAAACTACAATTGTTGACTTAGCAGGATGGCAGTTTTCTTTTACTATTAATTCATTCCAATACTTTTTTACCTACATTAAATAATAACCAAAATGTAGACAAATATATTAAGCATCAAAATATTATTTATTAAATGAGATATTTTATTTTAATAATAATTTATATCAAAGAGTTTTGAAAAATAATAATAAGATACCTAATCATGTATATACTTACAGCTTTGTTATAAACACGTTTAGCTTTATTTTCTGGCCATTTGTTCAATTTTAATGACTTAACTACTTCTTTTTGTATTTCTTTTACTGTTGATTGAAATTCAATAGAAAGATTTTCCAATTTTGAATTATTATAATGCTGAAATAAAAAAATAAAAACATTTTATTAGGTATCAATTTAAATACAGAATATATTTCTATTTAAATATTATTTATTTTATTATTTATACACAAAGCTTACTAGTAATGAAATATTACTGAAAAATTGAGTCATAGAAATAATATATTATCGCCTAATATGAAATATCACATTTTTTTTAAGTACAAACTATATTAAAAATTAATTTTATAACGTTGTATGTAAATGTTTTAATTTTTAATTTTTAGGAATAAGATTACACTAATAGAATTTTACCTACTTGATACACTGTCAGTGGTAGAGTTATCACTAATCTCAGAGTTACAGCACTAAGCATTATTGTAGCCCACCAAGGCGTACCAGTAAATTCATGAAATGAAATTATAAATTGTTGGGCATAAGCTACCGGTGTACTGTTTGACAATGCCATAAACCAAGAAGGAAATGTTATTGAGGAAACAGATGTAACATTTCTGTTCAATGAATGTAGATAATAATTGTTATTTTTACTATAATGTGATGAACATGGATTTGGTCTTTTCATATAATAGCTCAAATACCGGCAGTCGATGAATTTTCTTAGGTTTGTTTGACGAGTGCATAATGTCTGCAAAATCATTTTATGATTTGCAGTTTTCAAATGATAAATAAAATAGAATAAACAATTATGAAAAATAAATAAAATGTTTTAAAACTTTAATAACATGACATAGTGGATTCTATGATAATGTGACACATGGTCAAATAGTCCAAATGTTTGGCGATTTATTTAGTTTGAGATTATAAAAACAATAATCAAAAAAAATATTAAAAATAATAAACCGCAATTTAAAATTAAACCCTAGTTATATCATTATATGGATTTTTATAGGACACCGATATTACCGGAAAATATTGTATAATATTATATGATAAATGATAAATGATAATATTGTTGTTATTATCTTTAATAATATGTGCACGGAAAAATTTATTCTGCGGTATGCTTTTGGATCCACAGTGCTTGGATAATATAAATTCCAAGTTATTATCACAGGATATTTGATATCCAGATAAATTATCATTATAACCTCAAACATCTATATTCTCGTTTCCCATACCTAAATAGTAAACACTAAATAGTATTTTCATAGTTAAGATAGTCCTTAAATCTTTCACCCCATTTATGGATTAAGACGAATAAGTAGTAGTGATTTATTTAGTACCATTATAGCATACAGAACTTTAAAAATAAAATAAATCAATAATGCAGGTAAATACGATATATAATTCCTGTTTTCAATAAACTAATAATGTTGTCAATTAAACAATTTATGCTACTTATTCTTAATTACAGAACCCAAATGAAGACACTGAATGGAATGATATATTGCGTGCTAAAGGAATACTTCCACCTAAAAAAGAAAAAGAAATAACAGAAGAAGATGTCATTAATCTTGTAGAGCAGACAGTCCGCGAAAAACAAAATGGTAAGCTTGAAATGAATTTTCTTTTGTATAGAATTTTTAGATAACATATTATTGGATTTTAAATAATTATTTGTTTATGATAATTTTTCATTTAAGTTATATTACTTCTATGATAAATATACTAATAGACAATAATAAACAGTTGTCAATGAACAGTGTCTTTTCAAAATGACATACTGTGTAAGAATTTTTAATTTTTTTATATTATGTTTAATAATTGTAGGTAATATATATATATATTATTTTCACATATTTTAGCTTTAATTCTAATCTTGTAATTTTATAATGTTAAGTACCTATAGGTTTAAAATTGAGCTATAATTACGTTATGTGTTTCATTTAACGTATTGATTGTATGTAGGTCAATGCTATTTCAGGTGTAGTAGAAATTCATCATACATTTATAACATATTATATGTTTATTAATAATTATGAAATAAATATTTTTTTATGCCTAGGAGAAAAAAAAGACATGGTTGATATGTCATTGGACGAATTGGATGAATTAGAAGACGATGAAGATGAACGGATACTAGAAGAATATCGTAGACGTAGAATTGCAGAGTTAAAAGAACAAGCACGGAAAGACGTTTTTGGTGAAGTGATAGAAATAAGTGGTCAAGATTTTGTAAATCAAATCAATAAAGCAGGACCTGGAATTTGGGTGGTTTTACTGTTACATAAACAAGGGTAATTATTTTAATTATTTAAAATATATTTTCATATTTTATTTACTATGTTATTTACTTTTCCTTTTTAAAGCATTCCAATTTGTGCATTATTAACTGAATATTTAAATCATTTGGCAAGAAAATTTCCTGCCACAAAATTTGTTAAAAGTATTTCAACAACTTGCATCCCAAATTATCCAGATAGTAATTTGCCTACTATTTTCATATATTACGAAGGTGATCTAAAACAGCAATTTGCTGGACCAAGATTATTTTCATTAACAACTACTCAAGATGGTAAGTGTTAAATTTTTATTAATATTAGATTTTTAGAATTTAAATTAGTGGTTTTAAATCATGTCTTGACAAAAACGGGTTCATAATTAATTAATTGTAATAATAATTAATAATATGCACTATTTAAATATTTTAAGATTGATACATATACATTTTATCTAAATAGACTAATAGAGGTTAAATACATAAGATTTTATATTTGAGAATTATAAACTATAAGCCATAAGCATATTTGAACTTATACTTTCTTTAAATTGTAACATAACTCTTTTATGTGAGCTATTTCAAAACATTTTTGGATACCTGTCTGGTATGATGTACTTATATATGTAAGCAAGTTGAATACATATATTTTGTAAAATATTATTCAGCTGTATTAAAATCAATCTTTCTTGAATCTTTATGACTCATTTAATGATGTCATCAAATCGACCGTTAAATAAATATTATGTTGTCATCAAAACAGAATTTATAAATAGGTACCTACTCAACATTTATGTATATTTTTATGTGTATAAATATGTTATATGTATATTTATGTTGCATGTATTTTTTCTGTCTAACAAATAGACAACATAGAAAATTTGCTTTCAATAGAATTAATTTTGTATCATTTAATATTAGAGTAAATTGGTCTATTATAAAATTTAAAGATGGCTTTTTTTAATATTCTAATTTTTAAGCAAGATATGGGTATTTTTAACTTAAAAAGTGTATACAATGTATTATATCTTATGTTATGTTGTATTCCATAAGTAATATATATTTTTTTTATCTAATTAATTCTTATTAATTTTAGAGTTTGAGTGGATGTTGGGACAAACTGGTGCTGTAAAAACAAAATTGAAAGATAATCCTAGACCAAAGACTAGAGATGTATTATTTGACAATTTACTTACTAATATGTGAAGAAAAGAAGCTCAATATATTCTTAAGTTATATTTATATTTTTCTTCCTTACTGTTTTATGTTTGTCATTTTTTTTTTATAACTAATCATCTTGTGTTTGTTTTTATTTATTATTATTATTATTATTTTTTTTTAATAACAAAATAAATGTAGCAATATTAAAATGAAAAAAAATTAAATTTTTTAGTTGATTTGAAAATCTACTTAATATAATATATTATATATTTAATTGTTTAGTGGTCTTAAAGTTATAACAAATAACTTTTATACAGATATTTTTTTTTTGCTTTTCAGAAATTAATTACTTTTATTTTGAATAATAATATCTAAATATTGTTTTCTAATGTTACTGCAAGAATCAAAACTATTATTTTTATTACTTAATTATACTAATTTATTTTTTTCAAAAAATATTTTCAGTTTATATGAAGAGTATCAGTTCTTTATAACACAAATAAACTGATATTATATTAAAAATATTATGTACATCAAAAAACACTTACAATTTTTTATTTGTGACTTTAATAGTTCCATAATCTATGATTATACTCTTCCTGCACAGAACATACTGAAATGTACTTATTTTAATAATGCATCATACCACTAAAAATATAGTTAAACAGCTCCGTGAATATGTTTTATCTTATGATATTGCAGTTAAATCAATTTTAATAAAAATTCCTTTTTTTTGTTAAAGTACCTTTTAACTAATTTATGAGATACTTAAAAGAAATATATAGTTATATATAAATTCAACTACTTTATTACTTGTTAATTTAGTTTTTGTTTTTTGTAGGAATTACCTAATGTAAAATTTAGAAACATTTATTGACATCTGAAATAGTATATTATCTCATCAAAATTTGAATATACGTAATAATAATAATAATAAATACGATTATTATTGTACTACCTTCTTATATACTTAATTAACAATAAACAATTACATTTTTTTTTCAATTTTAAAGCAAAGCTAGTTATTTTATAAGTTCCGCATTTTAATTTTGAATAATTATTTTATTTCTTACATATAATATGTTTTACAATAAATGTGAAAATACTGGAATACCTACAAATATTTTTATTGAATACAACGTATTAATTTACATTAATTCAATAACCAAATGTATTATTTTATACAATATACATAATAATATTAATTATATCTTGTTAAGCGATTTGTAGCTGATATGATACGCACAAAAATAGGTAATTATGAATGTTTGGATTGCAAATAACGTCGAAAATGCTCATTGATGTTGTTAACTGATTGCGATTTACAGACGTACATAGTTCCTATTAACCTACTATTTCTATGCACTCGATAATGTTTTAGTAAAATATACATTCAGTGGTCAGTGGTTACCAAGATATATTTTAATATTTAACGACTGCACTAATTATAGCAATAACACTTCTATGTGTATTTGTAATTTAATTGGATAATACCAAAGTGATAGTCTTTTTAACATTGCACTTTAACTTTCATCGTTAAACATCAATAATAATTTACTAAATGAATTTAGTATGCACATTGTGTAGCGTAAAGAAAGAATACCTAACATTAATTAAGTAGGACGATGTCCGGAATCTATCACGTGTATAAACAATTACTAGTAAATCATTAAGTAAGTACTATTTAGTAGGTATTCTGAATTCTCTACTATGAATAAACAGCGAAAAAAAATATTAATTAATTAATAACATTCCTTAGTTATATTATGATGATAAGTACTACTGTACAAGGTAATACTACTACTACTACAATTTACCATAATTCAATATGCAAATAAATTTATTACGGCGCATTAAGTAGGCAATTTAAGACCATTACTTTAATGTTCACAAAATATACATAATAACAACACTATATAGATAAGTCAAGTGCTGAAGAAGTGCTAATCATAAAAAACAAACAGAATAATGTGTAGAATGTAAGTCAGCTAACAGTAATTCAGCTTATGATTTACCTCAGAACCGGAGAGGTTGTCCTATAGGACCAAGTCTTAAAGCTTAAGGATTTTTTTATGACGTCCGTCTATGAACATTAGTTATTAGTTAAAACGTTAATTTTTGAATTTAACAAATTAGTATATTTATTTAGTTATGTCGTATCTGTAATACATATAAAAATAATAACCTAATAAGTGATTAAATATTTAAAACACTAAAATCAGGCAGTCATTACTTATATTAAAATAGGATTATACATTATACGTACCTATCTAATATAGTGCTGTACAAAACATATTAAACTGTAAAACTCGTTAGGGATACAGTGGTCGCCGCTTATTAGACTCATTTTGGAATCATCAGAGTTCATAAATCGAATGAGTCAACATGGTCCCCAAAAAATTATAAAAATATTTATTGAAATTAGGCGTATGTAACATTCTGTTTAAATAAAAATAAAATATTGTAATAACCTAAGACCTAAGTACTTTGGTAATTTTTTTACCATACTAAAATCACGACGTTTGTTCATTATAACACAAACAAAATGCAAAGAAAAAAAATTAAAATTTGCACACAGAATATTTAAAAATGTAATCACAGGCAATTACGCAGCTTACACTGAACACGACCACGTCTATTCGTGCGCTACCTCGCTACCTGTCGTGCTAACATTCGCTTCTGCTTGGTTTATCGTTAAAAGGTAATTTGATTTATCTCCACAATAAAAACAAAATACCTTGGTACCGATTTATATTGTAAACTTAACACGTTTTTTCAATGAATGTACAATGTACATATTTTCTTTATTTATCTTATTTTCAAATGACCCCATTAACTGGTGTGTGAGTCGAATATTATTGGGTCAAACTATTTGTAAATATTTTATATTATTTAATGTTTGTATATTTATATTATTGTATTAATATTGTACAATACGTGATGTATTAAATTGTTTTCTTGCCTTTTTGGGCAATAAATTATTGTTTTATCTTGGTTAATTTTTTAATTAACTTCAGAAGTTAACTAGTTTGTCTGCAGACAAGACATGGCTGATGAAATAACTCAACTTTTATGAGTTGATTTAAAAATAATACCAAATTAAAATTAAAAAGCTTTTTGACTTTTTTGATTTTAATGGTTTTATACATAAACTCCTGTATACCTAAACGGTTTTAAATAAAAACAATCTAATTTTCTATAATTTCTGTTATGTTTCTTGAAAAAATAATATTATACATATCTTTACACTTTACGTGATCTATGTATATTAATTTAAAAATTAGATTAATTTTATTTTAAATAAGTTAGGGTAGGTAAAATTTTCTTTCCATATTGACTTTAGACTAAAGGATAAATATTTTATTTATTAACTACTTACTTCGATACCGTGTCCTCGCGTGCATTTAATTTAATTTAACTTAAGTTAATTATTTTGGCTTGTATGCCTCTAATAATAATACATATTATGATTGTGTAGATACTGAAGTTGCATCAAGTTGCAACATCTGTTTAGCCAGTATCTAGCAGCTGGAAGGTCAATACCCTCTTATTCCAGTTTATCATAATGTTGAACTAAACGTGACTCGTTTTTTATATCAATATTTATTCTTCAGTAAAATTATTTTTTTTTAAATTAGTCAACGCAAAATATTATTATTACCTATTTTTATTCTATAAATTTATCTAATGCAATTAATATAGATATTAGATTAGATAAAAATGTAGATTTACAGGCGCATAATAGCTATAGCTATTATATAATATATTGGCATATCAAAATAATATATACTATTATATTACAGTACAGTTTTTTAAAACATTTTCATTGCTACTTAATATATACGATCACTAAAGAATAATGACAATTATTTTCGTTTAGACGATTTGTCTACAAACCGTAAATAATTCGATTTGATTTTTTTTAACAAACGGTATACTACCTATTTATATGACTACATGAATAACAAAATTAGTTATACTTATATGTATGTATAATTATTTTTCAAAAATTATCTAGAACTAACGGAAGGTGTTTTGTTTTTTATGTAATACGTTTTATGTGAATTGGTAGACATAAAGGTAACGGATTTTTTAAATAAAAGTGTAGACATAATATGTATATTGTCTGGACATTATCGTACTAACCGATTTTGATGGACAATTTTTACAAAATTTTACATTGTTGGGACTTTACTATAGAATTTCCTTTTAGTGGTTGAGGTAAAATAATAATTAAAATGGGTTTATTGTTACATTATATAATTATAAATAAAACCTAGGTATATGGTTAAATCTTTAAACTAATAATAAACTAGTTTAATTCTATAATACGTATTTTGACTATGGTTATAAATTATAATTACAGAAGGTAAAATGATTGTTTTTATTATATAATGATAAAGGTAATACTGTAAGTAATATTGTCAATAGTCGATTAAATTGTGTTAAAACAAATACTATTTATTCTTAATATAATATGGTATAGGTAGAAGGTATAAACACCATAAACATACTGAAAATATTTTACTAAATATTTATAAGGTTGATGGTTACACTTCCGCCAATTGTGTCAACACGTATTACCCCATCTATGGCTTTATATAAATAGTTTAACTGAAATAGTCGAAAAATGTAATTAACTAACTATATAATAACATTTTAGATTCTGAGCAGACTGAGGAATAATAATAATAATAATAATAATATAATAATTGTATTGATTTTACAATGATGTTCGTTTTTTTTATTTTTTATTTTTGTGTTTGTCATCACGTTTTGGAGTAGAAATAATGCTTTGATTTTTGACTTCAGCCTCTCTTTGAATATAGTTGGTTCTTTGGAGGGTCAATAGTAAAAAATGTCCAGTAGTTTTCAAAAGAATCAGGAAAAACCCTAAAAAAGTAACGGAAAAACGGAAATTTTTACGCATAATCAGTTTTCGATAAAATTGATTTTTTTATTTTGCTGTAACTCAAAAACGAATCATTGTAAATACTTGAAATTTTCACCAAAAACATATTAGTGTTATCTATTTACGATTAAATTTTCAAATATTTTAATTTTTTAAAGCTATTTATAGAAAATTGAATTATCTAAATCATCTAAATTATCGAAATGTCTATAAAAAATGTGGTACTCCAAAAAATCTTTAAAATTTTATACAAGGTTTATTATTTATTGTATTTATCGTAGTAAAAAAAATTTAAAATCGTTAATTAAAATTGTTGTTGATAAGCATTTAAAGTTCAAATGTTTACAAAATATGCTAAAATCGCGAAAATTTGCAAGGAATTTTGAAATTGAAAATTCATAACATTTTTGTGATTTATACCCAAGGTTAAAAAACCCAATACAAGGTTTTCCATGACTTTTTCTTCAAATAACTGTAAAAAAAATTCTAGCGTCAATATAGAAAAAAATGTATGAACATATGAAATTTAATTGTTTACAAAATCGTTTAAATTAACAATATATTACAATTTAAATATAGGTAATAATATAATATATCCTACTAATTATACTAGACTGACAAATCATCTCCGTTCAGAATCGTTTTTCGTATGCAATGATACCTGTCATTGCATTCGAATTTAACACATCCATTATAGTTATCTACTCTCCATCTCTACATACAGCACAGCGATACCCACTTGCTCGCCCTTTTTAAATATATAAATTTAAATTATTTACTAAGGCTAGTAAATTAATTTCTACGGTATATTGATAGGTATCTATATATAAAATAAACAATTGTATTTTATTATTGTTTATTTAACAGTTCATTTCGGGTTATTCAGTTAGTTTTCATTTCACAAGCATTTTCAGATTCAGATTGATACATCTAACGTCATGTATTATTCATGCATCATTATTATAATTTTATTGGCGTTGTTTCCTTGTACAGGATACTTGAAAGGATATGTCTAAAAATCATATTATCGTATCATATTTCACAAAAATACTGGTATGATACCAAACCTGGACATTTGCCCGCGACCGATTCGCCGCAGCCAATTCGCGGTAACCGTTTCGCCGCCAGGCCATTAGTCACTGGACTATTTGCCGTAGACCCATATGATACATATAAGACTAAAAAAGTCAATGTGAACAAGCCAGTGCAAAATGCTATATCCGGTGATGTTGAATTCGAAGTATCTGTTCGTGAACACCGTGACGAGGATGGCTGGCTGAACTTACGGGACGTGTGGCCAGAGGTAGGGACACCTCTCGCACCGGCGGAGAAGAAGAGGACGGAGTTGCAGCTAGCAAGAAACTTCTTGTTCTAACAGCCGAAGGGTAAGAAGGATAGGGTGCTTAAAAGCCAACAATATCGGCTAGCGAAGCACCCTAAGCCGACTTCGAACATGGAAGCCACGCGCCAGCATACCAGCCTTAAAAAGGAACCAACTCGCATTTAAATATCATGAACAAGAAAGAATTGTTAAGGCCAACACACTCAAATAAGATTTTCAGAAGTCACTACTATAATATGCTAAACTTTATGAAGTAGTTGTTCTACTCTGCAAAGACTACATGGTGGTGCATATTATATAAATTAAGTGTCATGTTAAACTATTTCGTTTATTTTCTCAACAATTTTTATATATTAATTGAATATAATTGATATAAATATATAATAAAATAAATAGGTATAATTCATTCGTACATTTATTAATTTGCATTGTATATTATTGTTTAAGATTTTGACTTTTAATTTTTTGTCTAGGAGGAAATTATTCCGTTCGGGAGGAAACGTCCTGGATTTATACATTTTGTTTTTACTTATAAATATAACATTAAAAAAAAAAAAAAAAACATATTATAATATCTAAATAAAAATAAATAAATAAATTTATATATATATATAAAAGTTATTACATAGTTGCTCAGCATCATTCCATCCAGTTAAATTTTCTCAAGTTGGTTATTATCATCCTCCTTCTCATAATTTATAGACCCTTCACACATTCCAAATACCTGTACGTAAAAACATTGACAATAAAATGATAAAGAATTTATTATTATGTACTTAATATAATATATTTTTATTTTACAGACCGTTTTTCGTCATTATCTGACAAGTAATACGATTTTGTATGACTATCATCTAAAGTTAAGACTATGATATTATCTTCTTAATTCAATAATGTGTCATCAACATTCTCCGGCTTCTATAGGTTTCTAGAAGAAAAACATTTAACAATTATGGAAATGGAACAATCGTCAACCTTGTCTAATCGAATTTAATATTTTTCCAAAAAAAATAATTTACCTATAATAAAATAGTTTATAATTGGTTGTTTTTGTATAATTATGTACAGTTGAGTGGTTTTCATATTATGTATCCTTTTTTCATCCTGAACGGATTTGAAGAATTATTGTTCAAATGTAAAAGTTAAGAAAAAATAAGAATAACATATCTTATAAGAATACTATATAAACAACATGATTCTATGGCCAAACATATTTTCTATAGAGGTAGGTATAATAATAATATAATAAATGACTATTTTGTGTCTGTTCATGGTTTAAAATATCAACACAATTATCAATGCAATTGACATAGTTTGTAATTATTGATAACTCATATTAATCTCTAATGGGATCTATATTCCACGGGATATAACTGATATAAGGTAATATCATTGCAATACTATAAATTCACGTTAAAAATATTTTCTGATCAGTTAACAAATATAAACATAAATATAATATACTTTATGTGTATAGATACGTATATGGGATTTCATTCCATTTTAGTGTTTGAAAGAAAACCAATTAAATATGTATTTTGTAAATTAACTTGAAATTTTAACACATTAATTATACGATACATTTTATATAGCTTTACTATAAATAAATCGTAATTTTACTAATTTTCCACTTTTTTAAAATAACAGTTTAAAAAAATAATAATACACTTATATTCGAGGCAATAATAAGAAATTAATAACACTCAATAGTGTCATACTTATTTAGTATGTTATGTAAACACCAAATTTATTAACTATAGAATGTAAATTGGGGACGTACTATTCACATTATAGAATAATATAATAACTAACATAACATATATAATCTACTTATTTATATAGTACTATTTAGTAGATTATAAAAATTCTAAACTGTACCCATGTTGTAAATGGATAAAAAAAAAATAGTATGATGAAAAGCACTATAATTAAACAATTTAAGTAAATCAGAATTTCAATCATTATAACAATAACCACAAAAAAAAAGGATCGAAGTTGTGTTACTATAATATTTAAGATATAAACATAATGAATTATGTTCTGAATATTTGATAATATGTTATTATTATAAATGCATCGTAGTAGCTACTGATTAGTTCACTTGCAGAAGTATTTCATAGAAATGGAATAAATTTTAGATTTTACAAATTTGAACTACAACTGAAATCACTTTACAATAAAACGTGTTTTGTTATTTAAGTATAGATGAAATGTATATTATAATCATAAAAACTTATATATTTTAATAGTAAAATAGTTAAGAAGTTAGTACTTGAGAATCATCTATAGTATGTTATAACTATATTAACGTTTTACAAATTCCAGTACTAAAGCGAAGAGCAAATAAAATATAAGATTAATAAATCAAAGAAAAAGTGCAATTTTAAATTATAATTTTAACAAGATTTTCCCCTTTTTTTGAAAAATATATGAATTAAAAATAGTGATATAAATTAATGCAATTAGTCGGTCATATTGTATGGCTTTGTGTAATATTATTTTAGACCTTGCTAAGGGTTTACTTAGGGCATAATTTAGATACTTTGTTTAGGTTTATTGCCTAGCCCTGACTTAGGCTATAGCTAAAAAAAAATTTTAAATTATAAAAAGAAATCAGCTTTTGTTTCAAATTGTATTTAAATAATAAAAGACAAAATTACAAAGATTAAAATGATTTATAAAAAAGTTAAATTAAATTGAGTTTTTATAATATTTTCATAAATGTTGAAATAACTTTGCTTTGCAATAATCAGCAATAAAAATGTTGATTCAGACGCTGTGATTTTTTCCGATAAAGATTACACGTTAAATTATAAACTGTAAACACTAAACACGCCTCGTGTACTCTGTAGGCATCAATAAAATTTTATTATATACCAAGTGAAAATTTGCGAGAATATATGATGAAAAATTATAAATTTAGCGAAGTATATTTTATGTTCAGTATACCTTTTGAATTTGATTTACTAAAATATATGCTCATAATATTTTTTCAATTTTGATTTTGGAATATTTACGATACAAACTTTTATTTTTTAAAGATAAATTCTTCTTATTTTTAATGTTAATTATTTAGTGAATATAATTGTTTTAATAATGTACATAATGTACTAATATCAAATTTCAAATGATTAGTTTTTCAGTTATTAAAATATATATATACTAAGCATAAGAGTTCTTAAAATAGATATAATATTGAATGTAGTAGTTAGGTATTATTATTAATTTAGTATTATTAAATTTCTAAAATCAGATTTGGTATTCATTTAGTATGTGACCTACCGAGCGAAAATCGAGTTTAGTATGTGATCTATCTGAATTACAGAGTTTAGTATTAAATCAAAAAAAAAAAAAAAATAGTTAATTAGCCTAAATTAAACAGAAATTATGATTGTGGACTAGAAGGACTTCGGGTATTCGGAATATGTAGTAAAATTCGGAACGAAGGTTTTTTTGTTGTAAGAAAAAATGTGTAAGTTAGAGAAACTTCAATTCTGATTATCGAAAAAGAAATATTACCAGGTTATATTATTATATCAGACGAATGGAGACTGGAGAGCATATTCTTGTTTAAAAAATAGAGGGTATGATCATAGAACAGTAAATCAATCTTAAAATGTTGTTGATCCAACTACTATTGAAGAAAAAATTGGTAAATAATACGCAGTAAACGAATTATGTCCTGATAATATTTAACAACTACACTAATTACTTCTGATGTAAGTACATTATTTTCCTTCCCATCGAAGACAGACTTAGGACTGTCAATAGCAATATTAAATATTATATTTCTAATGGTAGGTTAAAAATATTGTTTTTCATTGTTTAGTGATTATGTACATAAGAAATATTGTTTTCGTCGTTAATTATTTAAACTAATAAAAATTTACTAATCAAAAAATACAAGTAAGGTTAGGTTATTGTATTATTATATTAAAATACTATTATAATATTATTTATGGATTGGTAAAAATTTGAACGATACAGTTTTGATATAATCAAAAATTCAAAACGTGTTATTTCCATCACGTCATTAATATTCTTTTTTATATATTCTGAATTCATCGATGCAAATAGATGAGAATGTGTAATTAACCGCAATTTTATATCGGGACGAAATTCGTGTATGCAGCCGAATAATGAATATGTTTGATGAATCACTTTGTATAGAATAATATAGCATAGGTAGGTACTACAGAAAATTAAAAATTTAATTATTTTAAAATTACATAAATATATTTTTTTTAAATAATAAAATAAAAATGTTGATTTCTAAGTTAAGAATTTCATAGACTATTGATATATAAAAAAAAAATAAAAATAAAATTTTTAGAATATAATGTGAATTATTATGGTAATAATTATTAATTATTCTTAAAAACTAAAACAATTTGCACCCAGTTTAAATTATAGTAACAACGTTTTATATGGAAGTTTTGTGAGCACTGTTACATAATGTTTTAATTGATACATTTTTGAAACAATAGAAAAACACATGGTGCACGATGTATTTAAATATGACGATATTATATTATTATTACGTAATATGGGGAAAGTTGAAACAGTCTTACGAGAAAGATAAAATACACAAATTAAATCAATAAAAATCTTATGTCTTCTTAATGAATTGTGAATTATATTAATAATACATTTATGGTGATTTAGTTTCTATTTAATTATTGATAAAGCTAATATAATCCACAAAGTATATTTGTAGAAACAATAATAGTTCATACACCGCTAAAATTTAAATATAATACTATAATAGTCATATTTCTGTAAAATACTACCTATTTATTAATTTTTTTACTCAAAATAAATGTTTAACGATTAGTTAGTAATTATTTGTTATTCATATTGCGTAAAATAATTGCATATTGTTTTATTCTGTGAAAAAAAATGATTAACTATATACATTAAAGATAGTCATTTTTTGACCTAAAAGAAGATAATTTATTAATTTCATTAGATTATTTTCTAATAAAATACGTGTATTTAAATGCTGGGTCGCATCATTTGCCATGTATTATACAAATACATTACTTTTTTCAAATACTTTTTATCAGGAACAATAAGCTACATATTTTGTAGTCTTCTAAAGATACGAAATCATACATTTTCCAAATTGTCCTCAACTATATACAGTGAAAGGTATCTTTTAGTTTTAGTCATAAATAATATATTTCGCTACTAAATATGGTTTCAAAGATTTTAGTAGAGGTTAAGAGAGTGTATTGTATAATAATATAATAACGTTATTCGCTATATAACTGGATAACTCAAAGAAAAAAACATACTTTCTCCGCTGACTACTAATTGAATAGCAATATAATATTATACTATATTATTATGCACCTATATTGAACAATGTATCTATTTTTATTGTTAAAAATATAATTAATAATATATTATATACATATTTTTTTCGGTATTTGAAAGATGCGAGAATATATTTTTAAATGATAGTTATTAGATATTATAACTCATAGCAGTTGTATAATAAGTGTGATTTTTCACATGTTATGACTTTTATATAAATTTATATTTGCGTGCGTTATTTGTTAGACTTTTATTTTTCCAGACTATTTTTAATAGATTAAGTATACTGTCAGTTTATATTCCAAATTAATGATCAGGAAAGTCAAAGTCAGTAGATATTATAAGATTTATATTAGTATGGTTTAAAATAACTGTAATACCCTATGTACTGGTATATGGAACAATCTGCTTTGACTGATGCGATTTCCGAGTGTGATTTTTTTATTCAGATTATGCACTTTACCGGTGTGACGCCATACATTTTCCGAGTTGTCCTTGACTATAGTGAAAGGCATCTTGTATTTTTACAGTCATATGTAAATTTGGTAGGGGAAATTTTTGTGAAAAAAGGGGTCATCGAGACTGTTTCTAGTAATGTACTCACATGTTCCTTATTCGTAATAGTAAATACACGTGCAGAGTGCAGTAGGAAATCGCTTTGATGGATAGGTAAGTTCAAGTACTAAATTTGTATTAATAATAATTAAAATAATGAAACATGAAATAGTCAAATATACATTTCATAATTAAAATTTAACGTTCTTAAAAATAAAATCGGATAGTTTTTTAGAAAAATGTTATCGCAGATGATCAATAACGATTATTTTTGAAATTGAAATTTCATTTTTATTAATTAATCCAAAAAAAGTATTGATATATGTATATAATCTATGATAATGATTTTGGGTTTTAATGAAAAATTATATGGCTTAATCATAGGTGGATGACTTTTTATCATTAACTCGATTGTTTAAATTAAAAAAAAATTATATGAAAGTGACATTTTACTTATTATATCATGTACATTTAAGTAAAAATATAGTTATAAATGTTTATAAAAAATTATAGTAAAATTTAAAATTATGTGTAATTATTTATAATTTAAACTACATCGCTATTCCCTGTTTATATTCGTTAGACATATTTTAATTCATATTTATATGTAGATAAATGTATCATAATGCAATATGAAATCTTAACAATTATTCGATACAATTCTGATAAAATATAATAATAATACTATGATAATCGTGTTTATATAAATGTAAAATTATTTTTTATTTAGTGCATTTTATCCTAATATAAGAAACAACATAGGCATAAATAATTTATGGAGAACTATTAAAGTATCAACTGTATTTTTGTATACTTACTTTTTTTTTTGAAATCGTAGCTATAAATTTTCGTAATAATATATATTATTGTGTATAAAAAAAAATCTTTAAAATATTATAAGTTATTAACCATATATTTTTATTACAGCTAAAGGTAAATTAAAGTATTTCAATTACGAATTACTTATCTTAAAGTTTGATACATATTTATTGAATACCAGGTTTGAAATATAAAACATTTAAAGAATAAAAAAAAAAAATACACGACAAAATACATGTATTATGAAAACATTTTTCAATAGGGTATATGTTTAAGTATTAAGTACCTAAATATTATAAATGCTGAAAAAATTGGAATATTTGGGCGTAACTTTATAAGTAGGTAATGGCATAATTATTTACCAACTGAACAACTGACATAATATGATGGGTTTTTGTGTGAAATCAAATTTTAGGAAAGCTAAAAAAAGGTATGCTATTAAAAGAATACCAGACAATATGATATAGAATAAAGTATTTCACCATAAAACTCTGTGATAATAAAAAATATAATTTCTATTGGGTGCCTACTTTCTCTGCTGATGGTCAATTACATTTGGCATGGCATGGCATTGTGTATTTTTATTTTTATACTAATACGTTTAAACTCCGTTTTCATCTATTGATTAAATTATTTTATCACTCAACAAACAAGAATTATATACAAGATTATTCTAAAGCTATTATTTTTTTTTTAATGTTTCACCAATTACGTAAAAAATGTGAAGGTTTAATATTTACAATTTGCAACATAAGTTTAAAGAATTATCAGAAGCAGTAAGTCGTGATTTTACTAATAATAATTAAGAAATCTTTTTGCCAATCATATCTTCATTTTTACTATTATGTAACAAAGTATTTAATGTAATCATTTTTATGGAAATTATTATTGGTAATGATATAATGACACAGTACATAATCATGTTCGTTGTAGTAGAATTGTATTTTCACTTGAACTAGTAACATTTCAACACTCAATTTGTTTACTGTAAAACGTTTATATTATTTATTATTAAATTACTCATCATTAAATGCTTAATGCACATGAAATTATATGCTATAGAAATTGTGACCATGATATTTAAAGTCCCGCATTATGGCAAGCATAATATTAATATTGTTAGATGTCAGTGAAAGTGTGGGTGAGCTAAAAACATAATATAATAGTTCATATTAATATATTCTAGCTACGTAAATCTGTTGTATAAAATCTTGATAACAAATTTAATTTAATCATTTACGTAATTTTTGTTTTGAAGTTTTCTCTAAAACCATTTATTCAAACTAGGTATACTGTTAACAGTTTATATCTAAAAATCTAAGTTAACCTATTGGATGACGGTGTACATAATTGGTAACGGAAGATGTGTAAGGTACTATAGTTAGATTTAATTGATGTCATAAATATATAACACTAGCTAGGTATATATTAAGGTACCATGACGCGATACAACGGATACGATGCGTATTATTTACAAATTAAAATCTTAACATATTCTCCACAGGATATTCTTTTAAATTAAACTGTTTGATAATTTTTAAAAAGCGAAGCCTCAGAAGATCCATTTAACCTATTTTTGTAAAGTCTTGAATTAGTGAAATCTTTCAAAAGATATTAAATGTTTTTATACATAGTTAAATTATGTTGTAAATTAAAAGGTAATTGCGCTGGAAACTAATTAATTGAAACTTTAGAAATAAAAAAGTAGGTACTTGCACAATCTATACATCACATATAAATTATAATAAACCATAAAAAGTATAAGATTAACTTTTATAATGTACATATTTTATAAAATATTAATTATTAGATTGGTTATTCTGGATAAATTAATTATACACAGAGATGTATGGCTATTTTATGATTAAGGCCATTATTTTAATCTCAAAATAAAATAATTATTGAAAATGAATAAAACAAATCATGCTCATTTCAAAAAATATTTCCCCCTTTGTTCACTGTAATTACGTCACTAAAGAGGAATAAAATGGTTGGTTCAAATAAAATAAATTGAATTAAATTAATTTTAAGTGCAACTATATTGTTCTGGACCATGAATAAAATATAGTAATATATATTACAGTATATTTATATGCGTGTGTGTATATTATTAAAATCATCTTACTTTTAATTATTAACCGTTGTGGTCACTGGTCATTCTTAAAATTATAAAAATGTAATACTTAGGCAATGCTTGATTGTGACATTTTTACATTTTAAAATTAATAGCCTATCTTACTTTCAGTGTATAAATAATTAGTTATTTTAAGTTAAAAAACAAAATGAGTGTATAAAAATAAAGTTTTGTATAAATATTATAAAACCATTACCTATGATTTATTTGATAAAATTAATAAAAGTTCTACACTTAAATGTATTAACACGCATAGTCTAAAATATATTGATAAATTAATGCACATATTAAGAAGTATTTAAATTATATATTTCATAACAAAGATAATAAAAAAATTTAATTTCAGAAATTTTAGAAATTTTCATAATGATTTGTTTCTTTTCAGAGTATTTATAATTGTCAGTTCAATACTGACGATATGCACTTTTGGAAAAACTCAATCTATAGATGGCGAATGTGCACTTCAATTAACTGGTTCAGGAAGGACTAGTTTTTTTGATTTTAATACTAACACATTGAGAGGTGGTCCACTGTAAGTATAAACATTTACGACTATAAACTATTTATTAATCAATAATTATTATCCAAATTAATCCTATATCTGTATTCTGCTTATATTGTTCCATTAGAAATTTAAGAAACTTGATTTAATACATTTTTGTCTGTATATGAAAAATATACGTGTAGATTTTAAATACAATACAATTCTATACAGCTAACATAAATACAATTTTTTTTAAACGATAATGATTTTAATTAATAAAAATTTGAATATTTTTGAAGTTGAATTTTTAAAATAAATATAATAAGCACCTATATAAATAAACATATAAGTACTAAGTTTATTATTTATGTATTAGTGTATAGAGTATATTACTAAAAGTTATAATATTTAAGATACCATAACTACAGAAGTTTCATATATTCCGTTCATAAGTATAATTAATTTCATTTATAATATATTGAAATACAAATTTATAATTAATAAATAATCATAAAATATAAATTATTTATATTTAAATAATTAAAAATTAAAAAACGATAATAGGTACAAAATTTAAATTAAATATAATCATATTAACAAGCTATTAAAGTTTTCATAAAAAAAAAAAAAAAAATTAATATAATAATATTGTAGAAATATGAATATTATAAATTATAACATATTAGGAGAATACAAATTAATGATTTGTAATCTATTTATTTTTTTAATATTCAAGTGGTTTTGGTCTACCAGGTCAATGTATCACATACGAAGCAGTCAACCAAGCATATATAGATGCCAGAAAAAGAATAAGTAAGTATAAATACAACATGAGTAAAAAATAAAAATCCATGTTTAGATAACTTCACCGAAAATAATATTGATTTATACAGGTGAAATAAAATGTATTTATAAAAACAATATTCTTGAAGTTCTTAAAAACGTATGAATTTCACTTTATATGAACTTTACCATGTAAAAGTTATTTTAATAAATTTCAAAAGCAAAATTCACGAATAAAAATATAAACATTATATAAAAAAAATCGAAAAAAAAGTTAAATACCCCAGCTGTACAGAATAAAGACAAATGATAATCAGTATCGGTGAAAGGATTTACAGTTTTCACAACCGGTTTTACTGGATCATTGTTGTTGGAGGATCCGAATATTTTTTGTATCCATTTAAATATTGCAAAATAGTAAATACTAGCTATTGCTTATAGAAAGGAGATAAAATAATAGACAAATGTAATTTACATCTCGTGACCTCTAATATTGAATTATTGCGAAGGATGATTGATATAAATATTCAATTTTTCAGATGTGGCACAAACAAATAAAGATAAGTGGACGCCTCAAGAATTGGCATCTGTCGGCGAACTATTGTTGGATATATCCATACAATTGACTAAAAAGTAAGGTGTACACACAATACGCGCGCGCAAACACATTGCAATGGATCGAGGCATTTGTAAACATCATATTATGTTTACAATATTACAGTTATGGACTTTCGTACGAAGAAGTAGAAAAAGGATTACCTCAAATAGATACATCAAGAACTTTGATCAGAGAAGTGTGTCCGGCGTTCTTATCCAATGTTGAGTGCAGACCGGGCAAGTACAGGAGATATGATGGTCTATGTAATAACGTTAAGCATCCGACTTGGGGCGCTACCAATACACCATTTTCGAGACTAGTCGGACCGTTGTTTTCTGACGGCATGAGTGGACCAAAAGTCAGCAGCCTCAATAATCGAGATCTACCGACAGCTAGAGTGGTCTCCAGGACAATGCACCCCGATGAGGGATATCACGAACACGCGGCTACCGTTATGTTAGTCGCTTTTGGTCAGTTTATGGATCACGATTTCACACTCATGGGAACGCCTGCTGGTAAGGATTAGCTTAAAAATATTTTACACGGAAGATATTATAATTATATTGAACGTTTACCGATGAGGTATATTTTGTATTGTTTATTATATTTGGTAAATAAACTTAAATACTTAAATTATGTAAAACAAGATATTCTTAACATATAAGTTATTTGCTATATGGTTTAAGGTTAACATTAATTCTTAGTGTATAATTATAAATATAATGATAAAAGTTATACAACGGTGGTTATAATTAAGTTATATAATTAATATTAATAGACAGCCATGCACACAAAAAAATTCAAGGAGGTTCATAAACACATTTAAAATAATCAATAATACATTGTACGAACGGTGAGTAACTACGTATAAACATTGAAAATAAAAAATTAAGTAAATTAGTAAACATAATAATTTAAATATAGATCAGTAAATAGATAATAATAACAAAATAAGTTCTGTAATTATAAACATAACTTTGTTCTGTGATTAATAAAAAAAAATTCATGAAAGAGTTTTATTTTAATAAATATATATATATATATATATTTTTAGATCCAATTACTAAGAACGAACCAGAAGAATGCTGTAATCGACCTCCACATTTAAAACATCCATACTGCAATGAAATTCCTGTTCCTGATGATGATTACTTCTATAGTAAATTTAATGTAAAATGCATCGATTTTGTAAGAGCTTTTCCATCTGTACGACCAGGGTGTCGCTTAGGTAAGGAAGTATGTTGCATCTTTACGTTTTTGTAGATATCTTGGTAATTTTATGTTTTTAAAAATAGTATATAAAATATTAATTAGTAATATCTTGATTACCTATATAAAACAAATAGTTACTTATTAATTATTAAAATAAGCTTAAACATAGGTGAATTAAAAAAATCCATGATATTTTTGTAGGTTAACTTTAGATAAGTATAATAACATAATAAGCGCATACATTCAAAAAAAAACAAAAATAATATTATAATAAATGTGTTTTTAAATTTATTATATTTTGGAATAGTTTTGTTAAATAATAACTAATTATCTATTATAATATTTTTTGTTATATTAAAACAATATAAATTATATTTTGCGTTATTTTAGGTTCAAGAGTACCATTCAATACCTTGACTGGTGTAATTGACGCAAATACGGTTTACAGTGTAACCGAAGATTATGCAAGGTATTTTAAAAAGTTAAAAATGTGGTATACCTTATTTTAATTTTAAGGGGAATTTAGTACATGTTTGTTATTAATATTGTAATTTAAAATATTATATCAAATAACTATTTTAAATCTTTGACTTTAATTTACAAATATATAATGTTTAATTACATATAGACATTTAAGAACCGGTTATGGAGGTTTACTTCGTATGAACCCAGCGTTTGTTGACCACGGATTAAAAGATTTGTTACCATTGAGACTCAAAGATCCCGATGAAGGATGTACTAGATTGAACCGTTCGCAATATTGTTTTGATGCTGGTATATTAAATTATGTTACTTTATATTATTAAATATTAATTTTTATATTTGAATATTTTACATATAATATCTACCATTTACATCAGCTATTTAAAAAAAAAATAAATGAATATTCACATAAATAACATTTAATTTGCAGGAGAAGTTCGAGTAAATGAACAACTCGTACTTGCTACTATGCATATAATATGGGCAAGAGAGCATAATAGAATAGCAAAAGAGTTTGGTAGAATTAATCCACATTGGGATGACGAAACTGTCTTTCAAGAAGCGAGACGAATCGTTATAGCAGAAATTCAGCACATAACTTATAACGAGTTTTTGCCTACATTACTCGGAAAAGGAGTTATGGAAAAATTTGGACTATTATTACAAAAAGAAGTAATTTAAATAATTTATAATACTATCAATTCAAAATTTAAATATAAAATTCTATAATACTAGGTTTATTTTAATTGTTAAAATAATATTAAAAATGTATTATCACTTTGACACACATTGAAGTATTATGAAACTTGTTAATTATAATGTGTTTTATTATTAGTCATATAAAATTATTGTCGTAATAATATGTTTTAGATAAGTTTATACTTTCCTATGTGGTTATCACTTATTAATATAAATAATAAATAATATGAATGTATAACTTATTAAATTATAATTTTTTATCATAGTTAATATTTATTAAGCAATATATGTTTATATTTAGGGTTATTGGGATGGTTATGATCCGAATGTTAACCCCAACATTCTATCCGAATTTTCAGCAGCAGCTCTCAGAATTGGTCATACATTTTTACCTACTTCGATTGAAAGATGGAGCAAAGCTCACAAATTCATTGGTAAATTAGAATAAATTAACATGCATTTATATATATTATAAGATAAGTAAAAATTATAAACAATTTTTAATTTACGTTCATTTAGCTTCTAAAAAATTGTCGGATCTCATCCGTCGTCCATATGATTTGTACAGAGCTGGAGTTCTCGATGAGTATATAATGGGTTTAACTAATCAAGTGGCTCAGGCTATGGACGATTCAGTAACACAGGAAGTCACAAATACGTTATTCAAGAAACCCGGTAATCGGTTTGGAGTGGATTTAGTAGCATTTAATATTCAAAGAGGCAGAGATTTTGGATTACCTGGATTTATGGAATATAGGTAAGTGATCACCTAGTTTTTGTAATACGATGACATAAAACACATTTATTTTAAATAAACTTTGTTTAATGCTTTTCAAATTATTGAATATAAAATATTTATTGGTTTTGTTGCTTAGTTGTAACTCAAAATATTTTTACCATTTGAATATTTTTAAGAGAATGTATATTTGTTAATATTTGTATTAAATTTACAATAGTGTATATGTTTTTTTACACTTTTTAATCAAATATCGAGGATAGGAAGTATAAAGTAAAAAATGAGTAATTTTCAAGATGATATTATGTAATTATTCAAAAATAAATAACCGTAGATATTAAACATTTAAATGAAATGTTTAAATTAGTGTTTTGTAGACATGATGTTATATATTTCAAAGAATTTTTGTTATTTTTTAACGATTAAAGATATTTTAAACGTTTGACTTTTTTCAGTTTTTTTTTAATAAATATTAATATAACTAATTTTCATTGTAAAACAACTTGATAATATATCACAAAGTTTCTCTAAAATTTTACTTCCATATATTCATTAACAATTACATACTAACACAGCATGTATACAAAATAAAATTTCAGGAGGGGGGGGATTAATTCTTCGCTTAGCATCTTTTAAATTATTTATTTTATTTTATGATCTATTAGATTATCAACGGTTTCTTACTGAATTAAAATTTAACATATCCATTAAAGTGACTTTTCTTTGATGAGGCTTATTCAAAAACAGCAGAGTGACATTAAAATATTTGGATTAATTATATGTTTGTATTAGAAAATTTTGCGGATTACCAGCATCTGACTTATTCCAAAGTTTGTCCGGAGATATGCCTAACTCTACTATTCATCGATATTCAACAATATACGAGTAAGTAAGAAATTACAAGCTTAAAAATATCATTTACAAAATTAATTTCGTTCTTACAGTTCTCCAGAAGACGTAGATTTATGGTCTGGCGGTGTATCTGAAAAACCATTACCAGGAAGCATGGCAGGTCCAGTTTTTTCTTGTATTTTGGCAACTCAATTCAGTTACGCCAGAAGAGGTGATCGTTTTTGGTATGAATTGCCAAATCAACCATCTTCGTTTTCTCCAGGTATTTAAGAATACAAATATAAATTATCTATTTAGAATCTAAAAAATAACTATGAAAATATGATTTTTTATTAATTTTACATTTAGATCAACTTCGAGAAATTCGAAAAGCTAGATTAGCTCGAGTGTTGTGTGATAATACTGATTTGATCGACACTATTCAGTTATGGCCAATTGTTCTTCCTGATCATGAAATGTAAGAAATATGTATATACGTTTATAATATATAACGCAATTTATATTTCAGTTTTTTAAATTAATGATTTATTGCACAATGTTTGATAAACATTATGTACATTATACACGTTATATAATAAATATTTCCATTACTATAATAATATTTTTGTTTAGAAACCCTCGAGTACCTTGCCGCAGTGGAATTATTCCATCAGTAAATTTGAACAAATGGGCTGATTTTCCGACGTCGTGAAATATGAGTTCATTCATTTCTGCTTAAATACCACCTATTATATTATACATAGAATATCATAATTTTCCAATTATTGACGTTTGCATTGATGACATATCACAGTGATTATTCACTGTATAATGTATTGATAATTTTATAAACATACAAGCATTTATTTTATTTTTTTTACTATTATTTTGTTATTATTTTTTTATTACATAAATAAGTGATTTAAAATTCAATAGAGTATATTTTTATTAAATTAAATTCAAGTACCATATTATTCAAAAAGTACTTAACTTTGATATTTTAATATAAATGATTGACTGTCGGGTTCCTTATTCTCGTTTTACTCAATGTTAACCAATCAAAGTATTAAATATAAATACCAATTTTTTATTTTTGTACAATTGTTTTTTTTTTTATAATTATATTATATAAATATATATATATATATTAAATTGATTATTTATTGCAGATTATATTACTATGAAAACTTATATTATTATGAATTTAGTGTGTAAATATGACCCCCTCCCCTCAAAAAAAAAAAAACCGTTAAATATTAGCCAATAAAAATTCAAAAATGTATGTATTTAAATAAATTATGTAATAGTTGATATTAATTATTTTCATATATTTTTTTAATCTAAACTATATTAAAAATGAAACGTACAGAATTGTCAATCATATTGCTTATGATAAATGACTTAATAATATTATTAGATTATTTTTATTGTACTATGACAATAATTGATAATACGACATATCTAAAAATATTACCGTAGCGCAAAGTAGTCACTAAAAATGTCATAAATCAAATTCGATCAACAGTGTTTGAACAGTGAAGAAACACCAGAAAAAATTGAAACACATAATCTTACTTAAATGATAAAGTTAATATAGAATTCTTTATCGCAATCGGCATGTGATTTACTTATTTTACTATATTTTATTTATAACAGTCTGATATCTCGATAAACTCTTGTATTTTGGCAATCACTTACCAAACATTTTCTTATAATAATATGAAAAAGTGAAACATAGTCCACACAGTAGTGTAGCGAAATAGCCTATCTAGAACGCCGTGTCATCAACTTTTTACGGTTGGAAATAAATTAACATTATTTTATTATATTCACTATGGTACTTCTAAGATACCAGAAAAGTTAGACCTACAATATCGGTGCATTCGGAGTTTCCAAACTCATTATTTTTAAACTAAAATCCAAATTTACTCAACCAAGTATATTATTGTATTTCTTTTTTTGTTTTAAATAATCTCAATTGCTTATATTTAATGTTCATTTAAGTACATAAATTAAAAATATGTATGATGATAATAAATAACAAAATTATCAATGTTTATACAATATTGTTGACATCAAATTTTATAAAGACGAATGAATTATTCAATATTGACTGATGAGTGATGACGACGTCATTGAAATAAACGGTAAACATTTAGACAGAACTTTTAATAAAATTTCCACAATTGTTATACGGACCCAATAAACACGCACAATAAAATGAATGCTTAATTTTGTCCTTAAAATCTTTAATAGATAATAAACAAATGATGAACATAAAGTAAAAATTCTTACAAACGATTACAGATTGAAATATAAACTTATATCATTCAGAAAACAATTTATATTATGTATTATTTCAATGAAATGAGTAATAACTAATAAATGTTTTTTACAGGAAATAATTTGATTTTCAAAACATTATACTGGAAATTTTATTTATTGAATTATAATACTTTTTTGATATTTCTTCAAAAGAAATT